>OZ057406.1:14796781-15058857 GCA_964056735.1 Allodiplogaster pararmata
CTAGGTACTACAGCTTCTCTTTGCGAGTTTCTCGAATATTTAGCAAGTTACCTATTGATCTTCTTCGGGAAAAGTCTCTCAAAGCTTTCCGTAGAAAATTGTCTGTAAATAGAATAGTGTTTCGCATTTAATGAGGTATCTAGCCTTCATATGCCATAGCTCTCAATTGTCTTTTTTTTTTCTTCAAACAAATTTATTGTCTATGATGTTTGATTACCAATGCGCATTCTCGGATGCAGATAAAATATATATATAATTTACACCAAATTCAGAGACAATCACTCTGAAAAAGTATTGAACTATTGATATATCTTACAGCTAGCATTCTTTTTTATTTTTCCGAAAAACCTGAAAAAATAGGGTGCGAGCATAATTATGACGCGCAGTGTAGAGATCGCAAATGAAATACTTCAGTGCTGATTTGAGCGAAGGATTGAGGAAAAGGGACGAGTTCATCGTCGAACACCTCTGAGTCTTCAGCCGAGTCAACCAGGGGCTCATCGGCAGGTAGCGGCTCTTGAGTCACCCTCAATCGTTCCTCGAAAAACTTCTTCGGCACTACATACTTCAATATATCATCTCGGGAGCTTTCATTTTCGTCCAGAGGAGATGGAGGGGTCGAGGCATTCTGAAATAGCCGATAAGACTTTAGCATGAATAAATTCCGATCTTCTTCCTCGAACTTATTCTTACTAAATTGAAATATAAACTTGACGCTTTCTCGTGTTTTTTTAAATACTATTTATTTCCCTGGTTGAACTTTTTCAATGGAACAAAGAGAAATGATGACGCGAACTGTTGAAAAAAGTACAGGAAGTTGTTTTCATTAGTTCAGGAGGACTTTAGTTTATTTTCAGTGCTCTAGACCTACATATATAATATAAATAAACATACATATATAGTATAAACAAGGCATTGAGTTACATTCTTTTGTGTTTGAGGTAAGCGTTAAACACGTCAAGGCGCGAGAAGAAAACAATGAAGACGGAATTTTCGTCAATGACGTTCCTTTTCTGAAGATGTAAACAAACGCCTCTATGTGTGCGCATCACAAGTAGTGGGATAAGTTTCAAGCAAGATTCTATGTCTAAGAAAACCGTGCCCAACTATTTTCATTCTCTCTCTCTCCCTTCGTATCTCTCTTTCCTTCTCGCTCGTTGTCATTCGATGTATGATGCATTTGTGTTTTAGACAAGAAATAAAAGACTCACAATAACTGGTGCAAGAAAAAAAAGTTGAAATTTTCAAATATCATTTCCTTATAATAAAAAAAGCTCCTATAAGAGCACAAGATAGAGAGACTCAATATGGCATCATTCTATGCTCCATTTTAACCAGGTGTGCTAATTCCGAGAATATTATATGATTGGCTTAACTCATTTATTTATAGATCATTTTAAAAGTTTGGATTATAAATGTTGAACCAGCAGGGAGTAAAAAAAAGAACCGAAAAGAACGTATGCTGGAATAAACAAAGCATAGAGAATTTTTTGTGAAAAAGAGCGAGAGGAAGAGATAAATGCATAAAAGGGGCTTGGTGATGCGGGATATATGCTAAAAGACAGGGAAAGAGATAAAGAGAAAGAGAGATAATTGGAACGCAAATAGACTAGCGAGGTGTGTGAAAGAACAAGAGGGTATTCAATTTCTCCGAAAAGTAGGCTAGATATGCCGGATGACGTCATAACGTTTCCAAATTTAGATGCACGAATCATTTGCTTTCTATTTTACGACATTTTCTTTACTCTTCCTTCTTCAAATCTACATTCTTTGTCAGCAAACGAACGCAGCAAAAAGAGGCCACTTACTCGAACAAAAAGCTGTTATCTAACTACCAATTTTAGTGTTATAGTAATATGTATGTATAATTACTGTGGTCCGAATCTATCAATTCCGGGTTTTGGTATCAAATTGGGTTTTGACATGGGTTTATTGTGGGGTAAAAAGTGTAATGGTCGAAACTTGGAATGAAGAAGTGGACGCCATTAATGGTATCAATTACTGTGGTTCACGGCTTTTTTTGAATTTCTGGTTTATTTGCTAAAACTTGAAACGTTAGTAGATTTTAATTTCGTTTTTCAAAGCAAAAGTTTTTGATCGTGTTCTTGATTTTTTTTGTGATTTGAATGAAAATGAAATTGAATTGAATGAAAATGCGCCACGAAACCAACAAGTTTACAATCTTCTGAAGATTTAGTTTCATTGTTGGCTGGTTCCTACATCTATCCAACTGACATAAGCTGAATAAAAGACAGTCAACTTTTCAACCACTTTTCAAAAAGTATGTGCGAGATGAACATGATACGAATAATGGGAGCAATATGAAAAAACTGAAAAAATTTTAACTGAAATTGAAGAGAAAAAACACCCTGAGTTTAGAGTAGAATACAGAGAAGCCACTGAATTGACCAAGAAATTTAGTAACTCTTGGCAGAAAAACACTTTTATCGTTCTTATTCGTCGGTTGTCGAACAAAGGTCGACTCCTCAGTCGAAAATTACTTAATCTGGAGCGCTCAAAGTTTTCTGCGTTCGAATTAGCGGAGTCGATCCAACTTTTCTCATCAATTTCAAGTCATACACATATCATTAGTCAAATTTGTCATTCTTTGAAGAGAAATGTATTAACAGTCCATTTTCTTCGCAGCCACTATGTCAGGGTCTGAAAAATTGTATTTTTAAACAGAATAATTTATGATTCACATGAACACTAATAGCTTCTTAGTGAGAAAACCTTCTACCTTCATTTACAACAATTCAAATGTGCTTGGAATGAGCATTTACCTCTGTTGGCTTTCCGACGAGAATCATTGGCTGCACTGTGGATACAAAGAGGAAGAGGCTGATGAAAGAGAGAAGAGAGATTCTCGAGCACAGCATTGTACTCTGTAATTGTCCAGCACTGCTTTTTCGAACTTCACATAAATGATAATTTATAAATTCTAACAATTAAAAGTTATGCGCGATTGAATACACGATCAAATTCTTTTAAAACTTTCTTAGTATAAACTGCAGAGACGGGGGCTATTCCACCTATCTGAGTAGGCTGGCAGTGAAGCCAAACAATACAGGCACTTTTTTACAACAACCAAGAGGTAAACATTAGCTTCATGAGATTGATCAAATAACTTTTACAGGTCAACGGCTCTCTGGAAGTCTTTAAGAGACCTAAACTATAGCTGAGACAATCAACATATGGTCATTGCTTTTGAGGTTAAATACCAAAAAGAACAGCTTTATATATGCGCCGATAAGCTCCGCCTTACTCTCTAATTGCGGGGAGATGCGTTCTAGAAGGCGTGGACGGGGCTTATCTGAGAAGAAAACGATGAAAAGGAGAGAGAGAGAGAAAGAGAGAGAGAGAGAAGAGAAAAAGAGAAAGAGAGCGAGAGTGAGGTACAATGAGGAAAAGACAGGTAAGTCTATGTCAAAGTCCCTGCAGCAATGTCCGTCATAGAACACGTCATAGTGTTACCCCAACACAAGAGGAAGACTTGGAAATTCGCTGGAAGAAGATTCAAAGTGGGGATGATTCTAGAGATAGAGAAAGAGATGGAACAGAGCGAGATTTTTCCTGGCCAATAAACATGTTTAAAGCTAACTGATTACTCCCTTACTCCTAGGGGAATTGGCTACTCTATTCTATTGAAGAAAACAGACTTTTTTCTAAAGATGCGTTGATCCAATTTCTCAGCGTCGAGAGCAAGTTCCAACGAAAGTTCTTTCGAAAACAATATGCTTATCAGTAATACTTATTTCGGTCTCGCAAATTCTCGTCTCGGGGCAGGTTGCGTCCTAAAGTTCAGTCGTCAGATTCGTGGTAGTAGTACCAGCATCGCTGAACCCCTATGAAATATGGTGGTTTTGTGCGGGTAAGGTCAAACTTGAGACATTCGTTTAGATAGTCAAAGATGAAGCTATCAAGACAAACTTTATTAATTACATCATATTGATCTATATCATCAATAATATTGAAATATAGCTCGATTTTTTGAAGGCAAAAAGTGTTCGACTTCTTTCTAGCTCTCAATTTTCACATTCTCAACCTGAGATATGTCATGCTCTAGCAAAGTTTGGAAGCTTGAAGCTGGATTGTCCAAACCAGGATCGAAATTTCAGTCTAAACCACCTTCTCTAACTATTTTTCAAAACTGGAAAGTCATAAGCGCTTTAAGTCTTATGACTTATTCCATTTTACTAGTAAAATTTTCATTCAATTTCTTTAAAATTATTTTTTTAATAGTTAGTTATACATAGCCGTTGATTCGGGATTCCTCATGACTACAGCTGTTGATTCGGGATTCCTCATGACTACAGCCGTTGATTCGGGATTCCTCATGACTACAGCCGTTGATTCGGGATTTCTCATGACTACAGCCGTTGATTCGGGATTCCTCATGACTAGAGCCGTTGATTCGGGATTCCTCATGACTACAGCCGTTGATTCGGGATTCCTCATAACTACAGCCGTTGATTCGGGATTTCTCATGAGTACAGCCGTTGATTCGGGATTCCTCATGACTACAGCCGTTGATTCGAGATTCCTCATGACTACAGCCGTTGATTCGGGATTCCTCATAACTACAGCCGTTGATTCGGGATTCCTCATGACTACAGCCGTTGATTCGGGATTCCTCATAACTACAGCCGTTGATTCGGGATTCCTCATGACTACAGCCGTTGATTCAGGACTCCTCAGGACTACAGCCATTGATTCGGGATTCCTCTTGACTCCAGCCGTTGATTCGGGATTCCTCATGACTACAGCCGTTGATTCAAGACTCCTCATGACTACAGCCGTTGATTCAAGACTCCTCATGACTACAGCCGTTGATTCGGGATCCCTCATGACTACCACCGTTGATTCGGGATTCTTCATGACTACAGCCATTGATTCGGGATTCCTCAGGACTACAACCATTGATTCGGGATTCCTCATGACTACAGCCGTTGATTTAGGACTCCTCAGGACTACGGCCATTGATTCGGGATTCATCATGACTAAAGCCGTTGATTCGGGATTCCTCATGACTACAGCCGTTGATTCGGGATTCCTCATGACTACAGCCGTTGATTCGGGATTCCTCATGACTACAGCCGTTGATTCAGGACTCCTCAGGACTACAGCCATTGATTCGGGATTCCTCATGACTACAGCCGTTGATTCGGGATTCCTCATGACTACAGCCGTTGATTCGGGATTCCTCAGGACTACAGCCGTTGATTCGGGATTCCTCCTGACTACAGCCGTTGATTCGGGATTCCTCATGACTACAGCCGTTGATTCGGGATTCCTCATGACTACACCCGTTGATTCGGGATTCCTCATGACTACAGCCGTTGATTCAGGACTCCTCATGACTACAGCCGTTGATTCGGGATTCCTCATGACTACAGCCGTTGATTCGGGATTATTCATGACTACAGCCATTGATTCGGGATTCCTCATGACTACAGCCGTTGATTCGGGATTCCTCAGGACTACAGCCGTTGATTCGGGATTCCTCAGGACTGCAGCCATTGATTCGGGATTCCTCATGACTACAGCCGTTGATTCGGGATTCCTCATTACTACAGCCGTTGATTCGGGATTCCTCAGGGCTATAGCCGTTGATTCGGGATTCCTCATGACTACAGCCGTTGATTCGGGATTCCTCATGACTACAGCCGTTGATTCGGGATTCCTCATGACTACAGCCGTTGATTCGGGATTCCTCATGACTACAGCCGTTGATCCAGGACTCCTCAGGACTACAGCCATTGATTCGGGACTCCTCATGACTACAGCCGTTGATTTAGGACTCCTCAGGACTACGGCCATTGATTCGGGATTCCTCATGACTAAAGCCGTTGATTCGGGATTCTTCATGACTACAGCCGTTGATTCGGGATTCCTCATGACTACAGCCGTTGATTCGGGATTCCTCTTGACTACAGCCGTTGATTCAGGACTCCTCAGGACTACAGCCATTTATTCGGGATTCCTCATGACTACAGCCGTTGATTCGGGATTTCTCATGACTACAGCCGTTGATTCGGGATTCCTCAGGACTACAGCCGTTGATTCGGGATTCCTCCTGACTACAGCCGTTGATTCGGGATTCCTCATGACTACAGCCGTTGATTCGGGATTCCCTGGTCAGAGTATGAATTAGCTCAACATGGAGTCATCTAGTCATTGTATAATAATCCTTCATTCCGTTCATAAATAGTTCAATCGGCAAATTTTGATTCAAATTCTCGCTTTTTAGCGTCGAAAGCGAAGCCACAAAATGTTGACTGGGAAACCTTCAAGGATTTATTTTCAAGATGCTCGTTTCAAAGGGGTTTTTTCTCTATTAGAGCACAGCACCAGTTTAAAGTAGAAAGGAAGAGCTGCATGAGAATAAGGAGAAGAAGCTCACTCTGATGGTTTTCTCTATCACGCGAGAGCTCGGATGAAAAGTTTAATAGTGTTTGTAATCGGCCTCAACAAATTGAATTGTCAGGAGGTAAGATTAACCTTAGGTCAAAAATTACAAGGACGATTTTTACTTTGCATCCGATTCTACAACTTTAAAAAAATTTCTAATATAATTTCATTAATACATTCACATGTTTACAAGAACAATTGATTTTTGGACTCTAACTACATCTGCTAGTTGATATAGGTGAGAGATTCGCACTATAGATTGCATTAGTTGTTCAAATTGAGAGATTTTCTAGTTGGAAAATGCACATTCTATTTATACCCGTTTCAGAACAATTATAACTTTTTAAATAGAGAAATTTTTTCGATTTTGATAATTTATGATAATTTACTTGGCAGTTTGTGGACAAGATCAATTTTTTTTCCTTGGATCTATTCTAAATGCCCATCAAGCCAAGAAAGCGAAAGTTTTGTTTATTTTTTTTGATTGGATAACATGAAATCACCAAAGTTCGGATTAGTACTAATTCGTACATTAAACTATGAGACGCGTACCTAAATGTGTCGAAACCGGAAGCGTGCGCGTGTTTTGCTACTACCGCTGCTTTCTCTCCTCTTTACATGTTGGTTTTTGTAGTCAGCATGCACTCGCCTACGCTTTTGTCTTAAATGCATATATTAGTCTGAGAGTAATGTCAAAAAGAGGGAGTGTGTAAGAGAAAGAGCGAAAGAGAGAGAGAGGGAGAGAGAGAGAGATAGAGAGAGAGAGAGAGATAGATAGATAGATAGATAGATAGATAGATAGATAGATAGAGAGAGAGAGAGAGAGAGAGAGAGAGAGAGAGAGAGAGAGAGAGAGAGAGAGAGAAGAAAGGGCAAACACCAAGAACGAATGATGTAGTAGAAAGCATTCCTGGATAGTGGATATTAGAAAAAGTGAAGGAAGAGAAAAACAACTTTTTGCATCAGCAAAATCTTTCAGATAAATTTACATCAACCCGATAAACTGCTGTACACGCAAGAAGAGAAACACATTACATCACAGAGAAAGCGAAGCTTATATTTCGATTTCAAATTATCATTTTAAAGATTCAGTTAAAACAACTAATCATAATACTCTAACTAAAATCTGCATTTAACTGAGACGTGTAACAATAGAGAGTAAACCTAAGTAAGAACACAAAAAGGAAAACTACAGTGATTTTAATAGAGAGTCCGCAAGAAAGTGAGACAAACCAAAAAATTCATTACGAGAATAAAACCTGGGAATATTTCATTGTCTTCCTTCCACCTTCTTACTAATTGTAATTTTACTTAAGCAGACAATCTATTAGAAAGTTTCTAGTACCAAAAGAGTTATTCTTGATCAAATTGAAGAGGCGGCTGCGGCTTTTTTCGAAACCAAATAACACCCATCGGCTGCATAGGATACCTACACTGACTGGTAATTTCCGGTCGGTGCGGGAGCCCTAGAACCATGAGGAAACGAGGGAGAGGGATGAAGACTGATAAGGTGGGAGATTGGGCAACAAGGAATAAAGCCATACGGTGATAGAGCGAGCATGGTGTGCACTACTCAACGCTAAAGAAAATTTTACACGTCTTTGTTCCCATGACCGACTTAAATTTCTCATGTATTTCGTACACCAACATGTTTATTCTCAAGTTTCTGAAATGATCTCGATCAAACTGCTCCCATAGGATTCATTGATCGAAGTTGTTGCCGACATAATTGACAACTAAAGAATAATCTCCCAAATCGACCGTCTACGATTGACTAGGATTCATATAGAAGAGAGAACTTTTCGGGGAGGAACCAGGAAACAAATCTGATCAAGCTGTTTCTTCTCATCCACAGAAAGAATGCGTATATCGAGATGACTAAGAATGAGGAGCGTGTTATGTAAAAGAGAGGATTCTGATGATCAAAGCATTTGTTTCACTAGCTTTTTTTGGATAGCGCATAGATTTTACACGAACTACGGGTTTAATAAGCACCCTGTTCATAATGATGATAGAATTTTGAATTGCGGGCCCAGGATATTCATGATTGAGGGAGCTGAATGCTCACAAGTAGGAACTGTGCGATGTAACTTCCTTGTCAAGTCGAGAAGCAAACAGTTCACTCTTCAGTTCATCTGCCGGATTGATAAGGATGTTGTTGGAGATTGTATCCACATACACCTGATATATCCGCCTGAGTAAATCGGGAACCAAGAGAGCATTCGGATCGGTTAGAAGAACAATTTTGAGTCCCGTCAAGCTTTCCATGTAATTCATTTTGTAGGCGGATGTTTTGAAATGCAGCACTGATTGGTGACCTTCTTTCGTTGAGAGGCGCTCGGAGAAAGAGCGCAACGAAATCAGCATTCCAAACATCAACTTATTCTCCTCACTCCGCGGCATTCCTGATTGCACGTCTCTTTTCCACTCTTTATAGTATATACAGACTCCATCCCGATTGAATATGTAGATGTTGAAAACGGTCATCCGTTCAATCTCAAACTTGGGTAATTAAACCAGGAGTCATTTCTTTTCAACAGTCTATGCCATTTTCAATAAATCTTTCTTGGTAGATCTATTGTTCTGAAGAGATTATTCAGACAGTTTATGTCACTTTTAAAGAGTATCATCAGACAGTTAATGTCACTTCTGAAGAGTATCATCTGACAGTTAATGTCACTTCAAATAACTCCTCACAATGTCACTAAAATGTTAAGTTATAAAGTCTTTAACTGAAGAATTCTTTGGACTTTAAAAAAGGTTATTTTTATTGATCATCTTCGAATTTTCAATTTCAGTTCTTCACAGTCCTATTTATTCGGCTTCTTACTTTTAATGATAGGCCATAAATTGTGTGGCAAGCCTCTATGTATGGGTAAAAGATGCAGCTTCTTTGTAATTATGTTTACAAGACACGACGACTATTCTTGTCCGAAATAATTGGAGGGAGCATAGTTTGCAGCGAAAGTTTCTGAGAAGAAAGGACAGAGAGCAGAGAGCAGAAGAAGATCGAACCTTCGTACAAGTAGCTTTCTTGGAACTACTAGGGAATTTTCTGTTTGATGGACTCGAAGCTGTCTGGTTGTATGAACATGTCAACATGATGTTTTGGATTGAATTAGCTTTATCATCAAAGGATAGCTTGTTATGGCTATCGCTGACATGGATGATGAGGAACTTGGGAGGGAATTTCGGAACTGTGGTTTTCTTGGACGCTTTCTCGTAATGTCAAGTCAAGTATGAAGGTAGGCTTATGTATTGGGTCAGCGGGGTGTCTTCTAGGATCTTGACAAAGGCTTCGACTTCTTTGATCTCAGAATTATCATCGGCCTTTCTGTTCCAGAGAGCAACGACGCGGTAGAATAAAAATTGATTATACTCATTCCTCCGGTCATTTCACTCCCTTCGTCATCAAGTATAACTTTGATTTGAACAAAGTTTCCCATGGAACTTGCATACACTCAACAACTGTTTATCGGGTTAGAATAATTTTCGTTTTTTCCCCTAATTTTCCCGAAACAGTCTAGAATGAACCAATCTCCGCTTCTTATCGAAGCCAACGCGTCAGCCGCGACGCGTACGCTTTTGATCCATGCCATTTCCATTTGGAAACCATGGTTTGTATGTTCAAATCGAACAATTGTGTCTCTAGTTCTCTTCATTTAGTAGGCGCAGTGAGCTCGATCTGGCGAGGTTCTGAGATAAGCGAGTTCGATCTGGCGAGGTTCTGAGATAAGCGAGCTCGATCTGGCGAGGTTCTGAGATAAGCGCATGTTCTGAATGATACTTGACGCCTGCATACTTCACAATCTAAAGCATCAAAAATTAATCTGAACTAGAAATATAGATCATACCTTGCTCTTCTTACAATTAAGGATTCTAAATCAAAATTTCTTAGTCTTTCCGGATAGTTCAATGTGGAGCCTCTACATATTCTCAAGGCTTTTTATCTGGGGATATTCTAATCTTCTGGCCAATTTGCTACAACGATGAGGAGAAAAAATTATGGTGGCGTATTCTAATAGGGGTCTTATATAAGATAAATAAACAGATCTGAAACCTTGTATATCTAGATATTTAAATACTTTGAAAATTTGAGAAACCTTAGTTAAACTTTTTGATCGGATCACTTCCATATGCCTACTGAATTTTAGTGAAGAGTTTATGTATATCCCTATATCTTTAACTAAACTACGTGAACATTATTCGTCTTTTTCTATAAAATACTTGAGATTTAGATTATTGGAACCCAGGTTTAAGCAGAATATTTTGTTTTTTGCGAGAGGTAATTCCCATTTTGAAGACCAGTTGAATATATTGTCAATGCTTCTCCGTAAGGAGTTTGAATCAGGGCTGTAGATTTTCAAATCATCTGCATAGAGGGGAAATTTAACATTGGAGGTTATTTTATATTCTATGTCGTTAATGAAAAATATAAAAAAGAAGTGGACCAAATACGCCTTGAGGGACGCCACTGATCACAGGTAATGGATTTGAAAACTCCTTGTCAACTCGAACTTCTTAAGTCCTGTTAGTTAGAAAATTTGAGACCCATCTAACAATGTTGGCAGCTATTCTTAGTTTTTGAAGTTTCTGAACCAGTTTGAGATGTTAAACCTTATCGAAAGCTAGAGAAAAATCGAAGTAAACAACATCTTTGTTAGTAGATAGTAGATTGTTTGAATCATACGAAAAGTAAATGAATAACTAGCTGATAACTATTCTAACTTTCTCGTGATTTATCGAGAAAGAAAATAAAGTTAACATGTATCACAAAAAAGACGCTGGACGTGAAATATTTTACATTCTCTTCAGCAAATTACGTCCAAGACGCGATTTATTCGTTAGAGGAGGAGAAAAGCATAGTCTTTCACATTCTTTTTGAGCGGAATAATGAGTGAGCATGATAAACTCTGAATGAACTTTTCATTCGGGCTTGCGGAACTCAGATGGGAATCTGAAGGCCATTGCTAAGAATAAGGGGCTTCTTCAGTAATTTGTATTCATATTCGGAACAGTTTTTTCTGAAGACCTTTATTTTTCTAGCAACAGAGAAAAAAGCTATTTTGAGCCATTTCCTTGCTTTCAGCGCATAAGAGGCTATTTCTGTTTTTGATTTTTATGTTAATTACCATTGTTTGTATCGCAGAGAAAGAGAATCACTAAACACGTCAGTGAATTTTCGACCAAAGCTTTGAAAACCTCATTTTCTAACCTGCTGCAAATGAACACTGTCTACGCGTTCAGGAATTATGGGATTTGAAAAGCTGTGATTTTCAATCAAAAAAGAAAGAAAAGGAAACACTTGTTTAAAAATCGAATTTCTCGCTATTTTAAGGCATAATTGTTCAGCTCATTTTGTTGCGATCTGACAGTTGTTGCATTGTACTTTATTTCAACAGAAACTGCAAAACCACTCAGATCAAATGAAACAATAAGTGTAAAGATTTCGAGTTATAGTAGTAATATGTAGTAGACGTAAGTAATAACCCTAGTATGCATCCATAGTAGAAGTAAGTAATAACCCTAGTATGCATCCATAGTATAAGTAAGTAATAATCCTAGTATGCACCAACAGCTTAGACTTGTCTCATGTGAAATGATACCTTGCAAATCTTGTTTTCAACTTGAAATGCCACACAGATGTTAAGCAATCCTCTATCGTTACGTATATTATACATTCATTGAATAAGCGATGTGGAGTCCTGCCGAAAACGTTTGTCACCGTTTTCTTATATTGTTATAAAATAATGTTCAATTTTCTATATCGAGAACAATTGATGTGGAATGCATATTATTAGAAAATTCCTTCAACTTTTCTTGGTTGAGAGCAGCCAACACACTTCTCGCTCTTTATTTATTTCACCTTAAATGAAGGAATCCGTTCTCTAAAAGGTTTCAGATACCTTGAGACTGAAATGTCGGAATCATGATCTACTCTTTACCCTGATTTCTCTGTTCTCATCCTTAACACCAAGAAACAGAAAATCATATGAAGTCGCTTGATTAGATGACGCTTCAAGTACCATGAAATCAAGAATAAAGCGTTTGAACTAAATCGAATTGAGTTTTTGAATGCTTTGGAGTAGTTCGAGTTGGCAGCATCACATAGCATGCGCAATGTACATATGAGAGGCAAATGATCATGTTGATTACCAGCTTTAGAGCTATTTTAAGCACTTTGCAACCAGTCTTCCGACATTTCTTCTCGCACTCAGTTTTCATAACTGTAGACTGTCTTGGTGTTTTTGAGCAAAACTCGTTAACTCTTTCTCAAGACTAGTCGAGTAAGCAAAGAAGTCTCAAGGCGATTACAGAAAACTTTTCAATTTCTGAATTATGGTTTTCGAATGGGAAATAAGTTTAATTAGATATGTGCATATATATCAACTCTTTCCATTCTACATGCGTCAAGAGAGCAGGAGATACTAAGAGGATAGGGTATCTCGAGCCGGAAAAATCTCCTGCATAAAATTAGAGTTCTATACACACCAGAAGATGTTTGAATCTCATTGCATAAAATAGTTTCAACATTAGTTGCCATAATATATAAAATAGCCCTATAGCAGGAAAGTGTTAATTCTTCTAAAATGCCGTAGACAACGTTATTGTTTGTGTTTTCAAAATGTGCCTTTCTGAAGCTTCAAGTTCGGTTTAAATAACCCAAATTCAATTGAAGGCCGATTAATTTACTCTTTTTTTTTCTCTTTTTTTTTCTTTTCTCTACAATGGAATGAGGACGAAACATGTATGAAGAACCTCTCACTACCATTTGGCTTCCTACTCATTTATAAGAAGCCCAAATGTTCATGAAATATTTTGAAGAAAAAAATTGAGACTAAAGTTTTTTGGGAAGTTTGCAAAGTTAAAGTATTATATAATCGTTTTGATAAAAATTCAGAAACCTTCTACTGACAGTTATAAATAAAGAGGATGAAGAAAAAGCTGTAAATGGGTTTGGAACTTGTAAGCCATTTCCTTTTTCCACATACTTTTAAATTTATAGCTTTCCCTTCTCTTTGCTGTTTTCGTAATAAATTTGACAGTTACAGACTCTAAAAAGTTTCATTAGATTCCGGGAACTGCAAATTACCGAAAAATTTCAGATTCACCTGAACATGCAATCATTTAAAGCTCATTTGTAGCGTATATACACCATGTCGTCAAATATGTACACTATTCGAACACTTACGGAAATTCGATAGTACATCTAATTCATACAAGTCCATACATAAAATTTCAGAATCATCTCGTCATGAAAAAGAGCAAGCGAAATTAATGCGTCATCAATCGCGTTTCCTCCAGAGAAGGTCGTAACATCCTCTTCAACCTCTTTATGTTTGCTCCAGCCAATATTTAGGCAGTGAATCAGAATCTCTTGTTGAGACAAGATTCTCCCGGAAGACGTCATTGGAGCTGCACTGCAGAAAAAGCAGCGGAGGAGGAAGAAGAGAGAGAAAGAAAGGGAGTAAGAATAGAAGAGAGAAATAGAGATAGAAATAGATAGAGATGGTGAGAGCTAAGAAAAGTGTTAGAGAAAGAGAGATGGAGAGAAATAAAGATAAGAAAAATGAATTACTGAGAGACAGAGAGGGAAAGGGAGAAATGTAAATGCATTGATGTTAAAAATATCCGGCGAATGAGGAAGAAACATGTATGAAGATGAAGATAGTGCTAAAAACCGAATTGTTGAGGGCTTAGTGTGGTAAAAGCATGAAAAGAGGCAATGAATAAAAATTCATTAGGAAAAATATTGGGAAAAGGAGATCATCAGAGAATATAAGATATAATTAGAGAATTTGAAAAAAGGGAAAGAAAATATTCGAAAAAGAAGAGAAGAAGATAAAAAAAGGGATTTCAAAAAAGAGAGAAAGAGCTGAAGAAAACGAGGATACTCTCTAATCATCAATATTTCTGTGATTTCAGTCCAATTCTCTTGCTCGGTTCATTAATAGAGTCCGAGAACTCTTAAATGACTATCTGACGTAATCCGAGCACAGTTTGGAGGATAGAGTCAGAAACTCCGGAATTCGAAAACCGCAGAGCCTTTTTTCTCGGAATTTCACTAGTACAATGCTATGAAAAAACATTGAGCCAGGTATAAGAATGAGGAGAGAAAATTCAATAGTTTATTGTAAACTGACCTTTGCTTTAAAAATCACCTGTCGCTCTGCAAAGAAATTTTCAGAGATTACGAGCCTAAGAACGAGTACAGAATCAGGCTTCACTGCATTTATGAACTTTATCCTTCCCTGCTATACAAGCATCTATCGGCTTCAAAGAATTTTTTATGAGGTACTGCTCAGAGTACTGATTATTCTTTAATTCTTTGTTTCGTAGATCTCTCTCTCTTTTTTTCTCTCTATCAATTTTTCCCTTCGGTGCTCCACTTTGTAAGATTCATGTTGCAAATTAGAGAACCTTAAGATTTGTTTTTGAATGTAGTTTGAAGGCTTCTGTTTAATTTTCGTTCATCTTCGCACCCTCAAAACTTTTCAACTACACGGAGCATAAGTTATAAATGATCCGTAGAACTTTTTCTTTAGTTCGCAAGTTCATCAAAGACTACAAGAACAACAAAAAACTTTTATTTTGTACTTCACTTTTTTAAATTTAAAGTTACGAAAAAAATGCTCAGCGAGTTTGTAACTACAGAATTTTCAACAAATAGCATCCGGTAGAGAAAATAATCAACTTAGTTGGAAGGCTCCAATTAACATAGAATGAAAGAAGGCTTTTCACAATGTGACCAAGATTATAGTTAGTGTTCTTTCTCAAAAAGGCAATTAAAGTGAGGCCCGGTTGAGTCAGGAGTGAGAATTCTTCACGCGCAGTCAATCTTCCAAGTATACAAACAGAACGCGTGGGCGACAATGCAATCATTTCACAAAAATGTAATATTATTTCAAATAAAATGGAGAAATTTCAAATTTATTGTCAGTATGAAGATCTTTTAGATGAGAAACTTTCTAGAGGCATAAAAGTTATTGAAAGTTCACTTTTTGATGAATTTTGGATAGTGACATTAATTGGAAAGTAGGAAGTTTTCTGAGGCCCAGAGGTGGAGTGCAGAAACGATAAAATATAGTAGTACATAGGTTTAGTTTTCTTGCTAACCGACAAAAGAGCATTTGTGTCTTAACCTCCACTATTCTTACTCGACTCATCAGCATGATTGAGTTCGGTCTCTAGCAGGACCTTTGAGACCAATCCATACAAACAATATTTCACATTCTGGTGTCTTTAAGTTCAACGTTCCCACTCTAACTTCATCATAAACATAAATAATGATAAAATTGTGTTGATTTGTTTGAATTATCGAGCTTCGTGTTCACGGCATCGATTTCAAAGCGAATAATATTAATAATAATATAATATTTCAATACTTAAATATTATTTTTTTCATTTCATTACTTCACAGTTTAAAACCAGCATTCAGTGAAATCCTGCGTCATCACGAGCAGGGCCGGTTTTTTGGTTTTTTCGACAATTTTCGAAAAAAAAACTTTTTTGAAAATTCGAAAAACAAATTAGTCGAAAAAAAACTTTTTTCGAAAATTCGAAAAAACAATATAGTCGAAAAAAAACTTTTTGCGAAAATTCGAAAAACAAAATAGTCTAAAAAAAAAAAACTTTTTTCGAAAATTCGAAAAACCAAAATGTCGAAAAACTTTTTTTTTTCGAAATTTAGAAAAAAAAGTTCCAACAAATGTTTTTTTCGAGGTGTCGAAAAATTTTTCGAGAGCAAACCAAAAAAAACTGAAAAAAAGGCCAAAAATAGAGTTTTTGCGGTGGGTTTTTTGGTTTTTTTTTTGTTTTTAATGTTTTTTTTTAAATCGTTTTTTTTTTTTTTTGGTTTTTAAAATCGAAAAAAAGTTCGAAAAAATTTTTTGGTTTCAAAAATCGAAAAAAAAATTTTGGAAAAATTTTTCTGGTTTTTTTTTCGCCCAGCCCTGATCACGAGGCCATAAATGCGAGCCCATGGCATTTTGAAAACTCTTTCAGTTTTTTGATCGAATGAAAATTTATCTGAGAAAGATAATTGAGATTTCTGAGTTACGGAGTTTCGTACTGAGTTGTAACATTTATTTACTCGTAATTTTCCCTTTTCCACTATGCGTCAAAGATATTTCTAATTTTCATAGGCAAGTCTGAGCGCTTTTCCATTACAATGTAAAAACGTGACATATATTTTCCAAGAAGAAAAGATACCTAAAAGGTGTTCGCAGAAAATATAACTAATAATTAAATATCAAACAGTTTGTAATTACGGAATATTAGTGTGGCAGAAAAATGGCGTACCAAAATATTGTCATTGCGGTCTCTAAACTAATTGTTTCCGGTTTCCTTATTCACATGCAAATAATTAAGTTGTAGTCGCTCAACCTCGTATGATTCGACAGGCTATTAGATCTTAGATGCTACCATCAAAAGTGGAAATTACTTTTCAACCAAAAAGACGACTTCATCGACATAACGAAGGTTCTTCGATAACGAAAAATTAACGGAGGAAAGGCTTAAGGTCTTCGATTAACTTACGATAAATAGGAGCAACATCAATTTGAGAAAGAACAAACATAATCTGAGTTTTTGAAGAAAAACTCAGAGTTTTCTAATGGGAATTAGAAACGCCTTTGAATTAGCATATGCTACATAATTTATATTCATTTGGTGTGTTTCACCACAAAAGTCTTTTTCGAGAAAAAATTCTCTTACTCATCCATTCAGTTTTTCACAGAAATACGTAACGGCTAAGGCCGCACTAGTTCAAAAAAAGAAATTTTGATTTTGTAGACTTAAAAACTTAAGTTTTTTTATGAATTATTTTTACAAACTTGTTTCCAAAAAAGTTTTGAGATCATGTAGTTAATCAGCCGGAAAAGAAAATATAGAATCATAAAACTTAATTATTTCTATACCAGATTATTTTGGCTATGGAAATTGTTAACATTAATCCGATACAAAAAAGTCTGTAGTTATTGAGAGAAAAAAAAACATGCTTTGAAAACAGTTTTCTCGTTTCTTAGTTTGAATACACACCCTTTTGACTTTCAAGCACATTCATCGCTGTTTAAACCTATCTCTATCTGAGATAGGTTTTGTCAATTTGAAATATTAGGAAAAGAATTTTTACCTGTGTTCATCGTTAGAGATGCGGTATATTACTCATACTAAAATGACTGACACCGTGCGACTAATAATCGCCACAAACTATCTAGTTTAGAAACTTCAAGTGCTTAGTTAAACAGTTGAAATCCAGTCACGTCTAGTTAAGAAAACAGTCTCTTGTATGTAGACCCCCAGTGTTGTTCCATGTTCCATATCTTTATATAAAAAATGATCATGCAATGCGGAAGCTCCGGCCGTCTTCTCTCCGCATCTCGCGTAACACGTCGTTTCACGTCGCAAGCTTCCGGCCGCTTGTCGATGATCCTATCTAACAATTGTAAGGAATTTCCTTGGCGGAACTGAACGATGATTTTCATTGAAGGGTTTCTGACTTTTTAGCATCAGCGTTTGTCTATATTAATGTTAATATCAATCATTTGATCGAATTTTTTACTCTTAATCTTTATCATCACATAGGTCAGAGAACATGAGAGAGTTCATCACATAGGTCAGAGAACATGAGAGAGTTCATCACATAGGTCAGAGAACATGAGAGAGTTCATCACATAGGTCAGAGAACATGAGAGAGTTCATCACATAGGTCAGAGAACATGAGAGAGTTCATCACATAGGTCAGAGAACATGAGAGAGTTCATCACATAGGTCAGAGAACATGAGAGAGTTCAAGGTTTGCATCGTGAGAAACCAAACTATCCAGGATAAGAAGAAGAGAGAAAAAAGATACAGAGAGAGAGATGAAAACAATTTACTTACATGAAAAGGGAAAGAGACGAGAAGAACGTGAGGAGAGAGAAAAATTAAAAAGAGAAAAGAGATAGAAGGAGCGAGGGAGAAAAAGAGAAAGGAAGAGAGAGAGAGATGATGATAGCGTGACCCTAGCTCACGAAATCACTATGCAGTCATTTGTCTTGGGTGGTAGGGGGCCGAGTCCAGATCTTAGCTTCGCGGCTGTACCAAGAGATGCGGGCCTCAGAGGAGGGCGGAGGGTGGGAGAGATTCGATCAGAGTTGCATTACTTCTGCTCGGTACTTGACAAGTTTAATGTGATCTTAGCGCGAAATGAGCTGCTTCTCCTCTCCCCCCAAAAGTGTGGAAGCAGCACTAGTGAACACTACACTGAGACTGCACTTTTAATCTACTGAATGTCTCACACAGAAATTACTCAATCTCTCTGCTTATTTTTCTCAAGTTTTCTTTGCAAATTCTTTCTTTTCCCTTTATGTTTTTATCAGAAGTTTTTTTTCTATCCGTTTTCTTTCTGTAGCAGTAACTAATTCTTTTCCCTCTCTTTCTCTCTCTTTGACTTATGAAGCGTTAGAATTCAACGTTTCACTTTCTCAACGTAATCTCTGTTTACGTCCAACTGTTTACAAAGTTAAAATATAACAAAAAGACCGTAGTCCATTTTCATTCTCACGGCAATTCGTGGTGAGACATGGGAGCGTTGAACGAGATTACGATGAGAAAGTGAAAGTTGAATTCTAACGCTCCATTACATATGCACATATCCAATTTTATCTATAACATTTCTATTGTACTTGTATTCATTAATCTTTTGTTCGTTCTCTTCTTTCTGCTGCAGTCTTGAACCTTTCTCTCTGTTTATCTCCCTCTTTTACTTTTTCCCTCATATTTCTTGTAGTGCAATCATCTTGCCAAAAAATTCACCTTCTCTATTTCTTTCGCAACTCGTATCTATTGCCGGCATACTGCGTTCTGCCTCAATTCCAGGTCGGAACTACCGATTTCTCTCCCCCCTTCTCTGTTATTTGTTTTTACAGCATTCTATTTATATTTCTCCCTTGATTTCACAAAGCTCAGCAATGCTTGAACTCCTGGAGTTGCTCTCACAGTTCCCGCTTCTCGATACTGATCTGTTTTCTCAACAAATAAACATTAAAGATTTGGAATATCCAAAAATCTCATTTCATCAGGATTTGAACAAGAGATGGTAGGTTTCAGTGATTTCTAGATTTATCGAAAATAGGATCATGGGCCATTTGATCTCATCGCACATAATTTTTTTGCGTGAAGATTCTCCTCTAAGCATATGCAATTTAGAATGGAAACAAAATAATCGAGAAGAAATCAAATTTAGTAACGCGTTCTCGTTTGCGCCTTCCATATTTTTTTCTACGGGTTTCTTTTTATCTGATGTTTCTCTCTCTCTCTCTCTCTCTCTCTCTCTCTCTCTCTATCTCTCTCTCTCTTTCTCTCTCTATCTCTCTCTCTTTCTCTCTCTCTCTCTGTCTCTCTCTATCTCTCTATCTTTCTCTCTCTCTCTGTCTCTCTCTCTATCTCTCTCTCTATCTCTCTCTCTTTCTCTCTCTCTCTCTCCATTTATTTCTCTCTTCATTTTCTTGCTCTCTCTTACATTCTCTTCTGCTTTTACACTCTCTAGATATATATCCTTCGAACTATCTATCTTTTTCATTACCACCTGTTCTCACATTCTCTGTTTATATGTATATCTATCCTTAATTTTATCCCTTTATTTTCTTTTCTTCTCTCTAAATCCTTGTAATTTTGCCGTTTACTCTTTTCTTTTATAAAATTGCTTACTTAACCACGTTTTGATGTTCTTATCTTAAAACTTCATCAGTTCTTCCAGTTTCTCTCTCTCTCTTTTTCTTTCTTTCGATTCCTTGCGCAATTTACCAACTGTCGTCTTCTTTTTTTGGTTCTTTGCCATAAACATTTTGAGGAACAAGTTCACTCAAAAACAGAGATCTCATAAGACACCCCCCCGTTTATTTAGTGGAAACGCGCATGCTCTCAGAAAAAGTGAGATGGATGGGTTCACTGCAGTACCGTTGGAAAGATGATTTTCACCGAGCCATAATTTATTTATATTTTAAACACACGATAAATGTCAAGCTCTGTTCCGAAGCGAATCGGAAAATAAGTGAATAGTCTCAGATGAGAAATGTTCTTTAATAGAGGAATTCGGTTCCACTGAATTCCGTGCTTCTAGGTCTTCCTTGAGAGGAACTGTGTGAAACGGAAGTACACTTCAAGAACTTTCGGCTGAGGTGTAAGAAACCAAGTCGGAAGCAAACCGGTTTATTCCTTTACGCACTTCTGATTTTCTCTTGCGCGGTCTCTTGCCTGGATCAGTGTTTCATCTGAGGTTTCCAGGGTCGAACCGGTCGATTGATCAGAGCACTGTCAGCTTTTCCAGGCAGGGCAGTCGAAGTTTCTGGTTTTACCACAGCGGAGTCTTTCTCCGAAAAAAACTGAGTCAAGTAAACTTTCCTCAGAGAGAACCGTCATTGAAAGCGTCTTCCTAAGTTATGTGAGACGATCTCACGATTTCGTTTCTCCGGCGGAAGTTCTAAAAGATGTTCTTTTCTTCTAGTTTTCTCTCAGCTCATCTGTATCATGATCTTACTTTGGATGTGAATATTTCCCATGAAAAGCTAATACACAACTGCTGTTGCTTATAAGAGAGTCACTGTAATGTGAAGGTGAAAACATCCTTGACTCAGATTAAATAGTGCCTCTGGTTGTTCCTTCAGGCTTCTCTTACAACCATTTATCTATTTTCCTTTATCCTGTTGTTCATAATCATACCATTGCTTTGCGAAAGCTCGATAGGTTTAGACAGAGAGAGAGAGAAGAAAAAGAGAAATCAAGACAAAAAGTTAGTAAAAAAGAAAGATTGATAGAAAAAGGCGAGGAAAATAAACAAGTAAAAAGGAAAGAAATAGAAAAAGAGAAAAATAAAAAATTAGAGAGATTCTGGTTAAATTTATCGTGAAATCAAAAGTGTGAAAAAATTCGATAACAAGCTTTAATAATTATGTTGTAAAACTTTAATAATTATGTTGTAAAACTTTAATAATTATGTTGTAAAACTTTAATAATTATGTTGTAAAACTTTAATAATTATGTTGCAAAACTTTAATAATTATGTTGTAAAACTTTAACATACTAAAATTCGATAACAAGCTTTAATAATTATGTTGTAAAACTTTAACATACTAAAATTCAATAACAAGCTTTAATAATTATGTTGTAGAACTTTAATAATTATGTTGTAAAACTTTAATAATTATGTTGCAAAACTTTAATAATTATGTTGTAAAACTTTAACATACTAAAATTCGATAACAAGCTTTAATAATTATGTTGTAAAACTTTAACATACTAAAATTCAATAACAAGCTTTAATAATTATGTTGTAAAACTGTAACATACTAAAATTCGATAACAAGCTTTAATAATTATGTTGTAAAACTTTAACATACTAAAATTCGATAACAAGCTTTAATAATTATGTTGTAAAACTTTAAAATACTAAAAAACAGAGTCAAAAAAGTATCAGAATATAATAAATTATCGGAAAATTACAAGAGATCTCAGGCTATCACAGAAGCTCTTTTTGTAGACATCTCAGAACGTTTTTGAACAGGACTATCGCTAAGCCAGCTGAAGGATTAACGATATCTCTATCTCTCTCGTTATTTATTTCTCTCTCTTTACTGTCTGTCTTTTCTTTACACATTCTTTATCTTTACTGCTTTCGCCTACTCTTCCCCTTCTCGATCTCTTGTTTTCTCTCTGAATTCTTTTGACTCTTAACTGTCATTTTACATTTTTAGATGCTTGCTTTCGCCCTACACATCTCTCTTTCTCTCTTTCTTATACATACACTGCTGCTTTCAATTTGTGTTTCCTTCTCTAGAGAAATCTGCAAGAGGTTGCTCACTATGCGCACCGAGTCATTCCTTTCCATCTTTCTTTTTACTCTCACAATGTCAATCTCTTTTTTCTTGTCATACTGTCGTATTTTTCTCACTCTCTCAATATTCATTCTCATTCTAACTCTATTTCTCTTCTTTTCATTTCTCTGGTTCTTACTTCATTTGTTTTAAAGTCAGAATGAATTTTGTCTCTCACTGTCTCTGTCTCTTTCTTTATCCTCCACAAGCTCTCTCTCTCTCTCTCTCTCTCTCTCTGTTTCTCTCTCCTCTCCCCTTCTGTATTCCCTAATGAACTTTCTGCTAACCGATTCCTATCAACTTTTCTCAGTCAACATTATAACAGAGAAAAAGCTTCTCCTTCTCTCACGGATGCTCCAGGCGAAGATTGGGAGAATTACAATCGTCTTGACTCCTTTCTATTTTTTCGTTGATTACGTCTCCCAGCCCGTAATTCTCTGTTGTGTTGTTGTCATTTGGTCGTTTATCATAGTCGATTTGATGGGGTCGTTATTATTTTCTTGGTTCAATGTTCTTCGTCCGCTGTGGCTTTAGTTCTCTCGCAGTTTCCCTGACGCCCTTTGTTTATTGTCCTCATAGAGTTTATCAAGATAAGCGATTTTTTTTATGTTTCAGATAATTTGTCTATGCAATGGAAAGTCATTCACATTGCGCATAACTTGTCAGGTTTTGGAATTCCGTACGCTTTGCTTGAAATTATTCTCTTAAAGCACTGGTTATACCTGTAGTGAGTGTTAACGGGAAAGCACTGGTTATACATGTAGTGAGTGTTAACGGGAAAGCACTGGTTATACGTGTTGTGAGTGTTAACGGGTCAAAACCCGAAGACACTGGTTATACGTGTAGTGAGTGTTAACGGGTCAAAACCCGAAGATATCAAGTGGAGAGTATTTTCCCCTTTTTGTGAAGGATCTCGAGAACACGTTTTATGCTTTTAATGGAGTAATGCTGTACAGTGTCATGTTTGATATTTTTTCACTTGCCTAACATTACTTTTCTCTATAAGAGACATCTTTTCAGTGCTAGTCTTCAACCGAATCCTCAACGATGTTTTATGTACGTATGCTCTCTACTAAATATATGAGCAGTTAAAATGCCTCCCTATCCCTAAAAAAACAAGACGCGTGTTTTCGTCTCGCTCCTGTTCTGAAGAGAAAAAAAACCAAAATTTCACTAAGAATGGGTTTTTTCTGTGTTAAGTCTCTATTCTGCTGAGGTTGGGTAGGCTATTAAAAGGATATTTTGCTGAAGGGGAGGGCATGTGAGGATAATCTGCCTTCAATTGGAGTTGGAAGATTTTAGCTTGTATTTTTCAAGCCAGGGAACGCATCGATTCTTCAATAGCTCGGAAGGCTTACCGTTGTTTTTGAAGTTTTAAGAACTTTCTTTGCTTTGATGGTCGCAATGATAGTCGATTTGAGTTCAAAAATGGCAAACTTGAACGAATTTTTTCCAAAGTGTCCAAGTCCTGCTAAAGATCCCAGTATTTCAACTTTGGGCGAAAGTAATGAAGAGTGAGAAGTTTTCGGACCACTTTGTTCATGAAAAAAACATTAAAGTAATTTTTTTTCAAACTCTTGGTTGCTTTTTGACGTTCAATTTATACCTCTGAATACACTAACCATAGTTGGTCTTTAATGAACATTAACAATAAGAACACTCATTTCTCTATTCAGGCTTAAAAATACGAAACTCTGCACATTCATTCTTTATTCCATGCACATGTGATATTTGCGAATAATAATCATGGCGTATATCCATGGAATTTCTTTCTAGTTGCGGTGTATGTATGAGTCGGTTGAAAACTGGGGGTTGTTGAGAAATAAAGTAAACTTAAAATGAATTAATAAAACACAATTAAGTTTTTTTTGATTATCACATGTTTTGACATATTTTTAGTATTCTTGGCCAATGTAATTCTGTTGTTATGTACTTCTAACAAAACAAGTAATTAGCTCACTTTTAGAACACCTTATTTGATTTTAAAAAAAGTAACTTTCCCATTATCATTATAATCACTCATAATTTGAGGTTTTCGATTATGAAACAATTAATGACTTGAATCATACATGGTTTCATTGAAAAAGTTCTAATTGACATATATTTTGATGAAGAGCATCTCTATTCCCAATATTGACCGAAGTGAAAGCCAAAAGAATTTAAAGTCAAGTTCATTAAGTAGTATTACTCTTAACCCAGTCGCTACCGAAACTGGAAGCGATTCACAATGATGGACTGGCTTTCCGGGCCTAAAAGGATATACATAGAGGCTGATTATGCAGCTAGAGCTAAAAGAGGGGATGACATTGAGCAGGGAGGAAGCAGAGTGGAGACTAGCCTGCCGGGAAGAGATATTCTCCCTCACTATACATCTGGCAAGAAGACGACAACGAAGTAACGGAGATGACAAAGAAAGCGAGAAAGAGAGAGAAAGAGGCAGAAAAAGAGAGAGAAAGAAAAAAGAGAGAGAAAGAAAAAAGAGAGAGAAAGAAAAAAGAGAGAGAAAGAAAAAAGAGAGAGAAAGAAAAAAGAGAGAGAAAGAAAAAAGAGAGAAAGAAAAGAGAGAAAGAAAAAAGAGAGAGAAAGAAAAAAAGAGAGAGAAAGAGACAAAGCGTGGTCACAAGAAGGGATTATGCGTTCACATGACTCAAAGCGAAAGATGTAGAGCAAGAGAATAGTCAAAGAGTTATTTAGGAGACTGAATAACGTGAATTGACAGACATAGAGATTAGATTAGAGAAATAGAGAAACATAAGAGAGATAGAATATCGGAGATAAGGGGGATTAGAGTTGTAGAAGGAATTAGCTGGCACATAAAGGAGGAGAAAGTGAGAATTGGAAGAGTGAGTTGTATCGCTGGCCAACAATGACTCATTTTCTGGGCCTGATGACGACTTACGACTTCTGGATTATGCTCGGGTTAACGGCGCACAGAAACCAAAGATTAAAGAGTATTTTAGTACAGCATGTTGTCATTCTCTCTCTCTCTCTCTTTCGTTATAATCTATGTCGTACACCGAAACCTCTCTACATCATGAAAATCTTTTATTTGATGAAATCTTAGGAGAGCAGGACCTCAAGACTGAATGAAGCAAAGAGATGGTGAGAACAGGACCTCGAAAAAGAATCGGGTGATGAATGATGGGAGAGAGAGAAGGTGGAAGAGCAGGAGATGAAGATTGATAAGATAAAAAGGTGGTTCGAGACATATAACATCCAGAGAGGAAGAGAAAGAGTAAGGAAGAAAGTGAAGACAAACAAGATAGATTCACAGTGAATTTAAAAACAGAAAGGGGATGAAATGTATCGACAGAGGTGAAGAAAAGGGTAAGATGAGAGAGAGGATGTATCGATTGAATCGCACCAGAAAGAGGAAGTCTGTTGAAAGAAGAGGAGAGGGAAGAGAATGAAAGAGGCGAAGAGAGAGAGAGAGAGTGACTAGTAAGATTAGGGGAAGGAAAAGGAGACATTCAAACAAAGAAGCTAGAGAAGAAGGGAGACAAAGACCCTTCCAATGAGCAAGACATAGAGGCCAGAGAATGAGAGGTGAGAGACAAAGGACAGTTGAAGAAACACGAGCTGCTGTGGTGTAGTCCACGGCCATTCTCTACACTACACGTCCATCTCATTCTCTGTTCTCTTCTGGCATCCATCTTCCTGTTCAGGGTTTCATAATTGTCATAGTTTATGTCATTCATTCGATTCCCATGCTCTTTTCTATCGCTTATTTTCACCTTAAGTATGTCGCCTTTTCACGTTAAAACGTGAACTAGGTCTTTGTGTTTTTCCTGGACAACTGTTTTAAAACTTAGCATTTTATGACAAGAACCCTCATAGGGCACCGTGCTTCATTTGGGAGGAGAGGAACGAATATTACTCATGGAAGGGAGTGGTTAATCGGCTGGATAACATAAATAACTCAATTAGACCGGCTTAAACAGTAATACTCTAATTTTTATATACGGATATTTCGTGAGCCTTATGGGCCAGTAAGCTTTAACTTAGCCTGAGCCAGAGAAAACAATGACGACTTTCAGTAAAAAAAACGCTGTGTAAGGCAAAGCCCTCTCTTTTGCCCGAAGTAAAATGCACCTCCCCAGAATAAAATTAGGACTTGCTCGTGTTAATTAGACCCCATTGCTTGTTGTAACACGCGGGTAAATATAATAGACGCTTTATTTTCATTCTTGTTGGTGATCCTTGACTCAGTTTGCAGTGGAGAAAATATTCTCGAGAACTCCGTGACAATCAACTGCAGACCGAGATTTGCCGACTTGGGCGAGCTCCCTGCTCACATAGCAGTAAGTAAACATTTCATCATGCATAACAAAAGCTTTTTCTTATTTGTTCAGTTATACATTTGATGTCAATTGGCTTTTAGTGACTCAACTCTGAAAAAATATTGGTACTGGCTGCTACGTACGGTCTAGATCCTAACCCGGACATACTCGTTTTTAAGCCGTACGGCCTTTGTAACCTTAGTCAACGCCTGAACCGAAAAACCTGTGAAAAGTATGCAACTCGACCCACCAACCGCCAATTGACTTGTACATATATGTATAAGCGCCTTTCGATAGAGGGCAAAAATATGTATTTCTTTAATCGGAACAAAACCGCAACTTTGTATTTTGGGCATTTTGACACTTAGTTATTTGGGAGAGCGCACTTTACTTAGGGGGGGGGGAGGTAATTATTCACCGATTTTTCGCTTAGGCTCAGCTTAATTGCATGCTAACGAGGTCGTACGGCTTAGGAACGAGGCCGTATAGAACAATTAGCCACAATATTTTAGTTTTATCGAGTCAAATTGAGTAAATTGGCTTAGCTGTTTACAGCTATTATTCACTGTTTTTTGCTAAGGCTTAGGTTAAGGTTACGCTAACGAGGCCGTACGGCTTCGGAAAGAGACCGCATGGGAAAATTTCTCATATTATTTTTTTCTCGATTCAATGACTAAATTTGTCAAAAAAATATAACAAAATGTTATATAATTACAGTAGTTCGAACACATTGAAAAAAGCCCCCCTAAGTAAAGTGCGGTTCCTCTAAGTAAAATTGTGCCACATTCCCAAGTTGTCTGGCTTAATTTGAAATTTTGAATCGTCAGTGTTTTCCAATTATACTATCTATAAATAAAGAGTTTTTTGCTTTGAACAGAATTAAGATTTCTATGGTTTTTGGTTCCTTCAAAAAATTTCAATCTCGATTCGAAGAGGCTCATGCTCCTTCGGTAACAGATTCGTAAATAATGAAATCATTGAAGTGAAAAGGATTTTTTGATATTTTGTTTTACTTTTTTGGCTTAGTTCTTGATAAGAAGTTCTTTGGTCCGGGCGTGGCATAGTGGTAGTGTGATAGACCATTGTGCGAAGAGTCCCGAGTTCGACTCCCACCCCGGACAGATCCACCCAAACCAAGGGGGTTAAGAAATGTTGGTAGTGCTCATGCACGAATCTGACTCTCCCCACTGCTGCTGATCACACTAGCAGTGATCTAGTAGGCAGCCACTGGTTCTACCAGGATAGGTCTGTCCTGCATCTTAGGGGAGCGCGTACCCTGCCGCGAGGCGGGAACAAGCGCGAGGAAGAAGAAGAAGAGTTCTTGATAAGAACTGTATTGGAAAATCGCTCTGAATAGAACTTACTGTGTCTTGAGTAGTTTATTCGTGACGCGCTTGTGCCCGGTTTTATAGATACTTCTGATTCGAATACCTTACCTTTGTTGGTGAATCAGGCTTTTCTATTTTGTATCAGGCTTATCTACTGTGTTACTTGTTTAACTAAGCGTTAGTTTTTTGATCGCATTCGTTTAGTATAAGGATGTTGAAATGCTGGGCTAAATTCAGAGTCTCAATAATTACCAATGTAGGATGGGATGACAACGACACCATTTTTTCCCTCTCAAGCGCCATTCACCCGTATTCGTTTTATTATTTATTTGTTTTTTTTAAACTATGGATCTGCTGGGCTGTCTCTCATTGCGCTTGTTTTGACTCTTTTGGATGGTAGCCGCTCCGCTCTCAATTATTCATCATGAATTCAATAGTATTTTGAATGCTCATTTTAGTGACAGAAAGGGCTATGTAACATTTATAACTGATGTTAGCTATTAAAAAGAATTTACTTCGACCTCGGCTCTTGATGAAGGACAAGAACTAAGAGGGTCCCTGCTAAGTTTCAGATTCTTCTGGAAGTTTTTATGAAAAATAAATTATTTATATGTTGTGCTGCGAGTTAGGCATCCTTTGAGATCATTTGATGAAAGTTCTCATTGATCTGGACTCCAAAGAAACTTCTTTTATCTAGACTGGGGTTTCTGAAAAAAACAATATTTTTTTAGAAACTTTAGAAACTCAATGAAACAGTCTTCAGTTTTCGGCAACAAAATTTACTCTACATTCGAATTATCCTGTAAAAATAGTTTTTTTAAAATAAAATCAACGTGATACAGAAAAACTAAAACTTTTGTGAAGAATCGCCAATTACACCATAAATGTCACATTTGAGCCTCCGAATAGTGATAAATTTTTTAAAAATATGTATACAAATTCTTCTTTTCACGTTGTCCAAAACTTTAGACTTAGTTTTCCTTCTTCTGCGTAGGCAGTTCTGTGGCTGTAAAGGTTACATATTAAATGGGGCGATGCTGTAGAATAGCGAACCCGCTGATTTTCGTTTGTGGTTAAGTTAGAGTTTGTCTTTATGAGTCCATGGTAATGATGTCGAAAGCAAGAGCTAATCAATTTAATTTCAAAGCCCAGCATGGGTTTCTTGCAGGGATGACGGCCTCAACGTCAAACAGCGCATCAGAGGCCGGCGCTTTGTCGCGTCTCAAAGAACTCGAACAGGTTGGAGTTTGTCCCGTTCGTATTACTTCAGTTGTTGTTGTTGTTGTTGCCGGCAAGCATCCCGCATCGAAGACTTGGTTATGAACACTCTCTTTAATGAGAGAAGTTCTCGTGTTCTTCGGACAAGATGCGTCCGGAGAAGGGTTTTGATGTCCTTTGCAGTCCTGAGACTGTCATGCTGCACCTTGTGAAGGCGGACATCGTTGTAGCAACCTGTTCATGCTATAGGCCTTGTGAGTGGGTGGTCAAGCCGGCCTAGCATCGTTTTGGGTGGGAGTAGAGACGTCTCGCCTGTCGTTGACCGGAGATAGGCAAGAGGCTATTTGACTGGCGCCTCGACTCGCCATTGAAAAGTATAGCGGAGTATCGGCTGATGTTTTGTCCGGTGGCATGCCCAGGCCGGTCCGGCATCACCCTCCTTTGACGAGCTATACTACCCAGTTTTGGTCCGCGGCGGGATTTCTCCCGCTACCTCCCAGCACGAATAATTCGTAGGGAGGCATCCCTCTATCCGCCACCTGAGGTCGCGCTCGATTCTGGACTGGATGATCCGGCTCCATCCGTGACAGGCTCTTAAGGCTGTAGAGTCACGAATGGCCACTGTTGCCAGTGTGTTTCGAGTTACTTCAGTTGTAATAACTGCTTGTTACCAAACGTTAGAAAACGCGATTGTGTTCTCTCCAGTCATTTTCGATTGAACAGAAGCAGGTTCTTATTGAAAATGTCATAACTTTATCGAAGATGGGTTGAACGGCTTCAGATCGCTCGTATTGTGTTGAATAAAGAAATCAAGTCTTGGTTTTTCATCTAAGCCCCAAATGACGTACTTACCAAGCGTTAAATGAGACCTGTCTAAGGCATGTTTGTACGCGCCGAGCGAATGGAAAAAGGAATGGGGAAAGGCAAAACGAAAAGTAGATAAAAACGAAACATAACGGAAGGAGCAGAGAATGTAGATCATTCTCGGCGCTAACATGTATGCGCCAACATATCTGGTCAGGTAACCATTTAACCCCTGGTACTCACTCTCTTAATTGCAGATTTGGTTGTCGGGGGCGCAAAGTGGAGATGCACTCTCAGTTGAATGCTTACTAGATGCAGTCATCTGCCTATACGACGAGTGCTCGGGTAGCCAAACTCTCCGGAGGGAGCGCTGCATCGCTGACTTTGTAGAGAACGGTCAGCTCATTATCCAGCACTCTTGACGAATAGGTCGCTCGGCGAACGGTACAAAATTGCTAGGCGGGTTTGTCCCAAAAGTCAACGGGGCCGAAAAACGACCGTTCTTTGAGGAGAGAGAGGATGAGTTTAGAATGATGATGAGCTCTGTTTGGTGTGTTTCTACCTCCAGCTCGCTTCTCATCTTTCCAGACTCGTCCGCTTAAAGATCGGTATTGTTTTTGAATTGTGAACAAATGTAAGTAAGCAGAATTCAACAAAAGGTGTTAAAAAATTGGGGTGGGTGAGTGGGGGACTATTGGTGATCGGGAAGGTTAGAAGTGGAACCCTATAATGATGAGGTGGGTGACTGGGCGACGATTGGCGATCAGGAAGGTTACAATTATAATGATGAGTAGCGTATAAAGATTCGCAGTTTTGATTTCTGTTACTGCACAATCTTTTTTAGTTTTTTGCCTCTCACCTTTCTCTTTATTCTTAGCATTTCGTCCAATTAGGTGATAGTTTCATTTCCACATTTTACAAGTGCACTAAATTTGAGTTGAGAAACAGGGTGTTTCTTAGCACCCGCCCATTTTTTTTCGAGCGCATAGGTTTTTAAAATTTTAGAGTTCAACATTCAACCTCTCCAATGATTTGGAATTCCCTACGAAAAATCCGAAAAAAATTCTCCTTGCGCATAGATTTTTATGTTTTTTTTTTTGGAGAGCGCATAGGTTTTTTTAACCCGCAGTGCGGGTCAGAGAAACACTCTGGTGAGCAATGTTTTTTGCTACTAGGGGGTTTCTATCAATCGTACTGCTGTTGAATTCATGCCTAAATAAATTAAAACAAGGTTCCAAAAATTGTTATAAGTCTTTTTTGTTTCATTCAAATCATCTCCTTTTCATCCCACAAGCCCCGCTGGCTATTTCTCAAGCATACCGTTACCTCATTACAGTATTTTTTAGTCACAGAGAAGGAAGGGGGGGAAGGTAAGAAACGCCCTGGTTGTTGTCCCTGCAGAATAGAAGGAAGGGGGGGGGGAGGAAGGTAAGAAACGCCCTGGTTGTTGTCCCTGCAGAATAGAAGGAAGGGGGGGGGGAGGAAGGTAAGAAACGCCCTGGTTGTTGTCCCTGCAGAATAGAAGGAAGGGGGGGGGAGGAAGGTAAGAAACGCCCTGGTTGTTGTCCCTGCAGAATAGAAGGAAGGGGGGAGGAAGGTAAGAAACGCCCTGGTTGTTGTCCCTGCAGAATAGAAGGAAGGGGGGGAGGAAGGTAAGAAACGCCCTGGTTGTTGTCCCTGCAGAATAGAAGGAAGGGGGGGGGGGAGGAAGGTAAGAAACGCCCTGGTTGTTGTCCCTGCAGAATAGAATGAAGGGGGGGAGGAAGGTAAGAAACGCCCTGGTTGTTGTCCCTGCAGAATAGAAGGAAGGGGGGGGGAGGAAGGTAAGAAACGCCCTGGTTGTTGTCCCTGCAGAATAGCAGGAAGGGGGGGGGGAGGAAGGTAAGAAACGCCCTGGTTGTTGTCCCTGCAGAATAGAAGGAAGGGGGGGGAGGAAGGTAAGAAACGCCCTGGTTGTTGTCCCTGCAGAATAGAAGGAAGGGGGGGGGAGGAAGGTAAGAAACGCCCTGGTTGTTGTCCCTGCAGAATAGCAGGAAGGGGGGGGAGGAAGGTAAGAAACGCCCTGGTTGTTGTCCCTGCAGAATAGAATTCACTGCTCAGAGTCTTCAGAACAATTGTAATGTTCCTCATATATCTCATATTGAATTTCTGTTTTTTTTTTGTGTTCTGTGGCTCGAAGATGGAAAAGATCAGTTAATTAAAACAAACTTATTCGATAGCCTTTGGAAACTCAAATAACCTTTTATCAATTCTAAAGGCACGTGTCTTGTTTCTTATGTTCTTATTTTCTAGATTAATGATTCATTTCCATTAACTTAGACTTCTGATTCGTTTTGATCCGGACTAATAGGAGATGCATATGGGATTCAACAAATCGCCAGTTTCTGTTTGGTGTGGAAAAACTGCGTATTGTACATAACTATTATAGCAACACGGGTACAAGAATTGATCACATGTTTTCTTGTCTGAATTTTGGATAAGTGGCATAGGGCCAGGGTGTTTCTTAGCACCCGCACAACTTTTTTCGAGCGCATAGATTTTCAAAATTTCAGAGTTCAACATTCAATTTTCCCAATGTTTTGTACTTTCCTTACGAAAAATCCGAGAAAAATTTTTTCCAAGCGCATAGATTTCAATGCTTTTCGGGGTCTGGGAGAGCGCATAGATTTTTTAAACCTACAGTGCGGGTCAGAGAAACATCCTGCATAGGGCCTGTAGCAGTCTTAGCTTTTCGTGCTCTTTGGGCTTAAAATGGGTCTTATGGGACAGTTCTTCTTTACAGAGTTGGAAGCAATCTCCGTCGGAGAGCTCTTCTCAATCTAAATATTTTAAAGGCTGTGGGCACTCTTTTACGAGTGTTTGGGTTGCGAGAAAGAGAGAGAGAGAGTATAAGAAATAGAGAAAGAAAGAAGAGAGAAAGAGCAAACAGAGACGAAGAGAAAAGGGGTGTGAATCATCCCCCTCGGCTGCCATGAGCATGAAGATGGAAATAGATACATATATGTACATATTGAGGGTGGGGGGGGGAGGGGAGGGTAGGAGGGTGGAAGGACTTTATTGCGACATCAAAGACTATCGTTTGTTGACCTACGTCTTCCTATAGTAGATGCTTCGAATTGAAAAGGAAGGGGTTGAAAGGCTTGATTCGAAAAAAATTACCAAAATAGGGCTTCGGAAAAGGAGAAAAATGTTAATTGGAAAAGAAAATAATTGGAAAAGGTTTAATAGGTAAATTTAGAGAGAAATGAGTACTTTCCTGCCCAATAAGGTCAACACAATGGGGATAGGGTGTTTCTTGCAACCCGCACCCAATAAGGTCAACACAATGGGGATAGGGTGTTTCTTGCAACCCGCACCCAATAAGGTCAACACAATGGGGATAGGGTGTTTCTTGCAACCCGCACCCAATAAGGTCAACACAATGGGGATAGGGTGTTTCTTGCAACCCGCACCCAATAAGGTCAACACAATGGGGACAGGGTGTTTCTTGCAACCCGCACCCAATAAGGTCAACACAATGGGGATAGGGTGTTTCTTGCAACCCGCACCCAATAAGGTCAACACAATGGGGATAGGGTGTTTCTTGCAACCCGCACCCAATAAGGTCAACACAATGGGGATAGGGTGTTTCTTGCAACCCGCACCCAATAAGGTCAACACAATGGGGACAGGGTGTTTCTTGCAACCCGCACCCAATAAGGTCAACACAATGGGGATAGGGTGTTTCTTGCAACCCGCACCCAATAAGGTCAACACAATGGGGATAGGGTGTTTCTTGCAACCCGCACCCAATAAGGTCAACACAATGGGGATAGGGTGTTTCTTGCAACCCGCACCCAATAAGGTCAACACAATGGGGACAGGGTGTTTCTTGCAACCCGCACCCAATAAGGTCAACACAATGGGGATAGGGTGTTTCTTGCAACCCGCACCCAATAAGGTCAACACAATGGGGATAGGGTGTTTCTTGCAACCCGCACCCAATAAGGTCAACACAATGGGGATAGGGTGTTTCTTGGAACCCGCACCCAATAAGGTCAACACAATGGGGATAGGGTGTTTCTTGCAACCCGCACCCAATAAGGTCAACACAATGGGGACAGGGTGTTTCTTGCAACCCGCACCCAATAAGGTCAACACAATGGGGATAGGGTGTTTCTTGCAACCCGCACCCAATAAGGTCAACACAATGGGGATAGGGTGTTTCTTGCAACCCGCACCCAATAAGGTCAACACAATGGGGATAGGGTGTTTCTTGCAACCCGCACCCAATAAGGTCAACACAATGGGGACAGGGTGTTTCTTGCAACCCGCACCCAATAAGGTCAACACAATGGGGATAGGGTGTTTCTTGCAACCCGCACCCAATAAGGTCAACACAATGGGGACAGGGTGTTTCTTGCAACCCGCACTAAAATTTTCGTGCGCATAGATTTTTGAATTCGCGCCAAGATTTTCAAGCGCATAATTTTTTAAAAAAAAATATATTTTTTTAATTTTTGCGCCAAAAAACGGAATTTTTTTCGTGCGCATAGATTTGAATTTTTCGAAGTGTGCATAGATTTTCTTCTAACCCGCAGTGCGGGTCAGAGAAACACCCTGATCGGGGAAAAAGAGATATTTGCAACCTCCTGGCATGTTCAGGCCGCTTCTATCATCAGTTTCTATAAGTTTTTCTATCATATCAGTTTCTTTACTTTTCATGACTTGGTAAGATTGTGAAAAAACTTCGAAAAAAAAACAGCAAACGCGGTATCATGTTTCAGTAAAAGAAGTTGTGAGGAAGGCGAAGGCTCTCCGGTTATGCAAGGACGATTTTGAAGTCCTCAACGTGGGTCATTTTCTTCATTTTTTCGGAAAACATTGTAGAATGTCGAATACTCGGAAGAAGTCAAGTAAGAAGCTCTGGAATAAATCGGTTCACAACTTATCAGGACTGCCCCGGCCCATAATACCAAGATTCAGACCATTCTTCGAAATCTACCCATTTTTTCACCCGATCTCTTTTTATTCTTTGTCATTAACCTTTGTCTCGCCCTTTTATTGTTTCAAGCCCTCTGTTCTAACGATCTCTCGTTTGATTAGTCGATGATTAGTGCAAATAACCTATGTTTTAGTGGAGGTGACTTAATTTTATGGAGTGAAAGAATGATGAGCAGCTTTTTTAGTTCTCTATTTGAAGAATATGGATCCAACTTTTTTATGTTTTTTTAAAAAATCGTTTCTAGATAAAAAAAATTTCAACTCGACTTTTAAGCATTTTTTCAAGACAAAACTGAAATAAGTATAAGTTGAATAATATTCAATGTGAAATAAATTCTAAATGACTTTAACTCCTTAATAGATGTGCTAAATAATATAGTTTAACTAGGTAGTGTTTTTAACTTAACACGCCAAGAAAAAGTTTTCCAACTTAGCCAAGGTTTCTGCTAAGTTGAACATTACGGAAAGCGTACAGTATCAATGCGAGATTATTTGCAGCTGATTGGAAAAGGCGCCTTTGGAGAAGTAGCGATGGTGAGGTTGAAGGATGGAGATCAGGTGCGTTTCACAAATTCATATGGGCTTTCTGTGGTGGATCAAGAATAGTTATGAAACCCTGGCCTTTGATGCGGCCAGGGGTTAAATAGTGACCGGATCGGTCCTGTCGGCGGATACATGTACACACTCTATTGAAAAAACTACCTCTTTTTTCTTACCCTTTTCCTTCATCCCCTCTTCTTTTTTCCTCCAAACTTTGAGCGGAGGATACATGTGAACCCAAATTGGGCGGCTCCATTTAACCCCTGGTTGCGGCATTATTTGTACAATGCAGTGATTGCGTTTTCTTATAAACTCTCTAGTAAAAGAAAGATAATGAAAGCAGAAGAGCTTAGAATATGGTTCGGGGGCCGTATGCATGTACCATTTTTGGTGGGAAAAAATGAAGAAAACAGTGTTATTCTAGAATACTTAACACTATTTTCTTTATCATTTCCCACCAAAAATGTTACGCGCATACGGCCCCAAGTTGTTACTTGCTCGGAGCACTGTTTACACTTTGGGTAACTTAGCAGGTTGTTTCTTATCCCCGGATAGAATGAAGCAGATGAATAATACTGATTATGAGGAAAAGCACAGTAGAGACTACAAATACGTCGGATCAAAGTGTGAGAAAGCTATGCACAGGATTTTTTTCAAATTGTTTTTAGTTTGATGAGCGTATAGATGCACGCGTGGCTAACGTTCGCAAAGAGACAAGAAAGATATGGAAGCCAGAACCACTATTGTCGAAGCTTTGTTTGAAAACACGGCGGGAAGAGAGACGACCACTCTCAGAGGTGGCCAGTTGAAGTGAGGTATCATCGATTGTTGAGGTGTTCGCGATGAAGATCCTCAACAAATGGGACATGCTACAGAGGGCGGACACTGCCTGCTTCCGCCAGGAAAGAGACGTTTTGGTGCATGGAGACCGCCGCTGGATCACGAACCTCCACTATGCCTTCCAGGATGACAAGAACCTGGTGAGTCTCTCACCAGCTCATCACCACCCTTTCACCAATAAATCGAGACTCACATTACCGTGTAAGATTCTTTCAATGTACCGATTAAGGTCCACCTTTTTGCGAGTACCTGCTCAACTTTCCACCTATACTTGCCCACCTTTTCAAGTACCAATCAGGGCCCAACTTCCTGTGAACCAATTATTGAAAGTCTCTCTTTTTCATCGATTAATCAAAGTTCAAAAGCGTCAACATAAAACATTTACATATGTTGCCTACACTTGGCAAAGTACTTTTTTCTACGAAAAAAATTGAAAGAGAAAGTTACAGTACCTCGTAATGGATTACTACGTGGGAGGAGACATGTTGACTCTTCTCTCCAAGTTCGAAGAACACCTACCAGAAGTTTGTGTTTTTCTTTCTTTCATTTCATTAATTTGATGAAGAAAAACCTGGAAAACTAGAATTTACTCTAGTATGAAGTTGTATGTTCTTTGCTTGGTCCCGTTCCCATTTGCGGAGAGTGAGGGAAAGTGGCATAGAAACTGGGAGTCTTTATAGATCGTCCTGGAAGCACCTATCAGCCTTGGTAAAGATTTGATTGACATTTTTTATTTATGTTTCTTTGTTTTTTGGGCCTTTGTCCCAAGTTCGTCCCCTACCCGTATAGACTCATTGAAATCAAGGATGTTAAGAGATGTAGGAAGGGCTTCGCATAAATATGACTCTAGTCACTGCTGCTACACACTAGCAGTGACTCTAGTCACTGCTGCTACACACACTAGCAGTGACTCTAGTCACTGCTGCTACACACACTAGCAGTGACTCTAGTCACTGCTGCTACACACACTAGCAGTGACTCTAGTCACTGCTGCTACACACACCAGCAGTGACCCAACGGCAAAGATGAACTGCCAAATGGCAAAAAAAGATTTCTAGGGTGACCGACCTACCGACCCTCTTCCTCAATCAAAATGAATGTCACAGTTTTCGCAGCTAGAATTGATAAAAGTCTTCATTCCTCTACATAAATAGAACGTTCCATTAGCCATAACTCAGCCTCAACCGGTTTCGTAGAGTTAAAAGTGAAACTCTTAGTCAAATTTAGCGATCGACCTATTGAAAAATCCAGATATATTTTACCTATGCCCAGCGGGCAGGTAAAGGTTCCACCAGTATAGGTCTGGTCCGCATCTAAAGGGAGCGCGTAACCTACTGCGTGGCGAACACGAGCGCCAAAAATATTATTATTATTTTGGATGATTGAAGGAAATGGCTCGTTTCTACCTGGCTGAAATGGTTCTCGCTATCGATTCTGTTCATAAATTAGGATACGTTCATCGGTAAGTTTTCAATGCTTTTTATCGCGATAAACACTCTTTTATTTCGAAAACGTAATAATTATTCTTTATAAGCCTATGCTAAAATTAAGTTATTCTTAAAATCGAAAAAAATTATGGTAAATGGTGATTCGGTAGATCAATTTTGTTTTCAAAAGGGTTTTTACTGGAACTCAAGATGATCTCTTTCAAAAGAACGTCACCACGCGATTTTTGAGCGTTTTCAGCTTTCAGTCTGTTATTTGCCAAGTCTTACTCAAAGTTTTCTATATAAATATCTATTCTTTGGTCTCCCTTGGTAGTTTCATTAATGAATTCTTCTGAACACTCAGCCAATTAGGTTGTCTTCAGAGATATACACTCAGCCAATTAGGTTGTCTTCAGAGATATACACTCAGCCAATTAGGTTGTCTTCAGAGATATCAAGCCTGACAATGTCCTGGTGGACGCCTTTGGTCATGCTCGTCTAGCGGATTTCGGAAGTTGCCTCAGGGTTCGTCTTTGGAATATTCATTAAATTATTATCCGGAAACTTGCTGACAATTGGGCCTTTCATTAGTTTATTTAAATTTGAGTTGTTTTTCATCCGCGTTTTCAAATGAACGATTTGAACTGAGTTGAATGCAACAGTTTATTGATTGTTTCATTTAAAGGGATGAATATGGAGTGTATTCAATTATCAGTTTCAAGTGTTTCATGAGAGCGGGATATTTGGTAGAGAATCTTCGATGATTATATGCAGGGGTTTTTTAGTGTGAAAGAAAAAGGGACAGACGCCCGCCGAAGGCGGAAAATTTTTTTTCACTTAAGGGTCCCCCCTTATGATTTTTTAAACAGAAACCCGCCGAAAAAAAAATTCACATAAGGGTCCCTCCTTACGATTTTTCAAATAAAAAAACAGAGGCCCGCCGAAAGCGAAAAATTTTTTTCGCATAAGGGTCCCCCCTTACGATTTGGAAAAACAGAGGCCCGCCGAAGGCGGAAAAATTTTTTTTCACATAAGGGTCCCCCCTTAGGGGTGGAAAAATTTTTTTCTCGTTTTTTGTCACATAAGGGTCCCCCTTACCTTTTTTTCACATAAGGGTCCCCTCTTAAAGATTTGGAACACATAGGCCCGCCGACAGAAGATCTGTCATGACTAAATAACCCCTGATTATATATGCGATAGGGTCTTGAACTATTGAAAGCCTGCTCTGCTATGAACTGCTAAAACTAATTTTTAGATTTTTTTGTACTGTTATGTGTAGTTAAAACAAAGTTTTTGATGTTTCGTGAACTCTTTTTTAAAGTTTTTGTTGTGTATTCAGGTTCTACCTGATGGGTCGGTGGGATCGAGTGTAGCTGTGGGTACACCCGACTACATTTCACCCGAGATCCTCTGTGCCATGAGTACCGAAGGAGGCCATTACGGGAAAGAGTGTGACTGGTGGTCACTTGGAATAGTCATGTTAGTCATCATTCGCATTCATAGGTCGCCAGCCCTGTTTCAAATTTTGAGAAGGAAGACTTTTCTTTGAGCGGGGGACTCTAGAAAAAGGAGAAGCTCTTACTTCTTTGCCCTCACATCTCATTATTCATGACTATCTGCGCGAAAAGCGGTTGTTTTCTTTAACAATTGCAAAGGACCCCAGTCGAGCTATGCTGGCATGCAGTAGTCGTTCTAGGAGTTTTAAGACTACAAATTGAGGGATGCCAAACACGGAGGTAAGTACATAAGTATTATATGTGTATACAGCTTTTGAACTATTACTAAAAATTATTTGTTATTTTTGTATGCATACATGAAATACAGATACACCACCCACATATACACAAATTGAAATCATCCCAAAATGATAAACTTCAATTATTGCACACAGTTCAAAACTGACACAGAGCTTTTGAAGACATGCGAATCCTTGATGAAATCGCTTGGCACCAGGGGTTAAATGGTTACCGGACCAGCTATGTTGGCGCATACAAGTTCGCGCCGAGAATGATCTACATTCTCTTCTCCTTCCGTTCTGTTTCACTTTTTCTCTACTTTTCTTTTCGCTCTTTCTGCCTTTCCCCATTCCTTTTTCCACTCGCTCGGCGCGCACAAACATGCCTTAGACCGGCCTCATTTAACGCATGCTTGGCACCCCTTGGACTTTCCTCTGTTTACCGATAATTAAGTAACAGTTTTTTATTTGAGAAAAGTTTTTCCATTCGTTCAATCTACGAACCGCTGGAAACTATTCTGAACTGCCTGAGAATGTTGTAAACAGGGTGTTTATTACCACCCGCATAACTTTTTTCGAGCTCATAGATTTTCAAAATCCTCAGAATTCAACATTCATTTTTTCCAATGATTCGGATTTTTCCTACGAAAAAACTGAGAAATTTTTTTTCCAAGCGCATAGATTTAAGTGCTTTGCGGGGTTTTTTGAGAGCGCATAGAATTTCTTGCCCGCAGTGCGGGTCAGAGAAACACCCTGGTTGTAAACTCCCCTAATAGTTTATCTACTTTCAAAACAAGGGTAAACTTCGTCTTTCTGATGTGCTTGGTATACAATTACCAAATCTTTGAAACAGAGTAACGAGTTCTCTAATGGTTTTCATTCTTCCTCCTTGTTTTCCTTTCATTTCCATGGGTTGTCTCATTTTAAATAATGTATGAATAAATAAATAAATACAATTTATATAATAAATAAAAACATGAATTTTAACATATAGAGACGTAGAAAGAGTAGGTCAAGGATCCTCCAGGTAATGAAATGAGTTGCAAGGGTTTTCAAGTCTTACAAACAAAGTAAAAATTCACATTTATCCTGGTTATTATTAAGATTTTCTGTTACGTAGAATTGAAAAAGCTTTAAAAGTCAAAACATTTGATCCGTTTGTAAATGCTTCGTGATGTACTCTGTGCAACGCGGATGTATTTCCAGGTACGAAATGCTCTATGGACAGACGCCCTTCTACTCAGAGTCACTCGTAACAACCTACAGTAAGATCATGAATCATACGGTATGTTTTTTTCTCCCAAGAAGTTGAGGTGAGAGGGATACAACTTTGAATTATGAATTTTTTTTTACTTTGACCGTGGATGAGATATATCCATGTTAATGCTTCTTCCAATATAACTGTCAATTATAGTTGTCTTTTTTCCGCTGTCTCTTCTAAAAGTGCAATCAGTTGTTTTCCAACTCACTAAAACTTTCCGTCTTGAAGAAAAAAAACACTGCTTCCAGCTTTGTAGATTTAAATATTAAATGAAAGTCCTAAATGTTAAAATCTCCTGTTCTATCGGAAAGCTAAAATGTATGGAGCGCGTATGATAACTGAGTTGGAAACAATTTCATTCAGTATTTTTTTAAAAGTTTTAATGCATATTTTTTTGCTTTCCAACTTCTACAGTATCAATGATTGTTTGCAGGATATGCTTGAATTCCCTGATGAAGACGTGGAATTTGTTGTGAGTGAGGATGCGAAGGATCTCATACAAAAACTGATATGCTCCAGGGAGGTAGGAATGAGAGAAATTTACAGATGAAAGCAACAAGGAGAGAGAGAGAGAGAGAGAAAGAAGAATGAGAAATTGAAATCTGCGAATTCTTCTTCTCAAATTTCTATTGTAAGGTATTGACAAATATTTTTCTTAATTCTTTTGATGTTTTTTCCTAAAGATTTCTTGAAAGGGTATTTGACTGCATTTGTTTTACTTTTTTTTTAGTAATCAGTCATATACATTTTTTAAAACTGACTAGATTAATTCAACGGAAATTATAATAATGTGGTTTTAAAGACCCGTCTCGGGAGGAATGGCCTGGCAGACTTCCAGAGTCACGCCTTTTTCAAAGGAATCGACTGGGAAAACTTGAGAGAATGTCAGTTGATATTATCTTTCGCATCTTTTCATCCTGAGAATGTTAAATGTACAGCCGGAATGGCACATTTCGACAAGAGACAGCGATTTATTTTTCTCAATTGTCATAGGAGATTTAACGACAATGATTAAATCACCTGTCCTTTTAAAAAATCAAAAAAACACGGATCATTCAAGCGGAGGGCCTAGAACAATGAAAGGAGAAAGAGGGGAAGAAGGTATAAAGAGAGAGATATGGCAATATCAGAAAGAGACACTTTATAGCTTTTGATTTCAACAAGCTTTGCGCTCAAATGAGCATTCGTTTGTCATTTTTTGACAAGTGCAAGCATTCGATTAGAAGGATTCTGACATATAATTTTACATACATCGTATGCGAACTTTGACTGAGGCTTCAATATGGTATGTGTAGCTTATGAACGATTCAGCGAGTGTGTGTGATATGAAAGAGCAAAAGCGATAGAAACAAAGAATCATCTTCAACGACTTTTCTCAGTCAGTTTGGAAGAGAGAAACGCTAGGAGTAAACCTAATCCATCTTGGTAAGTTCAAGAACTGTATATGTGGCCATAGATACTGTATATGTGGCTATAGATAGATCAACAAAGTTGAGTTGCATTGTTGAAAAATAAAATGAAAAATCGCTCTACGAATGATGAAGTCTGGAATAATGAAAAACGAGCTAGAAACGAAGGGCACAAAAAGAAGAGCATTTCATTTTTCCATACTCCCGCTTAAAAAAACGGTAGTTTTTTCAGAAATTTAAAGAGTGCATCTTTCAGCCGTCCCTCCTTATCGACCAGAAGTCTCCAGCCCGACGGACACTTCCAACTTTGATGTCTGCGTGACGGATGACTTCGCCACTCAAGTTAGAAACTGTAGTTTGTATTTGTAAGAGGTTTTTGTTGACCTGATTCTTCCTAGTCAACTATGATTCGTACAAATTCCTTCATTCTTGTCATTTCAGACACCCCAGCCACCTCGGGTGGTAGCTCCCTTCACTGGACACCATTTGCCATTCGTTGGATTCACATACACTCACGGGAGGTATGTCTCTGTGTCCTAAAGAGTTAAATATCTGAACATACATGAATTGCTATGTCATTTTTGAATTTGATTTAAATAATTGACTGTGATCACTAAACGGCTGAAGTCATTTTTTCTTTCGAGGCTGTAGAAATGGAAGATGTTTTCGTCATCCGAAATTAGCTCGCTCAAGGCCATCACTTTAAAATTTTTTTATTATCTTCCTCGCCGAAGGCTAACTTGCTCAGTGTTATCACTAACATGGCGAGCAGAGAGGGTTTCGAGTAAACTTGTAAAGAGGAACGAGCAACTGTGGCGTTGCGCTGAAGAGTCCAAATAGGACCGTTCAGTTTTTCAACCCCATATTCCCAAAGATCCCTCTGAATTGGAGTAGAACTAGAAGACCAGTAGCTTTGTTAGTGGACGAAAATAGAAGGCTCAAGATGAGAAGTCGAACTCAAGATGAACTTCAATGTTTGATCAAGGAAAATTCGTCATGAGTGTTATTTGAGCAGAGAATTATTCAGGCCCATTGTGTCCCGATTTCATTCCCTCAAGAAGCTCCTAAATTTGCCGCTACGTGGTAGATCATAAGATCAATGAAAATCTTAGTAGGGCCAGTGTTGAGATGCGGTGTGGTTTAGTAGGGTGAGTTCGGACGTTTCGCTTTATTTAAAGCATTATCAGCGATTACCAAATATCGCTCATAAGATCATAAGGAAGATCATAGATTAGTAGCAAACATGGAAGATTCTTGAATAATTAAGTAAAGACTTGTCGTAGTCATTTTTAGAAGCCGATCAAAAAAAAGGTAGGAATTAAAAAAGAAGAAAACAACAACAACAACATATAGAAGGGTTTCAGTTCGTTATCTGACGCGAAAAGCATAGCAGAGAGCTTGTCGGTGCTGGCAATTTCATTACCAAATGGTTGGTTGTTTCTTCGGATCAATAATACTTCAATGTGTTTGAGTCATCTTAGATTATCTTATAATTTTTTTTATGAAAGCTCCCCAATTCGTCACTCGGGGTTTTTATGTTTCAAAACTCAAAGTTTTCAAGAAAATCTAGGTTTTCCTGAAAACCAGATCTTGTCTAATTCTGGTTTTGGTAACTCATTAAATTGTCAGAGAGAAATTTTAATGAGCTAATATATTTTGAACAAGTTGGTAATTGCAGGAGAGACCCGGAGGGTTGAGAGCCGCATCTGGGAATTGGAGCAAGAAAAAGAGGAGCTTTCTCGCAAATACCAAGGTTAGAAATTAATAGTGAAATTCGAGAACTTGGTAAGAACAAGTCCGGTCTGTAGATGGGTCTCTATTTAGATCAGAAACGGAAAGCTTCAATTTCTTTCATGAAAGCCCTTATCTCTTCTCAAAATATGTTCAAAAAAATTTCCTTTGTGACATGTTTTGGCACTGCCAAACTCGGCTCTTTTTTGAACATTTTTTGTCCGTTGAAAACAGCTTACTGAGTTTCAGTTTTGTCAAGTCCAAGCCCGGCTAGGAATTGGTAAGCATAAGCGAAGTTTTTAGAATTTTTCTGGAGGCAGTGCAAAAGAGAAACGATACCAAAGGCTGCAACAACCACAGACCAACCACTTCTAGCGACGTACCCCAACCGAGTTTAGTAAACTCGCTTGGGGTACGTCGCTAGAAATGGTTGGTGTGTGGCCGTTGTAGCTGTTGGTATTGCTTCTCGGCCTTTTGTCTGAGATCAAAGTCTAGTATTGGCACTCCCTAAAAAGTTCCTGAGAGCGATCCTCCATCATCTCGGTAATGAGGGCTAAGGGGTTGCATGGCTACAAAAAAGCCCGATTTTGGCAGTGACAAAACATGGACAAAAACCCGATTTTGGAAGTGAGAAACGCATCTAAAAATTTTGTCACTTCTTTAGCGGTGAAAAAACGAGTACAAAGCTTGTTTTTTTAGAAAGCTTGTTTTCAACGGTTTTTCTTGGCATGCCCGTCAAAACGCATGTTATATTTGCTGCCATTTATAATGGCGCGTTTTCCCGTTTTTTTATGGAAAAGCTTTGAATAATTTCAAGCGAAATTTTCAAGCCCCCGAGGAACAACATTTTGGCGAAAATTATTCCCAGCCTCGTCTCATATGTTGAATGAGAGTAAGTGAAATCTCTTTCGATTGAGTAGTAGCACGGAAATATTAACCAAAGGAGAGAGAGAGAGGGAGAGAGAGAGAGAGAGAAAAGAGAGCTTTGCGTTTCAGAAGCCCTGCAGTCGCAGTCACGCAATAATTCCACCTCGAACTCAGCCACGGACAGCAAGAGCTACGAGCAAATCATCGCGCAATTAAAAGAAGAGATACAGGTCACCTTTACTCTTCTGTCAAATATTTAACACAATAGTCAATTAATTGCTCTTATCATAGTTCCATAGCTCTAATGAGGGAGTCGTATCTTCTGATCAGCTTGATTTTCAGGTTCTGAGAAAGCGAAGCGAAGATACGGCTGCTACCATCAGACAACCAAAGGAGACATCCGATAATGAGAAGAAACTCAAAGAGCTTAAGGAGAAGAATAGGCAACTCATTCTGGAGAAGACAGACCTCCAGAAGGTAAGGAACATCCCGGTCGAGACGGGAGAAGATGATGTTGAATCAGGGAGTGATAAGACAAACGAGAAATCAGAGCTCAAAAGTAGTAGCAGAATAAATGCCTTCGTTGGGTATTCAAGGGACTCAGGGTTCGAGGAGGAAAACGGGGGTTTAGAGTTTGATACCATAAGTTTCACGAGGAACCTCGCACCGAGCCCACTTCCCCCACCGGACCCCTTGCCGTCAATGGAAGGTGGAGAGGTACTATACTGGGGGGTAGAGGAGGGCGAGAAGAGAGAAGGCGAAGTACTCAGACCCAGTCTGCGTCCTAGAAAGGGAACGGGCCGACATAGAGGAAGGTGGAAGCTAATTGCGGCTTCCGTCGTGGTCCTCATAGGGATTTGTGCGTTGTACGGTCAATCTGCTCAGAGTGAAAGCACCAGAGAGGGCTTTTTAGAGAAAGTCATAAGGGTGTTTAGATAGGCAGGCGTCTCTTGGAAAGGAGTCCGGGTTTTCATCGAAAATGGAAGTTAATTTTCTAAGTTTTTCGGTTTTGAGCACAGGGGTAGCTTTTAAGTGTTAATTTCGAACGAGATTTTGAAAATTGTGATTTGTGTATGTTACTGTGAAAGACTGTTCTTGTACGAGCTCAAACTCATGAAGGAGTTTCCAGCAAGAGTTATGATGATGTTTACAAGTGAGTTTTCATGGTAATTTCAACCCCAAAGAATAGAAGAGATTCGTGATTAGAATTGAAAATTGCTTCAAACACAATATGTTTTTAATGGGAAGCTTGCACCTGTTTTTTGAACATGAAGCACGTCAAAAAGCGGAATCTTGAACGAAAAAATACAAAAACAAGAAAGATAAAAAATTAATTTGATTATATGAGTTTGAACCTGACTGGCAGAATAAGTCTTTTTTTTTTAGGCAAACAGTAGTCTTTTTAGAGTTTTCTTAGGCTTGAATTCATTTTTTCCCTCGATGTTCATGTTGGATAAAAAATTATTTTAACTTCATGTTGAAATTTTTATGAATTGTATCTGGCTCTACTTTAAATTGTGTTTTTTTTACACGATTTGTCATCGAAAGTCCCCAGAATTTTTTAGCTCTTGTTTACCCTTATTTTGACTCATGCTTTGGAATTTTTAAAAGAATAGTTCAAGAATTTTATTTTTTAAATAGTTTGTTATTTAGTAATTCTCTGAGATATATCTGAGTAATCAGATTGATTATATCCCGATTCAATGTTGATCAATTAGTTGAAATTCCCACAAATTTGTCCCATAGTACTGGTATTAAAAGACTTCTCAAGTTAGTTCGATGTTGTAACGGTGAAATTTACATTTTCGAAATCTCATTGAATCACGGAATCTCTGTGTAGCAACTGTAGATCTTTCATAATAAGATGTACATTAGCTTTTTAAAATTACATGTTGTGATATAGAAATATGGAATCATGTTGACAAAAATAAGATTTGAATATCGCACGGAATAAGATAGTCCATGGTGCGGGATTGAACCCAGCTGTCTCTATCATCGGGAGCTAGAGTGTTACCACTAAACCCCCCCCCCCAGAAAGTGTTACCACTAAACCCCCCCCCCCAGAAAGTGTTACCACTAAACCCCCCCCAGAAACAGTGCTATTCCGTGCGATAGAGCAGTGTGAAAACCTTACTTACCTTGCTCTCATTATACGATATTCTCAAGACTTGAAAGTTATCCGTATTTGAAGAATTGTTCTCTGGTGTAATGACAAATAAAGTGACGGTTAAAAGTGTTGGAAGTACGAAAAAAGTAAGACATGCAACAAAAGCAAAAAGATTGCAGAACCGAATGATTTGTTGTGCTTTTTTGTCTAACTTTTTCCGCTTCCAACATCCCCCTCTGTCACGATAAACATCATGCCGACTTTTTAATTTGTTCCCTTTCTGCTTGATTCCAATCGTTATGTTTTGTGGTGTGCTATGCTGTGTTTGTTGATGCGATTAATACCATGTGTACTATGAGAGAAATGCCAGTCAGGTTCACTCTACTGATGATTGAAGTGCAGCGTTTCTCTAGAAAACCAATCAATTGGGCAGGGTTTGCAGTTTGATCTGAACTCACAGGAATGTAGCTTACATGGCGAGAAGATTTACTTTAACTTACATGCAAATGTAAATTGTATCATTCATTCCGATTCTGTACACAGAAATACGACTGTCGAAAGACCTATGGAGAATTTTTATTGGTACGGCATAATCTGAATATAGTAAGAAATAATTAGTATGCGCCAATTGTTATGCGAAGGGTCCCGATTGGGTTTTAATGAATTGGCAGTTCATGTACAAATTTGGCTCTTCTCACCCAGGAAGCAATCCCTACACCAAGTTACCACCTATGTTACTCATCTCTGCCGTGAATTTTAAATGAGCGCGAGGATGATTTTCACTAACTTAAGGCGTTGGTAATGTAGCCTCTGGCGGAATGTTTCAGAAAGGTTACCAAACTTGTTTCTAAAAATCTTTCTTGCAGGAAGTAGAAGAGAGGATAGAGGAAATGACAGTACTACGGCAGAGAGAGAAAGAAGCTGTCAAAGGCAGAGATCTCGCAAAGCAAGAATATGAAGAGGTTCGCTATATTTAGGTGTCAACGATTATGTAGTTTATCGATTCACTTGACATCGTTAGAGTTTTGGCAGTCGCAGAGTCATGCCCCGTTCTTAATATGGCTGAAATAAAATGACTAACGAGTTGGTCGGGAACAATATTCTTCAACTATCTAAATGAGTTGCGAAAGGCAGGAGAATAAGGAAGTTGTTCAAAAAGAAGAAATTGGAGTTATCTGATGAAAAAAGCACATTGAGTTTGATAGTATTTTTGGACTGAACTCAAAGTTGTTTTTTTACAAACCGGCGAAAGGATAAAGGTCGAAAAAAAGAGGATTTTGTACTGATTTAAACGCAACAAACAGAGAATCCATCATCATACAATACATTTTTACTCTACCCTTGTAGATGTGTTGTTTGCAGAAAAAAATTGGAACGTTATGCTTCATAGAAGAAAGAACCTTCTGTAGAAAAAGGCAAAAAAGAGACTTTTTGTGAGGAATATAGGGAGAGATAGAATGCTGCAGTTGACGATCGAATTGGTGGAGGAGCGAAGTAAGGGGCGGAGTCTGGAGAATGAGATCGCTGAGAGGGAGAAAAGGGTGGCGCAGCTGCAGGGCAAACTGGACGCCCTCAAGGCAGAGTGCAGGAGCATCGAGAATGGTCAGCCACACCTCCTCTCTCACAGTGGATCATGTTCCATAAAGACCACTGTTGTCTGACCCGGTATTGAGACACTGTGTGTATAATTGGAACTGTTTCCAGCTCATTTGACTGCCCTTGAGAAAGTGCAAGTGGAGCTTGAACTGGAGAGGAGGCAGAGGGAAGCGGCGCAGACTCATGTTGCAGCTGTCGGAGAACAGGTATGGTAGCAGGATTCACATCCAATCGAGCAGTATTTGTATATCTCTCACAATTGTCAAAAGAAGTGATTGAAATGAGGGAAGGGCAAGATTGATGAAAGAACGAATATATGTGATTAGAAATAGGTATTTCAGAGGGGTGCGAAGGATTTGAAAGTTGGGAGAAGATGACAAAAAACACGATGAGAAAAGGGTCATATGGTTTGCAGTCCGGCCAAGCTGCAAGATTAGGCGAAGAGATCGAAAGACTCAATGAACGACACACGGAGATCGTGGCTCAAGAGGAGAAAAAGCGCAAGCAGCTTGTCGAGCATTATCAAGTAAGGAATTCTCATGAGTTCTCAATGTACAAGTTCAGAGTGTTTGACAACTTCCCAAGTCACCGTCGGAAGCATTAATAACACCAGAAAAACAGATTCGCTCAAAACTTTCAAAATATGTTAAACATTCATGAAACTTCGGCTTTTCAAAACTTTATTAAACTAAACAGAAAGTGCTCAACAATAAAGCTTATTTCGCATTTAATAATCAAGGATACAAAGTACGAAGACAACGTTCGAGCAAGAAGAATCCACTACATTTTTGATAATTGTGAAAAGACTGGAACCGTCTATCGATCCTAACCATCCATCGCTTCAGAATCAGTTAGCCGAGCTTCAATCCCAATTCGACGAAAAAGAAACCGAGATGAGAACACTCAGGAGCAAGTACGAAGATGAACGGAAAGAATGGAGTATTGGATTAGAGCAACAGGTGCAGAGAGGCAAAGTAGACAAACACTATCGAACATGGGACAAACTTTCTCAGTAATAGACAAACGTATTGATATTCTTGCTGAACATCTGCTTTGAGAACATAGATTGAATAGAGCGTCTGAGAAAGTCTGATCTAAGCACGGGGCCTGTGACAGAAGTCAGAAGAGTTTAGTGAGAGTCCGCGGGGTTTGGTGTGGTGTCCCCTGTCTTGTGACCCCAGACACGAACATAAAGGTTGAAATGATTATTGGGCTAAGACATTATAACATGGATAGTAAGAACGATTACATTACGATTACATTATAGAGAATCGGAAGCGGTGATTACGTTCGAGGCGATAATCACATTATAAAGTAGTCGAGCGAATTAATTAATGTTATTATTATAAATCAAGAACACAGATAACAGGGGGGGGGGGGTGAGCAACGGGTCTCCGACCGAAGCCGGTCCGGTCTCTCTTCTCTCCTAGGATTCTCGAATGGGCGTATTTATACTACACGCTCTCTCTCTCTCTCTCTCTCTCTCTCTCTCTCTCTCTCTCTCTCTCTCTCTCTCCAGTAAGATGGTTCATAACACAGAGGCAGCACCTTACAAATAACATCCAGACATTCACATTGTAAAGAACCGCTGAATGAGGGTGGATATGCTAAAGATGAGTAGTTCAAAAGGGCGAATTCAGATTACGAAATTCGCATCGGACTAGTTATCATCAACCTATAAAAAAGCGAGAGGAAGACGAATAAAGGAAGAAACGAAAAAGAGTTATTGATTACTTCTAGGAGTTGTATGAGCATTCGAGGAAGACCTTTGAAGAGACCAAGCAGCAGTTGGAGATCGAAAATGAAGCCCTTCGGAATGAGAATGAACGGCTCAGAATGGAATTGTTCGTTTTCTCTCGGGTCAAGCAGGGTCTAATTCATCTGAGTGGTCTCTAGATCTGGAATACAGGTCTGAAGAGTAAAAAAATTTCTTGAATAGGTGTTTATTAGGATCGTTGTCTCCGCAAAGTTGCATAAGCTATTTATATGTACTAATTTACCGAAGAATGCAGACAGAAAAATTAGACAAGGAAGAAAAAAGTTCAAGAATTTAGTTCCAATGTTTACAAAAATGGTTTTTTCTCAGTGAACGGATATATTTGGAAAATTTCTAATTATGTAATGTACCTCAGTTATTGTATAATACATATTGTATAGTTCATACCAAAATGTGTGATACACAACAATGTAGAAAAAGAAGAAAAAAACAGTTTTTTTTTTGAGTGAAGAAAAATTAGGGCTAAGTTGGCTGATGTGATCAAGTCATCAGTTTTACGGTGTATAATTTCTCCACTAAATTTTTTTTGATAGGTGATTTTATGGTGGTTATTTGTTGCAGGAGTGACTCGTTATTTTTGCAGGAGTGACTCGTTATTTGTTGCAGGAGTGACTCGTTATTTTTGCAGGAGTGACTCGTTATTTGTTGCAGGAGTGACTCGTTATTTTTGCAGGAGTGACTCGTTGTTTTTGCAGGAGTGACTCGAGTAAACAGTTGAGCCAAAGCCAAGTGAAGGAACTTCTCTCTTGGGTAAATGAAGAGAAAGAAGCGAGGGAAGAAATTCAGGCGAGCTAGTTTGTGATGATACAGGGCTGGGAGCGGGCTTATACAGAAGAAGGGACCTAAAATATTGGGAATAGGGAAGAGGCACGTCCAGAAGGCAGGGAGTGAGGGTGTGTGGTAGGGGAGCGGGCTCATACAGAAGAAGGCACCTAAAATATTGAGAATAGGGAAGAGACACGTCCAGAAGGCAGGGAGTGAGGGTGTGTGGTAGGGGAGCGGGCTCATACAGAAGAAGGCACCTAAAATATTGAGAATAGGGAAGAGGCACGTCCAGAAGGCAGGGAGTGAGGGTGTGTGGTAGGGGAGCGGGCTCATACAGAAGAAGGCACCTAAAATATTGAGAATAAGGAAGAGACACGTCCAGAAGGCAGGGAGTGAGGGTGTGTGGTAGGGGAGCGGGCTCATACAGAAGAAGGCACCTAAAATATTGAGAATAGGGAAGAGACACGTCCAGAAGGCAGGGAGTGAGGGTGTGTGGTAGGGGAGCGGGCTCATACAGAAGAAGGCACCTAAAATATTGAGAATAGGGAAGAGACACGTCCAGAAGGCAGGGAGTGAGGGTGTGTGGTAGGGGAGCGGGCTCATACAGAAGAAGGCACCTAAAATACTGAGAATAGGGAAGAGGCACGTCCAGAAGGCAGGGAGTGAGGGTGTGTGGTAGGGGAGCGGGCTCATACAGAAGAAGGCACCTAAAATATTGAGAATAGGGAAGAGACACGTCCAGAAGGCAGGGAGTGAGGGTGTGTGGTAGGGGAGCGGGCTCATACAGAAGAAGGCACCTAAAATATTGAGAATAGGGAAGAGACACGTCCAGAAGGCAGGGAGTGAGGGTGTGTGGTAGGGGAGCGAGCTCATACAGAAGAAGGCACCTAAAATACTGAGAATAGGGAAGAGGCACGTCCAGAAGGCAGGGAGTGAGGGTGTGTGGTAGGGGAGTGGGCTCATACAGAATAAGGCACCTAAAATATTGAGAATAGGGAAGAGGCACGTCCAGAAGGCAGGGAGTGAGGGTGTGTGGTAGGGGAGCGGGCTCATACAGAATAAGGCACCTAAAATATTGAGAATAGGGAAGAGGCACGTCCAGAAGGCAGGGAGTGAGGGTGTGTGGTAGGAAAATGCGTTAGACATGGAGATTCTTGCTTGTCTGAAACGCACATTAACATAAGCATGAATCTATCTGCATTTATAATAAGAGAAATACCTGATGATTAGAATTTGTGTTATTTACAGAAATGACTTTCAATGTGACTGCTTCAATGTAGAAAGTTTTTGTTGTTTCTTTAAGGTCTGCTGATTAAATCCCTACGAAAGATCTCTCTAATATGTGTCTGAGATACTGTGGAAGTATAAAAAGTTGAAAGTCATGATTAAAAACAGTCAGGATCGCAAAGGTTAACTTTAAAAAAAAATGAGCATGATTTCGAAAAAAATGTTGATATAAATGTGCAAGACCCTTGGTTGTTTCAGCTGGTAACGAAGCATCTGACGAGTCAAGTGGAGTCTCTCTCACTGAAGCGAGCTGTTCAGACGACTCCTGGTACTAAATTCATTAATTTAATTGAAACGAGGAAAATATTCATTTAGTTTTTATTTATTTCTCAGTTTATTCTTTCAGAGATATTATAATTCGGAAAATGTTAATCAGGAAAGAAATACATAGAAGTTACTCAACAAGATAGTTCTCAACTTGTTATATAAATAACTAGAGAGGTTCACTTTACTTCAGAAAAAAGCAGTAGTTAAAACTCCAAAGACCAGGCAAGAAAGAGAGAAAAAAGATGTTTAGACGCGTTTAATCGCTTTTAATTTTCAATTACTTATCGAATTTGATTCAAAGTTAACACTCGTATTGATTATGTTGAGATGAATCGCAATTTGAGGGTGCTGCGAAGAATGAACCTTCATGTGGATTGAAAGCAATAAAACCCCTGATTCAGGCTCGACTGCTTCAGGACCAAACAGCACCCCGGGCTCGGCAGCTTCTGGCTGGATGGCCACACGGAAGAACAAGCAGGAGCTCCTCCTCAACAGGGAGGCTCAGAATCATCTTGCGCAAGAAGTCGGTCATCTTCTTCTTTTGCTTTTTGTTGTAAAGAAGAACTTCTCGGTCCGCACTTTACATTACCACAATCGCTTCGCGTATATTTCATAGCGACTTTTTTGGACCAATATTTTAAATTTTCGAACTCAGATGTTTAGAACCTAACAGGTATTCTTGATCTTCGCTTTTAAACCCCCTATTATCCGGAGAATCAAATTGAAGACTCTTCTGAGAAGATTTAACATTTTTCTTTTACACTTTAGGGTTTAGGCCTTTATAAGAAAGTTTTTAATGAACTTTAAATGTAAGGTCCGTGCGAAGCAAATACTCGAGACGAAATTGGGTCAGACGAGCGCAAAATTAGATGAGACGAGGAATCGACTGAAAAGAGCCGAGGATGAGGTTATTTTCATCATAAAAGTTCGACGATTTTTCTATTGAGAGCTATTTTTATTAGAATCATTGATAGATAGATATTGGACAGTTTCATCGGTAAATTAATCAATAACGTTATGGACAGAAAAAGAAGAGAAGTTATGAGAAGAGCGACAAGAAAGCTTAGAATGTGGATATGTTCTGGCGAGAAAAAGAAGAGAAGTTATGAGAAGAGCGACAAGAAAGCTTAGAATGTGGATATGTTCTGGCGAAACAACTGAATTCCGGGTCAAAATTGAGATTTGAATCGGATTTTTCTTTAACTGAGTTGAATGAAGAATAGTATAATTCTTCTAATTTATCATGTATTCAGAAGTTCAAACTGCAAAAGGAAGTACGTGTACTGCATGATCAGATCAACAGGATGCAAGAAGAGTTTGATCGACAGAGAGGCATCCTGCCCAATATGACAGGTGGAGAAGATGGCATGAGACTGTCATTGTGATGAATGACACTGTCACATGGTGCCGCTTTATTGGGGACTGATTGGGTTGTTTTTGATACCATGATTAATGATGTAGCACGCTTAGTTACTGTTGAATGAATTTATTGTACAAGTAGAGTAAATAATGCTTAAAATTGTATTCCCTGTTATGAAATGTATAGATGAGCAAGCAGAACATGTATTTCGTGAAGTTAGAGAGGAGCCCTTAGTTTTGTAAGCAAAAGAGAGACACCTGGGTTCAATCTAACTTGTCCGATCATCATTTTTATCTTGATCAGGATGTTACCGTAACCGCACTTCGGGCAAAGTTCATGCTCTCTCCAAAAATGCTAGTGATACGAATTCTCTGTTAGTATGCGTTCTCAATTTCTTACACTCTCTTAATTTTGCCGCACCCTCATCATTAATTATTCCAATCCATTAATTATTCCAACCTTCACGCTTTTTGGCGGGTGGTAAGAAATAGCTTCATTATGGTAAATAAGGATTTATTTTAAAGGAATGGATACCTTGGACAGCGCGACGAGTGCGAGCTTTTTCAATTATGAACGTCAGTGGCCCTCTTTTTGTTTCAAAAGCTCTAGTTATACATTAAATTAACGAATTAGCATATGAGTCACGTAAGATACAGTATTTCAACTTATAAATTTCCAGACGTGGAATAATGGTAGTGTGCTGTTTTCTGTTTTTGTGTAAAAAAGATGTATATAATCATTAAAGATTTAGTGTGTTTGCTTCCGTAATACTTAACATGAGGCTAATAGTAATCTTTACCTTGATCCTTTTCTAGAGCGAGCCGCCTCTCATCGAGACTCCTTCAACACGAGTGACTATGAGATCAGCAACAGTTCGCTTATCAGAGCGGCCACTCAGATGCGACACTCTCCCACTGTGTCGTGAGTACACCTTTTCCCAGCCAGTTTTAACCGTCGTTTGCTCACTGAAAGATAACTGAATGATTGACCTCTCCACATTCAAAGAATGTTTTCAGAGTTTTGTTATAAATGACCAAACTCTAATTGGCAGCCTATTTGATGACAACAAAACCCACGACGGCTTTTTTTGTTCAGTGACATCCCAAAAAGAGGTGTTTTCAGAGATCTGAACCAGAACTATTGATATTTTTAAAGTTTCCACTTTGCGCACCATCGGAGCGGTCGTGAGACTGCAGCGTATGGGAACATACTGAGATGAGAGGGTGAAAGTACTCATTTTGAAGACGAATTTCTTCTCCGTGTATTCTTGCTAGTTCTCGAAATCATTAACGTTTTTTTCGGATGTTACAATCAACCGTGAATTTGAATCAGTTCTGTCTTCTGTTTACAACAGTTTGCTCTTCTAATAGAATCGATAAAGACCTTTTTTAGGATTCGAAAAACTTCTTCTGAGGTGATAGAATTGGTTGAAAAAGTAAACAATAGCAAATATTTGCCGCGGCGAAAGCAACATATCAGTCAATATGTGTAATCATTTTAGGAGTTTAGGAAACATTATGAATAATTCCATTCTCGAACATATGAATAATTCCATTCTCGAACATATGAATAATTCCATTCTCGAACATATGAATAATTCCATTCTCGAACATATGAATAATTCCATTCTCGAACATATGAATAATTCCATTCTCGAACATATGAATAATTCCATTCTCGAACATATGAATAATTCCATTCTCGAACATATGAATAATTCCATTCTCGAACATTAATGTCGTTACATTATCGCTTTAACCATATCTACTTCTATAATGTTGGTAGTTGAAAAATTGTAGAGATGTTTAGAACGAGTTCACTCGAAGTTTTCTATTCCTGCTGGAAGCCTGCTTTGAACTGTCAGGTATAGTGAGAAAAATTTAAAAGAATCGACCGCTTCTCGAATCTCAAAGAAGAGAGAATGATGGTTCAGTTCTCCTTTTAAAGGAATTCATCAATGCATCCGCCGCCCCTTCCACCTGGCGGTTTCTATGAGAACATGAACTCTGGCCCTCGAATGACTTCCACGCCGACCCCTTCTACGGCTTCTACCGTACTCGCGGGCCAACAAGGGCGAGGAGCCTCCCCGAAGGTGAACTATTTTCCTCCGCCCTCTCTCTAGTTAACAAAATAAATCCATCGAGAATAATTCATTGTTTTTTCCAGTACAATGAAAGAAGAATATATCCTATACTTACTCCTGTTTCGAAAACCAAAGTCAGTTGTGTTTCTTAGATATCAATTGAATCCATAGATATTGATTGACAATGTGACGATTTTGTTAGCGATATGAAATGAGTGCGTCTTCAGTCTTATTTCTCTCTGTCTTTCTACTTTTCTTTCTCAATTTTTCTCTCCAGTTGTTTCATCCTCTGACCTATTTCTTAAAGTTAAATTCCATCCATTGATCTACCGATCTCTTGAACGTTGCTTAATCCAATCGAAAGTGTTATTCAGCTTCAATAACTTCAAAAATGTTTCCAGGTGATGCAGTCCCTTAACGCAGTTCTGAACGGAGGCCAAGGCCATGTTTTCTCTCACATCCTCATTAAGTCTCCCACGAAGTGTGCGCACTGTACGAGTATTCTAGTGGGATTAGACCGGCAAGGTATCTCTCTCTCTCTTTCCCTCTCTCATCTCTCTTTCACTCTTTTAATTCTTGATTTTTCTTTATTTTTATATTTTCCGATTTTTTTTGTTTCTTTCGATTCTCTTTTTCTTTTCTCTCTCTTTATTTTCATCTCGATAAGAGCTAACTTATGATGTGCAGGTTTTCGTACAAAACCTCGGTCATGTTGACAGGTTTGATCTGCCGTAATTGCCAGTATCCGTGCCACGTGCACTGCCTGCAGCGAGTTTCCGCTCAGTGTCCTATTCTACCAGAGCAGCGGCGACCAATCGGCATCGATCCAGAAAAGGGAGTCGGCACCGCCTACGAGGTTTACCCATAAGCCTATCTAAATACAGTGGTGGCTCGAACTATTCCTTTTTTGTATACTTCCGAGGAAAGACGTTTGTTGTAATATTCCCGGAGGGGCCCTTAAGATATGATAGAAATAGTGAAGACTGTTTTGTTAGCAAAGATATTTGAAAAGAAAATTGTAAGTAGAAAAGTCACTAAGAGAATTTATGTTTAAAATCATCTTGATACTACAATGCTAAAACTCGGTTACGATATGTTCTCCCTCTACCGTAGCACTGCAGTCAGCGGTCTTTTTGCCATACCCAGAAATAAAGCGTTGAATTGTATCTTCAAAGACAATACTTCTGTTTAATTTTGACACAACACGTATATAAAAGAGCAAATATTTTTTGTTTAAAATATTTTTACATGCGAATTATATCGTTTTCTTCTCTTATATTTAGAATATTTGAGTGAAAGTCCAGTTACTATCATCAAGGTTTTCTTCGATAGCCATTTTGGTTGCGGCAGAGTGCTGCTAGCAATGGCTAGGCACGTAATTTTTTGAAATTTGAACTTATTGCGTTTTGCAGGGAATGGTTCGAACTCCCAGGCCGGATGGAGTGAAGAAAGTTAGTTTTGAAAAGTTGAAGAACGTCTTTCTAGAATAATAGTGAAAACACTATCCCTCTCCCTTAGCCTTTCCTCTATTTGTCTCTTTATTTCTTCATCTGTTTCTGTCTCACATAATTTTTCTCTGTATATATCGTTTTCGTAGATTAGGTAGGTCATGTATTTTCTTTTTTGTTGTTGTATGAAATGCATATATAGCTTCTCTCTGTGGCAGGGTTGGCGACCAACGTACGTTGTTGTGTGTGACTTCAAACTGTACTTGTACAACTGCGAGACGGATAAAGCGAATAAGGCCGTCAACATCGGTTCAATCATCCGACAAGTTCGTCTTTTCTCATTCATATCATCTTTTTTAGCTTTGGATTGCTAAAAATGTGAGAACAAATGAGAGAATTAGAACAGTCTGGTGCACTAATAAGTTCAGTTCATGCGAGCATCCGTTTTATTGGAGGGGACGAACTCATCACGAAAAGAGGGAGTTAACTATTAAGAAGACGATGATGTTCGAATTTTTTGAAGTAATTTTCTATATTACGGTCCACATAAAGATGATGCTAGTGTTTATAATGAGCAAGTTATTATATGCGGTTTTTTAGTGCTTAGCAGAAGTTGACATACCCAAGTAATCCGGAAAAAAGTAATTGAACCGTTATTGAGATTACTTCAGGTATTGGATATGCGAGACACGGACTTCACTGTGACTGCTGTGGCGGAAACAGATGTCATCCACGCTTGTCGTTCGGATCTGGGTGTGTTCAGTTATTCCTATGTTGGGTTCAAATTCTGGCACTTAAGTTGGCAGCTTTCTTGTCAAAACCCGCCGATAAAAGCGTGTAAATGGGAAAACTAATCATAAAAAACGGCAGATTTTGGAGAGAGAGAGACCAAAAGAATATTATCTTTAAAAAGAATCGTTTATAGATAGTAAAATTGTATCTTATCTTGCGCGCACATGTGTTTACCCGCATTGCGGTTGAGAGAAACAGCTGACACGCTGTTGCTGATCTATCGAAGGGCAAAACTTTATTGATCAAAGTTGATTCAATGTTTCGGTTAGGCTGTATGAGTAATTGGGATTGCAGAGAAGATTTTCCGCGTGACGACGAGTCAAATCCAGTCGTGCACTAGTGAAGAGAACGCCATGGCCAAGCAGTACACACTCCTCATGGCAGATAGTAAAGATGTTGGTTGTTGTTGTTGTCTTGCCCATAGGTCCTGTCGAGGGGAGTCCTTTTGGGATAGGTTGGTGGTGAGGATCCTTTTGAGTCCGGAGAGATTTTCTCCGTCTACACTCGCACCGCAGTCGGCGAACCTCTTGGCGAGACCCATTCGTTAACCGGAGAAGGGCAAGAGGTTATTTTACTGGCGCCTCGACTCGCCATTGAAAAGTATAGCGGAGTATCGGCTGATGTTTTGGGCATGCCCAGGCCGGTCCGGCATCGCCCTCCTTTGACGAGCTATACTACCCAGTTTTGGTCCGCGGCGGGATTTTTCCCGCTACCTCCCAGCACGAATTCTTCGTAGGGAGGCGTCCCTCTATCCGCCACCTGAGGTCGCGCTCGATTCTGGACTGGATAATCCGGCTCCATCCGTGACAGGCTCTTAAGGCTGTAGAGTCACGAATGGGCACTGTTGCCAGTGTGTTTCGAGAAAGATGTTGGTAGATAGTAGCTTGATTGCAAACATTTTAGTGTAAAGTTAATACGGTATAAGGGCTGAATGAAGCCATCACGAGTTGAGAGCTCAAACAAGTTGTTTGAAGTTTTTCCTTTTATGATTCCTTGAAATCCTTTTTTTAAGAGAAGAAGTTATGAATGGGTCTGGGTAGAGGGATAGGGTGGAAGATTCTGGAACGAATCGGGCGAAACGGCATCTAGATATTCAGTCAGAAGTGGGTTTAGATCTACTCGATAAGATGAAATCAAAGGAGCAGACAGATAATGTTTTTCCATGTGCTCTAGGCATTGGAACAAGAAGGACCTTAGTTTCATAGGAAAAAAGTATCTCATCAAAAAAGGGATACAAGCTCAATTGGAAAATTTGAGAGAATATTTTATTTGAGAGAAGGCTTTTTACTATCTGATAAAAGAAGATTACGGTATTTTCAGGAGAGAAACAAGTGGATCATTGCACTGAAAGAGTTGAAGAATCTTATCAGAAAGACTTTTGCAAAGAACAAGAGGAGCTTTGACCGCCCAGCCTATCATGTCAAGGTGATGGTCACATAATGAAGTTTATGGTCACATAATGAAGAATGGAACGACCTTTCGTAAAACTGCAGGGCTCATTCTCAATTCTCCAGTAATATCTGTGATTTTGAAGATTTCTTCCATCATCCTATAATCTTTTCACACGAAAATCAATGGGATCAAAATTGGAAAAAAACAACAATACTTACGTGCCTGTAGAGTTTCTTCGGTATTAAATTAGTCCTTTTGCTTTCAAAGTTAGCTTTTTACTCGTGGAAAATGTTTTCCTGTTATTATGTTCCAAAAACAACAAGAAATTATGTTGATTCTCTCTTTATAGGGCATACGATTCAATGATGAGAATCTTTTGCAGGAAGTCTTCGATGTTCAATCTTTATCCTCCATCCGAGTGCATGAAGCTCAGTGTGCGGCTCTCATAGACAAGTTAGTGGTTCTCTCCCTATTCATTGGTTGAAGTTATACTTCAAAAAGATATTAATCACTCTTTTATTCGTCGGCATCAGCTGATGAATAAATCGTTTCGCAAGTACATAGGTCACCAAGGGGTACGTAAAACCCACCGGCAGCCCGCCATAAAAGGAAAAAAAACCTAGTCCATCTATCATTGCATTCAATTTAAAGAGAAAAAACAGTCAAAAGCTTGCTAAAGAAATTCCTTCCAATAACGCTTCACTGCAAACTGAAATTTTTTCCATTACTTACCTTGAAATTGAATCTTTAAAATGCAATAAGGAATCAACTTCATACAAAAAACCCAAAAAAAACCTTTGCACCTTTCGGCCCCCCGCTCACGAAAATTTTTGAAAAAATTAGATATAAGACGATGCTGGGAATAATTTTCGCCAAAATGCTCGAAATGTTGTTCCTCAGCCAAAACTTTATTTCGCCAAGATTTCGAGTATGCGAACTTGGGAGAAGGAAATTCCGTTATTTGTCTTTTTTTAGCTGCCAAAATAGGGACGAAGAATCGGCCACGATTTCGCAGTGCCAAATGATGAATGACTCTGTGGCCAAGTTTTGTTCCTGCCAAATCACGGACAATTTTGTTTTTTCCTTTGTGACATGTTTTGGCACTGCCAAACTCGGCTCTTTTTTGAACACTTTTTGTCAATGCCAAATTACGGACAATTTTGTTTTTCTTTTGCGTCATGTTTTGGCACTGCCAAACTCGGCTCTTTTTTGGAACACTTTTTTTACGTTGAACAAAGCTCCGCAACGACCACAAAATAACCACATCTAGCGACGTACCCCAACCGAGTTTAGTAAACAGTTGAGAAAAATGTATGTTGCTGCGCTAGTACGTAAAGATTTGTGTGGAGGTTGTAGTCGGTTTAATTACCCAAGTTTGAGGTAAAGATTCGATCCGGCTCGTTGAAAGACGTAGCCTGAACCACACATTTAAAGGGATCAAAGTCTAGTATTGGCACTCCACAAAGAGTTCCTGAGAGCGATCCTCCATCGTCCCAGAAATGAGGCTAAGGAGTTGCAGGGGCTACAAAAAAAGCCCGATTTTGGCAGTGACAAAACAAGGACAAAAATCCCGGTTCTGGCAGTGACAAAACAAGGACAAACAAAAACCCGATTTTGGCAGTGACAAAACAAGGACAAAAAAAGGCCGGTTTTGGCAGAGACAAAAGAAGGACAAAAAAAGCCCGATTTTGGCAGAGACAAAACAAGGACAAAAAAAGCCCGTTTTTGGCAGGAAAAAAAGAAGTACACAAAAAAGCCCGTTTTTGGCAGTGACATAAGCAGTTACAAATTTTGTCCTTTCTTTAGCAGTGACAAAACGAGTACAAAGTAGAAAGCTTGTTTTTTGACGGTTTTTCTTGGCAGGCCCGTCAAAACGCATGTTATTTGCTGCCATTTATCATGGCGCTTTTTTCCGTTTCTTGCCATGGAAAAGCTTGGTTTTTCAAGGGAAATCTGCCCGAGGAACAACATTTCGAGCATTTTGGCGAAAATTATTCCCAGCATCGTCTTATATCCTATGCGCAAATACGTTAAAAAAATTTTTCATCACACACTTTATTTTCATGATGACTTTTGAGAAAGAAGCTGGTACTTGGATTCTCTGAACATGGTCTGCATACCGTCGAATTGGATAGAGAAGCACTCGTGCCAGTCGGAGGAGAGAAGGAGAACAAAAACAGGTTAGAGTAAGGAGAAATATGAGATAGAGAGACAAAGAGAGACGAAGACAGAAAGGAGAGAAAAGAGGAAAACTTACCTTAAAATTGAATCTTCAAAATGCAATAAGGAATCAACTTCATACAAAAACCCAAAAAAACCTTTCTGATATTGGTTTTTCGATATTTCCGATACCTTTCTGATTTCCTTCTGATTTCCGATATTTCCTGAAAACCTTTCTGATTTCCGATATTGGTGAAAAGAACCAATATCGGAAACCGCGCCATGATTTGATAAGGTAACAAAGTTATAAACACAGATATTATGTTTGTCCTGAAATTCTAGTAATAGTTGATCGATAACAGAGCCTTTATTGTTTTTGTTGTTTTCATTTGAAAAAGTGATAATGTTCCTCGTACTGTTTGCCTCGTGGCAGAGTGGCAGGGTGGTAGAGTGGCAGGGTGCACTCTCCATTCGGCTGAGGTACATACATACATATTTAACATAGAAGAGATGAAAAAAAAATTAATAAAAAAAGCATGTCTAGGCTCTATCAAAATGTAGAAAAAGTGCTTACACTGTCTCAGTGGATTATTGTGCTGAAAAAAAGACTAAAGATCTTTTTTTTTAGAAGCGTCGAACGAGTCGAATATGTCGAGCACGAGCAGCTACTAGTCGTCTTGGTTGGACCATCCAAGGTAACTCAATGGGCCTTCAAAATAAAATAAATAGTTTTTGTTGGTAGACCTGTTGAAAAGTGAGAGTCCGTGTGTTTATTGTGCTCCCCGCATGAAATGTCCCGTAAACAACATATAAAAAGAGAGTTTATAAAGCATACATTGAATTGTAGGTTTACGAAATACATACACTAGAGGAATGACAATATTTGAATTACACGAATGATATTGAATTGTAGGTTTACGAAATACATACACTAGAGGAATGACAATATTTGAATTACACGAATGATATTGAATTGTAGGTTTACGAAATACATACACTAGAGGAATGACATTATTTGAATTACACGAATGATATTGACAAGTAGAAGATCATAGGATAAGGTCTGGATCACCATTACAAATTAGGACAGCATGTTGAATATATCGCGAAAAAGCTCGAAGGGGAAGAGTGGTCTAACAATGAAATTAAGAAGCTCGGGGGCTTCTGTCCCGAGCCCCTGAGCTCTAATCTCTCTCGATGGCTGAGTACTGGGCGTATTTATAGTGTCCGAGGCAAGAGAAATCTCTCGCCTCTACAAAGATATATGTAGTGATGAGTAGGTGAATACAGTCAATACAGAGCAGGCATGTTCAACATCACCCGTCTAGCTTGTCGAAATGGTTATAGATATTTACGAACCTCAACAGAAAGAGCAAAACAAAGGTCACGGGTTCTGTTTCCGTTATTTCGCAAAGTTTTTTCAACGTTTATAACAACAGAGCTTAGGTCTTCTCTCATTTTGGAAAAGGAAATTTATGTTTTCTCTACCCTCCATGACAAGGGTACTGCTTTTCATTAACCCATTTAGTTAAAGTTTTCATCGAACAAAAGATTATTCGATGAAAATCACCGACTTAAATGGAGAGTATCAGAACAATGTATAACTTTTTCTAATTTTAATATAAAGAGATGACTAACTTTTCCAGTTTTTTTACGAGAAACGGGGGTCACAAGTAGGAAAGCTGGAAACCAAGCAAATTCAAATAATTGATAGACGACCATTTTGAGTAGGTGAAAAATAAAGGAAGTATTTTGATTATTTAAACACAAGATTGTTTATTAGAAGTTGCTTTGATGCTTATGAAGACTATGAGTAGGTTTGCTCCGAGACAATGTTCGAGAGATACTTCGATTATTGAAAGGAAATAGTTTCAAACGCTCTATAGAGTATGAATTTCAGGAACGGCATGTTCGTCTAATCCCGATTGCAGCTCTTGACGGAAGAGACCTTAAGTGGATCAAGGTAGATATATTGATTGAATCGGATACGAGACTGCTTTAGCTCTCAAACCGTGTATGAATAACAGTCTGTGAGAAAAATTTACTAAGAACAAATAAGGTAATAAAAGAGTTGGGCAGCTACGTAATACATTTTAATTATTTATTCTGCACTGAAAGTTAAGTAAAAAGAGGTCGCAACAAGGGAACCCCTTTATCCAAAAACCTTTTTCAAACCTACTAGCCTCAGTTTTTATAGATTTTTAGTAATAGTTGACGGAGAGAGAATAGAAGTGTGGTTCCAATCAATCCTTATTCCGATCCATAGGTGGCCGACACAAAAGGATGCCATGCGATGTCTGTCGGACAAGGGCCCTCCACAACTTGTCTCGCGGTTGCTATCAAGAAGTCCGTTATCGTCTTCGAGGTTCGTCAAAAGGCCTCTTGAGGAATGGGTGTTGTTTACGTTGAAACAACTAGGTAAAGCATCGTCCGGTAAGCTAAGGCCGTGCGTTCGGTTCCCGAAAATCGCGCTGGTGGCGCATGATTTTTCGAACATGTTTTGTTCTCCAAGTCGTGACGCTTTTTCCTGAAGGCTCAAAAGGTATTGGTTAACTCTCTTCAACATGTAATTCAGTTCATATCGGTGAACTCGTCAGATTGGTTATAGTTTTCATGTACCAGTCGTACGAGCTCCACGAAAAACTTTTTATTCTGAGCTCTTTACAGAATTTCGAACAAGAAGCCTCTTCATAAGAATTAAGGGTAGGTCGATAACTGTAACAGAAGTTGATACAGTTGAGAGATATCAAATGTTTCAGATAGACAGATCTGAAAAGAGACATCGCCAACTACGTGCCCTGGCTATGCCAGCTTATCCGCAGTCACTCGGTGTGTTACTTTATTCTAAAACATCTTATATGGTATACTACATAATGTTTTAATATCCCGCACTGTGGGTAACATTTATGAGCTGCATAAAAAGCTAATGGAACAAGTTCTCTGTTAGTATGCGTTTCATATATTTTTTTTAAACACACGTTCTTGGTCTCCTTATTCTGCCACTCCCCCGGTCTTTCTTATCTACCCGCTTCTTTTACGGGCGGTAAGAAACATTCTGATGATATATCCTTATAACGTTCAGCAAAAAAATTTTCATTTAAGAAATTGATAGGTTTGAACTAATTTTTCAGGCGGATTCGAAAAGCTTATAGTACCTATCCTAAAACATATATGGATTGCAACTCGCGGTTACCTTTAAGGTTGGGTCTCTGGTGGCTGGCTTTCGGTGGGATATCCACATGGATTTCGACTCTGGATGTTGGATCAACAAAATAGACAGATATGTCAGCATTTCAGCCATATTATTTCGAAGATTCAATGAAAAAACCTGAGCTCGGTAGTTTATTTGGGAACTATGAGGTAGAAATAACAGGTAATTGGTAATCCATGCTAGAACTTGATTCATAACACTGCTGCTATACATACATACTAGCAGTGACTCAGGGATCAGTTACTGGTTTCTCATATCGATGAAGTACGGGAATCAGCACGCAAAAGATTATTATTTGTTATTATAGTTATAGCTGCGCTATACTCGAAAAATTAAATTTTTCTTACAGCGCTCGTGAACCCGGAAGATCAATCTCTGCATTTTCTGGGCTCTCATCCCTATGATGCAGAGATGATTGTTGAGGTTAATCTTTAATTATTCCATTCATCCATCCATTCTTCAATCGATCAAGAGTTATCTCACCCTCAAACAATTGATGAACTCAATGTGTTCCCGCGCAAATCTGAAGTACTAAATAACTGTTTTTTTTTTTTTAGAAAGTTTAAGAACAAGAAGTACGAACCATTACCGAACCAACTTCAAGTGATGTCATTGAGGGGAAAAATGCTTAGGCTAATTATTTATTCTGATGAAGGCCGGGAAGATATTGTTGATGAAGTGTAAACATAGAAACTTAGGAAGCTTGAGAAAAGTCGTGGCCAAGTTTAACATTGGTTGAGAAAGGAGTCCGTGCGTGACTTCTGCCTCCCAGACGAGCTTCTTTGGCACAAAATGCTTTTTTTCAATAAACTTTTGTCTCATCTTAGATTTTGTCTTCAACTTTTGTTTTTGTTTTGTATTTTTAGCCTGTTAAAATTTTAGCAAGGAATAGATGAAACGGGCGATGGCAAAGTAGGAATAACTGATAGAAAATTATGTTGTAGGTCAATTGTGACAGCGAATCTGAAGACCAAACCGCGGAATATCTTTTGTTGTTTGCGCAACTCGGACTGTACGTCGACAAGCATGGTTAGTATACGACATAGGTATACTGCAAACTGGCAAAAAAAAAATTTATAGAGCGACCGACCTACCGACCCTCTTCCTCACTCGAAATGAACGTATCAGAGTTTTCACTGCTAAAATTGAGAAAAAACTTCATTCCTTTACATTAATATAACGGTTCAACAACCGTTCTATTTATGTAGAGGTAATATGTATATATAACTCAGCCCGAGGTAATATGTATATATAACTCAGCCTCAAACGGATTCGTCAAGTTAAAAGTGAAACTTTTAACATACTCCAGCGATCAACCTATTAAAAATTCAAGAGATATTTCACCTATGGTATAGGAATCCGAGGTTCCTAGGCACATTCACCTATGGTATAGGAATCCGAGGTTCCTAGGCACATTCAAACAAAGTAAAATTTCGATTATAAGTATAAATATGCAAAAGGATGAAGAAACAACATTCATTATACGAAAGGTCACCATAAAAATTTTTTTTGGTAAGAATTACAAATCTTAGAGTTTATTGGTAAAAGTATCCATCTTACCGCTACCCGTCGAGTATCATTTGTTTCTGAACAATCTCTGAAGCTTGGGCTTGAGGTCGGAGGTCGCGGACGGAAGAGTTGATGTTCCCGTGTCAGCCGCGTCGAGAAGGCGGAATGGCCTATCTCGCACCGCATCTCCTTGTTTACAGCGAGTACGAGCTGGACATCTTTGATGTAAGAACGTCCGAGTGGGTGCAGACCATCAATCTGAGGTTCTTCTGAGGCTTCATTTCACTATTCGACCTTTTTCATTCAACACTCCAATTTTTTTCCGTGTCAGCCGCGTCGAGAAGGCGGAACTTTCATATTTCCTGTATTTATTTATTATCTTACTGTTTACCGTATTATGATCGGAATCTCTGGTTTAGATCGGAATACGGGAGCGAAAGTTCCCAGTTTCGTCTTTTTTGATGTTTCTTTAATTTTTTCGTTGAATCATTTTTTTTTGCGAAAAAAACTTGTGTAAGAATGGGAAGAATGATGGCAGTTTACAGAGGAGCTCTTCCACTGACGAGAAACGGTCTCCTCTCATTGTGCTCGGTAAATGACTTCCCATACGTCGTGCTACTCTCGGATGTCTTGTCTGGTTACTTTTACTTAAATGCGTAACATTTCCATTCGGAGTTGAAAAAATTATCCACTATTTTTCTTCAGGAGCTAATAGGATCGAGTGATGACCGCTTCTAGAACATGTTTTTTTGTCTCGGTCGTATCCTATTAAGGGTGGGGGGCTTTTCTATTAAGGGTGGGGGGCTTTTCTATTAAGGGTTGGGGGCTTTTCAAAGTGAGTTTCATTCAGTAAAATAACGTAGGTGATGTTGTTGTTGTTGCCGGCAAGCATCCCGCATCGAAGACTTGGTTATGAACACTCTCTTTAATGAGAGAAGTTCTCGTGTTCTTCGGACAAGATGCGTCCGGAGAAGGGTTTTGATGTCCTTTGCAGTCCTGAGACTGTCATGCTGCACCTTGTGAAGGCGGACATCGTTGTAGCAACCTGTTCATGCTATGTTGTTGTTGTTGTCTTGCCCATAGGTCCTGTCGAGGGGAGTCCTTTTGGGATAGGTTGGTGGTGAGGATCCTTTTGAGTCCGGAGAGATTTTCTCCGTCTACACTCGCACCGCAGTCGGCGATCCTCTTGGCGAGACCCATTCGTTAACCGGAGAAGGGCAAGAGGTTATTTTACTGGCGCCTCGACTCGCCATTGAAAAGTATAGCGGAGTATCGGCTGATGTTTTGTCCGGTGGCATGCCCAGGCCGGTCCGGCATCGCCCTCCTTTGACGAGCTATACTACCCAGTTTTGGTCCGCGGCGGGATTTCTCCCGCTACCTCCCAGCACGAATTCTTCGTAGGGAGGCGTCCCTCTATCCGCCACCTGAGGTCGCGCTCGATTCTGGACTGGATAATCCGGCTCCATCCGTGACAGGCTCTTAAGGCTGTAGAGTCACGAATGGCCACTGTTGCCAGTGTGTTTGTTCATGCTATAGGCCTTATGAGTGGGTGGTCAACCCGGCCTAGCATCGTTTTGGGTGGGAGTAGAGACGTCTCGCCTGTCGTTGACCGGAGATAGGCAAGAGGCTACTTGACTGGCGCCTCGACTCGCCATTGAAAAGTATAGCGGAGTATAGGCTGATGTTTGGTCCGGTGGCATGCTCAGGCCGGTCCGGCATCGCCCTCCTTTGACGAGCTACTAAACGTAGGTGATGACGTGCCCTGATTGGGAAATTCGCAGCTGAACTCTTTAAAGGTACGACGAACCTGAAATAATTAAAGGTTATGCAGAGAAAAGCGAAATAAGTGGAGTTTGTTCAGCAGAAGATGCGATTTTGCTGCCACAACCGACAGGGCCTTCCACTGGGAAGGGCAAGAAGAAGCGAAAGTTCGTTGTGAAGACTCCTAACAAGGACGATGTCAGGTGAGCCATTCATTTGAACAGAGGAACGAACCATTCATTGTGAAAGATAAGTTGATGGTCGTCAATCAAACGGGGATAATGACATTGGTTAAGCGAATAGAACTGTAAGATAACAGGCTTTTTGTAAAGAAGTTCAAGCTTGAGTTTAATTGTCACTTCACGTTGGTTGTAATTTTTAACTGACATTGACAGAAAACATAACGATTTTCGAAGGAATAGTTGGTCAAACACTGTTTTTTTGTGAATTAGTTCTTCCAACTATTTATCCAGGCGTTTAAATAAGGCTGATAATTATATTTTTCGATTGAAAAGGAGAAAGAAGGAGAGTGAAATGAAGATACATGAAAATAGAAACAAAAAATATAGTAAAGAAGAGAGGGACAGAAATAATGATTATCTTAAGAGGCAAAGTCCAATCAAAACACTGCTGCCAAGGGAACGTTCCACGGGCAAACAAGAAAGAGAGAGTGTGTTTTGAGGGCGGGCGACCGTCGCTCGATGCTGCCAATCTCTGCTCCCTCCGACTTCACTCACGTTGTGCACATGGGACCGGGGAATGTGCAGGACCTTCAGAAGAACCTCATCGACCTCAATCACTCGGTGGTAAAAGAGGATAAGGTGAGATTAGAAGAAGGGTAGATAGGAGAAACTCTTTTCCTTTTTTTCAACTAGAAAGACTGATTCGGCATCTCTCGTTCGAAAAATACGAAATTTTTAGAGTTTCTTCCATACTTTATCATGGAAAAAGTATAACGAAAAACCATGAAATAATAATCTTCCTCGCGCTTGTTCCCGCCTCGTGGCAGGGTACGCGCTCCCCTGAGATGCAGGACGGACCTATCCTGGTAGAACCAGTGGCTGCCTGCTAGATCACTGCTAGTGTGATTAGCAGCAGTGGGGAGAGTCAGATTCGTGCATGAGCACTACCAACATTTCTTAACCCCCTTGGTTTGGGTGGATCTTTCCGGGTGGAAATGGGGTGGAAATATATATATATATATATATATATATATATACATATATAGATTTCTCAGATTGAAACAGTGTAGGTCGTATGGGTGCGAAAGGAGATATGGAGATGGTCGTATGGGTGCGAAAAGAGATATGGAGATCGGTGGAGACTTCAACGCACACAATAAAGTTTGGAGTGAAGGTACGGAGGATAGCAGAGGAGATGAACTATGCGACTTCATTGACGACAGCGATCTTGTATGTCTCAACAACTCAAAGATGCCCACAAGACAAAAAGCATCACCAGACATCACTCTCGCCTCGAACGACATAGCCATCGACTGCAACTGGTCAACAATCAACAGAATGAACTCTGACCACCTCCCATGCCTGATTGACGTCGAAACACAGCCATCCAACATCTCAAACGCACGTTGTTATACAAATTACAACAAAGCGAATTGGGAAGGCTTCGAAAGGGACATCAACAAGATTCTCATGGATTTCCCATTCGCCGGCAACTCAGTTCAGATGCACAAATTCCTGACCACCACCTTGACCAAAGCGGCGAAGAACAACATTCCCCGTGGAAAGGTGCCAAAATACACGCCTCACTTGAGCGAAGATGTGAAGAAGCTGATTACAGAACGGGACCAAATGAGGAGGGACAATCCTACGGACCCCTCACTCCCCTCAATAATGGCCGAAATATCCTTCCGCATCAACCTCGAAAAGAGGAAGGCTTGGGAAAAGTACATATCTGAAATTAGCCACAACGAACCGGGCAACAAACTCTGGAAAACGATAAAGGCTATCGACGGCAAATCAATAAAACCGACGCACTTGACCATCACCCACGACGGGAAAAGTCTATGCCCAACATCTGCCTCAAACGCTTTTGCCAGAAAATTAGCTAAACAAGCCCCTAAAGAGGTCGACAAATCAGCAAGAAGCACAACACGACTAATTAAAGGCCTCAAACGGACAGACGCTCCCCAAATTTCCCTGGCACAGATCGAAGAAGCAATCAAGAAAACCAAAGGTTCCAAATGCCCAGACAGTGAAGGCATCTGCCCTCTACTACTCAAAATGGCCGGTGAAAACTTCAGAAAGTGTCTCTGCATCCTCTTCAATAACACGCTGCAAACAGGTATTATCCCGTCCAGATGGAAAGATGCAAGAGGGATAATGTTACCTAAACCAGGAAAGGACTCCAGCAACCTGAACGGCTATAGACCAATATCAATACTATCACCTATAGCCAAAACATTCGAACGGGTCTTATTACCATTCCTGGCGGAAGGCTTTCAAATCGCTGACTGGCAACATGGATTCCGCAAAGAGCACTTACTACTACCGCACTCCTGGAAATAACCGGGAAAATAACAAACGGCTTCAATCGGAAACCACCCCCGGACCGCACTCTCATGGTCGCCCTTGACCTCACTGCAGCATATGACTTAGTGAACATATCCCTTCTCTGCAAGAAACTCACTGAAACGAATATGCCAAGAGCCATCGTCCGATGGATGTCCAGCTACCTAAGAGGCCGTACAATCAAGGTAGATTTCCAAGGAAAAAGCAGTCGACGTCTCACATGCAGATCTGGTGTCCCACAAGGAGCAGTGCTCAGCCCCCTCTTATTCAATCTCTACATAAACAACCTCCCGCAACCCACAGGAAACACGCAGATGACAGCCTACGCCGACGACATATCAATTCTCTCCTCAAGCCCCTGTATTGAAACCTGTGAAGATCAGATCAACCACTTCCCACCGAAACTCGTAGAAGAATTGGAACAACGTAAAATGATCATATCCAAGGAAAAGACTACGGTCACTCTTTTCACAACCCATACAGGCGAATGTAAAAAAGAACCCAAGGTAGAAATCCATGGAACCCTTTTGCCGACAACTAAAACACCCAAAATACTCGGTGTCGTCTTAGACCAACTCGGCACCTTCCGACAACATGCAGAATACCTTAAACAGAGAACGGCCAAAAGACTGAATATACTACGTGCCCTCGGAGGAAGAACATGGGGCCAACAGAAAAACACCCTTCTTGCAACCTACAAAACAATGACCAGTTCCGTTCTCAACTACGCCGCACCAATTTACTCCCCTCAATTGGCCGAGACGAACTGGAAAAAACTACAGGCAAACCAAAATAGAGCAATACGGATAGCAACAGGAAACCTAGCAATGGCCGGCACAGAGCACTTAGCTCTAGAAAGCGAAATGTTACCCATAAAGGAGCACAACACGATGCTTACCAAGCAATTCGTTGCAAGAGCAAGACTCCTCCAAAACCACCCCTCCCATCGTCGATGCATGGAACCCAAACCACCTAGAACTATTCGTAAACATGCCAAGGACTTAGAAATTATGTTAGTAGACAGTGATCAGAAAGCCGCACTTAAAAGAATACATACTGAGACTGTTAGAAATTTCATTAGATCTTGCTCCCCTAACCCAGTTCTAGGTAAGAAACCTCCCAGAATCCATAAATCAACGAATCAACTTCCCAGGGAACAACAAATAACATTATCGCAACTACGTAGTGGCTATGCAAGTTCCCTAAACAGCTACCTACACAGAATAGGAGCTGCCCAATCCCCTCTTTGCCCAAAATGTTTAGAAGAGCCACATACAACTAGTCATTTATTCTCGTGTCGCTGTGACCACACACTTTTAAGAAGTATAGATTTGTGGAATAGCCCGACGTCTGTTGTTAAGTTCTTATACCAGTGATTCCTTTCTCTCTCAAAAAAAAAAAAAAAATAAAAAATAAAAAATATATATATATATATATAAAATAAAAAAATAAATAAATAAATAAAGGGGAAAAAACAAACCAAATAAACCCCGAGAGAGAAAGAGAAATAATGTAATTAGATAAATGATGTAAGTAAGGTTATTGTTTTCTGAGCCTTTTCAAAGAAGACCTCGTCTACCCAGCCGGAGACCTACTTGCGGGCAATCTACAACAACAAAGGAGATATGTATAAAATGTCAAGGAATAATTATCCTTAACGTTCGCAGATTCGGAACCTCCTTCCAATGATGCGATCGGGAAGCAATGTGGCTGCCTTGAAAAAGGTATTATTCGAGTTTTTTCAAATCGTTTTTTTATACAATATATGTTTTTATAAATTCATACACTAACCTAGAATAACGTATTAATACTTAAAGATGGAAGCTTTTTATTTTAAACAGGCGTCGCTGCCTTTAAACTGTGTAACTTTGAATTAGAAGATTTACTTGAAGATATTTTCGTATATCTTGTGAATTGTGAATAAAGTAAGGTTTCCTATCAGATAAGTGCGCTTGTTATTAAATGATTACTGAATTAATAGTCAGAGCTGAACAGAACTAACCTTATTTTCAAGTTGTTATTAAATGATTACTGAATTAATAGTCAGAGCTGAACAGAACTAACCTTATTTTCAAGTTGTTATTAAATGATTACTGAATTAATAGTCAGAGCTGAACAGAACTAACCTTATTTTCAAGTTGTTATTAAATGATTACTGAATTAATAGTCAGAGCTGAACAGAACTAACCTTATTTTCAAGTTGTTATTAAATGATTACTGAATTAATAGTCAGAGCTGAACAGAACTAACCTTATTTTCAAGTTGTTATTAAATGATTACTGAATTAATAGTCAGAGCTGAACAGAACTAACCTTATTTTCAAGTTGTTATTAAATGATTACTGAATTAATAGTCAGAGCTGAACAGAACTAACCTTATTTTCAAGTATAGAGAAAATTAATTTCCCGAAAACATTGTTTTTAACAGAATAATTTCAAGTACATTTCAAGTACCATAAACACAGCTTAACTTTAATGCAGAAAACGATTGTATTTTTCAGTGTAATAAACTTGAAATGGTTCGAATCGACAGGCGTTTCTTCATTCTTCATTCTACTCACTGATATTGTAGATATTTTGATACACAATCAAACTATTCGCGCTCTATAGATACACAGTCATACAGAATTTGATAAAAGATCAATTTTATTACAAACTTGAATAAGTTAATGTTTTTATAATTTTATATCTTTGAATTATCAATTTTATTTACATTATACAATTTTCGAACTTCAATCAGTAAAATTTAAATTAATTTGCTTTTTTGATTTTATTTTAGCTATTACTTCCGTTTTTGTTGCATTTTTGTAAGATTTCTAAAAATGTTATCGTTTTAACGTTTTATAGGCGCACTTTCTGGGTACTCACTGATGAGCTCCACCTAGAGAAAGTAAGAGTCTGTCTGAACGGGCGAAACAGATTCTTACTAGTTATCGTACTAGTAGTGTATACATTCCAGGAATTGTATCATATACTATTATCTTTATTTCAACAATAATAATTACTTTCAAGGACGCCCAGGCCGAGAACCAGAGACAAGGTGGGAGGCCGGTGAGTAGTCAGAGCAAGAGTTCGGAGGGCTCTTCGCTAGACAGGGACGGCAAATTGAGCAGTTCCTCCACCAGCGGAACCGATAACCACTATCTAGTTAGTCGCACTGTGGAGCACGCTTCACATTCGGCTTTTCTTCGAATTCGCCCAACGAGCATTGACTGACATTTTAATCACTTTAGAACAAGTTATTAACATCATTGAGAAAACATTTTTTGAGAGGAAAAAGATGAAAAAGGAACTGTGGCGATGCAGTGAAGTGAAGTGTTTTGATAAACTGTTTACAATTTGGTGATTCCGAAGAGTACAAGGATTGTTTGATAATCGAGTGAATTGCAAGATACGCTCTTTTCGGGTTTTTACATCGAAAAGGAACTAAATAAACTTACGGAGAATAAAGGAGCTCTTTGAGGTAGGCTTCTTAAATTAAATAATTTGTAAGTTGAATAAGGGCACTGCAACCAGCTGAATTGGTGCGAGAAGTTTTCCATTTCGATAAGGTATTGAAAGTGCAATACTCATGTCAGAATAACAAGTTTCGCTCGAGCAAGGCATGAGTACATTGAGCGGCGGGTCTTTCACGGTACAAGAAGTGGTTAGTGTAGTGACTTGTATGCTCATCTTTCCTGGTAGTATTTATGAAAAGAAGCTAAGCGAGCAATTCTTTTCAGGAACCAAACACGAGGACGAATCGGCCAACTGAGTGAAGAAATCTCTCCATCCTCACTCAATGCCGACGCTTGGTTGCTCCCATTATGAAAACAAGGCCAATGTGTTTTGTAGAAAAAACTTTGCACGGGGCACAATCGCCTAAAATAGAATTCGGTTCGAAGTATTGTGGTAAGAAAGCGCTCGTTTCCAGGGGTTAAATGGAACCGCCCAATTTGGGTTTTCATGTATCCGCCGCTCAAAGTTTGGAGGAAAAAAGAAGAGGGGATGAAGGAAAAGGGTAAGAAAAAAGAGGGAGTTAATAGTGTGTGTATATGTATCCGCCGACGGGACCGATCCGGTCACTATTTAACCCCTGCTTGTTTCCGGTTCTCCTGATTAGGGAGAGACTGCCGGGTTCGATACGACCCCCTGAATATGCTTTTTTCCATTCGATAATTCAACCATTCCTCGGACGTTTTAAGAAGAACCAAAAGTAGTATGTACTATAATTTGTCTTAATTCGTATAAAACTTCATAGCACAGAGAGAATATGAAGGTAGTTCTATGTAGAAATATTCAGTGAATGCACATATCTGTGATTGGGCGAAAGAAGCTTCTCTCCTTGTGATCACTGACAACTTTCCGCCGCAAGTGTTCCTATAATGCTGTATCATACCGTACTTTGGTGGCTGCGAATGCTTAATCCAATAACTTATCTTATAAACAGGCAAAGGGTTCTTATTTTTGTGTTTTGTTTTCAGTTTTATTACTTACAAAAAGCGAGTTTAACCATGTTTTCTATGTTAAATCGTATGTGCTCAGAGCTAGCTATTGATTTATTCTTCGCTTTTTTTCTTCTCTGATTTTTTAGTTTTACTCCGTTCTTACTTAATTAATTCATTGTTAAAAATCATCTTTTCGAGGAATTATCCTCCGACTTCATCTTGAAAAATATAAAAATTAGGTAGTTTTTTTTTCATGTTGGACCACACATGCGATTGTAGCGATTAACCGGTAGAAATCTTTCGAAAGTGTCACTATTCATCATTTTATCTTCGCGACCTTTCGAAGAAAATAGTGATCCCCGATTTGTCTGATATAAGGAAATGAAAGTGGATTTGTTATGAGACCTGCCCTTGTCAAGGTTCGTATCACATATGGAATGCCTCACCTTATCTGCGTCTCACTTTCACACGTTACTACTTTAAGACATGATCTGTTGACTAAGAATTGAACCTCCTTCACATGTTGATGCGAATATGTGAGGTGCCGCCTGACGAAATTCCGGTTACTTTCAGTTGCTTTCTAGCTGCTCAGCTCAAGCTAGTATACCTTTGTATGGTTTGAGAGAAGTAATTATGAAGAAGACTATTCCTCCTTATATTGTCCGTATGAAGCCTAATTTATATGAAAATGTCGAGAGTCCGCAGCAGCTTCTAATACATATTTGTTGTTATATTTATTATAATAAATGAGTCGATAATGATGCTATCTATGTATATCTCCCTGGGAGTATGTATGTATATGTCTTGCCTGCGTACTTACTCTATTCTAGAATACAAATCAGAGTAATAAAACCTTGAATTAAAATATACGCGCTGCAAGAATGGGAACAATCATCTAATAATTCTGTTATAAAAAGAGAATTATACAGAAGTCATCACGAAAGTCATGAAACAAAAAAATTAGACGTTATACATTGAAGGGAATATGCATGTTTTGTTGTAGCACCTTGACAGCACAGAACTAGGAATAACTACTGCTATTATAATACTACCCAGCCCGCTACGAACGACTGCTTTAGTGAATTATGTCTTTATAGTATAATATCAAGCGCGTAACCAGTATCGGGATAGAATTAGAGCGCGAAGATGATTGAAACTTGAACCTACACTTAAAATCCCGAAATTTAAAAGGATCTTCAGCCTACAATGAGATCTATAGTGGAATTTTAATCTGTTATGAAGGTGCAGGAAACGCCCTTAATCTTCGAAACACCGCGTTTCGAAATATTTTGAATTAAATTCTACATCATAACAGGCTCATTTTCCCACTGGTTTACGCTCATCCAAGCTCGCAATCCCTTGATTGAATAGTTCGTGTGTGAATTTAAGGCATACACTTTTGATTTCTCTCTATCTTGCTCGATGTTGACAGTTGCGTTTCGCATCGTCAAAAATCAACTAATCTCTTTATTCTGAAAAATCAGCTCTAAAACTTGAGTTCCATGAAGGAAAAAAGTAGATATCTATCGCCGCACTAAGTAGTCACCGAGAATTGATTGGAATAAACCGCGTATCATTTTTTCAACAACACAATAGTTTACTTTTGAGAAGAAAAAAAACATTAGTAAACAAAACAACGCATAGTAACATGGTAACAGCAAATCGCTCCGATATTACTGCAAAATCAAGAAACCGGAATGAAGTTAAAAGGTTGAACCGAGTTTATGGACATGACCCTTTTCAAATATAGCTTTTTGTTGTATGTATAAATGTGTTTCAAAACTAACTCACAGAATCTTTGTCAGGACGATTCAACCACAAACATAACTCTTGAAGACTAATTTTTTGCATATTTTTTGTATGTTTTATCGGTCGGCGACCGAGAAATCTATATATATGTGTATATGTTGGAATGTGAAGACCTACATATTTCACTCACGTTTGTAAATCAATAACTGAAACTTGAATAGTAAAACGGACCTGCCTGATATAGTTCATAAACCGCATGCGATTATCAAACCAAACTACTTTTAACGTGAGACACACTACATGCATGTCCGAAAAAGAATAAAACACCAGACTAAAGCCAAAATAATGTTTTGATATCAAGGGAGTGGGTTTTCATCAAGCTCGTCAGGGAATAAACTTAAGCACCGATTTGATGTGGAGATTATCTTCAACCTATAGTAAAAGATGAAATCAAGAAATGCTGCTAGCACGCGAGTGAAGAAATCTGATCGAAGAAACCCAACTTCAAATGGGAACCGTACACAGGTAACTATTAGAGTAACAATCGCCGAACAGTACATACATATCTAAACAAAGTATAAAAACCCTAGCACTACGAATTAAGAACCCAGAAGCATTTCTCTCCACATTAAAACCATGCTTTTTAAAACATTTTTTTGTCGTAGCTACAATTTTCTTCGAAGATATGTGCATTCTATGAATGATATCTAGCTATTCATCTAAAGAACAATTCTCAAACTAAACGAATCTATGGGAAAGGGTTTGACAGCTTGCAAAACCCGTGATGAGCAGATCCTTTCATTTGAATAGATTCATCCGGAGAACGGGGCCACTCTCATCGAGTAATGCGATGTCCTTGTGAAGTATTCTGGATGTTCGCCGTAATGACGAACGCTTTAATCATTCATTATCATACCAAAATCGCAAAATTTTTGATTTGACATTCTTCTTAGGAGTGAATTGATCATCAGCTTTCTTTCGGTATGATAGAAAAAGCAGGTTCGATTGAATTCCGCAGACTAGTTTTTGTCCATGGAATATTTCAATCATAATTCGCCTTGAGATTAGTTTTTTAACTCACCAGTGAATGGGAATGATGCCGTGATGAGGAACAACCAGTTGTAGCCGATGGCTTGCAGTAGATACTGCGAGAGGAGTGATAGAAGCACCCCGCTCACAGTCTGCAATCGCATAACAACATTAACTTCTCATAGCTCACCAGGAAGTGTTGATAATTTCTTTTTTGGGCGGGTGACCGGGCGACCCTTGCGACCGGAAAGCGGGGAGGGGGGAATTAACAAAATTTTTTGGCTGTTTCCAGTGTTCAATTGATCTTTTGTTTCCCGTAGCACGGGTTGGAGTTCAATATTCGACATTTTGTTCACTTAAGAACGTTTAGCTTTTGAAAAAAAATTGTTTTATGTTATAATTTCTTCACCATAAAAGATTTTTTCTGGGGAACCAGGCGGACGACCGTGAGAAATTCAAAAAGTTTGGTGAGCTATGTAACTTCTCTTCTTCTTCTTCTTCCTAGCGTTATTCCCGCTGAAGAGCGGGGTCCGCTGTGTAGATAGCACTTCGCCACATCATACGATTCGAGGCGTCTTCGGCTATCAGCCCGATAGCCGCCATGTCTTGTTCTATGGTGTCTCTCAATCTGAGCTTCGGTCTACCTCTTGGTCTTCTACCCTGGATTTCTATGTTCCAAGCAGACTTGGGAACGGAGTCAGGATTGGATCTCAGCATGTGTCCGTACCACCTAAGCCTTGACTCTCTGAGTTTTTCGGGTAATGGGGCAACTCCTAAACGAGCTCTTATCGTTTCGTTGCGAATCATGTCTTTCCGGGTGACTCCGAGGCTCCATCTCAACATCTTCATTTCCATTACATGGAGCATCTGCTGGGTCTTTGCTGTTGAAGGAGTGCATTCGAGTCCATATAGAGCAACTGGTCGTACGACTGATTTATAGATCTTACTTTTCAGTCGATCAGACATGCGTCTGTCGCATAGGATACCAGTCGATTCCCTCCATTTGAGCCATGCTGCGTTGATTCTGGCACTGAAAGCGGCTGTTGGGTCCCCATCTGTGGATATTTGAGAACCCAAATACTTGAAGTGCTCGACTTTCCTTAGCTCAGTGTTGTGTACTTTTATGGAGCTTGGGTCTTGGATTGTACTCGATGTTCCAGCTTCAAGATACTCGGTCTTCAATGCATTGAGTCGTAGTCCGTACTCCGCAAAGCGATCATTCCATTTTACCACTTGACGTTCGAGATCTTCTCTTGTCTCCGAGCATAAGACGATGTCGTCGGCGTACAGGAGTGTCTCCGGTGGGTCTCGCTGGAGGTCTCTGGTTATTGTGTCCATGACTAAGATGAACAGCAAAGGCGAGAGTGTGGATCCTTGATGAACTCCGACAGAAATTTGGAATGGCTCAGAATTTCCTGCTGGTGACCTAACGACGCTCCTGGGGTTGGCATACATCATTTGTATTTTTTTACTCCTTTCTGGATACTCCTGACGAATCGTAGCTTTCTGGAATAGCTCGACGAGGTGGTAAACTCCACAGTCTCCTGCTAGTTTCCATGCAACTGATGAAACATCGTCTGGTCCACAGGCTTTTCCTGGCTTCATTCTTTTCAGCGCTTTTCTCACCTCTTCTTCCGTAATCATGGGAACTGGTCCTTCTGTTGGGAGAGATAAAGGAATTGGTGGATGATCGAACTCAATGTTGGATATGTGTTCGAAATATTCTTTCCAACGCTGACATATGTCGCTATTCGAGCGCAGAAGTTTTCCGTTCTGGTCCCTTATGAGTCTGACGTGGGTGATGTCCTTCGCTGCTGTAGCTCTGGCTTTGCAAATTCGGAAAATTTCTTTCTCTCCTTGAGGCGTGTCAAGCTTGTTATATATCTCCATAGTAGCGATAGATCGAGATTTAGCTACGCTTCTCTTTGCATCTCTTTTTGCAAAGATATATTTGGCTCGATCATCCTCCGATCTGGAAATTTTCCATTGCTTAAGAGCTGATTTCTTCAACTTTACCGCAGCTTGAACGATTTCATTCCACCACCAGGTTTCTTTGTCGACAATGCGTTTGCAACCTGGCTTCGTCCTGCCCAAGGTTGCTTCTCCGATCTCTTTTATATTGTCTCGTAGGAATTTCCAGTGCATTTCAGTAGATTCTGGGTATGTTCTTTCGAGAGTGTGAGGGAGAAATTTAGAGTGGACTTGGTGCATGAAGCGCAGTTTATTGTCGTTGAATTTCCACCATTTTATCCTAGATATCTCGTTTATAGGATCGACTTTGCACGGCTTATGAGAGTAACGGAGGTCGATGACAACCGGTAGGTGCTGGGAGGTGACGTTGTCGCTGGGAATCACTTTGCAGTTGACAACAAGCTTCAGGTTGTTCCTCTGTGTGAGCCAGTAATCAATTTGAGATGATCTTCCACCACTGCAGTACGTGACGAGATGGGAATCCCGTTTCTGAAAGAATGTGTTGCCGATTGAAAGATCATGTTCCTCCGCGAAGTGAATAATTTTCGTCCCATCTTCGTTGACTTTGCCATATCCTTTTCCTCCGTGAGCTCTCTTATGCTGATCCGCGGTTTTTCCCACGTGTCCGTTCAAGTCACCTCCAATAAGTATGGTTTCCTCTGATGAAAACTGCCTTGTGATGTCATCGAGAGCGTCCCAGAATTCTTCCTTTTCAGACTCACAACATCCTGCTTGCGGGGCGTAGGCACTGATCACTTTCAAAACTCTGCCTTTCCAGTCGAGTGATAAGAACATCAATCGATCTGAAATATGACAGACTTCCGTAACCGATGAAAGAAGCTTGGTGTCAGCTACGATGCCTACGCCCGTTGCGCGTGGAGGAGTTGTTTCCGGAGTACCGCTTCTACGCCGTAGCTATGTAACTTCTCATAATGAATGAAATCTCATAATGAATGAAATCCATCGCACGGGCAAAAACTGGCACTCGGCCGGGACTGAACCTCCTGTTGCCTAACCGAGACTTGTAGAGCATTAACAATGCACCAACCGAGTTATAACCTTCTGGTGAAACCGTTACGGGATGAAACATCAGCCGATACTTCCCTAAACTGTGTAATGGCGAGCCAAGGCGCCAGTAAAATAGTCTCATACCTTTCTTTGATCAACAAATGGCTCTCGCAAAGGTTTTTTTTTGTACCTTGTGTGGATATGCGTTCGAGAAGAGAGGATAAAAATCGGACGTTTTTTCACTTCATCAAAGCATCTTCAGCGAACAGTTTAATACTTTAATCCAAAGTTGAGAACAACAGAGCAAAACATTCAAATTTTTCCTCCCCTTCCCAAACGCCTAACCAAACAAGACATAGAAGACAGGTTTCTTCATGTAGAAACTGTTGTTACTAACCGTCGAAAGGCACAGGAATCCATAATTGGTGGCCTTGTGTCTCGGGCCGAAACACTTGACGGTGGCGGTGATGAAAAGTGCGTGGGTGGCGGCCATGCAGATGAAGAGCAGAGTGAGCCAGAGCAGAAAGAACGACTTGCCCCCCAGGGGACAGAGAGGCAGAGAGAGCAGCAGCGAGCACGCCAGGCAGCACGCTATTGACAGCGAACTCTGAAAGCTATTATTGTAGCTTCTTACCTCAGTATGTCATCAGCTTCACATCAATATTGATTACATCACCATTGATAAAGAGAGACATGGTAATTGAAAAAAGGTAAGTCTTTATTCATCGCAATGATGTTCATCAAGTTTTTAGAGAGAGAGAAATAGGAAGAGAGAGAGAGAGAAAAAGAGGAAGAGAGATAGAGGAAGACAGAGAGAAAAGAAAAATAGCAGAGAGAGAGATAGAGGAAGACAGAGAGAAAGATAGGCAGAGAGAGAGATAGAGGAAGACAGAGAGAAAGAAAGATAGGAAGAGAGAGAGAGAGAAAGAAAGATAGGAAGAGAGAGAGAGAGAGAGAAAGAGGAAGAGAGAGAGAGAGGAAGAGAGAAAGAAAGGTCCTCTGCGAACCTGAAATGAAGTTCTATCGGTCAGCTGTCCCCAACCAATTCTCGCGATTGCATTCGCAACGCTGCCGACTGAGAAAGCAGCGGCGAGGAACATGTCGTCGTCAATGAAGGTTAGCGCAAATGTCTGCAAGGAGAGATTTCCATTATCATTCAATACGTTCATTTAATAAAAAAGGTGAGAGAGAGCAACATGGAGAAAAAAAGGTAAAAGAGAGAAAGAGATATAAAAAATTAATTAAAATACACTTTAAAATTGAGCTTGGTACAATTATAATGACCCGAACCGAGCGAATAGTATACTGAGAACTTTCTTAAAATTACGAACTTACTTTGTATAGGTTATAGAAAGTGTTAGCGTAGAAAGAACAGCAGAAGAGAGCTGCGAAAAGAGCGTAAAACGTCGTCGACCGCAAGACTTCTGAGGGGTTCATGGACCTGAGAACACACATCAAGAAGAAGATACGAAATTTCAACAGCGTGGTCTCTTGTCATTCCATAACTCGCTCACTTGTACACTCTTTCTAGGGCTTTTCTCTTAAAACGCCTAACCTCTATTGCAAACCTTTCGATCACATTATTACCTTGAGACCAACGCTTGATTTTTTAATGTTTTCTCGCTTGTTAGATATGGAGTTAAACATATAAACGAACTTGATTGTATAACCTCATTCCATGACTACTGAGGTTAGCCAGTAACTAGTTCTCGACAACTGAGCTAAAGTGATAGTTCTTCCTGACTAACAATTTATCTGGTCGGTGACTATCTTGACTTGACTCATCCCCACTCTCCTCCTCTTCATCCGATCCCCTTGATTGACTCCGTTCTCTCACAGAAGTCGCCGTTCCCTGCAGCAGCACAACGGTTTCTCCAAGCGTCATAACAAAATCAATACATCACAACACGAACGGCGAGACTTTCACCAAACCCTGATATCAGGTCTTCCTAACATTCAACGAAGCAAAAGCTATCTCCGGATGGAGACAAATTCGCTCCGTAGTTGACTGGAGCAGCACGGGGTGATCTTCTACAACCGATGCAGTGTTCAAAGATATAAAATTATGGAATGAATTATAGAATTGAAGCCTTTTTATTCATGGTAGAGCTTAAAATTTTGCAGAAAGTCATCCGTTGTAATAGATCACTTCAACAGGAAAACTTCCAGTCAAGAATCCACCGAGAAGCATTAATTGCAGCCAATTCAATGAGCAAACATTCTGAACGACACTTGCTGTGAACAGGCAAAGCCATTATATGTAACCCTTTTAAAGCGCTCCGCTATAAACAATGACCAGTTTTGGTGATAAACCTAAAAGCTATAAATGAGAAGCTTGTTAAGCTCGATACAACTAGAGGCTTTTGATCGGTTAGCTATCTCTCTGGTCCCCAGAGGATGATAAATGAATGTTTGTTAGATGTTAAATGACTGTCAAAGATATCACATTATCATTCTACAGGTCCATAGGCGATTAGACGATCAGCGATTTGGTCGATAATTTTCTAATTAAAAAACACTCGATTCTCTTTTTCTCTTACGCTCCCGTCTTCAATGTCAATTCAGGCAATGTTGTTGTTGTTGTCTTACCCATAGGTCCTGTCGAGGGGAGTCCTTTTGGGATAGGTTGGTGGTGAGGATCCTTTTGAGTCCGGAGAGATTTTCTCCGTCTACACTCGCACCACAGTCGGCGATCTTCTTGGCGAGACCCATTCGTTAACCGGAGAAGGGCAAGAGGTTATTTTACTGGCGCCTCGACTCGCCATTGAAAAGTATAGCGGAGTATCGGCTGATGTTTTGTCCGGTGGCATGCCCAGGCCGGTCCGGCATCGCCCTCCTTTGACGAGCTATACTACCCAGTTTTGGTCCGCGGCGGGATTTCTCTTGCTACCTCCCAGCACGAATTCTTCGTAGGGAGGCGTCCCTTTATCCGCCACCTGAGGTCGCGCTCGATTCTGGACTGGATAATCCGGCTCCATCCGTGACAGGCTATTAAGGCTGTAGAGTCACGAATGGCCACTGTTGTGTCACGAATGGCCACCAGTCTCTTTCGAGTAATTGAATTGATTCAGGCAATAAAAGCCCTTTGTAAAATTAGGATAGTAAGTCAATGAAGCTAAAGAAAAGGAGCCGAGTCAGGTAGTTCAATGATGTCGTTACACCATGCAATGTGGAAGTTCGATTACGACAGACACCGAGACAAGGTTTTTCTCTTAATTTTATCTGATATAAACCTTTAAGTTTGAAACAAAGTTGTTTTCTCCTACTCTGCCTTAATCATGCTGTGTAGTATGGAGGTCTTCTCCAGATAATTATGTATTACGTTTCTGAATTGATGCTTTGAGGACGATGATAATGCTCCTCCCAGAATGATATTGTTCTTCCATACAAACTGGTCTTCCATCAGTATGATGAAACATTGTGAAGAAATAGGCGAGAAAAGATCGAGTGAGACTCGGAATTCATTTAGAACCCGAAAAGAAAGCTTTAAGCTGAACACATGAGAAACACATTAAAAAAATCATCAAAGCGCTTATCTCTTATGCAAAAAAAAACTCTTGACCTAAAAGCGGCGCCTTTGGAGCTGTGTAGCCAAGAAACACAACGATATTTCTTTACATCACTCACTCAAATACGCCGTAAAACTCAGATTCGAATACGGCTTGACTCACTAGATGCATTCTTAAACAGATAAGATTTCTTTGGATTTGAAATAATCCTCGCCAAACTAGAGTGTTAAACAGATTTATTGCAGTAAATCTTCGACCTCATTAGCGCTACATCTGGACTGAAATAACCTTCGATTAGTTGGATTATTTTGAAGAACAGTCTTTTTTTGAAGAAATGTTGAAAACAGGTACATCCTCTCAAATTTGGGTGGGATTCTGTTTATTTTGAGAAATATGGTAGCAGCTAATAAGCAGCGTGCTTCAATTCTTGTTATGCACAGCCACGGGTACAAGCAGTGGGTTTAACGACCTGCTCTCCCGACCTAAACCTCCTCGACTAAGCCAAAAGGGAATACATGCATGCAATGGTCTGTGCTAAAGTACACCACAGTGTCGATGCCCAGATATCGTATCTGGCCATCGATAGAGCTTCAGACATTTCTTCTCCAGAGTACCTTTCCGCCGTGATAGCCAAACATCCACAACGTCTGAAGACTGTAATACGTCAACGAAGATCCCGTTTTGAAAGAAATTTTAACTGGATGTATTCGTTAAGGTGGAAAAAAACTTGTAAAAATTGTCATTTTTTGTCTTCTGAGAAATCGGTTGATAACGAAATTGAAATGAATCTGCTTAAGTCTTTATACCAAATGCCCCTCCCCCTTCTCCCCTTTCTTGACGGGAAATCTTCGCAGACAACGACATACAACTACAGAAGTTCGTTTCTAGAACCAAATAGTTGGAAGCGTTAACGACGTCTGCTACCTTTTTTCAATGACAAGTAGAGTCTAGAAACATCTGGTTCTCAAACAAACTGACTACTCAAATTCATACTCTGGTCGAGTGAACTTGTAATCTTCTATTCCATTCACCAGCCCCTTGTTTCGTGGTTGGGAATCGCACCAAGCAACATGCAAACGACACTTAACCACCACCATAAGATTCGGGAATTGTCTTACTATGGGCTTTGGCTCGACATCGTCCCGCAGCTCTTTGTACCGTACACTGGAGAAGGAAAGTGGGCGGCGCGAATTTGAGGATGTGTACTTGGCTGAGGTTGTACGAGAGCGTAGCCATACTACGCACGGCAGGCTGCCGAACTCCCACTCTGACTCAGCAGGCATTCCATGCTGTCAGTTGGCATATGAATTCAAATGTCATTCGAATGTGAGTCACAATTTTATTTCTAACCGGTTTTTTCATTGAACAGCCGTTTACTATGAAGAAAAAAATTAGCTGTCAATTGAATAACTGCGCCGACTTTCTCTTTTTTTACTGTGTGATCAGCTGTTTGATCTATGTCCAGTTGTATGTATTAATTTGTATAACACACTAAGAAAACTTAACATTAAATATGTATAACACACCCCGTTCAAAACATATTGTATAACACACCCCGTTCAAAACAAGTTGCTCAGTTGTCAAGCTTTCATTATAAACTCAATTGCAATCGAAACTGAGAAGGGTTTAGTTAAATGATCTACTGAATGAGAATTTGCGTTCCATCATAAGTGAAAGGAATGATAGCCCATTGCTACCTTATTAAACAGTTTCAATCTACCACACAAATGATATAGAAAATTTATCCATGATTAAATTCAACTATGAAACGAAATAAAACTCAAACGAAAACAATCTCCTCTGGCTCTCCTCCTTTTTTCTTTTTCCCAAGTTTCATCTATCAGTTGTTACTCATTCTCATTCCACTGTGAAGGTTATTAAAATCGTATAAACTCGGGATCGCCGAATATCCAGGGGTTAAAAAGTGACCGGATCGGTCCCGTCGGCGGATACATCTACATACAGTATTGAAAAAAATCTCCCTTTCTTTTCTTACCCTTTTACTTCATCTTCTCTTCTTTTTTCCTTCAAACTTAGAGCGGCGGATACATGTAAACCCGAACTAGGTGGCTCCTAGTTTGGGTTAAAACCCCTGCGAATATCGCGTATTTTCTGCTTTTTTCACAGAGAAAGTTAACATTGTGCAATAAGTGAGAAATTAGAGTCTACAGGCAACTCTCACGGCTCTTACTTATCTTGACTCGGAATGGGGAAGCGCAAAGTATTGCTTCGCAAAGTAGCGCCAAAGTATTACTTCGCAAAGTATTACTTTCTGATATTACTTCTGATACGCACCGTTTTTTCACAACACACACTAAAAAACTTCAAATTCAAATATTAAAATCATGCTTCAGTCAGTATGAATATGCCACAATTGCATGGAGACTGAATTAGTGCGTGCAAAAGTCAATCATTACGAATTACTGTAACATCCTTTTTACAAGTAACAAATAATGAATTAAGCAATGAATCTACTGACCGGATTGGGCGGATCACAAATGAAAAGCAGTCCGACGAACTGCATCAGGGCGTAGAAGCAACTCAGGATGCGGAAGACAACTGGAACCTTCTTGAGTAGCTCCTCTTGGGGAAAGTATCCCGAGGCCTTCAAACAAATACTTCTTACAACTCAACAAAAGTTGTTTAAAAAATTCACAGAAAATCAAAAATTTGAGTTTTCGACTCATCCACACTGCGGGTGAAATCTCAGCACTTTTGAAAGTAGACATTTAAGAAATCTGTATTCAATAGTTTTTTCTCTCATGTTTAGAATCTATTGTTTTTTCTCTCTTTTGTATCGCATATAGCGAGTTGCTGTTATGAGCGGGCAGTTTCCTCTACATTTTTTTTCTTGATCTACGCGCTTCTTTAGGAGAGGGGAGGGGGGGGCTGACATGATCTACGCGCTTCTTTAGGAGAGGGGAGGGGGGGGGCTGACATGATAAACAGTCTCGACTCTTCAGTAAAACTTCACTTGTAGAAGGCCTGTTTGAGCTTTTCGATAAAAAAAAACATTGGAAACAGTTTTTGACTAATAAAGGTGATTTCTTTTGACATTGGCGGGGTGAAATAAAAAAAAGCTTTTAGCAAACCTTTTAGCAAAAACAAACCATCCTCAACTTGTTTGCTGAAAAACTCATGCTCTTTTTGTTAGGCCTCGCCACTCTCATCATGATGAAATTTATGAAAAAAGTTTTCAGAGGTAACCTCTGGTGCATAGTTCCAAGGGTTGATGAGAGTTGTCTGGATTGGTGCGAAAATGGAAGAAGAAACCCCGAAACCTGCTGCCACAAATCCACTGACCAGGCCGACTTTCTCAGGCGCCCACTGCAAAGGCTATCTTCTCAGCGTAGCTCACCATGTGGCAGCTAATTTTTCCCGCCCACCGCCCGTATTTAGTATTCTTTGCTCATTCGCGTTTTTTCAATCGTCTCATTCTCTTCTTATTCATCCATCTCTCGCAACTCCCTACCTTCAATTGACTTTTCACTGAGTTTTTCACCTATGCAGACAATTTATGACTTCGAGGACTTACTCAGTTATATGTAGTCATTCACCAAAGTGATGGTAAACGATCTGTTTGTACTTTCTGACTGACTTTCAAGTTTCCCGGAATTACGAAACCAAAACTATTATTTCTCAAAGCGATCAATGCATATTCTATTAACCTTTTTTTGTTTTCTTAATGAATACTTGTTCTTGAAAAAAGAAATAACATCTAATCTTCGGGTGCGGAAATTACGTTGGTCCTAATTAGGAGTTAGGAGTTCCTAATCGATGAAATCACGCTAATTTAAAGAAAATATCTCAAAAACAAACAAAAAAGTTGCGTTATGAACCATTTTTATTTCTTAAACTTGACTTCTCTAAATCCGGCCCCTGAATTACGAGAGAGAGAGAGAGAGAGAGAGAGAGAGAGAGAGATTGAGAGAGAGAGAGAGACAGAGAGAGATGGAGATAGAGAGAGAGAGAGAGAGAGAGAGAGAGAGAGAGACAGAGAGAGATTGAGATAGAGAGAGAGAGAGACAGAGAGAGATGGAGATAGAGAGAGAGAGAGACAGAGAGAGATGGAGATAGAGAGAGAGAGAGATCAAAAAGTGAATTCAGAAGTGTACTTTTGAATTTTCATCTGTTTTTGTTTTTCTTCCCTCTTATCAGTGCATATTGAATCAAGACAAACCTCTAATTGTCCCATCGTTGTATTCTAATCAGTATAATCAGTATAATCAGTACAGTCAACCAATATTCTAATCAGTATAATCAGTACAGTCAACCAATTTCGATGATCTTATCAATGAGCACCTATTCGCGTTCATCAGATAATTGAATGGAACTTCAAACAGTTTCTTTTGAGACTCAAACATGAATAAGACTCACATCCTCATTCTCCGAGACCAATACCATTAATGATTGCCACCATTAACACTGACATTGATAACTGTAGAAACAGCAACGACGTAGGCGATACCTTGTCCTATTCCAAACATGAGACCGTAGGTGAATACGAAGGCTACGAGGGAGATGTCGATGGTATACGAGGAGAGGTACACTCCGCTCCTAATCATACCATCTTTATTGCTTTATTCTTATTACAACTTTTAAACAAAAATTTTTTTTTAAATTTTCTCGAAACTCGGTTTTCTCTTATCAGAGGCTTTTTAAAGATATGAAAACCGTCATATTCTTATCTTAGTTTTCAAAGGAGTTTCTTACGACCTGCAAAAGACGCGTGTAGACCGTAAACAATCATCATGAGCATGGTGTTACTTAGCACACGCACAAATTTTTCGAGCGCATAGATTTTTAAAATTTCAGAGGTCAACATTAAATTTTTCCAATAATTGGGACTTTCAACAAAAAAATCCAACAAAAAAATTCTCCAAGCGCAGAGATTTCAATGTTTTTCGGTACTTTTTTTTTTACTTCGTCTGGTACTCGCGTCGCGGCCCTCGGCCTCGTTAGCTAAGCCGTTCGGCCTCGTTTGCGTAAACTTTTCCTAAGCCTAAGCGTTTTTTTAATGTAAAAATAATTTTAATTCCACGGTTCAATCCGGTTTAAGCGACGCAAAGGGGGCCGCGACGCGAACGCGACGCGAGTACCAGACGAAGTAAAGAAGTGCCTGTTTTTCTAGGTTTTTTCGAGCGCATAGATTTTTTTACCCGCAGTGCGGGTGAGAGAAACACCCTGTTCATGAGACTGGAAATGACACGCTGAGGAGAAAGATCGGGGGCGTGTGATGAAACAGAGAGAATGTCTTATAGAGATAACTAGTATCACTAGCTTTTTGAAAATCGCATAGATTCGCGCATAGATTTAACCCGCAGTGCAGGTTAGAGGAACATCCCACTTCTTTTAACCTCATTGAATTATAAACATGCTCCAAAACAAAAAAAATTCACAAACTCAATAATATACCGATCCATTGCAAAATTGTGGATAAACGAACGACATGATGCTGCAGCCAATGAACGCGGCTGATCTTGGGCCGAATCTCGCTGCCATCGCCCCTCCAATCACCATCGCGAAGGGAAAGCAGCCTTGAAAAACGGCAAGTCTCAGGGGTTAAATAGTTACTGGACCAGCTATGTTGGCGCAAACATGTTCGCGCCGAGAATGATCTACATTCTCTTCTCCTTTCGTTCTGTTTCACTTTTTCTCTACTTCTCTTTTCACTATTCTTTCCTTTCCCCAATCCCTTTTTCACTCACTCGGCGCGTACAAACATGCCTTAGACGGGCCTCATTTAACGTCTCACCAAACTTGTAAACTTTTGTCCGGTCATCCGCCCAGTCCCCCAGTAAGTTTTTTACAGGTAAAGAAAATAGAAAAAAACGTGAATATTAAAAAATACTACATGTTTGTAAGTTAACAAAATTTTGAATGTCAAATTTTGTAATGAAATGAGAAAAAAACAACAAAAATGAAAAATGGTAATGAAAAAAAACAACTGAAGTCGGAAAACGGAAAAAAAAGTTTTTAAAATTATCCTGTGGTCTCCGAGGGTCGCCCGGTCATCCGCCTTATAAGCATACCCTGGTGAGCTATGTAAGTCATGCACTCATGAACACTCAATTTTTCTCGAATTCATTGCTTTTAGAGAAGTATAACCGTTGTTTTTTGATTCGCACTGCTAAAGAATTATTCATAAAGTTAGACTTTTTTCTGTGTTTAGGTACTCAGACAGTTATAATTCAATCAATGTGAGAACTTTTTAAAGCACAAATTGTATCTCTTCATTTCTCTTATTCTTTTTAATGATAGCTGACCAGAATGAGCTGCAGAAAAAAAATTGTTGTTCGGGCGATTGTCCGGGCGACCCAAAAAGGAAGTGAAAAGGGAAGGGGGAGAGTCCACAAAATTTTCAGGCCTGTTTTCTGATTTTATTTTATCCTTTTTTTGTAGCCAGGCCGGAGTTCACAATTCAAAACTTTGTTCATTTACGTACATTCTTTTTGAAGATCTATTTCCGTTGTATTTTCTGCAGCATCAAAACAAAATTTCCTCGGCACCGCGCGGGCGACCGGGAGAAGTATTACACGTTTGGTAAGCTATGTTCCTGATTAAGCAATTAGTTATAACAAAAAAATTTTATTCGAGGGAGGTTGGTGAACCTTGCAGAGTTGGTATCCACACCATCTCTTCCGAGGTAATCGATGCATCTGTGTACTTTCTCATATAGGATGCCATGTAGGGCAGCATATTACCTGCATGGTAGAATATAATATGGAATTGAATTTAAATTACTCGGTTGCCCCTCAGTTGTGAAATATCATTATGATCGGTAACATAGAAAAAATAGCGTTTAATTCATGGAAAAATAGTATGCGTGATAAAAATTTCAGCATCACTGCTTACACAGTTATTTGACTCGATCTACATGTTTTGAAAGCTTTCAAACCAGTGTTCATAATGGAGAGATTCTCAGTCAGTCGATCGTCATAAGAACATATCGGCCGATTACTAGTAACTCATGATTACCTGCTACCACATTCTTGCTTATGAGACAAATGGCTTTAAAATGGTTCTTCGCTATATGAGGATTGAATCTACTTTTTAAAAACTTTTGAGAAGCAATTGAAATTTTTTCATCAATTTCATACGAGTTTTCCTGGTATTTGTACGGTATTCGACCCCTACTTACTCCTTCGTTTTGTTGTATATCATATGTGACCTATTCCTAAAAATCTTTGCTTAAAATGAGCAATAGGCTTGCACAGAACCTGGACTACTTCCAATAAGTGACCATCATTCCAATTATCGATCCATAATCAACGACCCTTCGTTTCATGATTCATTTTCTCACACCTCTATCAATAAGAGAAGCTACAACGGAACGAGACGGTTGATTCAACATTCTGTTCTGAAATATAGATGATAAATCGCTCCGCTATATCATATTTTTGGTTATGAGCATGACTTTTGATTTAACCAATGTGTAAAGAATAGAAAAAAGATGGTATTCTCACCAAAAGTATGATAAGTCCCCAATGATATGTGTATTAGAATCGCTCCGAACATAACGGGCAAAACACGAAGAGAAGCCGGAAGTTTCATTATCAAACTGGCCATTACCATCTTCTGGAAAAAATCTGAAATTTTTGATTCAGATGAAGCTTGATATTAGAAAATTTTTACCATGTAAAAGAAATTTCGAACGAGTAATTCATTTAAAAACTGAACAATAATTGAAGTTAACAGCATTTGTAGTTAATATTGTGACGTATCTGTCATATCAAATGAAATTCAGCATTCGATTTATTAATACATGAGACTGAAAATTTAAAGATGAAAAAGATGGATTGAAGGAATACTTGTATTTCTAAGAAAAGAAACTTCGATATAGTCATGTTTCACTGATGTTTGGTGAACAGAATGAAACAAACGTTTAAGTTACTTTCTCTCTCGAGAAATTACTCAAAAAAGGAACCCTCAGTAATCGCAATTTCGCGAACTACAGAGAATTATGTAAGAGCCATCTCGCTAATGATCGACGCCTAGGCCTCTGATTGAATCAGAGGTTCAAGTTAGTTTAGCAAAAAGTGTTATAGACGAATAAATATATAAAGTATAACCACTGCTGTTGAATAAACTCAAACAAATCTGTAATGCATAGAGTCTCACACAAATCTCAGAAAAAAGAAAGAATCTGGTTACCGTTCACAATTGGAGACTCCGTCGAGTTTTTTTTTACCAGTGTGGAAATAGCATGGTTTCGCTTGAGAGCGTCATGGCTGAGAAAATAGAAAGAGGAGATCTCACGAAAGAAACCTCGCCGCTCTTTCGTTTCTCTCGCAAACTGGAAAGTAATAGCCTCACTTCGAATATCACTCCTTGCCTTCATCTAATTACTGCGTTCATCACGAATAAGTTAAATCGACTGTCGCGTTCATTCACAGTATACATCTAGTTGGGATAAACGAAATCTCTCTGGTCACAAGGAGACAGCTGAAAAATAACAAAACATAACACAAGTAGAACTGAAGTACCCAGATTAAAGTTTTTTTAGAGGAAAGAAAACGAGTTTGAAAGAATCAAATCGAAATTTAAAAAAATGAGTACTTGTAAAAAGAGCACACCTATTTAAATGAAACAGGCGTACCTTGCAAAAACATGAAGCCTGGGAAAATTCAATAATTGTATTTGCTTGCTGCTGTGTCAACAACTCTTGAAGTGATGAAGGAAAAAAACGAACCTCTCTCAACGGTTGACATACTTGAACTACAATATTTGTTTGTCCATCTCTGATGGCTTTTAGAAAGGCCATTACTAAAGCACGCCGTGCACGCACGCTGCACGCTAAATCATTACTAATGCACGCTGTGTCCATTCGAAAATTCTTAACTCCGCCCCATGCACGGCGTGCATTAGTAATGATTTAGCGTGCACAGCGAACACAGCGTGCTTTAGTAACGGCCTTTAGAAAACATGTTTTTTCAACTCTCTGTTTACCTATTCGCTTAAGCACATCTAAAATTATAAAATTCTATGATTTTTAAAATTTTTCTACTTGTTTGAAAAGAAGAACTTGGACGCCAATTACTCGTTTACCTATTTTAGAGAAACTTCTAATTTTTTTAGCATAACGTCTACCCTTTTTGAGCAAATTGTCTAACAAATCTAATGAAACTTCTGAACTTCTAAAAAATTAAACGTCAACCCAATTTTGAGAACATTTGCACTAACAAATTAGCTTTTTCTCTTCTTTTTCAGATGAGTAATTAATATCAAACTATGGATTTGTTGAACACGGAATCTCAATGAAAAAAATATTCAGCTAATGAATACAATTTAATAAGCAACGATTCAGAAAGGGGACGGAGCAGGAAGGGCAAGGGGTCCTAAAGGAGAAAGGGGCCCTACCTAAGCAAAGGGTATAGAGGAAAGAAGACCCCAAAAGAAGACAATCATCATTGTTTTAATATCATGTGTGCACGGAATAAAGAATGAATGAATGAATTGGAGAGAGAGGCCCTACAGAGGGTGAGGGGCCCTTAGGAGAGGGTAGGGAAGAACTAAAGAAGAGAAACAGTTATTCAGAAATGCTGTTAAGAATTCGGAAGTTGGTAAATTCACCAGTGAGAGCTGTCGTTACTAATAATGTTATATTTTGCTAGACAAAGACAGTTTGTTGAAGTAAAATATTTATTATAACTCAATGCGAAAGTCAATCAAATGGCTTTGTTCGACTGATATCAAACTTTCAAACGAGGGCGGGAGAGTCCCTCGGAACCTCTCGCGTGCGAGAGAGAAAACGGCCCGTCCTGCCATACTCCTGAGTTCGTCGTGTGCGAGAAGCGTGAAGGACGGAGCTGCTTTTCGTGAAAGTTTTCGATGTTTTCAACAGGTAATGAACTAATGGTTTCTACCTGTTTTTCAACTGTATTCTACATCTGGGTTGTGTCACGAAAGTACAACAGCAACTTTATTAGCCACATTTGGGTCTAAAGGCCAGGTTGTGCCTTCTTGTGAGGGTTCTTTTCCTTCCTCGGCTGCTTCCTTTATGCTTCCTCGGCTTTTCCCTTTTCCTCTTGCGGCTGACTGCTTGGTCCGCCTTCACCGGAGCTGCAACGAAAGGAAGTTTTTTTATGGGAGGGAGTGGTGGGCACTTGATTGATTTTTGCAAATTTTACTTCAGCAAACTGTCTGAGTTATAATAAATTTTTTACTTCAGCAAACTGTGTTTGTCTAGCAAAATATAACATTATACTTCAATGCTCAAATCAATCAAATGGCTTTTTCAAAGATACCTTTGTGCAAGAACTGCTTTCTGAAAGGAATTCTGAAAGGAAAAATATTATTTTTTAGTCACTAAGTCATTCACTCAAATCATTAGATCATCAAGTCATGGACTTATTTCGAAAAGTTGTCAACATTAGACACCAGGTCATACAGTGCAAAAAACTCAAATAATCTTCAAAACCAGAAAACAGTCAGCAACTCGTCAATTATTGACTTCTTGACTAATATAATGAGAAAAAAACAATCAAAATTCATAAAACCCGGAATCATGAAACAAGGATTAAACGTACAGCGCAGCCAAACTTTTTTTTTGTTTGTCTCCACTCGAAAACATTAAGACACTAAAATGTTGGAACAAACATAACAATCTTCGAAGGAAGAAAAACAAACTCACAATTCGACAGAAAAGCGACCGAGGAAAGGAAGCTGTTCTTCTCGTACCTGAAACACAGCACCCTCTTGGTTGTTGTTGTTGCCGGCAAGCAGCCCGCATCGAAGACTTTTGGTTATGAACACTCTCTTTAATGAGAGAGGTTCTCGTGTTCTTCGAACGAGATGCGTCCGGAGAAGGGTTTTGATGTCCTTTGCAGTCCTGAGACTGTCATGCTGCACCTTGTGAAGGCGGACATCGTTGTAGCAACCTCTTCATGCTATAGGTCTTGTGAGTGGGTGGTCAATCCGGCCTAGCATAGTTTTGGGTGGGAGTAGAGACTTCTCGCCTGTCGTTGACCGGAGATAGGCAAGAGGCTATTTGACTGGCGTCTCGACTCGCCATTGAAAAGTATAGCGGAGTATCGGCTGATGTTTTGTCCGATGGCTTGCCCAGGCCGGTCCGGCATCGCTCTCCTTTGAAGAGCTATACTACCCAGTTTTGGTCCGCGGCGGGATTTCCCCCGCTACCTCCCAGCACGAATTCTTCGTAGGGAGGCGTCCCTCTATCCGCCACCTGAGGTCGCGCTCGATTCCGGACTGGATGATCCGGCTCCATCCGTGACAGGCTCTTAAGGCTTAGAGTGAGGCTTAGAGAGGGGGGAGTGAGGCTCTTAAGGCTTAGAGAAACCAATGACTAGAGCACCCTCTTGGTAAAAACCACTGTTGCCAGTGTGTTTCGAGCAGAATGACCACTGTTTCCAGTGTGTTTCGAGCACCCTCTTGGTAGGAAGCAATGACTATTCCGCGGCCTTAGAGCACCCTCTTGGTAGAAACCAATGACTATTCCGCGGCCTCAGAGCACCCTCTTGGTAGGAACAGATGACTATTCCGCGGCCTCAGAGCCCCGCCTTTGTAGGAACCAATGACTATTCCGCGGCCTCAGAGCACCCTTTTGGTAGGAACCAATGACTATTCCGCGGCCTCAGGGCACCCTCTTAGTAGGAACCAATGAATATTCCGCGGCCTCAGAGCCCCCTCTTTGTAGGAACCAATGACTATTCCGCGGCCTCAGAGCACCCTCTTGGTAGGAACCAATGACTATTCCGCGGCCACAGAGCACCCTCTTGGTAGAAACCAATGACTATTCCGCGGCCTCAGAGCACCCTCTTGGTAGAAACCAATGACTATTTTGCGGCCTCAGAGCACCCTCTTGGTAGGAACCAATGACTATTCCGCGGCCTCAGAGCCCCCTCTTTGTAGGAACCAATGACTATTCCGCGGCCTCAGAGCACCATCTTGGTAGGAACCAATGACTATTCCGCGGCCTCAGAGCACCCTCTTGGTAGGAACCAATGACTATTCCGCGGCCTCAGAGCACCCTCTTGGTAGAAACCAATGACTATTCCGCGGCCTCAGAGCACCCTCTTGGTAGGAACCAATGACTATTTTGCGGCCTTAGAGCACCCTCTTGGTAGGAACCAATGACTATTCCGCGGCCTCAGAGCACTCTCTTGGTAGGAACCAATGACTATCTTGCGGTCTCAGAGCACCCTCTTGGCAGAAACCAATTGTCTCCTTTATAATAGAACTTCTCGAATGTGGAGCTATGGGGGGCCCAGTTAGCTATGGATCATTGCTGATGTACTCGCCACACCGTTTTATCCTTGCAGCAATCTTTTGTGTATTGGTGGGGTTTAAGTTTTGGTTTTTAACTTCAAGAGCTCGAGGAATGATGCTGAGGTTACGATGAGACAAACAATTGGGATTCTCAAGCTGTGGAGCTGTCATTCCACTCAGTATGCAATTTCAGAATTGTGCAACAGGTAAGCTTTTAGGAATGACTCACCATTTTAGCCACGTTATGGTTATCCGTGCATTGTTTCGGTCTTCTGTCCCCATTTTCTTCCTGCGATTGCTCGGAGGACATTCAATCTTTTTGTTGCCCTTGTCTTTAGTCCTTCGGCGTGTTGACGGTAGGTTCCCATCAAACGTGCGAGATCATATCGTAATGTCCACCTGTATAGGCTTATCTAAATTTTTATATCTATGGCTGCAGAGCTTTTTTTCGCCTGGCCAAAGGAAGTTCTTTCATTTCAGGTTTTTTTGGCGATGACTCAATTGAAGCCTTCGTAATGCTGGTTTTGATTTGATCAAACATAATTTTCTTGTACTCTTCTGCTTGATTCGATGAAGATTCCTATGAAACCAAGAAATGAATTGAAAACCCGCTTGATTTTACAACCATGAATCCCGAACAAGTTCAATACTCGCACATTTAAATTCCGTATCTATTAGCTTTTGAATGAATTATACACTCAAAGTTGATACTGGTTTAGTAATTCCTAAGTAGTACACAGAATGGCTGCAATCTAAGTTGGTTTTTTTAGGAACTCAAGACCTGCATACTTAAGAGCTATAATGAATGAATTATTATATCACGTAACGTTGAAAACAATGCAAAAAGTTACAGACTTAAACTGAAAATCACTGGTTTTACCAGACAAGGTATACTTCCAATTGATGCGATACGGTGAAAAGATCATATATGAATGAAACAAAATGATTATTCTGCCTAAACGAACCTTCCACTTGTTCGAGCCCTTCGGAACTTGAGAATATGTTCTGTAACACGAGGGATCTTTCATCTTTCTTTTAATTCGCTGTCATCTTTTTTTCTTGAATTTAGTTTTAAACACTAGATTTATAAGACTCGATAACAACTCCTGAGTTTTTCCTCAAATTTTAGTTTAATTGAGAACTTTCTTGTTACCCAGAAAAATGCATTTTAGTATTTGACTTTATCTGACACAGCTTCGAAGTGTTTTTTTTTTGTTGTTAAGTTAACAGCTTTATTTTTTCGATAAGATTATGTACATTTTAGTATTTGACATTTTTGCACTATACTTTTTCTTATAAAAGGAAAAACAATAAAAGCAAAGAAAAATTGGCCCATCGATAACTTCATAATGACTGAAGGGGGAATGTTTGCCTTGTCTATTAGGACTCTGCGCATCGCAATAAATTCATAGAAAAGTTTAGTGGAGTTTCATCAAGACGCTGAAAATTCACAAGCGTTCTCTGTCAACGAAAGTTATCAGTTAAGCAGGAAACGAAAGATGAAAAGAGGAGTTGGGGTAGATGTCAATGATTACGCATTCAATGCTATCATGTGAGTATTGATCAATTAATACCGATGAGATAGATTTATGAACTAGTATGGCAGTTCCACCGCCGCGATCTTTATCACGATCAGATCTATGTACATCAAAGGGCAGATTGTCAGTAAGGATGCAGTTAGGATCCGTAGTAGAAAGCCATGTCTCAGTTAAAAAAAGGATGAAGCACCGGATTGACGTAGTATATGATAAAAATCGTAAAGCTTGTTCTTAACAGATCTACAATTGAATGCTATACATGGTAGGCACTTAGAAGAACTAACATCCTTGACCTTATCCTATGGCGAGTATCGTTTTGGCGCAACGAGTCGTCGACGGCTGAGCTTGGATGAGACCTGTGACGGAGGAAGAGTAGTCGCGTTGCGAGGAGCGGTACTGGCGGCTTTAGCATAGGATAACGTGGGGATAACTCGGCTGGCTGGACTGGCAAGGGGGAGGAGGAAGGTAGTATAGATCGCTTGAGCTGACTGAGAGGGGTCAGATTGTTCACTGACCATGTCAGAAGAGATCGAATTGCGAGAGGTGTGCGACTGTCTATTGAATGAGACTGAGGGAGTGTGAATGAGATGTGCATTGATCATTTTGACCGGTGAGTGTGTTGGGTCATTGTGAATGCGTTGACACTCTCGTTCGGCAATCAATTCTGTCGGAGATAGATCTGCTCTAGCATAACAACCATCTGGAAGAGGTTTATTGACTTTCCTGTAGAGTCCAAGAAACGTATTCCGTTTGTCAGAAGTCGAAAATTCAATCTTCAGAGGTCGACGACCCTTGGAAAAATCATTGCGAGGTTTGGTGGCAGGGTGACGATGATGGGTTATGAGACCATTTGCGAGATCTTCCTTTAGTTCGATCGATCCGAGTTTATCAAGAAGTCTTGAGATTGTACCAAAGTCATTTGTAGAAGTTTCTGAGTCCGAGTTAGCCTCTTTAAGCGTTAGTATGACAGCTCTTCTAGACTTTGACTCCAGCATGGTTTTGTCGCGGAAGGTAGATTCGACGACAGCTGAGTATAGATGAGGCCACAGCGTAGCAGGAGACATTCGGAGCTTGAGAACAGCCATTTCATGCTTCAATTGATGAAGTTGAGTAGCCTGATCAGCTATCGCTTTCTGGAGAGGTGAGACCGCCTGAGTCACAGCTTCCGTGACGATATCTCGCATCAGAGAACTGATATAATTAAATAAATAATAAATTTAGAAGTTTTCTTTCCATTTGAGAGAGGGTTTAAGAGGTCACCTCTCATAATGAGACAAGCGAGGGGAATGTGTGATCTGTGATCTTTGAAGTTGAAGTATGCGTTATTTATTTATTTATTTATTTATTTGAAGTACATTTTGCAATGTGACAACACGAGGAAGACTCCTACTGACAAATTTAAATTAAATTAAGTAAAAACATAAATTAAAAAAAAAAAAACACAGTGAGCGAACGACCTTCACAGTCTGATATTGATGTTTAAGACCTCAACAATATCACACAACGCCAAATTAACACGAAAGCCCTGAATTGTTTGAATCCTGAGAAGTTTGACCGGTAGCTTCATAAAAAATCGTGCTGTTCGATAAGCGAATGAGTGAAAAAGTGGGTTACAGTTTGTGTGATTTATATGAAAAGCATAAAACGTACTGCGCCCATTACACTGTTTGAAAGTGTAAAATCTACAAACGGGAACATCAGTGTAACCCTTGAGAATTTTGAAGGCCAAACAAATATCAGCTTCCAATCGTCTTGCATATAAGGATCTCAGGTTAAATCTAATCATTCTATTCTCATAATCAATCGCTTGCATATGTGGAACACAACGAAACTGTAGTAATCTTGAAAACACATGTTGAACCTTTTCTAACTTTCTAATCAGAGTAACTTTATGAGGAGACCAGATCACTGATGCAAACTCTATCACTGGTAGAACATAGGTTTTGAAGCATGTGATATACGGCGCTGTTACTTTTATCGAGAGAGATCTAAATATTGCATACACAATTTTCAATGCTCTTCTTATCATCTGTTCAATATGGAATACAAAAGAAAGCTCAGTATCAACATAGACTCCTAAGTCACGAATTGGCGATTCTGAGACTTTGAATGCGGTTGGAGGGGAGTTCGAAACAAAATAAGAAAGTTTGAGGTTTCTCTTACCGAGGTGGAGGACATTACATTTGTGCGTAGCTATTGCAAGTTGCCAATTCTCACAGAATTCATTGATGACTCTTGTTGCCTTAGATAATTGGGCATAAGCCTGATCATAGCTGTTAGGGCTGTATGACGCATACATTTTCAAATCATCAGCGAATAGTTGAACTTTTACCATCGGAAAAATAGAAAGTTTCAGCGATAGTTCGGATATGTAAAGCGAGAACAGAATGGGAGCTAGTACGGACCCCTGCGGTACTCCGGATGGTGTTGGATAGCTATGGGAGAGAGTATTATTTACTCTTACTCTACATGATCGCCCAGTAAGAAATGACGCAAACCATTTCCACAATTCACCTCTGATCCCCATATTGTCAAGAAACGTTTAGTATGCGAAATGGTGTCGAACGCCTTTGCGAAATCGTAATACAATACATCAACTGCTTTGCCCATATCTAGGTCTCTATGCCATGAATTTGTCGACTCCAGAAGATTCGTTATCACTGAGCGGTGTCTCCGAAAACCAGGCTGGTTTTCAGGGATTAGCATGAAACGGTTGCACCAGCGGGTTAAATGAGCACAGACAATTCGTTCAAATATTTTGGAGGGTGCCGGACAAATCGTTATCGGTCGATAATGCTCGGACATTTTGGGCGCGGGTATTTTGTTTATGGGTATCACTATTCCTTGCTTCCACAACTCTGGAAACGTGCCTAACGACAACGAAATATTGAACAAATAAGACAAGGGTTCACTTAGTACTTGAGCACATTTTCGATAAATTATGGCGGGAACATGATCACTCGGTAAGAAACAAGATGGCTTCAATTTTTTGAGATAGTAGAACACTTGTTGAGGCATAATTAAGCAGTTTGTTGTTGCAAGATCAATTCTACGAGAGGATAGATTAGGTTGTTCACCATTGTCACAATTAAAAACCGATGAGAAAAAGTCCGCTAGAGCCTTTGCCTTTGACATGTCTGAGACCAGAAACGTTCCAGATTCAGCTATGCAACCAATCTTCGTGAACTTCTTAAACTTAGAATTTATGAACTAATACAGTTTTTTGTTCGAGCTCAGAAGTGATTTCTCTTTCGAAATATTGAACTTTGCTATTTCTTCGCTCAATCTTTTACAAATCCTCACATACTCATCGAAAACAGGTTTACAATGAAGTTTTTCGAAGAGTTCGTTTTTGTGTTTGAGCATATGGCGGATATGAGATGGATATTTTTCAAACGGCATCCTACTTCTAACAATCGGAGTGTGAGCAATGATAAGGGGATGTATAGTAGCAAGAAAACGAGCACATAAATCGTTGATGTCAATGAAATCATCAAAAAGAGATATCCAAGATATTTTAGAAAAATCTTCTATTAGCGACGAGAAGTCGCATTTCGAATAATTAAAGCGCGGCTCTTGTAAAACATTTGCACAAAACAGGTCGATCGAAAATAGGACACTAGCGTGATCACAAGTGGCAGCGAGGGGGGCTGAAGTTCTACAATTAAGTATCGTTTCAGGTCTTCCAATTACTACGTCACGTACATACATTATCATCATGCGTCGGAGTATCAACGAATTGATAGAAGGAAAAATCGTGAACGAGATCAACTAGGGCTTTTTCTTGACCTGTAGCAGAAGCTGGGCATTCCCAATCAACTGATAAATTAAGATCACCGCACATAACAACGGTTACTTTGACAGAAAACAGGTTCGATAGGACTTGAAATAGGAGTTCATTATGCTGTGTACTTGTGTTTGGTGGCCTATACACTAGAACCAAACGAATACAAGAATTAGTTTCAGGCACATTGAATTCAATAGCGAGAATATCGGAAGTAAGTTTTTCATTAATTTCTACAACAGAGACTGGTAAGAAATCCCTGCACAAAATAGCAACACCTCCACCCCGTTTGCTGGTTCTATCAGCGCGGAAAATCTGGTAGGGTAAGCCCGCAATCAACTCAGAATCGCCAATCGAATTATTCAACCAAGATTCACAAATGAGAAATACATCGGGTTTGAATACAGATAAATAAGTGTGCAATGCAGGTAATTTGTTTTTGATGGACCGAGCATTAATCAGTACACAATTTAGGCTAGACATAGAAGAAGAAAAATTAGAAGTACTTGAAAAGCGACATGGGCTTACTAGTTTGATGGGCTTGAATTCCTCTTATTCGCAGCGATGTCCTTTTTTTTTCCATAGTTGATCTCTGTATATCACCCAGCCTTCTTCCGGATGACTTTTCTTCAGGGAAGCTAGCTCGGCGCGCATCTTCCGCCAGTCGTCTCGCTCAGAAGTTGTCATGCTCTTCCTGATGAAGATGCCGTTCCACGCGGGAGATGATCTCAGAGTTGAAGCCGCTTGCAGAGCCTTCAGCAAGTGTCCACGAGTAGGGAGAAGAACTTTGAGAAGACGAGGACGATCACTCGGTTTTCCCATTCGGAAGACAGTTTGGGCGCGAACTTCAAGATTTAGTGCGGCCAGAAGAGAAGCGACGTTTACTTCGTCTTGCTCCATACGGAAAGACGGGTTGGGATCACTGGATTCAGATAATCCACAGATTACTAGGGACCTGAGGCGATTGTGTTTTTCGATATCAGATTCAGACGGCTGAAGAACTTGAGCTGGGTCCGGAACAGGCGTGAGAGTGACCGATGAGCATTTACACATTGACGTCGATGAAGAGAGTTGTTCAATGGTAGTAGACAAGGTGATTAGAAGCCGGGAAATGGAGTCCCAGAAACCTTTGGGCACACCTGGCGGAGCCTCACTGTTGGCGAGCGAGAGAGTATCGTTGACTATACTGGTGATACTTCTCGGACTGGAAGGAGAAGATATTGCTTATCGTGTTATTGTTATTATTTTCACCATGTGATTTCAATTGTTTTGTGTTGTGGCGGCCAGTCCGCGTTGTAAACCAGATAAACAAACGTTGCCTACATGTGTATGCAATTTCCATGAGAGGCTTTGTTTAAATCAAAGATATACTTAATTTCGACGAAAGGAATGAAATGACTGGAGGAAGAAGTGTAACAATAATTACATTGATTAGTCCGAAAATTCATAAGTTTTCTTGAAATTTGGGAAGTGAAAAAAAAAATTAATGAAATTTTTTTTACAAAATTCTCAAACGAAAAGAGCAAAAAGATTTTTGTATAACTCATACAAACCTTTCAGTCAACGTCGGGCTTAATGTGCAGCGAAGCTAAGCTTCGGATCACATTTCAATCAATTAACATAGTGATCATCTTCAGAAGCAGTTTAGGTGCTCACGATTTCTGCAACAAACTTTTTTTCTCGAAAAAACCTCAAAGAGTATTCAAACGGTGTTTATAAGGTAAAAAGCAAGTTGACCGTCCAATACGAAAGAAGTACAAAGAATGAGTTTAAAGCTGTTTTTTTCAAACTGCGACTCAAGACGCGTGGCGACGTGTAGCAGTGATGAGATGAGTGAATTGAGAAACGGGGAAATAATAAACGTCTACCTATTTTAGTGAAACGTCTACCTAAATAAAAAAAACACGTCAGCCTAATTTCGTGCAACTTCTACCTATTTTCTCAAACACGTCTACCTATTTTAGTGAAACGTCTACCTATTCTAGTGAAACGTCTACCTATTTTGACAAACATGTCTACCTGTTTTGACAAACTTGTTAACCTATTTTGAACATTTTGATTTCGGGCAACGTCAACCTATGACTTTTTCTTGAATTACCGACACTTTGTACCGCGTCACTTTGTATACGACACTTTGTACCCGACACTTTGTACCCCGTCACTTTGTACCGCGACACTTTGTACCGCGACACTTTGTACCCCGTCACTTTGTACCGCGACAATTTGTACCGCGACACTTTGTACCGCGACACTTTGTACCCAAGGAAATTTTAAGACACTGTTTCGTTTGTAGTTTGTGGTTTTTTTGTATTTTTGTTATTTAAGCTTGTTTTCTTTACATTTAATTGTTCCGTTTGTAGTTTTTTTTGTATTTTTATTATTTAAGCTTGTTTTCTTTACATTTAATTGTTCCGTTTGTAGTTTTTTGTATTTTTATTATTTAAGCTTGTTTTCTTTACATTTAATTGTTCCGTTTGTAGTTTTTTGTATTTTTATTATTTAAGCTTGTTTTCTTTACATTTAATTGTTCCGTTTGTAGTTTTTTGTATTTTTATTATTTAAGCTTGTTTTCTTTACATTTAATTGTTCCGTTTGTAGTTTTTTGTATTTTTATTATTTAAGCTTGTTTTCTTTACACTTAATTGTTCCGTTTGTAGTTTTTTTTGTATTTTTATTATTTAAGCTTGTTTGCTTTACATTTAAGTGTTCCGTTTGTAGTTTTTTTGTATTTTTATTATTTAAGCTTGTTTTCTTTACACTTAATTGTTCCGTTTGTAGTTTTTTTTGTATTTTTATTATTTAAGCTTGTTTTCTTTACATTTAAGTGTTCCGTTTGTAGTTTTTTTTTGTATTTTCATTATTTAAGCTTGTTTTCTTTACACTTAATTGTTCCGTTTGTAGTTTTTTTTGTATTTTTATTATTTAAGCTTGTTTTCTTTACATTTAATTGTTCCGTTTGTATTTTTTTGTAATTATATATTCTTTAAGCTTCTTTTTCCCTTTTAGTTGTTTTGTTTGTAGTTTTTTGTATTTTTATTATTTAAGCTTGTTTTCTTTACATTTAATTGTTCCGTTTGTAGTTTTTTGTATTTTTATTATTTAAGCTTGTTTTCTTTGCATTTAATTGTTCCGTTTGTAGTTTTTTTGTATTTTTATTATTTAAGCTTGTTTTCTTTACACTTAATTGTTCCGTTTGTAGTTTTTTTTGTATTTTTATTATTTAAGCTTGTTTTCTTTACATTTAATTGTTCCGTTTGTATTTTTTTGTAATTATATATTCTTTAAGCTTCTTTTTCCCTTTTAGTTGTTTTGTTTGTAGTTTTTTTTTGTATTTTTATTATTTAAGCTTGTTTTCTTTACATTTAATTGTTCCGTTTGTAGTTTTTTGTATTTTTATTATTTAAGCTTGTTTTCTTTGCATTTAATTGTTCCGTTTGTAGTTTTTTTTTATTTTTATTATTTAAGCTTGTTTTCTTTACACTTAATTGTTCCGTTTGTAGTTTTTTTTGTATTTTTATTATTTAAGCTTGTTTTCTTTACATTTAATTGTTCCGTTTGTATTTTTTTGTAATTATATATTCTTTAGGCTTCTTTTTCCCTTTTAGTTGTTTTGTTTGTAGTTTTTTGTATTTTTATTATTTAAGCTTGTTTTCTTTACATTTAATTGTTCCGTTTGTAGTTTTTTGTATTTTTATTATTTAAGCTTGTTTTCTTTGCATTTAATTGTTCCGTTTGTAGTTTTTTTTGTATTTTTATTATTTAAGCTTGTTTTCTTTACACTTAATTGTTCCGTTTGTAGTTTTTTTGTATTTTTATTATTTAAGCTTGTTTTCTTTACATTTAATTGTTCCGTTTGTATTTTTTTGTAATTATATATTCTTTAAGCTTCTTTTTCCCTTTTAGTTGTTTTGTTTGTAGTTTTTTGTATTTTTATTATTTAAGCTTGTTTTCTTTACATTTAATTGTTCCGTTTGTAGTTTTTTGTATTTTTATTATTTAAGCTTGTTTTCTTTGCATTTAATTGTTCCGTTTGTAGTTTTTTTGTATTTTTATTATTTAAGCTTGTTTTCTTTACACTTAATTGTTCCGTTTGTAGTTTTTTTTGTATTTTTATTATTTAAGCTTGTTTTCTTTACATTTAATTGTTCCGTTTGTATTTTTTTGTAATTATATATTCTTTAAGCTTCTTTTTCCCTTTTAGTTGTTTTGTTTGTAGTTTTTTGTATTTTTATTATTTAAGCTTGTTTTCTTTACATTTAATTGTTCCGTTTGTAGTTTTTTGTATTTTTATTATTTAAGCTTGTTTTCTTTGCATTTAATTGTTCCGTTTGTAGTTTTTTTGTATTTTTATTATTTAAGCTTGTTTTCTTTACACTTAATTGTTCCGTTTGTAGTTTTTTTTGTATTTTTATTATTTAAGCTTGTTTGCTTTACATTTAAGTGTTCCGTTTGTAGTTTTTTTGTATTTTTATTATTTAAGCTTGTTTTCTTTACACTTAATTGTTCCGTTTGTAGTTTTTTTTTTGTATTTTTATTATTTAAGCTTGTTTTCTTTACATTTAAGTGTTCCGTTTGTAGTTTTTTTTTTGTATTTTCATTATTTAAGCTTGTTTTCTTTACACTTAATTGTTCCGTTTGTAGTTTTTTTTGTATTTTTATTATTTAAGCTTGTTTTCTTTACATTTAATTGTTCCGTTTGTATTTTTTTGTAATTATATATTCTTTAAGCTTCTTTTTCCCTTTTAGTTGTTTTGTTTGTAGTTTTTTGTATTTTTATTATTTAAGCTTGTTTTCTTTACATTTAATTGTTCCGTTTGTATTTTTTTGTAATTATATATTCTTTTTCCCTTTTAGTTGTTTTGTTTGTAGTTTTTTGTATTTTTAATATTTAAGCTTCTTTTTGGCATTCAATTGTTCCGTTTTAAGTTTTTTATGCACATGATCTGGTCTCATTAGGTAAATTGTTCCAAAAATTAACTACTCTAGATGTTGAGATGTTAGAACGCCAAGCTGATCGAATTGTTGGTTCGATTAGTGCATCCTTTAGATCTAGTACTATAAACGTGGTTGTTGAACAAAAACATAGAGCAAGGATCGGTTGACGTTAACCGATTTAATATTTTGTACGTCATGAGTAAATCTGCAATAAAAACTTGAAACTTGAAAAAAAAACTTGAAAGATGCATAAGTCGATTACCAAGAGAAACTATTGTTCCCTCCTCTAAACTGAGACATGCGTAACTTCTTGTGTTATAACTAGGTTATTCACCGAACTAGCATCCAGTTTTTTTTCAATTGAATGGCTTTATCAAGATCAGCAAGCCACATCGGTAATATAACATCATCGATTATGGAATCTGTTGCGACATGTGACGACTCCACTCCTCAGCGTTCTCTGCCTTCCTTGGGAATTGGGGACTAACGGCTTTGACAAAGTAGTCCCTCCATAGTAGTAGTAGTAGATTGCCCGCCGTAGGTCTCCGGCTGGGTAGACGAGGTATTCTTTGACATGGCTCAGAAAACAATAACCTTACTTACATCATTTATCTAATTACATTATTTCTCTTTCTCTCTCGGGGTTTTTTTTTTCTTCTAGACCGAGCCCAAGAGACTGTTTCGTATGATCGACAACTGCAGTGTTTGGCCGGCCTGCTTAAACCCATTGAACCAAATCTGCCCTGTAGTTTACTCAGGCTGTTCAGACCGTATGCCTAAGCCTCAGGCAAGGTTAACAGAGTGGAAGATATAGTAATATTTTTCATTATTTCGTGCCCTAGTACATTCCCAGCAGTATAACTTCACTGTTTGATCGATACCAGATACATAGTAACTGGTTGGCGATGCTATGCAGAACAATCATATATCGCTATTTAAATATCAATATTTAGATTTTAAGTTGAGATGAGAGAGAACTAGAGAGAGAGAGGTTTCATGTGTACTCTGAGTACTGATTGTGTCAGTACTGGTAAAGCATTTCGTTAAACTCTCCCAAATATCAGCTCTCATTACTTATCAAGCTTTTCTCTCTCTGTGATTATGTCTTTCTTACTCCCATTCTTTTTTCCTTCTTCTCTCTCTCATTCTCCTATCAATCAACTCTTTCTTGCAATGCACACTTACCAGATGTCCCTTTTCACTACAATCATAAGAGATGAACACTTCTGTAGAAGGCATACTTAATGAATTATGTGGACAACGAATGTCATTTTATGAAAATTAAATCATCCAAAGTTTTTATTTATATGTATATAGTTTGAAAGAGGCAAAAAATAATATTCCGTAACCATTTCCAAACTTCCTGTTTTGTCGCGGACTACTCATTAAAAAGAGTTACTCCAGCCTCATTAAAAAACTTCAATCTTGCTTCAAACTTGATATCAACATTTGTACACATTGTCTTCGGTTTCGATTGTAATGATGAGCAGAATAAATTGTGTCTCTTGACAAAAAATCTGAATGCAATCGTCTGTTTCCAACCTTCAACTAAATTGAAGAGCAAAAAGGTTTATAGTCAAGGTGTTTCTTAGCACCCGCACAACTTTTTTCGATGCGTATAGATTTTTTTTTACATTTTGAGTTAAACATAACATTTTTCCAATGATTTGGAGTTTCCCCACGAAAACTCCGAGAAAATTTTCTTCCAAGCGCATAGATTTCAATGTTTTTCGGGGTTTTTAGAAAGCGCATAGATTTTATTTACCTGCAGTGCGGGTAAGAGAAACATCCTGTTCATAGGGAGGGAACGGTATGTTGAATTATAGGAAACAAGCGTATGCAAGCATTGATTAGGAGAGATGATTTAATTTCTCGATATGGTCCTGAAGCGAGAATTGATGCTATTCCAGAGCGCACATGAATTTCACATTTAACACGGGTGATTGAAACATCTACTGTACTTATTGTAGATGCGTATTTCGTGGAAGAATGCTTGTAAGTTTGAGCAGCTCCAGGAAGACGAGGAATAACTTTGTTTTGTTCGATGTGCAGACTGTAATTTGAATGTATTATATGGGCTGCGGCGTGACAGGAAGCGCTTGCTTAGTTTTCGAGCAATTAAAGCCTAAAGGAATAGGGAGCTGATGGGTTTTCGACTGAAGTCTTTATTGATCGACTGTATCCTAGAAAGAGGGAGGGGGGAGCTGATGGGTTTTCGACTGAAGTCTTTATTGATCGACTGTATCCTAGGAAGAGGGAGAGGGGAGCTGATGGGTTTTCGACTGTATCCTAGGAAACATTCAGAGTATCTTAGTCCATTCTCATGAATTCTTTTAGCATCTTGCGCATAAATTTCAGGAACGACTTTGAAAATTTTGTTCCGAGTGTTTTTCAACAATAGTTCGAAAAGAGAGAGAATAAAGCAATGAGAGCATCCCAAGGAAAGGAAATTTGCCACTTTGTTACTTGGGGGCCGCATTTTACTTAGGGGGACAGGTTACTTTTAAGTGATCTTTTCCGCTTAGGCTTAATCGAAATGTTTGCTAACGAGGCCTAAAGAACAATTAGCAAGAATAGTGGAAAAGGGGAGGGTTAAGGCAAAAAGAGTGAAAAGAGAAAGAGAGAAAAATTTAAACAGAACGGAAGGAGAAGAGAATGTAGATAATTCTCGGCGCGAACATGTATGCGCCAACATAGCTGGTCCGGTAACCATTCAACCCCTGCCTACCGACCCTCTCCCTCACTCAAAATGAACGATCAGAGTTTTCACAGCTAAAATTTAAAGAGAAAAAAACCTTCATTCCTCTACATAAATACAACGTTTCATTAGACAATACACAGCCTCAACCGGTTGCGTAAGGTTAAAAGTGAAACTTCTAACCTAGTTTAGCGACCGACTTATTGAAAAATCAAGACGTATTTTACCTATGATTCAAACAGTAATAGCGTAACTGATTATGCTTATGGCCTAATTTCTAAGTGGTATGGTCTTGTTCCTAAACCGGCCTCGTGAGCGTAAAATACACCTGAGCCTTGGCGAAAAAAAGAGTTGAAAGTACCTAGCCCCTATGAAGTGAGTGAAGCGTGGCCCCTAAGGTTAGAAAGAGCCTTTGATTTTATGGAAATTAGAGCAAGGTGACTAAGAGGGCATTGTTTGCGTTTATGCCCCCTCCCCCTACCAGAGGTTCCATGGGTCATACTTCTGACTTACTTACATTTACAAAGTCATTTTTGCATTAAAAAAATTATTTTTAGATTAGAAAACTATTTTTACATTAAAAATTTTGGCACTCCCTGTCAGAGGACTACTAGACAAGGCCAGCCGATAGACAAGGCCAGCCCGCGATGTTTTGCATAAGATACGCATGCATGCACGCACGACACACGACGCACTACTCAACTTCAAAATATCTCACTACAAACGGAACACTTAAATGTAAAGAAAACAAGCTTAAATAATAAAAATACAAAAAAAAAAACTACAAACGGAACAATTAAGTGTAAAGAAAACAAGCTTAAATAATAAAAATACAAAAAAAAACTACAAACGGAACACTTAAATGTAAAGAAAACAAGCTTAAATAATAAAAATACAAAAAAAGCTACAAACGGAACACTTAAATGTAAAGAAAACAAGCTTAAATAATAAAAATACAAAAAAAGCTACAAACGGAACAATGAAGTGTAAAGAAAACAAGCTTAAATAATAAAAATACAAAAAAAGCTACAAAGGGAACAATTAAGTGTAAAGAAAACAAGCTTAAATAATAAAAATACAAAAAAAACTACAAACGGAACACTTAAATGTAAAGAAAACAAGCTTAAATAATAAAAATACAAAAAAAGCTACAAAGGGAACAATTAAGTGTAAAGAAAACAAGCTTAAATAATAAAAATACAAAAAAAAATACAAACGGAACACTTAAATGTAAAGAAAACAAGCTTAAATAATAAAAATACAAAAAAAACTACAAACGGAACACTTAAATGTAAAGAAAACAAGCTTAAATAATAAAAATACAAAAAAAGCTACAAACGGAACAATTAAGTGTAAAGAAAACAAGCTTAAATAATAAAAATACAAAAAAACTACAAACGGAACACTTAAATGTAAAGAAAACAAGCTTAAATAATAAAAATACAAAAAAACTACAAACGAAACAGTGTCTTAAAATTTCCTTGGGTACAAAGTGTCGCGGTACAAAGTGTCGCGGTACAAAGTGTCGCGGTACAAAGTGTCGCGGTACAAAGTGTCGCGGTACAAAGTGACGGGGTACAAAGTGTCGCGGTACAAAGTGACGGGGTACAAAGTGTCGGGTACAAAGTGTCGTATACAAAGTGACGCGGTACAAAGTGTCGTGATACGCTTTTTCTTGCCTCTGTTGACTATCTAATGACTTTTTGCTGTTTTTTTCATGATGAGAAAGAGATTTTATTCATGAAAACTCCCTTCCCCATTTCTCCTTAGGGCCCCCCCTTCCCCCTTGCACGAAATTAGGCTGACGTGTTTTTTTTATTTAGGTAGACGTTTCACTAAATTGGTAGACGTTTATTATTTCCCTGTGTTTTAAATGATCCGATTTCTCAATGCCTTTTGGTGTTAGCAGAGTAACAGAAAAACAGAGAGACATGTTTGCCAAAAGCTACTGATCATTTAAGCGGTTGCATATAATATTCGATTTAAAGTTTTTGAATTTTTACTTTAAAAAAAAACCGGAAGAAAAAGTCTTGACCCGCAAGTACAGTGGTGGAGATGTCCGAGGATCTTGAGATGGATTTCGATGTTTTTCTCGATGAGAACACAAGCCCTACGGGATCAACGAGACCTTCTCAGAACAAAGGTGGGCTTTGAACTGGGTGTTTTAAAGCTTACGAGGTAGATCACAATTTTATACAAAATTTTGGTTCTTATACACTCATGGGCATACTAGACGCAAGATGCAGAGTGACATTTTTTGATAAGGTATCGTTAGCCTAAGCGGTACGGCCTCGTTAGCGTAAGCTTCTACTAAGCCTAAGCGTTTTTTAAAAATGTAGTTCCGCGCAAATACCGATTTTATCTACAGTAGTACAGTTAAAAACAAGCTTCATAAATCGTAATTTGAATATTCGATTCGGTATCACACAATTCCTTACCATTCCTCGACATTTGTCCATCTAGATCAAAAGTAACATCGATTTGAAGAGTCAAGACAGCGCAAACAATAATGATCAACAAGTACCAGTTTCTCACTCATTTATTTGAAGATGTCTCGGAAGTCCAGAAGGGAGATAAGATAGGCGAAGCCTTGATCAACTTCACTCAACGCACGCAGCATGGTATCAATTCCATCAGAGATGACGGCGAGGTCGTCCAGGTGAATGAAAAAAGTGTTATTGAAAAATCCGTAAACCGGTCCAATGCCTACGAAGAAGACACTTAGTAGGAAAAGTCGTTCGGAAGAGTTCTCTAAGCAGAAGCTTTGAGCTGTGCTTAAAAAGAAGAAGCCTAAAAAGAAAGTGAAAAAAGAGAAAGAGAGAGAGAGAAATTGAGGGAAAGAGCGAGTAAGAGTTAAAAAAGAAGTAACTGAGTTAAATGGAGAACATGTGAAGAGAAAGAAAAAAATAGTTAGCAGTACAGCTTCAGAAGCAGAATGTTTTTGTCACCCTTCCTGCGGGTAAAAAAATCTACTCTCCAAAAACGCCGAAAAACATTAAATCTATGCGCTTAGAAGTTTTTTTCTCGGATTTTTCGTAGGGAAAGTCCAAATCATTGGAAAAATTGAATTTTGAGCTGGGAAATTTTAAAAAGCTATGCGCTCGAAAAATTTTGTGCGGGTGCCATAGGTGAACTGCCAACTTCTAGAAAAGTTTTATAGAGCGACTGACCTACCGACCCTCTTCCTTACTGACCTTGTTAATCAATGGGAGAGTTATTCGTGAAAGAAAAATCCGAAGGAACATAACAATGAATGTGGATTTAGAGTTGACGAAACACATTTGAAAATAGTGATTTTAAGTAGTTTTTCTTACATTAAATAAAAACATAGGCTCATCTAATTCTCATACCGTAGTTGAATGGAATTCTCCTATGACTTTATCGATGTTACTCAATATATAGATAATGAGCAATCAATGTAATGTGTCATGCAAACAGTGGCGTTAAAAAGTTACGTTTTTGTAGCCCAGAAATGAGCTCGAGAAGCTGCTTTGTCGTGATCATCCGTTGCAGTTAAAGAGAAATGATGACGATGGAAAGCTATATTTTTGCATCGGTCAGTTCGGTTTTAACTTCAGGGGACTCGCTCTAACCTAGCCTTGTTTTATGGTTCATGCCTGCTAACCTCCCGCGTTTTAACGGACTTGGGTTTTCTCGTTTTCTTTTTTAGAGTCAGAGACAAGAATCAGAAGAACTCTGGTTATTAATTGGTAACCATGTGTTTAATAGTTTTATCCGAATCTTTTTTTATCTCATAAGTATGAAAAATTTTCAAAAACTTTTTATATCATAAAAGTGAAACTTGAAAAAAAATTTTCGAGATAAGAGGCAAGTGTCTGTATCAAAAAATTTTCGCCTCGAGCGGGCGTCTGTAGGATTTTCGGACCAACTAAAAAACCCCTGGGTCAATGTTTCGGAGATGCCCGCTTTTGCCAGGCTACGATATATTTGGCTGATTTCAGAACATGAATTGAATTTAGTTGATAGTGGTGAACAACATTCTCTGGTAGTTTCTGAAGAACTTTGAAATTAGGGAATACTAGTTCGGTTCGAAGGAGACAAAAAAGGCTTGATTACAAGATAGAACACATGTATATCGTAGTATTATATACTCGAGTGAGTTCTTAAGGTCTGGTGTATTTTACTATCTTTATTACTTGTAGTTTATTTTTGTGGTTGGTTACTCAATGGAGATTTCAAATGAATCGCTTAATTTATTTAGAAAATATGTAAGTTAATTTCAGGTAAAGGATTGAATCATATGACATTCGTCAATCATTTCAGGTAAAGGATTGAATCATCTGACATTCGTCAATCATTTGTGCAACGCTCTCGACTCAGAAAAGGTATGAGTTAATCATCTCTTTTTCATAAGTTTTTATATCGTTCGTTTTCCATCTTTGTTTCGTCCTTGGCTTCTATCTCTCTTTCTTTTCTCTCTCCTTACCTCTCACTCCCCCCCCCTCTCTCTCTCTCTCTCTCTCTCTCTCTCTCTCTCTCTCGTTCTTCCTTTCTCTTCGTCTCTCTCTCTATCTCTCTCACTCTCTCTCTCTCCCTTTATCTCTATCTCTCTCGTTCTTTTTCTCTCTCTGTCTCTATCTCTCTTTCTCTGTCGGTCTCTTCTATCTATCTTCGGGTCCAATGCATATCGAATTCCACTTTTTTCTCACCAATCATTCTTGATTCTCATCGTTTGTGATTCTAAAAGATGTTCGGAAAATGACTTCGCTAGAGCCTGTCATAATGTGCAGGGCGATGTGATGGTGAGTCTTCTCCGGCTCAGTCTCACGAGCAGAATGCAGTTGATACTCACAATCTCTCCCATGAAATCGTCAGTTTCTGAAAAAAACTTTTGTGATTGAAAAATCGGATTTACGTATCATCCTTACGAAACGTCGTCCTCGAAGCGGGATCGAACCCAGCCGTCTTTCTCTTACCGTGAGCGAGCGTTTCACCAGAACACAACTGAGGACAGCTCATTAATTCATGCGATAGCGCTATATGAAACCAGGGGTTTTTTAGTGTGAAAGAAAAAGGGACAGAGGCCCGCCGAAGGCGGAAAAATTTTTTTCCCATAGGGGTCCCCCCTTAGGAATGAAAATTTTTTCATTTCTTTCTCACATAAGGGTCCCCCCCCTAAAGAAAAAATTTTTTTTCTCACATAAGGGTCCCCCCCCTAAAGATTTGGAACAGAGGCCCGCCGACAGAAGATCTGTCATGACTAAATAACCCCTGTATGAAACGCTCAGAGTTTTTTGTTTTGTTTTTTTCGTTATAGCAATGGAACTAGCGTTTCAGTACAGATCTCTATAGCCTTAAGAAATGAAAAAAACCCGTAAAGAATATTTTAAGTTTGACGTTTTGAGAGAATTCGGGGAGCAAGACACCCTCTTCCGCGCTCTTTTACTCTGTCACCACACGCAAACGAAGGCTTTTGACGTCTTGATGGAACAAATCGAAAAGCTTGCCAAAGGGTTACTTTTCCGGACTTAAACTTTTCTTAATCTTATAACAACCCTGCAACCAGATTTTTCTAAATTTGATAATCGAAATTGGGAATGGTGCTTTCTAAAGAGAAGTTCTATGGTTTGTATTCTAAAAAAATGTTTTTGTTGTTATTGAGAGCGGACAAGGAGTCAGAAGAGTTGGGCGTTGCTTGTGTTGCGCAGTTGCGGTTCCTTGACGTCGTTTATGACTCCAAGGTTATGATTTTCTTGATGCCTTTGTGAGATATTTCAGTTGACGAAAGAAAAAATTTTTGAGGTGTGAGTTTTGTAAAGGCTTAGTAAAGAGCTTGTGCTCAAGAGCAGTGAAGGGTAACAAAATAAGCAGTGGTAAAGGAAATAGAGAGAGGGCGAGCGAAGAATGGGTACTACTGGCGAGGGAGATGAGGAGATTTTTACCTAGTTGTTTCGTAGTAGGGAGAAAGTCTACTGGGAGAAACAGCTACGACATTTGTGAACATGAGCAAGATACGCGTGTCTCCGGTCAGAGTTGAGTGCTCTGATGCTCACCGAAAAGAAGCCGAGATAACTGGCTATTTCAGAGGATATTCGAGGCTGTCTTCGATAGAGACTTGGAGAGGTGGAGGCCCGCCGTGAGAGATCATCTCATACTTGCTCTGCCTGAGGTCACTTTCATTTGATAGAACCGTTCCGGTTATCATCTTTTTACTGTTTCTACACTTCTTGTTCTAATCTATCTTTTTTTCGCTGTTCCTTTTTCCCCTTCTCTCACTATGTCTTCCTTTCTCCATCTCTAAATCTCTCTCTCTCTCTCTCTCTCTCTGCAGGTTCTGGGAGAGCGGGTGAACCAACAAGAAGCCGCCATGCGTCTCCTCCTGTACTTGACGACAACGACACCAGAAGTGGAGCCTTACAAGTTCAGGATTTCCTGCATCCAATCCCTCAAGTTACTCAGGACGGATGAGGCAGCTACCCAGAAGGTTCTTATATATATTGAATGGCTGTGTGCTTTAATACGTTCAGATATCTCGGTCTGAAGTTATACTTACTTCTCTGCGGAAAGATTTACTTCAAAATAAATCGGTTTAAAAGTATAAATAATGCTTTCACAAAGCTTCTTCTCCTTCTGACTATAAACATTAGGAAGGACTCGGCCACTGGTTCAACTACTCAAAGTTTCTATTCCAACTCAATCAAGTGAATCTCCTGCCGCGAGAAAAAAGAAGTCGGTTAAAAAGTACTTTTAAGTCCAATGTAGGAAGGAATTATGGTTAGAGATCTAATCAGGCAAGCAAAAGGTCGTGGTTTTATCTATCAAATGACAACACTAGTCTTGATATATTGTTTTTATATTGTGATACGTAAAATCCCCTTATCTTAGCAGGAATCGACTATTCACAGAAGCCCATGGTCAGGCTGATTAAACTCAGTATTACTTTGGTAGCAGAATAGGCCTATGTGTCATTTTCTTATAGTCTTTCTTCGTTGTCTACACATCTCACTGATAACTCATAACGCAGGGTAGTTTGTTGAGTGTTCAGTATGAAGTATTCACTTCTCTGACGAATAATGTTTCAGATCCGTAATAATCTACTGACTACAATCATGAAGTTCGACGTAGAGTCCATCATTCAAATCATAACATTGGTGATCGATGGTGGCATCGAAAATATGCAGGTGCTCTTTGCAGAACTTCTTTCGCTTCGAGGAGGGTTCTTTTCTGGATTGTGATTCAGAACTAAACGGGTATAACCAGTGACTGCCACCTGGGTATTGAATTGCTGTGTAGAACTGCAGTAAGCAGTTGATTAATGTAACATATGTCTGGCCATGTGTTAGTGGACCCTCTGTTTCAATCCTCTCTTCTGGTTTAGAACAGATATTCTTTCTCTTTTTTTCTCATTTCACCCAAAAAGTGACATGCTTACGATTTGAGCTACATTGTGCCATGAACTTGATGCCATTTCACTTTTCAATAAGGATTTTAACCTTTGTGGGACTCTTTTTCGTATAAATAAAATTCCTCATTTATAAAATTCTCATCTTGCTTGAATAGATTTATTGTGGTATTGGAAAAGTTTTTCTCGAAAAACTGCTCCCAGCAGTTCTCTGTATTAAGATTACTGTTTGCTGTAGGGTCAGGTACAGACCCATCGCGCTAGCAAAGGCAGCTGTGGAGCATAGCTCAACACAGTTATCTTGCATTCGTCCGTTCTTCAAGCGGCGGAGTCTGGAATAATGCGAAACGAGCTTGACGTAGACGGCAGAGGAGGGAGATTTTCTCATAATTCTGGGCTTCGCCTTCGAAAAACTGTTGTTTTCCCCCCAAAACTTTCAACAGTGTTGGTGGCTATCTATGCTGCTATGCTGCGGAGTTGGCACTGCTTATTTACACTCGATTTTTCGTGTTTTAGTGAGATGGAAAAGTTATAAAAGATATTTTAGTGAGATGGAATATATATATTTATATATATATATATATATATATATATATATATATATATATATATATATATATATATATATATATACAGGGTGGTTCATAAATAGTGTTACAAATGTTTGAGAACATTTCCTGAGGAAGTGACCGCACGTAGCGGTCACTTTTCTTGTTTTTTCCGATTCCCCGTAATTTTTTATACGTGTCAAGTGAGTTTCGATTGAATCCATCGATGTTTAGAGTAATGACAGCGTCGAATCGCTTGCGAACTGCGATCATTCGCCTACACACTCTTGGCCACGCCCCTGCTCGCATTGCTGAAACGCTTCGCCTGCCTCGCATGACAGTGTATCGAGCGATCAAACGATTCGAGGAGCTTGGCACATCTTTGGACCGTCCAAGGCGAGGTCGTCCTCGCACTGCTCGCACGACACAACTCATCGAAACCGTTCGGAGTCGGATCAACCGAAATGCACGACGAAGCATCAGACAGATGGCGCAGCAGCTCCCGATGAGCCGAACTTCATTGGGACGAATAGTCACGGAGGAGCTGGGACTCAGGGTCGTATCGTACACGGAAGGCCGCTTTTCTGTCGGCTCGCAACAAGTCGGAAAGAGTCAAAAGATGTCGCGACCTTCTTCGTCGTACGCAACAAGGCGAACATTTCAATATGGTGTTTCTCTGACGAAAAGCTGTTCACCGTGGAAGAAGTCCACAACTCCCAAAACGTCAGAGTGCTTGCGAAGGACGCAGAGCAAGCCGATAGCAAGGGTAGAACGGTCCAACGCAGTGCACATCCAACTCAAGTCATGGTCTGGGCGGGGATCTGCGCAACAGGAAAAACACCGCTTGTTTTCGTCGAAAAAAGGCGTCAAGATCGACACGGAATACTATCTGAAACATGTTCTGCAAGACGTGCTCCATCCATGGTCTCAATCGCATTTCAATCAGAGGACATGGACCTTTCAACAAGACTCAGCACCAGCCCACAAAGCTAAAAAGGTTCAAACGTGGTGCAAGGAAAATTTTCCCGGCTTCATCACAACAGCAGAATGGCCGGCCTCATCACCCGACCTGAACCCGCTCGATTATTCCGTTTGGGCCTACTTGGAGTCCAAGGTAAACTCTCGCTCCCACCCAAATATTGATTCCCTGAGGAATGCCCTTCAGGCAGAATGGGACAACATCGGAGTCGAATACCTTCGTACAGTGGTGGAGGCGTTCCCAAAGAGACTTCGAGCTGTAGTTCGGGCAAAAGGAGATCGTTTGAGCTGAACTTTTGCGTGAATATTGACATTTATGTTGTTGATAAAATATGTTAATTTGAGAAGATTTTCTCTGTTTTGAAAAAAGGTATAACAATTCCAATTTGTAACACTATTTATGGACCACCCTGTATATATATATATATATATATATATATATATATATATATATATATATATATATATATATATATATATATATATATATATATATATATATATATATATGTATCTAAATATTTCTTTTCAGGAAACTCTTTCTCTTTTGTCTGCGAATCTTCATCTCGATTCAATAAGGACTCAGAGAGGATCTAAGTCATCACATTTTTTCACCAGAGTTTCACATTAGATTTTTAGAGACGAATTGATAGAGAATTTTTTAATGAAAATTTTCAAACTGCCTCAAGCGATCCTTGAAAAAGTTCATGTTAACGTTTGAAATATTAGTACATATACTGCATGAGACGTCAGCACAAGGCTGGGAAAAATTATTTTTTAAATCTGAATATGTGAATCAATCCGCACAGCTTCTATATTTATAACGATCGCAAAAAATTAAGAACAAATACTAATGGATTATTATTATACTTTTCTGAAGAATGAAATAATACATTGTGATACCTTAACTCTGCTCTTCTTTTAGCAGGCAAACGGGAGATGATGTTGCAGTTGAGATGAGCGAGAAGATAGGCCGCATTGTCCAGTTGGTCAGCTCCAGTCCGAAATGTCATCTTCAGAGAGAGAGAGAGAGCGATAGAGAAACAACGAAAAGTAGTTCGAAAGAGGATAAAACGAGAAGCACAGCGCTGAAAAAAGAGAGATATAGATTTGGTGCAAAACATTAAGTGAGAGTTCAGAAGACGTTTGTTTCTCACTGGTAAATTATAATATATAAGGCCAGAGACGAGGAATTGAATGAGAATGAGAGCTATGAAAAAACAATTAGGTCTTGTTTGCAAGCTAGAATACTCAAAGCTCATTCCAGGTGGGGGCAAAGGCATGGAGAATGATTGCGATGTACTTGCGGGGACATACATCCAAGCAAGGCGGAGCCAAGCGGACAGAGGGAGATGTGCCAGTGACACAGTCACCAACGGTAAAGTTAATACATACAGTACTACCGAAACTATAAGGGATATGGTAAGGCGAGAAGGTACATCGTTCATAGTTCAACGAAGGTCGCTTGCGAGTTTTGGAAACTTGAAAAAACATGACCGCTCTCGGGGGGAGTCTGGAATAATAAGCGAGCTAGTGCCAAAGGGTAGAAGCGAAAGAGCTTATCATTAGTATAGACTCCCCCGCTCTAAGAACGGCATTTTTTCAAATTCCTAAAAGTGCTGGTGACTTGTGTCAGCGTTGGTGAATTATGCAGGCAAAAGACTATGATGATTCAGGCACCGCTTGCAGAAAGCGTCGGCATCGGAAAAGAAGCGGAAGGAGAGGGTGAACATCTAAAGGTACTCATCCAGAGAGTATGTTATTCATTGTTATTCACTGTCAATTTGAAAGTGATTGTATACATGGTTAGCTCATTAGAGAAGGGCGTTTCACGAGAGACAAATAAAGCTCTCACAAGCCTTGTGATGTGTTCTCGAGTATCTTCTCTTTGTCTTGAAACAGTTGGTTGTTGTGTTATAAGAATCGAACAAGTTTGTGATATTCACTCGAGCGCGATCTACATTTAGAAAGTTGATTTCGTATAATGTTCTACAGGAATTCACGCTGACAGATGTGGTCCTCTGTGTCTCTCTTCTCTCCAGGGACGCCTCCAACTCAACTTGTTTACCGGCAATTAAAGTACTTTTCAGTTGTCGCTATTTTTCCTCCTTTTTCTGTTTCTCTATTGTCTCTATTTTTTTCTCTATCTCTAATTCTCCTTTCATCTTTTCTCTCTTTCAGCCTATGAAACGAAAAAAAGTTGTTACTCTTTTCATAGATATTGTTTTAAGTTCGATCCGATTAGATATTACATATTCAATAATATTTTTAGCTGCTATTATTAACTTGAGAAATTTTCTAAAAACTCTATGGAGTATTCCGAGGTTTCGAATCGTAGCAAAAAGTCAAAGAGTAGTTTCGCTATTAATCTGTAATACAGAAACTGGGTTAATGATTACCAGGCTGAACTACATCGATGCAAAGACTCCCAAGAAGGTTATGAGAACTTCGTAAAGTTGTTCCGCAGAATGCTAAGTCTGAAGAAGGTGAGCTGTTGTGGTAACTAGGGAGAGGGCGAGAAAAAGAATGATAGAGCTGAGATGAGTCTTATCTCACATATATATCATGAATGATTAAGCGTCCGGGCGTGGCATAGTGGTAGTGTGATAGACCATTGTGCGAAGAGTCCCGAGTTCGACTCCCACCCCGGACAGATCCACCCAAACCAAGGGGGTTAAGAAATGTTGGTAGTGCTCATGCACGAATCTGACTCTCCCCACTGCTGCTAATCACACTAGCAGTGATCTAGCAGGCAGCCACTGGTTCTACCAGGATAGTTCTGTCCTGCATCTCAGGGGAGCGCGTACCCTGCCGCGAGGCGGGAACAAGCGCGAGGAAGAAGAAGAAGAAGATTAAGCGACTTCTTCGCTATCTGAACCAAATACCATGGAGATGAAGTAAAAGCTTGATCGGAATTTTTAAAAGAGATTTTGAGCAGCTCAAGAAAAAGTGAGGTTTCAAAATAGAGAGAATAAAAAAATATTAGAAGAAGAAAGATGTGAGTAAAGAACTTGACAAAGATTAATGAGAGGTATAATGATGAAAATCGAGAGGTATGGAAAATAAAGTTAAAATTTTGTCCAAAAGATTGTTATAAACTCATGTGTTGCTTAAATGACCATTCTAAAGAATTTTTCGTTATAGTTAAGCGAAGTTAATTTCGAGTCCGAAGAATGATGTTCGGTGTTACCAAGATAATGCTCTCGCAGTTTTCGACTCGCAACTCAGAAGGCATTCTCAAGGTCGCCCGCAACTTCGTCTGGTCCGCTAATCCAGATCATCGTGAATTCGGAATTTTTCTCTACGAAGAAGCTTTTCGTTCTTTCCAAGACAAACTCAGAGAGGTTAAGCCCTCACTAAAAATTGTTTGTCGGCATTTCTCAGGCTTGCAAAGGTCCACGAAAATTCGGAAACAGAAGCACTCACTTTGTCGGCAGATGTTTAGCTTAATTGGAAATTAAGATTAATTGTATGATATGAGCACTCTAAAGTGGAGGCAGAGACTGGGTGAAGTTTGTTAACGGCCCATCATTACATAGATAGTTAGCCTTCATGGTTTCACCTCTAATATTAACCTTTTTTTAGGCATTAAGCTTCAAAGTCACGAATCTTGGGAATGGGTAAGTGATCGCATGTAAAAGGGAGATTTTTGAGTCTGATTTTTATTAGTTTTACTCTCGGAAAAGAATGTGACCGCGGAACTTTATCAAACTCAGCCTCATTTGTCTTACCGGTGAGTTCGTCAATATTAGTTCGCCAACGTCTATCAAAGGCACATTAAAGGCACTATTGCTACGTGAAAAGAGGTATAGTGGGATCGCTGTAAACATGACATCCTGGGCTTTGAATCACACAACCTGAGTTTACCCAGGCTCAGACTGCGCTTCGTCCGGATGTTGAATATTGGTAGTATTGCTTACTCGATATTAAGCGTGTAGTACCAGGTTCGAGCGCAACAAGAGTTAGATTCATCCATACCAAGAGGTTTGAAAAAATAAGCGCTGGAGGAATCGGTGGTATGCTAGAGGTCATTCTGTTTAAGACTGTTCTGGCTTCCCTGAACTCGCATTTGTCTTCTTCGGATGGAGAAGCAGCGGCAGCCCTGAAAGTCTTTTCCTCCCTGGCAGCTTCCCCCAAGCTCATCTCGCCCTATGTCTCCAGCATCCGGGTCAGTCTGCAACTCTATTCTGCAGCAAGGCTGGGGACCATCTTCCCGTGCAATAATCGGTGGCTAGACAAGAATGGATCCCAGTCTGCTTCTCATTCGACTCCTTTCCCTCAAAAGCCACCTACTCATTAAATATTTTCACTCTGAAAGGCCCTCTGATATTTGCTTTGGGGTAGAGTTCCGGTAAGCGTAAAGGGAAAGTTTTGTTCTAGGTAAATTACAGTTCTCATGAAATTTGGAAAGAACCGCTTTAATGGGCGATGGGATGAGAATGCGAGAATGCTAGAAGGTGTAAACAGACAAAGACTTAAGTTTAAGGAGGAAAAAAAGAGGGCGAAACTTTATTGGGAGATTCAAATGGGAAGCTGCGAGAAATTGGTTGCCTCTTTGATAAGTTAACGGTACTGTTTCTTTTCAAAAACGTTCTCTTTCAACCGCCAGAACAAAGTATTTGGATGTTTGTTTGCAGGATTGCCTCGGATTGTTGGGAAGTCTTTCGATAGAGAACATCAAGTCGCTATTCCGTCTTCTTATTGCAATTTACATGCGAGACCCAACCCAGGCAGCTCTCAAAGTTGGTGTGTCTGGGCTGGCCGTTATTTGTCGTCAAACTGTACTTCAACTTCAACAGTTTTAAGTGATATTTCAATAGCAATTGTAGTCTGCTCCGATTATTCATGTTGCTTTTGTTGTAGTTTGCTCAGTGGTTTTTTGAAGGGGCCTTCTTTTTTATGATTTGGTCTCTAATCGCTTTTTTTTGCTTTTTGCAAGTTCAATCGCCATAACAAAGTATTGGGGAGTATCGGCTGATTTTTACTTTTGAGTATTAATGAAAAGGCGATGTTGAATGATTCAGAGAGAAGTGGAAGAGAGTACGCGTAAGTTGGCAGCTTCATCTTCGAGTAGAGTTAAGATGTGGGCGGTGACTGCAGTAGTCACTCAACTCGAAGCCTTACTCATCGCCAAGTAAGTCTTTAACCCTCTCCCCGTCTATCACGAGTCTACCTTACAAAAGCTCAAAGATGAAGTAAAAGTAAACTGAATATTTGTATCTTCGTGGTTCTCCAATCCCCCATTGCATTAAAATCTCCGCGCAATGCTATGCGCTATTCAAAAAAAACTAGTAATATAAATTCCCTATTTGTATTCATGACATTGTCTATTTTCCATCACACGCTTCTGATCTCTCCTCGGAGCTTGCCTTATTTTGAGGAAAAGTTAACAGATTGCAGGTCAGTCTGCATACCTTCCCTTAGGTCCGTTTGGGTTCCTAGCCATGAGTTCTCGAAGGGAAGATGGGAGTATACGGTATATCCATACATATAGTAGTACTAATATTCTTCATAGCTCAACAGAGGTCACTTGCAAGTTGCAATTGTTTAAAATTCAACAAAAATACCGCTTTGAGTGGTAAAGTCTTTAATCATGAGAAACGAGAGGTGAATGGCAGAAAAGAGAGAGAGTTTCTTATTTTTCTGGACTGTTCTATTCAGAAAATAGTAGTTTTTTTCTTCTAAGTTTCACACACAATGGTTCTCGAAGGGAAGATTGGAGTATACGGTATATCTCTTAACTTCAAAAGGAAAAGTATTCGTTAAGCAGTGCTTCCGAGATGCGAGAAGAGAGCGTCGGAAATCTGCTGAGCAGCGCGGATGACCTGACCGCATCCTCTTCGCATCTCCGTTCCATCTTCTACAGAGAGCTCTCTTCGCTCATCCAGAACCATCCTGAGATGCCGAAATGTGCAGCACTGGTAAGATGGCTCTCAACATGAAAGTGGGAGGTTTTAGCTAAGAGGTCGGAGGTTAGCTCGGATTAGAAGTGGGTGAGGTTCAACTTCCATTTTGGTACACTCGAATGCAAATAGATTCGTGGTGGAGATGAACATTCCCCGATTGCTGAAATACATTAATTATCACTTCAAAGTGTAATGAAGAAAAAAAAAAACACATTTTCTGAGTTCTTTTTTTTTCAATTCCACACTTTTTTCACACTTTGAAGATCGATCAAATTCCGCCTGAATATGCTTAAATTTAAATGACTGAAAATACAGAGAGAGAGAGAGATCATGTTTAACCATACATTTGTACATTTTCCAATTCCCATTGTGCGTGAACATCAGCTGCCAATGCGGGACCGCACACTGCGTTTCTCGTATGAAAACGTCATTCTCTTGCAACGCATTTTGCTGAAATCTAAACGCGAATCTATGCGCTCGGCTAAAAAGCGAGCTCAAAACTAGAATTCTTTACTTGTACTGCTTTCTCGCTTATTCATCGCATGCCTTCGGTGTTTCTTACATGAGATAACCTTGTTTTCTTCACACTTCAGAAGTTGACTGTGAAGATGTGGCTGCAGAAGCCCTGAAATTCACTCTATCGACACTTCTCTCTTGCCAATAACCGTTGGATTAGAAAACAACAAAGTTCATTCATTTCAGTTGGAATGGAGCAAAAAGCTGACCAAAACCTTCAAGCAGGAGTTTTTTGTAAAAAGAGCAGCGAACGCTCAAGCGAGGTTAGAGATTGTCTTTCTGTGCTTGAATTCATGTTACTCGAAGAAAAGAGAGTGAGAGAAACAGAGATAAACAAAAATTAAGAGAGAGAGTGAGAGAAAAAATGGAAGAGAGAGAGAGAGAGAGGAAAATTGCAAGAAATTAAGAGAGAGAGTCAGTCATTGATAATGCAGCAGATGCAATGTTTCGCATAGGAACTTAGCGATTGAAGGTCCGCGAAGAAGCCTCGGTTCAGGTATAGTTTGAGTGATTTCTTCCTTGCAGTGAGGACATGTTAGAAGAAGCCCGGTTCGTCCATCCCTCGAGTGATTTCTGGTTTGAACCGCCGAGAGATCGTCTACCCGAAGTTGTTCCTCTATTCCTCCTTCTCAAGGTTGCATTCTTTCACTTTGTTTGCCTTCATGCGAAAAAAATTTGAAATAGAAAAGGAAAGGAAAAGAAGATAAAAGTCGAGTTCATTTCTTTTATTGCAAAGAGAAGAAAGGAGTTCCAGGATTTCTCAATTCTCTCTTGTCGCTTTGTCGAAGATGACACTCAAGAAGCTGTGGTCAATTCTTTCGAGAAGTTCAAGTTCGCTTTCGGTGAGAGAATAAAGAATTATTCACAAAGTCCTGTTTTTACTTCAGACTTCGAAGATTCACCGCAGTCCAAACGAGTACTTTTTCAGTATTTGATTTTCCAACAACAAAATGCAAATTCTTAGAAAAAAATTGTAAGGAGTGTAAGTAAAAAAGATGTTAAGCGAGAATTCCTTCCGCAGCAAACACAGAAAAAAACACTGTCTAGGTTTCAGAAACGATCTATTGTTGAAATTAATAAAGGAGATTTTTTTGTTCCCAAAATTTGGTTTCTCCAAATTGATGTTTTAAAAATCGCGAAATGGCGCGAATTATTATAAAACTTCGTTCTGTTTTCAAAGTTATTTTGAGAGGCGAATATCTCGCTATATGGAGTGAAGATAATGGAAACGGATGAAGTGAGGGCAGTAGAAAATGCAACCAAGTGCTTTCATGTCATCCAGTGGATCAGAGTGGTCAGTCTCTCTCTCTCTCTCTTTCTCTCTCTCTCTCTTTCTTTCTCTCTGTGTTCCTCTTTCACTCTCTCTCTCTCTCTTTCTTTCTCTCTCTGTGTTCCTTTTTCACTTTCTCTATCTCTCTCTCTTTCTCACTCTGTGTTCCTCTCACTTTCTCTCTCTCTCTCTCTCTCTCTCTCTCTCTCTCTCTCTCTCTCTCTCTCTTCTTTCTCTCTGTGTTCCTCTTTCACTTTCTCTCTCTCTCTCTCTCTTTCTTTCTCTCTGTGTTCCTCTTTCACTTTCTCTATCTCTCTCTCTTATTTTCTCATTCTGTGTTCCTTTTTCACTCCCTCTCTTTCTCTCTGTGTTCCTCTTTCACTTTCTCTATCTCTCTCTCTTTCTTTCTCTCTCTGTGTTCCTCTTTCACTTTCTCTATCTCTCTCTCTTTCTTTCTCTCTCTGTGTTCCTCTTTCACTTTCTCTCTCTCTCTCTCTCTCTCTCTCTCTCTCTCTCTCTCTCACTCTGTTCCTCTATCTCTCTTTCGTCATCTCTCAAAATTTGCCCGGTTGCTGCAGTCGTTGAATACATTTGCCTCTCACCCTCGTCCGTCGGAAGACGAAGTTTCTCTTCTCAAAAGCCGCTTCCACCTTCTCGTTGAGGTTCAGCATGCAATCAGCTGCATTCTCAAAGGTTTCTATACATTTAATCGAGAAGGTCTTCTCGCTTGAATGTCCACACATGGATAGCAAAAATATCTGGATCGATCACAAAAAAAACATTGAGCGAAGTTATTCGGAGCTCGAGGTGGTTTTTAAAAAAAGAATTTAAAAAAGGAGAGAGTTGAATTTAAATGGATTTTTTTCCTAGTGACCTTTTCGCTAAAACTCGATGTATTCTATCTAGCCAAAGGCTGAGTTGGAAAAATATAAAGAAATTTGTAAAAATTGTCACGTGCCTTATCTTCAATTAATAATGGGTTTGTCTCTCGCTCAACTGTTTTTTATTCTTCATATTTGTCTGTGATTCGTTTTCTCTTCTGGGCCTGCAATTCGCATTGACTTGGCTCTCTTTTTTTTCGCCGAGAGTCAATCTAAAATGGGTTTTTTTCTTCAGATGTGACCGAGTTTGCAGTTCCATTGAGTGGTCTCCAATCGATATCTGTGGTAGTGGAAGGTGATTCGAAGAGAACAGTGAAAAAGAGAAAAGTAGGAAGAATAGACGCTGAAGGAAAGAGAAGAAGGCAAGATAACGAAGGAGATGTGGTACAGGTCATTGGCATATTTGAACTTCCTTTAAAATGAGTCATGAATTATTTTGATTCCATTAAGTTGCACTGTTTTATTCATGGATCATTTGCTTCATGAGCTTACATGAATCAAAGAGCGAAATTATCGAGCTCTTGGCATAACAATACCGTATGAAATACCATACAGTATTCGGTGGTGCAGTCTCTCCTCCTTAGAAAGACACGCCTGGTGGCGACCCTCTCCCGCAAACCACCTTCTCCCTTGCGAGTGTTAATGCAGTGGGGCTCTCTCTCTCTGAAAGTCACTGCGTGTTCTGATTTTTCCCAGCAGTAGCTATTGTACTTGTCAGGGCGTGGAATAATGGTGGTGGGAGCGAATTTGTTGAAAGGGACCCAAGTTGGACTTCCACATCAGACAGATGTTTCCAGACAACGGGTCTCACGAAATGATGGTAGTGCTTTTGCACGAATATCACTCTTTCACTGTTGCTACCCACAATATCAGTCACCTAGCAGGCAGCTAATGGTTCTACCAGGATAGGTATGTCCCGAATCCCAGGGGAGCGCGTACCCTGCCGCGAGTCGGGAACAATCGCGAGAGAGATTATAGTTATAAGAAAAATTGACACGCATGTCATATGATGGAAGAAGTGTTTCACAGATAGGACTTCTAATCTGCGTAAACTGGTTAAGCTTTGACACATCCATTTTCAGACCATAAAAGTCAAACCTTGTAGTTTCGTGAGGGTTATGAAATATCGAAAGGGTAAAGGGATTGTTCGTCACATGAATATAGTTAACATCTCCGGAAAGCAGTGTTCTTATAATCCGCTCAAAGCAATTCTTCATATGAGTCGAAGTGGGAAAACTTAGGAAAGATGGAATAAGTACTTTTTCCTATAACAGAGCGCCTATTTGGTTTGTTTTAAACTTGTAGATTTTTACCAAAAACATTATCGAAAGCCTCAAAACTATTTTTAGGAAGAGATTGGGGCGGAAGAAGAGGAGGAAGAGAAGTACGATAGATCGCGTGATAAGAAGAGAGCGCAGAATGTGAAGAGGATTCCGCTGGCTTCACTCCCAGATGTCTATCAGCCATTTCAGCTGAGGACTGTCGTGCAGATGATCAAAGTCAGGCAGCAAAAGACACGAACACAATCATTAACGATTCATCTCTCTCGCTCTCTCTCTCTCTCTCTCTCTCTCTCTCTCTCTCTCTCTCTCTCTCTCTATTGCTCTCACTTTTAATGTATAACCGGGAAAGAGTCCGTTACCACAACATTTCCAAAACCGATTGGCTGATAGTGCTGTATGGAATGTACAGTAGTCTTCTTCTCCCATGCCTTTGCATGAGATGCCTTTTTACAGGGTATACAGGGCTTTTCAAACGGAAGCTCGCTGTTATTTTCTAATATGTCCATGAGAGAATAATAGCAAGAATGATATCTGAACAAAACAACAACAAAAAGTTCCCATAGAAAAATCATCAGAGCAAAAAAAAAAAACCAAATTCAAACTCCAATGTGGTTAATAATACATGATCTGGCAGCTTCTGAGCGATAAACGGAGGCAGTCGCTTTATCTGCTGGAGACGCTGCTCGGCCTGGTGAAGAAACTTCTTCCTAAGACTGAGAGCAGAAAGTTCTTGTTTGAGGTACCATTTCGCATTTATAGAGTTTCTATTTCAGTCCCGAGTTCGACTCCCATTCCGGAAAGATCCACCGTTCACAAGACGTTCGTCACTTTCTCTCTAGCCCGAATCGTACCACACCACCACTGAAGCCTGAGGAACTCTGGAGGGACCCTGCCAAAGTTGCGTCCCAGCTGGATCTTCTCAATCTTCAATAATTTGAAACCATTAACACATACTACTACTACTACCAACTCCGACGCAGCGGGGCAACAACAACAACAACGACAGATCCACCCAAACCAAGGGGGTTAAGAAATGTTGGTAGTGTCCATGCACGAATCTGACTCTCCCCACTGCTGCTATTCACACTAGCAGTGATATAGCGGGCAGCCACTGGTTCTACTAGGATAGGCCTGTCCTGCATCTCAGGGGAGCGCTTACCCTGCCGCGAGGCAGGAACAAGCGCGAGGAAGATTATTGTTATTATTAAAGTTTCTCTTTCACGCTTTGCGGATACAACAATTCATTCACTCCGCGAGAAGAAAAGTAAAGATCATAAAAGATATAAGTGGTGAATTATATTATGACAGGTTGACCGGCCTCTCTCTCCATTCACTTCTCCTCCGCCCGCTTGGCACGGAGGACCACAGGTCATATGGAAAAGCGTCATGGAAGCCATGCCGAATGTCATCCATGTCAGTGGTGTCGCAGTTTTATGGTAGGGTAAGAGAGGTCTATCTCTGTTTCTCTTTCTCTGCTCCAATTATGTTTTCCATTTCTCTCTCATTTTATCTATCTCACTTTCTTAGTATTTTCTGCTAAACCAATTACTTTCCAGCTGCTGATAGTCTCTTCGAGTTATCTGCGGGAAGAAAGCCAAACCCCAGGCAGTCAGGCCTCTTCGAGCGGAGTCTGGCCCGATGTTTATCAGCAGATGAATGCAATGATGTGTGTGGCCCTCCGGATATGCGTCCATGTATTCACTTGGTTGGTAGCAATCTTTTGAGCAGTGGGTCGTTGGAGAGAATTTTTTCAAAAAGGAGAGTATAAACACGTCCAAAAGCATCAATGTTTGAGCTTTTTTTAAATTTTGAAACATAAGCTGACGAAGTGCGATTTGGCTTAGCTCAGAATGGTCTCGAACGTTGTAAAGGTAAACGTAAGTTACATTCTTGAGTGTATTCTTGCATCTCCGTTCAGCATTCATCTCAATGTACAACTAAAACTTTAGCATCTCCCAAGATACTCTGAATGCAACACCCTACACCTTGTGTCCAAGAGAAAGCTCTAGCTCCCATATCTTCTAAATATCAAGTTCGTGAAAGCTCCATTGTTTTCCTGCAGAATACCTTAAATGCTATGTGAATAAGAATGGGCTCAGTTCGCAAGAGGTAAAACAGCTGCTCAGTAAAACAAACGCTATGAAGAAGTATGTGTTTTTAAATAAAACAGTTATTGAGCGCAGTTTTACAACTGAACGTTCTTGCTCGGGCGGGGAGAAATTTAGGTTTCAGACATGTGAGTGTGCCGACCTGACTGTTTATCAGACTATTGATGAATTTTCAATCTTTGCTAGAGAAAAAATTATACCTTCCTAATGTTGTTGTTGTTGTTGCCGGTTGTAGCCGTCATCGAAGAGCGAGGCCCACGTGATATGTTTCTTTTCGCTTCGTCTTTCGTTGTGTATAAATCGTCAATTTTTTTTAAATAGACATCTTCAAGAAGTTTGCCACTTCTCGTGGTTTCTCCCATAAGTCGGTGAGTGAGAGTGTCGTGGGGTCGCCAATGCAATCGAACAGGTGTGCGACGTCATGAGGTGTGGATGAGCATGTTGGGCAGACGTCTGGGATGGACTCATCGATACGGTGTAGATACGAGTTTGTGAATCTGCTAAATCCGGATCGAAGCTGGGAGAGTGTACATCTTGTGCTGCGGGGAAGGTCATATTCTTCCACGTTGATGTCGGGCGGGGGTCTACCTCCGAGAATGACGGCGCCTTTCATTGATTGAAGTTCGCTAGAGACCATCATAGTGTGTATGGCGTTTGCGACGAGTTTCCCGTTGAGAGGGTCTGTTGCTATGGAGGCTGCGGACTCGACCGTGTGCTTGCAACTCATGATGAGGTCGTTTTTCATGGTGCGTGGTGGAGGATGACTTTCCAAGAGGCTGTGATGGTTGTGAGCTGGATCCATTGTTCTGGCGAGGTATTGAGCGGAGAGCAAGTGAAGGTGTGACTTAGTGCGCATGACCTTGGATTCTCTGTGTAAGTGATCGGTATCTGCCATCTGATGATTGCCCGTGACTACGCGGAGACCGGCATTCTGGGCGCGTTGGATCCTTTCGAGGGCCGAAGCGGATAAGAAAGTGGACCATGCGGGGGCGGCGTAACTGGAGATTGCTTGCGAGATAGCTTTGAAGGTTGTCCGTAAGGATTCCTTCTGGTTGCCCCAGGTGCTACCGGCGAGGGCCTTCAGGACGTTGTTTCTCTGTGTCATGCGGGCTGCGATGTCTCTGGCGTAGTGGCTGAACGTGAACATGGTGTCGAAAGTTACGCCGAGGATCTTTGCGAGCTTGACTGTTGGGACGGTGGTTCCTCCGATGGATACGTCCAGGACCGTGTTGTATTCTTTGCTGAAAGGCGTGAGGAGCATGAGTTGACTTTTGGCCGGAGAGATGGTGAGGGAGCGATTGTTCAAGAAGCTTTCGATCCCAGGTATTGCCATACGTACGTACTCCGAGGCGGTGTTGATGTTTGAGTTGGAGGCCCATATGGTAATATCGTCTGCGTAAGTTATTACGTTGGTGTGAGCGCTATCGGATGGGAGGTCGCGTAGATAGAGGTTGAACAGCGTGGGCGAGAGGGCGATGCCTTGTGGGACTCCGTTTCTGATCGGCCGGGAGCTCGATAATTTGTTGCGGAAGAGTGTGCGTCATGTGCGTCCTCTCAGATACGAAGAGAGCCACTTCTTGATGTAGTTGGGCACGCTTGTGGTCATGAGGAGGTCGATAAGCTTGGTGATGTCGATGCTGTCGAAGGCTTTGGACATGTCGATTGCCATAAGGACTGTGCGCTTCGCTGGTCTTTTCTCATTGAAACCGTCTGCGATGTTCTTAGTGAGCTTCAGGAGTGCCGAAGTGGTTGAGCGGCCCGCCGTGAATCCGTGTTGGTGTTCCGCCGGTGGTATATGGGACTGGATAGTGTTGAGGAGTATGTGTTCAATCACTTTTGCGACGGGGGAGAGAAGAGAGATCGGGCGGTAGCTTGAGCTGACGGTGGCTTGCTTCCCCGGCTTCAGGAGAGGGATGATGATCGAGGACTTCCATATCATAGGGATCCGGTTAGTGCGTAGTGAATCGTTGATGAGGATAGTGAGAGCGTTGATTCCTCTGGGACCTAGGTTATGTAGGAGTATTGGAGCAAGGCCGTCTGGTCCAAGGGCTGTTGATTTTTTCGTTGCTCTGATGGCTGATGTGACATCTTTTTCTGAGAAATCGGTGAAGTCGTCGGGGAGAAGTTGTCGTACTTTTCTCATCGTCTGCCTGTTGTACTTGGAGGTTGTGTACGAGACTGGGCGGGTGAAAGCCTTGTTGAAACGGTTGGCGCATTCTGTGGCGGATGTCGCTGGGTCTTTATCGAAGCATATGGCGCAGTTGGGTGGGGGGCATTGAACGCCTACCTTCCTAATGAAAACAAGGCATTGAACGCCAAATCACGGTTTCTTCAAAACAAATAAATAAATAAAACAAGATAGTCAAAATTTCGTCCGTAAAAATCTGATCAACGAAACGGGATCGAGCCTGCGGTTCTTTTGCAGCGAGTAAACTCATAACAACTTTCAACCGAAAAAACAGGGCTAATTTGCCAGATAGTGCTATATGAAAGGCTCACTAGCCTTGTTCTCTGGAACGCGCATGCTTATAAGAAAACCTCCGTGTTGATAAGTTTCTGTTCCGCAGCAAAGAGGTCTCTAATGCCGCTTCTGATGAAACGAGCAAAAAGAGAGAAAAGAGGAGACAATTGATGGAGGCTTGTGAGAAGAAAGTCATCGAGTGGAACGCTTTGCAGAGAGAAGAAGGAGAAAAAGTCAGTCTGAAAAAGCCACACAGATCCACTCACTTTCCTCCATCCTCGTCAATAATCGGTTGCTTCATTTCCCTCTTCTTCGTTTTGATGTTGTTCACATCTCGCGGAGTTTTTGAATTTAGGGGTTGAACAGCTGAGCGGTTCAAAAAGCTTCTGGGCAAGACGCCTCAGTTCTTTTTTCTTTATTTTTATTTTTTCTAAACCCTCTTGTTCGAACATCTCAGCCGAGAAATTTCACAAGTTTGTTTTCTGACGGAAAACTATCAAATGATCCGAGAGGTTTGCTCATTCAAGGCTGAAGCTACCGTACTCCGCTTCGTGCTAGGACTCGCGCCTGCCGCTCCTTCCATTGAAACAGCGCTCGCAGTTATCAACGCAGCGGAAGCATGCGAGTGCAGAGATGAGCAGAGCAACGCGGAACTTGGTCAAATCTTCTTGTGAACCGCAACTGAATCTTCGATTACGGAAATCATATTAGAACTTTCTCTTAGACCAGTGAACAGAGTGCTTGACTAATGTAAGTAGAGTTAAGCGTTCGAGGTTTAGAAGAGTAATTTTATAGGTCATTTGAAAATGAGACAATTCGCTTCTAGTAGGTCGCAATCTTCGCTCAATTGCCGACTCTTCAATGTCTGGCCATCTCCTTGTTCCCTTTTTTTCTCCCAAAACCTGTCTTTAATTTTTTCTCGATCTTTATAACACTTGAATGCTTCATTTTCTTATTGTCAGTAATGATATTTTGCATTATTTAGTAATTATTCTGCCGAATTTTTCACATGGAACAAGTCAATAAATGAGATAATTGTTGAAGCTTTGCTGGCGTTGACTTCGCTGCAGAGGGCGTGGCCAGCAGAGAATGGCAGCGCAGCGAGAAGCGGGAAGCGAGGCTCCGCCCACTGCAAGGCAGTCGCCTCTCTCTTACAGTGAGAATCTTGCTTGAATATCTGTCGTCATCCTTCTGTTCGCATCATCGGCCGGGATCTTCTTCTATATTAAAGAACAGAGACCCCTTTCATGAACGGAACGATTTTTGCGCCATTAGTGGGTGTCTCTCTCTCAAAGAAAACCGCTCTCGGTGGGCTTTTATATTAATAACAAAAGTCAGTGGGAAACAACGTATGCCTGCCGTCAGTGAGCAATTTCTTGCATTAACCTCTGCTAAAATCCGGATCAAACGGATTAAATGGAACAAAAAAGAGGTAAATCATCGAGCTCTCTGGACTAAACCTCTGTCTCTGAAGAGTTATAATAACTGGGTTTAAAAAAAGCTCGTCTGTTTTTAGTTCATTTGCTGTCTTCTGAAGCAAAGTAAAGCATTCTCCTTCATATCATTATTATTTTTATTCGGTGCACGGAATTATTCGAGAGAAAAAATACAGGCATGGACAATAGTTTAAAGCAGAGTGGCGGTGTATGAGAAGAGAGAAAAAAGGAGGGCAGGGTTAAGAGATTAATGAAATTTCCCAGTGTTATTTTAGGCATCAGAAAGTGTTACTTAGGTATTAGTCCGGGCTTGGCATAATGGTAGTGTGTTCAAATATTGTGCGAAGAGTTCGGAGTTCGACTCCCACACCGGACAGATCCACCCAAACCATGGGGTTAAGAAATACTGGTAGTGCTCATGGACGAATCTTACTCTCCCCACTGCTGCTAGCAGTGATCTAGCGTGCAGCCACTGTTTCTACCAGGATAGGTCTCTTCCGCCTCTCAGGGAAGCGCGTACCCTGCCGCGAGGCGGAAAGAAGCGCGAGGAAGATTTAATTAAATCTTATTTAGGTATCAGAAACAAGACTACTCGACACAATTCGATATACAGGCAATGAAAAAAAAACGCTTAATGAAATTGAGGCTACTAGCTGCGTTGAAATTAACAAATAGAAGATAAACTCTTTCATGTATTTGAAATGTTCAAAGGAGGTGAAATTGAGATGTTTCTTGCAAACTGCGGTTCAATATATACATATTCTAGTGATAGTAATGATGTAAAGTGTAATTAAAGGGCTTACATTTCGCTTCGGGAGCCTCCCGCTCGACTCGGTGTCATACTGTGGACACTCTGCAATCAACTGACGGCGCTCGTTCCGGACGGCGAGCGGAGAAAGAGCAAATTGAACACGGTTCATTCGCCCGTCGATGAGTTTGTGCCGGAGGCATCACGGGGGGATCTTTTCGCCACTCTCTCCCGGTCAGTTGGGTCTTTCTCTCACTGTCAAAGGGCTTTTAAAGTATGTGTAAGAGAATGTGAGGATAAAGGTCCGAGTGAATTGCTTTTGGACTAGAAAATCGTTCATTCAGCAGAAAAGCGGGTTCGTTTCCCGTTCAACCACCGTTTTTACACGAATATTCAGAGGTCGTATGCATGGAGTAATCCAAAAGTATTATGAGCTTGGATTATCAGTTATCCAACTTTATTTGAATAATCCGGTATGCATGGAAGCTATAATACTTTTGGATTACTGATAATCCGACGAAACCAGTAACCCTACTCCTGAGGTAGTTTATTGAATAGTCCAAAAAGATAATCGAAAGATAATTATAGTGTTTAGAGTGCATTCAGTATTCGACAGTTATAGTGTTTAGAGTGCACTTTGATGCATTTTAGTGTGCATTTTGATGTATACGCTTGTCTTTCCGCGTCCTTTTTGACAATAATCCAAGTTTAAGTAATCTGACATCCATGCATACCGATTTCCATAATTCAAAATTTAAAAAAACTTTTTTGGATTTTGTAATCATTGGATTATAATAATCCAGATTATTATAAACTGTTTTCCATGCATACGGCCTCAGAAGCATAGTCCATTTCTCTTTTTGCATATCAGTTTCGCTGGTTAAGTCTTTGCGATTCATGTTTCTTTCGCTATCTCCCATTTTCTGATCGAGCGTTTGACGTTTTTCTTCATGTCATGCCTTTTACTCATAAAAAATCTTTTCAATCTTTACACGTTCTTTGGTTATTACGAGACGGTAGGTCATTCTCTCCTTCCCCTTTGCTATACTTCGCATACTTTCCCACAATACCCACAGTAATTTTGTGCGCATATAAAAACTCGGTTGTGCTCATGACATAGTACAATACAATGGTATATGATAGCATTGTTACCTTAGAAATGTACAGGTAACGCTCACCGAGTGAGGAAAGAGACCAAGAGAATTTTTCATTTGCTTAAAATACTTTGTGATGCAATCTTGTATTAAACGTCTCGGGCAGAACATGGAGTGAATATAGTAATACTGAGACCTTACTAATACATTGCGAATTATGATGCTTGAAATTCAAGGCGTTAAAATATGATGCGTGAAACTCTATTACGACCCCGGGTCGGCTCTCTATCTCTCTCCCCTATGACAGGAGAATTGGCGTATTTATAGTGCCCGAGGCGTGAATAATCTCTCGCCTCTATGGTGAAAGATACAGTGATGAGTAGATGAATAAAGTTATACAGAGTAGGAATGTACTATGTCATTGACTAGATGATTATCGAGATTCATAAACCTTTACAATAGGGTTATGTTAATAATGAAGAGTTTTATTATTGTATACCAAGTATTTACTTAAGCTTTTAACGTTTAAAAGAGTTTTTGTGAACAGCTTAGGTAAAAATAGGTCCAAGTAGCGATCTAGTTTTCCCAAGGTTGCATATTTCTTATCAAGCTGATTCTAAAATCTTCATTGCGGGTAGAATCTATATTCTTTTTATAAAAAAAACTGCGTCACTCTCTCTCCGTTTGTGTATAAATTTCTAATCTTCGGTGCATGCCTTTTCTTTGTCTGTGATTAGTCTTTTTTATCAACATGGAACATTTGAGTTGTGAGAAATTGCTTGCTACTCTTCTCAGAGAGACGTTTCCTGGAGCGTACCGAGTGGTGTTCTCCCTGCTGAACACGACGATCTCAACGCAGTTGGTTGGCTGTCAACCGGGTCGTTCTCTGGAGGCTTCCTTGAAGATGTGGGAGACGGCCGGATCTTCTTTCTGTCTCCTCGCTTTACTGCTGAGGTAGATCACAGACAAAAGTTTTAGCGCTTCTGAAAAGAGAAAGATGTCTGCTGGAAGCGGAGACCCGCAGATGGCAGAAGAAATCGTCTTTATTGGCAAAATTTTTTTCCAAAATAAGAGTACTTCCTTATACAGTACCGGCCAGAAATAATGTATATTTCGTTTTTTAAACTCTTTTTTTTTCGAAGTAAACGAATTGGGCTCAAAATTTGCACAGTATTTGTTTCGAGCACAGAGAAACGTTTTCACTTTTCGGAATGAATACCGACTCTTATGTAATTCAAGAAATTCGCGGCATTTGGGATCTTTTCTACTACCCAATTTGAAGATAGACATTGAAGACTTGATATTATACTTATTGTTAGTGGTATAGGCTGCTTTTCCGTCAATAACTGCCTGACACCTTCGATGCGTAGAATCGAGCAAGTTTTCGATTTTGGACTGCGGAATTTTTCCACTCCTCCTCGAGCTGTTTGAATTATTCATGAGCGTTGGCCGCTCTTATTCATGAGCGTTGGCCGCTCTTTTGATCTTCAAACTTTGTCCCAACTCTCCCCACATTCCTGCAATGATGTTGAGATCTGGAGACTGTCACGGCTAATATAAAACTTCTACGTGGTGACGACGGAACCAGTTTTTAAAATGACAAGACCGATGTTTAGGGTCGTTGTCTTGTTGATAAACGAAGGCGCGACCTTTTGTAAGGGCCAGAGGTGCAAGAATTTCTTCATAACTGTAGCGACTAAGATGACTCTGCTTCAGAGTAAAGCAACTGCGAAGTGCGAGTGTTCTGTCTACCGCAGTGCGTGAGGGCAAGCGATTCATTGCCACTTTCAGTAAAGGAAGGTCTGTTAATTCAGCCAAGATTAGTCTTATACAATGATATCTTGAATGATGATATCTCTGTGGAGAGCCAGCTTCTCTAGAAAACGCTTCAATGTTGATTACTTGTTTTCATTTACCGTATAGTAGATAGAAATAGAGTTGTGTTTCTTGATTCAGAACCTGGAAGACCCTTTTTTCAACGTTCTACTTTTACGTTTCATATCAAGTTTTAACAAAGAATTTTATTAGAAGTTCTCAAAAATGCGAAATATTGTGCGAATTGTCATAGTGAAAATGACCCGGGAAGTGAAAATTTTGGTTCGCTTCCAATCCAATTCGCAATGGTGAACATTAAGCTCCTTCCTGACTCTGCTGGAAGATGAGTCCACCTTTGCATCCGTCACCCGAGAAGTCATCAGTGTCCTGAAGTGGGTGCAGGTTGGCAACCGCACCCTCCAGAACATCTCCGTCTATGCCAAGGTTCAACTCTCTACGCTTCTTGACTATTGACTATGTTGAATTTTTGAATGGTTACTTGAGCCGAAAAATAATCCGAGTTGTCATAGTGAGTGTAGAAAGAAGTTAGGGAAACCTACGTGTGGTCCATATAGAATAAAGAAAAGAAAAAGAGTTAGGTTGAAATCTAAGTTTACTTTGAGTGGAACTAGTCTAGTGGTGTTGTGTTGCTTCTGGAAAGTGAGATGTATGGGTTGGATTTTGTGTCAAGGAACCAGAATGATTTCTTGAGACCTCCCGGTCCTGCGCGTTGCTGCGCGGCATACCCGAACTGCGTGCGGCGGGCGAGGCTTGGATGCGCAGCATACACACTGCACTCAACTTTCTCGGATGCGAAGACGCCTTCGAGATAGGCCTGCTGAAGAGCCGAGACATTGATGTAAGAAAAGAACTTTTTTTTCTTTTTCTGACTCTCGCTACATATTTCTCAATCCCTCGCTCTATATATATCTGTCTTTCTCAGTATTTTATATCTTTCTTTTCCACTCTGTTCTCTGTTCAAAGTTGCGTTGATGAAAGGTCAAATTGCTCACAGGGTGAAGAAATAATGGACAAGTCGACGCGTGTCAAAGAAGAGACACGAGACGAACCAACGAGAGAGGAGGCTACGCCTGACGAGTCCACAAGGGAGGGCGCCTCGCCGAACGATTCCACGCGTCAAGGCCAATCGGAAAGCGAGCCGGCGCAGTCTGACTACGAGGTTGTAAGGCTAGCCTCGTGAACTAAAATTTTAGAAATTGCTTCACAGGGTATTTCCTTATATAGATCAGGTGAGTACTTGACTCATTTTGCGGGAAACAGATTCGGCTTTCTGTACTCTCTGCGATGTTAGAAACTTCTCTAGTTTTCCAGGCGTTTAATAAATCGCACTCAATCGCACATCACTCACTAAAACACGGCCTCGACTCTGGCCTTTTACAAATCGCACTCAGAGACTCACTAAAACACGGCCTCAACTTATTCATTAAAACTTCCTTCCCCCCTTTCTCCTTAGGGCCCCCCTTCCCCCCTTTAGGGCCCCCCTTCCCCTCCTTCCTCCCCTTTAGGGCTCAACCCCTCCCCCCTTTGCTTATGTAGGGCCCTCTTCCTCCCCCCCTTCCCCCTTTAGGGCCCCCCTCCCTTCCCTACTTAGGTAAACCCCCCTCCCCCTTTCCTTTCCCCAAAATTTATAATGATAATTTTTTTAAAAAGGAAAAGAAAAGAAAGAGTAAGAAAAAAGAAAGAGAAAAAAAAGAAAGAAAGAGAACAAGAAAGAAAAAATTGAGCCAGGCAGTTTTCAAGTTGAGTGATGTGCGATTTGTAAAAGGCCGTTTTCCATCGATGAAGTTGTGTTACATAGTTAACCAAGGAAATACAAGTTTTCAACCGCCGTTAAACGCATCCATTACAATTCACCTATTCATATTCCCTATAACCACTTTACGCACGGCTTTTTCAATTCAAACGCTTCATCCTCAGCATCAGAGGAAATGAAGCGCCGAGTTGTTCTGCATGCAATTCTAAATTTATCGATATGAGAACATAGTTTGAGGGCGTAGATGCGAGAGTTGATCTTACTAGTCAAATGCACATTTCTATCCAATCATTTTATTTCAGGAAGAGGAGACTAGAAACAGTGAAGAATTCTGATGGTTCGCGTCCGCTCTTCGGAAAAAGTCTGCGTGCGACAAAGCGAATACACCGAATTCGTACTTTTTCACGCGCGAAATTGTGCCAGAAACATCCCTCGCGTGAGCCTGACGAAATTGCTGAGCTGGTGACCCGCATCAAATCTAAGCCTCGGCTAAATCGAAAAGCTTATCATGTACTAACTGAGATGCTCAAAGCTGAGTGGGTACAGTTTAGTTCGTCTGTCCAGTACTCTGTTTGTAATTTGTCGGTTCAAAACTTCTTGTTTTTGAAACATTTATCTTGTCATGACTAACTTTTTTCATGATTTGATAGTATTATCTTGGTACTATCAACGTTAATTCCTGTCTTTCTCGAATTCTGCATTGTCAATATCAATAGCTATGTAAAATGGAAGTTTAAGTAAAATATAACAAACAAGTGTTATGACGCTACAAGAGGCGCGCCCGCGCCGATTTTTCTTGCAACTTATGCACTTCAAATTTTTTCAGCATATTTATGTGGAACTAAAATATAATCTGAGTAGTTATGATTCACAAAAAGAGAAAAAAAGCCATCTGACAATACAACGACCAATAAGAAAGCGGCTTTATGAGAAATGTTTCCGATTGAGAAGGCATCCGAGCACTTCAGAGAAAGAGCGAACTGTTGATACTTTTTCTCAAAAGATTCGTATAGGAAAAGTCAGCCAAAGCAATGAAAAAAGTCACTGACATGATTTCATTTCCATTACTTCAATTTTACTCATAGTATCACTTGAATTTTACTGCTCATGGGCCGTTTGCATGCACCATTTTAGTGGGAAATGGTAAAGAAAATAGTGTTAAGTGTTCTAGGATAACACTGTTGAAACTAACACTAAGGCTTTCATTCAATGAATAAGCAAGGTATATGCAGAATAGGGAAACTAAAGCTTTCATTATCAAACAACTAATGCACGGGAAAGCGTCAGGAAGAAGAAGAGACTAAAGATATCAATCAATAAACAAACGAGGGAACTTTATGACGGAGAAGTGGACCAAGGCTATTATTATATCAGTCAATGAATTAACGAGAGCTTCGGGAGGTATACTAAAGCTATCGCTCGAGAGAGGTGTACTATAGCTATGAGCAAATCAATATCAGTCCATGTATTCACGAGGAAGCATAAGAAGAAATTAATGACGCAATCAACATCAATCAAAGGATGGAAGAGCCAGGGGTATACTGGAGCTATGAATCAATGAAATACACGGGTTAGCGTCGCGAGAGAGAACTGCAAGTTTTCAATCGGTAGTTCAACACAGGAGAAAGCGTCCCGAGGAGGGGACAGTAGCTTTCAATCAATTAATACACGGGAGAGAAGATTAATGATCCAAATCAATGAATCATCACAGACAGGAGCGTCAGGAAGAAGAGGCAGGAGTGACTCTAGTGACATAGTTGTAGCTGGAGACCATCTTGCCCAAGTGAAAGGGCAAACCGAGAGAGTGAATGTCCTTGTACTTCAGATTGGATGCTACTTTGGCTGCCGCGAGTTCCTGATAAGGAAACGGCCGTATATTATCCACCGAGGCGCAAATGATCATCAAGTCGTACTCAACCCACTTTTCATTTCAAGCTTGGAGTAAATGTTTTCATTCAAACTGCAGACCCTTCTTACATTAATCTATCATCACTCTTGATATACCTAATTTATTTTTTCTGATATTAGGTCTATGGTTCCTCGTTTTCCGCGGCCTCTATTTTACGGACGCATTACGAATTTTCCGAGCCGATTATCAAAATACCTTAAGCAAAATAATCGTTTGTCGGAAAATAACATATGTACTTATGAAAGGATGTAAGAACACACAACTTTAGTGAGATACCTGTAAACTGAATGGGAAGGTGCGATGAATGGGAATCGTCAAGATGGGGTCCAAGAATGTACATCTGCAGAATTAGTCTTTATATTTATTCAAAATTCAGAAAAAGTCTCTTCATTTTACCCCAGATAATTTTTGAATTGCATATAATACAAAAATTCACTGCGCCTTCTTGATTACTCATCTGCCAAATGTTTTTTTCGAAATAAAATTTGTATACGGTCATCCTCCCGTCAGTGGCATGTAGAATAAGATCTTGGATGTTTTTTCTATCAGAATTAAGGCAAGAGCAAACCCCGTATAAAAGGCCGATACAAACTGATATTTCGCACCGCAACCATTCCCCCATCGAAAATTCACAATTTTTCAGTAAAATCAGTTATTATGCAAACGATTGTTTCATACGGTCTTACACTGAACCGGACGGCTTAAGCCTTGTTGTTAGCATAGATTTTTAAGAAAAAAATACATGGAAATATGTCGGTTGCGATTATAAGCGGTGCGATATGTGGTGTTTCCCACTCCCCGCACTAGTTGGAGGCGAGGACTGAAAAACCATATATCTTTGATTACCGTATGTCTCAACTCATATAAAATGTAGTTCTGTCTACCTGTGGAGTGGGGACAAGCAATAGGGGAACACCAAAACACGCGGACTCTCATTTATCTTCCTGCAAGTAACTTCATGTTTTCATTTTATAAACCCAGTCATCAATACTTCAGAAGTTCAAAAATTGTATCTTGGTTGAGCGCAGACCAATTAAACGCATTTCTTAACCTGAACAACTCATTCCCCTCCTCAGAAGCACCCACTCCCCTCAAGATACGCTCACTTCCACCATTCACTCTTACCTTATCCATAAAAATGTTTCCTGCTCTGCCTTTCTGAGCAATCCCTTTCTTTTATAAAACCCGCTTCTCACTTTTCTGCCTTTCTTTCTAAACTTGTCGGCACCCTAAAAACCCCCTTTCATGTTTTTGAACTTCTGAAGGAAGCCCAAACCCAACCTGGCTGGATCTCGAAAGTGCTCGATCAACTCCATCACCGAGCTGGCTGAGAAGGTGGACGGCTCGTGTATGTCGAATCCAAAGCGGTGTCCCTCCTGCTCGAGTCGCGCGTGCATTGTTCGCCCGTAACGGCGAAAAGAGACGGAGAACATGAAGTCCGGCTGCGAGGAGTCACGCAGCAAAAAAGATCCTGCGAGAATTCATCCAGTGCTTTACGATTAGAAAGAGAGAAACTACCTTTACTTTTACCGATTAAGCCTTTAAAAAAGAGGGAAGGAAGAAAGCTAAGCTCATAGAGACAAATAATGAGAGTGAGACGGCGAAAAGGGACGCTACCTCCCGGTTCCTTCTTCTGATTAAATAGAATAATTTCCCCGATCACATGAACGAGGAAGAAATAAGTAAAGCTAAACAGGCGCTTTCTCCCGACGCACCTTGCACTCTGTCCTCGAGAAGCCTCTCCGCCTCGTGCTTGTCCAAATTGCCGAAATAGTAAGGTGCCGCCAGTATCTTGTCGATGTCCGCGTAGAGTTCGTACTGGAACTCTACGACTTTCCGTGTTGGCACATGCCGGTCCCAGATGAGCGGAAGAGCCTCTTGTTGCGCGGGAGGATGCGTCGCAGCATCCGCCCTGGACGAAGCGGTGGGTGCGGGGATGCGGAGGGGTAGGCAGCAGCTCTCCTGGATCATCTGGATAACCGGTTGCCTTCTCGGCTGCTCCGCCTCCTCTGATTCACTGTCCGTTCGGTCTTCCACGTCTTGTGTCCGAAAACAGCGCCCTATCAGCTTGCTTCCTCGCATTCTGAAAAAAACAAATGTTTTTATATTCAACCTGTTTTCTGCATTGGATTAACCGCCGTGAGCCTTCTTGAAGGCCTTTTGTTCACTACAAAAGAGCTTTCCGCTCAGTATGAAATACAAACATTCTACCTTCAATCAAGACTTTGAAAATGCTTTGATGAGAAACTTTATGGGAACGAATTGAGAGTTTTCGTGCGCTTCATTTCCTGCCACTTTTCAGTTGATTAGTTGAGAAGACAACAAAGAAATTGAGAAATAAAAATTTTCCTCCGAACAGAAAAAATAATCATTTTAATTGCGGGTTTCTTTACTCATTACTGACTATGGCATGCCCTAGTTGATCAAATCTATGCAATAAGAGTAATCAGAAAACTTGTAAAACACCCAGAAATCCGGCACACGATAAACTTCTGAAGAAAGTAAAGTATTATTAGGACAGTTTTTGTATTTTGTAACCTCGTTTCTGATTTAATCAAGAATAAATGAGCCTTTTCATTTTCTAAACATTGGATTAATGCTGTGAAAGCGATATTGATGTTGATCAAGCGGAAACTGTGACCGCAGCAAAAAGTCTACTCTGTAAAAGGTTTTTTCCATCTTCCCAAGACGATAATAATGAAGGAGAGTAGGAGATGAAAGCCGAACCAGTAATTTCGCCGTAGATAAGAATTTCTTTGAAATTATACAGACAGAGAGAGAAAAAACAAGAAAGAGAGAAAAAACAAGAAAGGGAGAGATAAATATAACACAAAAAATGCGAAAAGTTGGTGAGAGAAGACAGCCGGGAGACTAGGAACATTACAACTTACAGAGGAAAAAATTTTGACAGCATCAATAGAAATTTTTTTTGGTGTACACTGATAAACTATTGAATTTTTCTTTTTTTTCCTCAAAGAATACATTTGAGAATTCCAGTTTGAATACTTCATTAGAAAGTATGTAAATTCAAGTCAATGAATCAATAGATAAAGAACCAGAGTCTTGGTATTCACAATCACATGGTGATAAGATGTCTCTTCACATCTACAGCTTTTAAATTTCCTTGCACGCCCTCACTATCTCTCTCCTAGGCGTGCTTTTCGTCATCAGTCGTATTTTTAACACTGTTATCAAACGTGACGAAGTGTGATATTATTTGATTCAAGTATTGTGTAGTCGTTCGAATACCTTTGTGAGTATAAGCTTAGGAGGGCGAGGCGTGGACTGAATGGGCAAACACCAAGACCTCAACGGCGCTTCTGCAAAGAGAAAACTGATGAATTCTCATCATGAGGCTATGTGGCACTACTTCAGTTCCAGGCAGATAAAAATTTGAGAGGGCGTAACCCGTCCGGAAACTCAGTAATCTTAAAAATTTCAAATTTACATCTTTTAAATGAGCGCTTTAAAAAAAATTTCAATATCTAATTTTTGTTTCAGAATCTATTTGAAATAGTTAATTATGTGACCAAGATTTGATTTCTAAGCCGTAAATTCATGTGATCGAACACGGCAAGTAATTCGAGTTGATAGTTGTTGTTGTTGTTTTGTTCTTGAGTTTGTTAATTACTCAGGCTGACTTATACAAAGCTTCGTGAATGAATTTTTGGGTCTGATTCCCTGATGGGCATACCCTGCGTCTTGTCGGGTCTGATTCCCTGATGGGCATACCCTGCGTCTTGTCGGGTCTGATTCCCTGATGGGCATACCCTGCGTCTTGTCGGGTCTGATTCCCTGATGGGCATACCCTGCGTCTTGTCGGGTCTGATTCCCTGATGGGCATACCCTGCGTCTTGTCGGGTCTGATTCCCTGATGGGCATACCCTGCGTCTTGTCGGGTCTGATTCCCTGATGGGCATACCCTGCGTCTTGTCGGGTCTGATTCCCTGATGGGCATACCCTGCGTCTTGTCGGGTCTGATTCCCTGATGGGCATACCCTGCGTCTTGTCGGGTCTGATTCCCTGATGGGCATACCCTGCGTCTTGTCGGGTCTGATTCCCTGATGGGCATACCCTGCGTCTTGTCGGGTCTGATTCCCTGATGGGCATACCCTGCGTCTTGTCGGGTCTGATTCCCTGATGGGCATACCCTGCGTCTTGTCGGGTCTGATTCCCTGATGGGCATACCCTGCGTCTTGTCGGGTCTGATTCCCTGATGGGCATACCCTGCGTCTTGTCGGGTCTGATTCCCTGATGGGCATACCCTGCGTCTTGTCGTGCAGATATTGGCACGATGCTGTTTTACATTAATTTTTTGATACGGCTTCGTTAGCGTAAACTTTTACTGAGGCTGAGCGTTTTTTAATGTAAAAATTACATTTTTGAGTGGAAATTTTTTTCTCTGGTACTTTTTTTCAAGAATTGGAGTCTTTGATGCTCAAAATGATCATCTATGAAGTAAATTTTAAAAACCGTACTGTTTAAAGCCAATTTTTTTCGTCTAGTATTCCAATGTCTGCAAGACAAGACACAGGGCAGGAAAATGTTTGATGCAAAAAAATGCGAATTCGACGGGACCACTCGCCGCAGGGCCATCAGGGAAAAAGAGCCGAGTTAAGAAAAAAACAGCAGAAAGTCTGGAGAGTGAGGTGATAGCAGACAAGAAGAGAACAATGAGAGTTAAGATGTTACGAAGAGACAGCAGAGAGTCAGGAAAACTCTGCAGTCAGAACCCTCACCACATCTAAGTTTCGAGCAGAGCCCGAAGCGTAAACTCTGCCTAAGCCTAAGCAACAAAAAAACAGTGAAAAATGAATGGAAACCGCTGAGACAATTTATTTGATCAGATGGGTAAAAAAACAATTCTGACAAAATTTTCTATACGGCTTTGTGGCTCTTATATACTCACGGGCATACCCTGCGTCTTGTATTGCAGAAATTGGAATACTAAAAAACTAGCTTTAAACGCTACGGTTTAGCAGATTTTCTTCATAGGTAATTCTTTTGAGCATCGGAGACTCCGGTTTTTTAAAAAAATTAACAAAAAAAGTTTTCTTATCAAAAAAATTATTTTTACATTAAAAGTTATTTTTACATAAAAAACGCTTAGGCTTAGGCAAAAGTTTACGCTAACGAGGCCGTACGGCTTAGGCTAACGGGACCGTATCAAAAAAAGATGCCACTCTGCACTGTCTGGTGTCTAGTACGCCCGTTAGTATATAAGAGCCGGCTTTGTTAGGAAAAACTTCACCCAAGCCTAAAGAAATTTTTTTTTGAGAATTACCTAATCCCTCTGTTATGTACCTTGCCTTGTAGTCCAAAGATTCCAGAGATGATAAATATATAGTCCGAGTAGTGTAGAGTCCAAATATAAAAATAGTTCAATGCAGCCAATCCAATTCTTAGTCTCGCTCTCTTACGCGATACGCAGCGCGCGCGAGAGGCAGATCATTCTTGCACACAACACCTCCCCCTTGAGATAAATATCATTATCTCAAAAGATAGGCATATCATAGCCCACCTTCACTTGGGAAGTAAAAAAATCTTCAAATTTCTCTCGTAACCATGAAGAGAAAACAACAAGTCAAAGCATAAACCATATTGCTATCACCTTACAATATTAGAGCAATATAGTTTGCATTAGAAACTAAAACAAACAAACATGGCAACATTTTATCAATTCTATATACATATGTTGCCTAGACTCGATGCTCGAATCTAATAAAACTTCTTGTGAGGATTGACCTCCAGTCGCACCGGCGCCTTTATAGCCCTTTTTGGTCGACTGTGTGAACTGGCACCAGGTTGTGCTTCGTTCGTTTGGGTTGAGACAGGGTCTCTGACAATTCTCGGGAAAGAGGGTTCATCACTTCTGTGGTTTGGCTCCGCTCTTTCTGTTTCTGACTCATTATCTTTTTCTGTAACCAACCCAAAGGCTTCACTCAGTATGTGCAGAGGCAAGCATGATTTCTTGATTTCCTCTGTCACATTTCCCATACTTAGGGTGAGCTGATTACTATGAGCTTTGATTTTTCTGCCTTGATCTAGCAATACCCAATAAGCAACCTTGCCTTGTTTTGCAACTATTTCTCCAGTTTGCCAGTATACGTCGTTCTTAGGCACGCCGATTTTGTATTTCACTCGATCTCCAACGGAGAACTTTTTCGGCTTCACTCCGTGATGCTTATCGAACTGTGCTTTCATTTTCTGGTCAACTTCCTGAGAATTTTGACAAGGCTTCAGCAAATCAACTCTTCCTCTTATCTGTCTTCCGATGAACAGCTGCGCAGGGCTTTTCCCTTCCTCGCATTGGCCATTCGGGTTCTTTCTGTAGTGAAACAAGAAAGAGTGCAAGATTTCCGCTGTGGGCATTTCTCTTTTCATCTTGATCAAACTTCTTTTGAATGTATCTACGAACCTTTCTGCTTGTCCGTTCGACTGTGGATGATACGGTGGGCTTGTAATATGTCTGACACCATTTCTCACACAATAGTTTTTGAACAACGCCGATGTGAATTGCGTTCCATTGTCTGTCACGACTACTTCAGGAAGCCCATACCGAGCAACACAAGATTCCAACGCGCGTACCGTAGCGGTAGCCGTCATGCTGTTCGTTGATAGAATTTCTGGCCATTTGCTGAAAGCATCTACCATTATGAGATAACTTTCTCCATCGATTGGTCCTGCATAATCCAGATGGACTCTTTGCCAGGATCTGGTTGCCTTTGGCCAAGGTTCCAATGGAACTTTAACGGGATTCTTCGAGCTGTTCGCGCATCTTTCGCAACTTTTCACAACTCCCTCAATATCACTGTCGATACCATTCCAATAACAAATGCTTCTTGCCATTGCTTTCATTCTCACCATTCCTGGATGTCCTGCATGCAGCTCTTTCAAAACCAGTTTTTGAAGTGTGACTGGTATCACAACCCTTTCAGCCGACATCAGGCACTCTCCCACTATTGAAAAAGTGTCTCTTCTTCTGTAGAGAGGTAAAATGTCCTTGGGAACTTTCTTGGGCCATGCGTCTTTCTTGTGCCATGTCATGACCTTTGTCAGGGTAATATCCTTCTGAGTTTCTCGACGTACATCTTCAGCTGTCAATGGTAGGGCTCTTATGTCACGCTTGAACAAGCTCATGACGTCTTCATCGACCTGAATGCTCGCGATGACTACGTCTTCATCTGGGGACGGACAATTTGCGATCAATCTCGAAAGCGCATCCGCGTATCCAAAACTGTTCGTGCTCACATACTCAATCCGAAAGTCATACGCGACTAGCATCGTTGCCCATCTCTGAAGCCTATTCGCCGTATGGACGGGTACTCCTGTCTTGGAACCGAAAATTGCCAAGAGTGGCTTATGGTCGGTTTGTAGGGTAAATCGCCGTCCATATATGAACCGGTGGAACTTCTTTACGGCAAAGATCAATGCTAGACCTTCCTTGTCAATTTGCCCATAGTTCCGCTCCGCTGGTTTCAATGCTCTTGAAGCATGGAAAATAGCCTTCATTGCTCCATTAGACGCTCTGTGCATCAAAACTGCACCGATTCCGTGACCGCTGGCATCAGCAGCCACGAAAATCTCTTTACTTGGGTCGTAATGGACCAGACTCAAATCTGTTTCTAGCACTTCGAGGATCTTCTTGAACGCGTTCTGACATGTCTCAGACCACGTCCACTCCACGTCTTTCCTCAACAAATTGTCTAGTGGTGCTCTCAGTTCATGCAATCCGGCTATGAACTGTCCGTAATACGTCACCATTCCGAGGAACGACCTCAGGGTAGCTACATCTGTAGGTGCGGGCATCAATCGAATCGCATCGATTTTGTTCGGATCCGGTTTCCTGCCATCTTTATCCACAATGAACCCGAGATACTTGATGCTTGTACTGCCGAACTTGCACTTCTCCAGCTTCAGCTTGAATCCGAAATTAGAGATCCGACTTAATACTCCCCTCAAGTTATCATCGTGTTCTTTCTTTGTCTTCCCCATTATTATGAGGTCGTCCAAATAGGCCACGGCACCTTCACTTCCTGCCAACATTGTATCCATCACTTGTTGGAAGATTCCTGGGGCCGACTTCACTCCGAATGGTAACCTTTCGTACCGGTAAAGTCCTTTGTGCGTGTTGATACCGCACATTTCCTTTGCTTTTTCATCAAGCTCAACTTGCAGGTAAGCATCGGCAAAGTCAATCTGACTAAAAAGTTTGCCACCGTTCAGCCCAGCGAATATCGTCTCCGGCAGAGGTAGTGGATGAGCATGAAGCTCTATCGCCTCGTTCAACCCGGTGGAAAAATCGGCACAGAGCCTTGTGCTTCCATTCGCTTTCTCCACCACTATAATGGGGGCAGCCCATTTGGCTGTGTCGACCTTCCTGATGACATTCAATTTTTCTAGCCTGTCCAGTTCCTTTTCCACTTTAGTTATGCTTGCGAGGGGTACCGGTCTTTTATTCCTGAAGACTGGCTGAGCTCCTTCTTTGAGCTTTAACGTTGCCTTTACCTTTGTGCAAAGGCCCAGTCCTTCTTCAACTATTCCCGGATATTCCTTCTTTATCCACTCTTCATACTCTTTAGTAGACTGCGGCTCCTTATTCATGACTTTCCATACATTCGAAGTTGCGTCTCTAGTCCAATTCATCTTCAGAACTTCCAGTTGTGAAATGAAGTCCTTTCCGAGGAGTCTGAGTGGCGCTGTGGTAACGTGAACGTACCCTTGTGCGCATTTTCCATTGACTTCCAAGTTTGCCTTGAACTTTCCTACAATCATTAGTGGCGTTCCATTTGCGCAAATTGGTTTGCAATCCGAAAGTGAACACTCCGGTTCTCCAATGTCCTTCCAGATTTCCTTCGAGATGAATGTCAGATCTGCTCCCGTATCAACCTGTAGTCTAACGGCTTTCCCATTCATCTGCATTTCTATCTCAAAATCTTCTGACTTCACTTTCATCACTCTGATTGAATTCATTGACTTCTTGCTTCTTTTCTCTTTTGGCTTATTCTTGCACATCGTGCTCTTGTGGCCCTTTTTTCCACAAGCCAAACATTCCTTGTTTAGGAAGAAACATTCATTGCTGTGTGATACTCCACATCGATTGCATTTCTCTTTCCGTTGCTCATCGAACTGTTTCTTCCTTCCTTTCTCCGATGGATTCCGTTGTTGGTTCTTTTTCACATAATTGAGTTGAGATGTTCTACCTTGCGTTTGGACTGCCATTGACTCTTGATGTAATGAATGCAATCGATCACATTCATCCAGCAGTGTTTCCATACTTGTCTCTTCGTTCTTTCTCAAAACACTCAACAGGTGGAAACGCGTTTCTTCAAATTGAGGTAGATCAATAGAAGTAAGGAACATCATTGTCTTGAATTGTTCCACTTTAATGTCTTTCACTTGTGCACTTTCCACTGCTCTGTTTATTGTGCTTGCCATCACTCTCAGATCATCAGTATGTGATTTACTCATTCTCATGTTCAGCATCTTCAATCTTTTCTCAAAGATTGTGCTTTTGTCTCCGAACATTTTCTTGAGTTTCTCAACCGTCTCTTTCAGAGTATAGTTGCTTGCCTTGTGTGGAGCGATTGTATCCAGGTATCGATTTTCCACAGCGAAATTCACATGCCTCAGCAACATTCTTACTTTGGCATCTTCTTCCAAAGCTTCAGCATCCTTTTCAAACAGATCTTCATATCTGCTGTACCACTTCTCGAAGGTTGCACCTTCTTCTGGCTCATATGCGAAGTCTGTGATGCGTTTCTCAAGCGCATCAATCGATGGTCCTGCAGGTTTAGCCTGACTGCTACCTTCTCTCATTGCAAGTCTTTCTAGCAGGGCATTGACGAGGGCGCTCTGCTCCTGTTGTTGCTTCGCATGTTGCTCTTGTTGCATTTGCATTGCCAGCAAAATCTGTTGGACACCTTTGTCCTCCATTTCTTTACTTTATTGCTCTTTCTCTGGCCTCTTGAGTTCGACTTGTACGATTACAAGTAGAAGAACTTCGAACGAGGGACTGACCACAAAGCAACCTTTAGCTTTGCGCGTTTGCCTCTTTCAATGAGGAACTGACCACAGAGCAACCTTTAGCTCTGCGCGTTTGCCTCTCTTACAACGAGGGACTGACCACAAAGCAACTTTTAGCTTTGCGCGTTTGCCTCTCTCAATGAGGAACTGACCACAGAGCAACCTTTAGCTCTGCGCGTTTGCCTCTCTTTCAAATTTGAAGTCCTCCTCCAAATCCTCTTCGAAGTCCTCCTTCCAGAATCCTGATCGCCACTGTTATGTACCTTGCCTTGTAGTCCAAAGATTCCAGAGATGATAAATATATAGTCCGAGTAGTGTAGAGTCCAAATATAAAAATAGTTCAATGCAGCCAATCCAATTCTTAGTCTCGCTCTCTTACGCGATACGCAGCGCGCGCGAGAGGCAGATCATTCTTGCACACAACACCCTCTTCAAATTAAATGCAGCCCTCGAAGTAAATTGGGCCCTTTAAAGTAGAAAAGAGCCAAAAACGCGTTTATTTCTCAACAAAAAAATGCAGAGCAATGCGAAAAAAATATGAACCTGCGTTCTGAAAGCAACTTTCTCTGTGAGTGAAGTGTAGATCATATTCCCAACAACAAGAAGAATTAACGACAGAGAGATCGCCATCACGATTCCAGCTGACCAATTAATTATTGCTGCTCCGTAATCGTAACCTTTTTCCTGAAAAAAGCATTGAACTAGTTTTTTCGAACTGAAATAATTTGACTCGAAAAAATTCTTTTACACTGCTTCTATATGAATAAGCAAGTAAAATTATTCTGAACTTTTGAGTTGTTTTACTTGACTCAAAAAGGCCGTTACTAATGCACTCCGTGCATGGGGCGGAGTTAAGAATTTTCCCGCGCGTTGGCGTGCATCAGTAATGATTTACAGCGAACAGCGAACAGTGTACAGCGTGCACGGCGTGCTTTAGTAATGGCCCTCAAAAAGGTACTTAGTTTTACTCGAAACAAATTTAACCTTATAAGTCATGTTGACCAAGCGAAGGGTGGAGTTTTAATGAAGTTGAAAAATATAATACCACTCCCGAATTACTGTGACTTCATGTTTCACTGAATAGAAATGCGCATCTTGTCATTTTCTGAACTCTAACCGAAGTGGATCAACAAATCGATCTGGGTTATAGTGCTACAGTACTATTTATGAAAACGCGAAAGAGAGCATTCATAATCCGGCCTTTAACAAAGTGTACACCTCGTTCACCCAATCACGTTCACCACGCAACGCGGTCGTTCACCACGCAACGCGGTCGTTCACCACGCAACGCGGTTCAGACTTTCATGCGAGTGTTTGTGCCAAATAGACAACTGATGAAGTGAATACTTCAGATTCTGTCTCTTTTTTTTCCTGTTTCTCATTTCCGAGTAATTTTTTTCTTGAATACTTAAGGATCCGCTCTGCAAAAAAAAAAAAACAGATTCTGGATTGAATTTATTTTATACTGCTGTTTCATTGATGTAGTAACTGCATGATATTATTTGTTAACATAGATCTCGGCGGCGTCGCCGCCAGGTCCAGCTCCACCATATCCATGCGAAGAAGTTTTTTCCAGAGCAAAAGAACAATTTGCGATTCACGGTTTCGGCCAACCAGATTTTTTTTGAAAATCAAATATGAATGAAGAACTATTTTATGTGGATAAAGTGAGCTCAGTCTACAGTTTAAAGCTTCGACTTGATCGGAGGAACCTCCTATTAACTCACTGGAAGTTTAATTGAATAACAGGCACAATTCTACAAGTGGGGGGGGGGGCAAGAAAGAACAGGGCACTTTTTTAATTCGACGTAAGACGTTAGTCAGTTCAGTGGCGAGACTTTTCAATCGTTGAGTCAATGACCAGTCACACACTGTTTCTCAGGGTTTTTTTTTAGCGTGCAAGAAAAAAGTACAGACGCCCGCCAAAAGCGGAAAATTTTTCACTTAAGGGTATGATGAAAAAAACAGAGGCCCGTGGAATTGTTTTTCGTTTAACATAAGGGTCCTCCCTTTTGATTTGGAAAAACAGAGGCCCGCCGACAGAAGGTGTGAAATGACTATTAAACCCCTGCCGATTGTTTTCGAAATCTCGCATTTGCAGTTTCAAATCCGAGTGCAACGCGTCTTTCTCAAGTCGAAAAAGGGCAAATAGACGTGTTATTGGCGAATAAAAAGAGCAATCGTGAGATTGCACGCCAGTTGGGCCGCAGTTCTCATCGAATGAACCCGGACGAGGTGCCGGCTTCATTTTTAGAGTTGACAAAGTGTCCATTTTCCGAAAGAATGCGAGGAACCGTCCTCTTAGAAGCTGAAACACCAGCTTCGGCTGCGACCTGCTTCAGTGACCTGGCAGAATTTGACGCTTTATTCGCGATTGCACGTCGTTTCCCGAATCGAAAACTTTTGTGGTCGACCACTCTTCTTCTGTGCGGTCATCTTCAGTCGACCGGAGACGTAATTATTTACACAATGAGAACTCCGACCCAACTGGCGTGCAATCTCACGATTGCTCTTCTTATTCGCCAATAACATGTCTATTTGCCCTTTTTCGACTTGAGAAAGACGCGTCGCACTCGGAATTTATCCATAAAAATAAAATAATTTATTGAAAAAAAGCAATTTTTTAGAACGCTAAAAGGAGAAGTGAACTCAAAATTATGCCCCAGTCGATTTTCCGGTTTTTGGCGCAAAATGCTCTATTCAAATTGAATTGACGTTGACAAGTATGTCATATTATTGATCTGCGTGTTCAGTTCCATGGCTATATGTTGTTTTTTGCGCCTTCTAAAACATCTGATAATGTTCAATTCGGGATGAACTCAAAATTATGCCCCGCACTGTATCAAGGAAAATGACTTTGAGAGGAGAGAGACTTCCATCAGTAACTCTCCATTTACACGCTCTCTGTAGTAAGATACAAATTAGTATAAAAAGAGAGCGTTTTTTAAGGGATAAATGAGGCTATATCTCAGCGAATACTTGGAATTACGAAACAAAAATTACATCATTGAATCTAGCATTGAATTTTAGGGGGGGTTCTATACAGGAGCTTCCAGCATCTACAGGGAGCTGTTATCGAGGGCCTCATTAATTTTTTTGCGAAAGATAGGGTGAAAGAGAGGTTCAGAGAAACATCTGTCCGCAGAGATGCTTATTCTTCTATAATATGTATATTTATTTATTCAAACATTATTCAAAATGTGACAACACATGGTATATAGTAAACATCAAATTGCCACAGAACACATGACAAATAAACGGAGGGAAGGAAACCGAGCTATCAAAGAATCCAATCAATCATCAGAACACATTCATGATTCTAAGGTATAGAGAAGAACAAAACAAAAATCGGAAATCAAAGATCAGTTACATTTATATCGAGCAAACTAAGAACATCAACAGAGCTTAGCCTATCTTTAACATTGAGAACATTAGGGGGCGGATACTATATTAGACGGTAGCTTGCCATAATATCTCGCGGATCGTAATGCAAAAAAAGAAAAAAATATAGTAAAAGGACTCCATTAACATTTGATTTGAGCTGGCATTTGCATTCAAAATAAGTACTACAAACATTAACAAATTTATTTGATTACTGATTGGAGTAAGGTTTAAACAAGCATTCGAAAATTCTTTTCACCATTAAATTAGTAATAAAATAAAGTCATCGAACAAAGTTTTTTGAATAAAGCGAAAAAGAAGTTTGAAACTTTGCCTGTTGAAAAACAACCTAATTATATTTATGAAATAATGACAATTGATACATAGAATGACAATTGATACATAGAATGACATTTGATACATAGAATGATGATGGATAAGAGAGGATGAGCTCGAATCGGATAAACTTATCATCTGATTACGTTCGAATGACTAGTTTTGAACATGAAAGATCGCAACATGCAATTGAGTAACGCTTAGTAGAAAAAAATTCAATAAGCCCTGAAAAATATGATTAAACTATAGAACGGTCGAAAGAATTTAGGGAAAAACCCTCATCCATCTCTATATTTTTCACCAGAGTGCATTTGCTTTACCTCCCTAACCAACCCCTGTTTTTTTTGTGAATTAGTCCAGTTGTTTTTCCCCTTCTAAAGTGTACAGAAGTGTATGCACTCTGAAAAGTTTCATTGTAAAGCCTCGTTTAATCATAAGAATTCCACTTTATTATTAATTAACATTAATGAACTCATAAACAACCACAAATTTTTTTAACAACTGAAACTGTAGTAATACACTATAAAGTGATCAATTATTGTGAGCATGTTGAAATATGTAGAAAGATTTCGTAGTTTGAACCATACTTTCAGGCATAGACTTGAGTGTAGGTTTAACCATAAGTTTAAAATTATGTTTAAACCCGAATAAAAGTCATTCGTACTCGTAGGTTTCTATCTCAACCTCTCTCGAGCAATAAGATCACATAACATGGTGCTGATTCTTTATTTAGACTTTTTCTGAATGTCATAGAGCCGCATCTTTGTATGCTCTTGCTATTAAAGTACTTCATAAACTCATAACTCATAGTAGGTGTTGTCAATCATCCCGGAACAACAAAAGGAATTGAAATCTTCGAAAAATATTTTTCGAAAGCACGCATTCTGTGCATGTCGTATATGAAGTCAAAATATTCATTTCTAATGATTACTGACAAAGCTATCACAAGTTTTGAATGATTTATTCTTTACTACTCTTATGATAAATGATTCAAAACCTTTGCTCGGGTCAAATGCTCGGGACATAAAGGGAGAAAGGCCTCCGAAGCCTTCGTAGCTCGCCCGGAGACGGCATGACTCGCTCATTCCGGAGTTTGTCCGACAGCCGCACGGTCGTGTTGCGGGAGAAGCCAGAGGAGGGTAGTGTGGAGGAAGGATGCGAAGGGAAGGGGACGGCGTTCTCTCTGCTCTGCGGGCCACTACCACGAGAAGAGTGACTTCCTGAAAGAATTTCATCTCTTCATTCATTCACTCACTGATTCAAACATGCGTTAATAGAATGATTTATATGTATAAAGATGAGTAACAACTTTTTAGATACAATAGATAATGAGATAATGGCATTCGATAACGACAATCATGTTTCTAAAAGAATTACTAATTTTGCTAAAACATTACTTTTCTATCGCATTTGATAGTTCGTGAGCCTGTCGCTATTCTCCGGTTGACGAATAGGTCTTGTCTGAATGTCTCCAATCACGATTTAACAGTCGGAATTTCATCAGAACTAATAGAAATTCCACGAAACTATTATAAAAGAATACTTCGACTCACGACGGTTTTTTGGGCGAAAGACCACATCAACAAAGATTGCTTCACGAACCGTATGTCGGCGTTTCGAGGTACGAGCGTAGTCCGGAGAGGAATGGAGAGCGGCTGCCCGCTTTGGCAGCTGCACTACCGTAACTGGGCGGGGGACTCAGACCTGATAAATGTGACTTTCCACCACAATAAAATGAATGATTCGATAGCGATAATCACATCAGCACTTTTGCAACATTCGATCAAAAAATTGCAGCTTTAGAATACTCAATTGAATCAATCGTAAATTCTTTTTCAAAACTCATTTTGTAAATGAGTAATTCTTCCGAGTTTTCACTGATACATTGTGAGAAAAATTTGAAAAAACGGAGTTAAATTTGGAAAGTGATTCGTACAAATCAACCCCGTTTATTTCAAAAAAATTCTTGAAGAATGAGAGCTCAAGTCTGTCTTACTGCAAGAATGAACCTTGCTACGTTTCGAAGACCGTGAAAATGACCGACGAGATAATATGCTAACAAAATGGGTTCACAGTAAAACCTCGCTTCTTGGCATGCGATGAAAAACTGACCCGAAGGGAATGAGCAGTGAGCTCGCATTCGATCCTGATGCGCGGGTCTTACTGTTAGAATAAGATTGTAAGAATTCGCGATCATCACGTCTGTTACTTGGTCAAGCGTTTTTCCAGACACCTGGAAAAAATTGAAAGTAGGGAAAGTAATACAGTGTTTTTATTTGCGAAAACATAATGAAACATAACGACAACCCGTTTTTTTTCGAATTGCTTAAACGTCTTGTTCTAACCTCAAATTTGTTCAATTAGTGAGAGATATATAACGTAAAGACATTAGCAGCGATGTCCTTTTTTCTTGCGGCGATAGAGTACTAATTTATTTTTTTTTTAAATTTAAGGTTAGAGAAAGAATTCGAAAAAACGGGATGTCGTTATGTTTCATTATGTTTCCGCAAATAAAAACACTGTATAAGATAACAAAATGATAGCTTGATTTTATAATCATGGAACTAGAGCAACAAAAAAGAGAGAGTGAGAAAGAAAAAGAAAAAAATGATCTGAGTTAGGGATGATAGAAGTTGAAAAAAAGCGAGAGAGAGAGAGAGAGAACCTTTGAGAGATATAGAGAGAGACACACAGAGAGAAAGAGAGAGAGAGCAAAAGAGAGAGAGTAGTTGGTAAAAAGAGACATAGATTCAGAGAGATATAAAAAATAGAAGTAGTAAAAAAGAACGAAAGAGAGATATATAGACAGACTAAAAGAAAGAAATTTTGCGGTAAAGATTACAAAGTTACTCTCAATGTAAGAGTCACATAGAGGAGAAAGCTGAAAAAATTTAAAGACATGCAGAATCAACATACCGTTATTCCATTAACTTCGAGTATCTCGTCATTCTCGTGGAGTAGATTGGTGGAAGCTGCGAGGCCATTGTCGATGAGACGAGATATATATATACCAGAGACTGCCTCCGGAGGAGACCCGAAGACATGCGAGGGTCGAAAGGAGATACCTCAACACGTAAAACCTGTAGAACACAATAACCTAAAGTAATTCAGGAGGGATTCTATGAGAAGAGAAATGCTAAAAATGTACCTTTTCTACCTAAACAAGGATTAAAAAGCTTTTTGAGGGACTAGATTTCAATCCCGAGTTTGGAAGTCACTAAGAATGTCTTAATAAATAAAAAGTTTAACCATCTCGAATGTAGAACCCGAGGGGCATGTTCGTATGGAACTTGCAGAGTTGAACCCGTCGAATGTCTACAGGAAGAATATCCACATCCACGATAGCTGATACCTCCAAAGGCTCTTACAATACTTTAATGATTTTTTTTATTATGATACATCACTTAAAATAGCATGGTGTCATATGTAGAGCAGTGGTACCGCTCTCGTTTCGGTGTAGAAATAGACATTTGAGTTTATATCCACCATGTGAATCAAAAAACTTTCTCATCATTCAATCGTTTTTTCTACAAGCAATGTTACTGATTTTTTATTAATTAACTGAAACAGTTTTTCATTGTTTAACAGCTCAGATCTAGTTACATGGTACATATACATACATTGGAAGAATGCCTCAATTAAATCACATGATTCAAGACCTATCGAGACCCGTAAAGCGTCCTATGAAAATTTTGGGATCCTTTTTATTCACTCTCTTCGTGTTAAACTATCTACAGGAGATCACGTAGAAAGTAAAATCAGCATAAACATGTGAAAATGGTAATTGGTTCCTCTTTCCTCGTGTTTATGATTACGATCAACTCTATAGTAAAAAAAAGTCAAATTCATTATTTATAGTTAAAATTGTTTATTCAGACTTAGAATTTGACGTTTTGAATTTAAAGAAATCGTATACTTGATTTAATTTGGTGAACATATTTTCTAACCTCGCTCCTATACTCGTAACTACTTGGCTCTTTTAAAACGGTCGGACGCTCTCTTCTAGAATATTAAGCATTTGTAGAATGGACGGACTCTGCGAAAGTCTTGCGGAGCTGAAATAATTGGCCGCTCCTTCTTTCTTCTCGCGATTGTGTGTGCGCTGGCCCCGTATCCAAAAGTTTCTTCCAGAGACTCTCCCCGTCTTTGAAGGAACAGACGCAGCAAAAGGGGCTTCGACGCGATAGCAGCCCACAGTGTCTGTAGTTGCCAGTGAACATGAGGATGAAACAAAGATAAGGACGAAACAGAGAAAACGAGAGAGAGAGAGATAGAGAAAGAGATAGAGAGAGATAGGTAGAGAGAGAGAGATAAAAGGAGAAATAGAAATGATGAGGATATTTTACTCTTCAAACTATGAAAGAACAATAATTCTCCACAAATTAAAATTTTTTTTAATCTCTCGAAGTATTTAAAATAGCTTAAAAAATTATTTTTCTCTTTTGATTTTTTCTCATTATTCCCAAAAGAGAATCCACGCAAAAACTCTTTTAGAAACGATCTAATCTTCGCACCTGAAGAGAATAGAGGGGATGCAGTCTGCACTGTGTCTAAGGCATCGAATTCGATGTCAATCGACTCACTCATTGTATTGGGAGGGGCTTGAGTAACTGACTTGATCACTGTTGATTGGAAGATGGCCTACTCCGTTCACGTCCGTATATTCTATTGTAATGCCTTCTTTTTGTGAGTCCGAAGTTAGAAGGTGCAAACTGTAGACAAATCCAATTATGTTTTTGCAGTTCAGAGCAACTCTAAATCAATTTCATTCAACCGCTATATCTCAATGCAATAGACTTAAAGCGCCAAAAATCAAACATCTCAGGATGTTATTACTGAAAAAAGTGAAAGATGTTGTTACGGTTTGGCTGAAACGGCTTGAAATAGTTCAATTTCTGTTTGATGTTGGGTTCTATCGTTTCGATCAGACAAAATGAGTAAAGCAGAAAAGAAAGTTGAGTCGACGGCTCTACAAATACTCTACCAGAAAGAATCTTGAATGCGAACCTGAACAGCTCCTCTCGAAATTCATCGAAAGTCAGACGTTGCCCATTCACTGGTATGGCTAGAGAAAAGCGACGGTACTCAGCTCCCAACTTGCTTTTCACTGGCATTTGGAAGACCTGGTAAAACCATGTTAGTTATTTTCCATGGCATCACCCGAGTGACCAAGTTGGTGCTAAGATTGATTTCAGCCATCCAATTGTCCCGTTATATGGTCTGAATGTAGTTCAAAGTCATTTCTACTTGCATCATTGAATTCCAATCTTTTTCGCCCTTGAATTCGGAAAAATATGACATTGGGTATCTTTCGGAATACGCGTAAAAGAGACATAGATATGAGCAGTTAACCCAACATCCAGAAACTACAATATTTGAGAGACAAAAACAATGCTAGAAAAGGGAGACTTCTCTTGAAGGATGTTCCATTCGAGAAGCGAGGGCTGGTGAGTCACTCTTGAAGGAGCTCTTCGGTCGGTAGGCCTGATCATCATATCATATAAATTGATCAATATTTGAATGATCCAATAGAACCACGCATCTAGCAGAACTTTAATTCCATGAGAGCGTACCGCCTTAGCCGTAGCTCAAGCTCTGATGACTGCTTTTTAGCCTTCTCATTGGGTTTTCATCAGTAAACAGAAAACGCAGTGGTAAATAAGCTCTCTATATACAAAAGTATTCTCCAAGCGATTTATCGAAAAAAAAGAAAAAGAAGAGGAACTTTTTTAGACTGCAGAATGCCCTAGCGCTCAATAATTTTCGAAAGATTTAGGAACTATTAATGTATGTATGTCGAAAAAAACTTGTTGCTTTTTGGGGTAGTTTTTCGGCTAAATTAAGTTACTATTGATTTATAGTTACTTCATAATGGTTCTATTCTACATTCTGTATATATGTAAACATTGCGAGTTCGCTCAAATCCAAGATTATATGTATAGGGTGGGAGTGATACCTTGAGAGTGCAATAGTCGGAAGAAGTTGACGGAGGCAGCACTTCAACGGCAGCAGCCTGAGAGGAGATCCTTCTAGAGCTCGTTTGCATTCAACCTCAAGCAATCATTACTTGACTCGTGCACCGACATAAATCGTGTCAAGACTTGACTCGTGTTTTAACTTAACGCTTTCGCGACTTGACCTGAGTCGTATCATGACGTGACTTCTGTAAGTACACGGCTTGTGTCATGACCTAGATCGTGTGATTAATTAAATTGTTTCATATAAACAATCCTCATTTCATAACACAGCAAAAAATTAATGACGACGGTCAAGGCTGCTTCAAATACTCCCAACTAATTTTTTTTTGTTAACCATGGTATTCCCTACTCCTCGTTGATCTCAAGCAACGGATTTTTATACCGAACAGAGGAGCACACCGTTCGCAGAAACTTGTGCAAATTCGTGTGGTGTGATGAGAATCGAAACCGCGACCTTTCGCTTTCCAGGCGAATGCTCTTACCTACTGAGCTACACACGCACGCAATATAGTAATGCACATTTTAAGGCGCATACAACAAACTTCCTAATTTAGCCTTCTGCTGAAAAATCTTCTCATCACTCGCTTACACAATCAGCAGCTTGGAGGTTCACAACATTTATCGAAAAAAGATGCGCAACTGGGAATGCGCGACCTTTGGAAAATCAGTCAAGATGCAAGGAAATTTGTTTTTAACCACTATTCAAAACCGTCAAGCTCAGTGAGATAAAAAGTAATAACAAAAAAGCGCATTGTTTCAGTAGAAAAAACTCGTTGTTTTTGAACAACCGGCACATATGAAAGGATGACTAGCAGAAGAGCAAGGAGGACATGTAGTGTTGAGTGCATCATCATAAAAGGGATGAGGTTTCTGGCCGAGGGACGTTTAGGATGAGGAGATGAAATGGAATAGCCTTCACAGTAATACATCTTGAAACAACGAATTTTAGTGAGATTGTCGAGAGAGAAAAAGAGAATGATAGAGTGACAGGAATAGAAAGATAGAGAAAGGGAAAAAGAAAAAGGAGACAAAAGAGAGAAAGATAGATAAAATGAAAGATAGAAAATGCGGAAAACAAAAGCGAAAGAGAGAAAGAGTGAGAGGGAGAAGTGCTGTAACTAGCAAGAGACAAAATATGAATGGGAAGAGAAAACGAATGAGACTATGTATAAAAAGAAGGAAAAAAGTAAATGGGAAGGTTGAAAAACCCCCGGGAGGCCAGATGGATACATAATTAACGATGGTTTGTGAAATGAGGAGCAGGAAGAAGACATTTTCAGTGTTGGTTTAGGAAATCAAAGAGGAAGAAAATGAGGATGGGAGACATAGAAATTGGTAAAGAGAGCAAAATGAGCAGGGTACCATTCCAGGGTGTTAAGTATGTTTGCCCGGAACATACATGTAAGGGCGCAGTGGATAGATGAGCACAATAAGGGCAAGCAGTACACTGAGAAGGTTAGATGTTGTAGGTGTGCCATCGCCCGACACCGCCCTATCCTCGTTTGTCACTCTTTTTTAAACCTTCTTCGTCTTCTTCCTCTTGTTCTCTATCCTTTAACTTAACCTCTTCTCTCTTTTCTCACTCTTTTGCGTTTTTTGTCTTCCTATATTTCAACCTTCATCTGATGCATTCATAACTTGGTTCATAATATCTTTTCTTGTTGTTTTTGATACACACCTCTCTAATCGCGGAACTGTTTTAACTATTTTGAAAATAACTCCACCTTCTTATCCTCTCTCTCTTTTCCTCTTTCTGTTTTTTTAATAACTTCCCCCTCTCTCTGATATTCCTGTATCTCTATCTCTTTCACTCTATTTCTCCCGCTCTGTCTCTGTTTCTCTCTGCGTTCCCATCACCCTTCTTGATCGTTTCGACACGTCAAAGATATCCTAAAAGAATAAACTGGAAGTATAACATTGACTGATTAATTATCAAAAGACGAAGGATATTCAGCTGTCACTAGCACTCACGTAAGATGATGAGAGCATGATATTGCTTAGAGATTAGCCTCAATGAGGATCACTCACTTGGAAGATGGAGACAGAGAACGATGAAAAGACAAATAAGAAAAATAATTAGAAAGAGAGAGAGAGAGTGAGAAAAGAGACGTATAAAAAAATGAATACAATAATAATAAAAAACAGTATTCGATTTCTATCGTTTTTTCCATGTTCTTATCAAACGGTTAAAATTATCACCTTCAGAATTACCTAAAATTTATCTAGTGATGCGGGCCATCGACGGTATAAAAACCGGATTTTGACTTTGATAGGAAAAGTTAACAGGGATAAATAAAAGGTGAGTTGGAGAAAGAAAAGAAAGTGATATTTGGGTTCAATCTGCATATTTGTAATCTCAGAAACTGTTTCCAGCCTTATTTTTTATATCTAGTATTATTATAGGAAATAGTAAAAAAGGTGATAAATATAATTTACAATTATGATATCACTGCTAAGACTGTAATGTAGCAGAAGTCTGTTTCGCCCCAAATCAGACAGACTTCTGCTCTATGAAGGAACTCAGGAAACGTTGCAGATGATTCCCTCACACTGCTTTAGCTGACTAAGAATATAGCGGATTTCGCTTTCCTTTTCTCATTTTCTCAAGAAGCGGGAAAAGGTTTACTGACTTGTTCGAAAAAAAAAATCTCAAATATTTATATTTATTATTTTCAATTTGCATGTACGCTTAACGAAACTGTCGGGCTGTTTGTATAGAGAAAAAAATCAACTGCTAGTTATTTGGGACAACTCAATTGTGTATGTACTAAGTTTTCTAAACCCATACCAGAACTGAATAAAGGAATTTCGAGGCTGAAATGATAGAAAAAATGCTTTAAACTGGCTAGTAACAAAAATTTTCAGTCGAACACATCAATAATCATAATTTCTGAGAAAAGAGTGACTCTCGAGAAGAGAAGATTTCATAAGATGATAATCATATCACTGTTTGAAAAGAGGAAGCATGATTCATTGCTCGAGAAAAATTTCAGAACATCGAGAGAAAAAAGAAAGGAATTCAGCGGAAAACTCGATTCACAAAAAAGCCTTTTAAAACACAAACTCAATTATATTTCAGCTAGGAATTTTAGATAGAGCTGTTTCATATTGCTCAATGCCACAGTTTGCGTTTTTGCCCCCTTTCTACCAGAGGTTCTATGGGTCATACGTCTGACTTATTTACATTTACAAAAAAAAATTTTAAGTAGAAAAAATATTTTTACATTAAAAAAACGTTTAGGGAAAAGTTAACGCTAACGAGGTCGTACGGCTCCGGCTAACGAGACCGTATCAAAAAATGCCACTCTCATCTGACCCATGGAACCTCTGGTAGGGGGGGGGGGCTTAAACGCAAACAGTGCCTGCTAAATTTATATGTACTTCAATTCAAAAACATGACGAAAACAGTAACCGGGTCAATCAGAGATAAGAAGTTTATTTAGAAGAAAGTAAGATTTGTAGTAGATGAAAAAATTTTCTTTATCATTTTGAACATCGGAAAACCAAAAAAAGGAAAAGTTTTTCTACAGAAGAGTTGTCCTTTGTCAGAAGAAATTAAATAAATATAAAAACATATTCAAATTATTGGTTAAAGCAGTGTTTTTTTGTGGAAGAAGAACTGACCACGGCTGAATTGTAGGATTGGACATAGACTAACAACACATATGGTCTCTCTTTCTTACGCTGACCTAGTCTCTCGATGCTGGCTGCGCTCTCTTAATCTCTCACTATCCGTCTTGTCTATGACCTTTTCATCTCCTTTTTCTTCCTCACTCGTTCTCTCTTAGTACTCTAATAATGTTTCCGCCATTTTCTTTAACTCTCTCCCTCAACTTAACTTCATCTACCTCTATCTCTCTTTCTCTCAACTAGTCTCCAACTCGTTCTCTTTCACACATATTCCCCCCCTTAATGCCTTTCCCAGTCCGCATGGATTTATAGTTCCTTGTATTCATCTTATTTTCCTATCAATTTTTTGAAATGTATTCTTTTATAGTTTTGTAACTCTTTTTTTGAGTAATGCTTTTCACATATTTTACTCAAAATTCTTTATGGTAACTGTCCTTCCTATGTTTTGATAGCTCTTCTCTTCCATTCTCCCTGTCATTCTTTATCTCATTTTCATCTTACTTTTTCACCATCTCTCCGCATGATTTTCCCATTTTCTTCCTATCTGTTCCCCTATGTTTCTTCTTCCTCCAAAACAGTGCATTTCATGAGGAGACTCACAATGCAAAAGGCCCCATGTTCTTTATAGCAGGCAGTGGTAAAGAGAGGGCGCGATCGAGGAGAGAACATATAACAAGGGGTCACTCAGAGAGTGGCGCGCAAAAAAGAGGAATCAGAGGCAAGGTGCACATGCCAATTTGAAGACATTGGTCATGGGGATATACACTTTGCCTGCGCTCTTTGTATGGGTTTCCTCCGGCCTGAACGTCTCTTCTTCGTTTTCGCTCTCTCAATCCTTTTCCTCATCACCATATTCGTTCTCCTCCTTTTTTTTTACTCGATTCTGCCCCTTTCATATTTAAACTTTTGTCCAACTCTTGCTCTCATCCTCTTTCAGACTTCTTTTCTCTCATTCTCTCCTAATCACTCTTTACCTTCCTCTTACTAAATATCTCTTTCTTTCTCCTCCAAAAACTCTTTTTGTCTCGCCCTCTATATCTCTCGCAAAGGCTACTTTATAAGTCCCGCGCCGTCAGGCTAAAACCTCTCAGCCAACCTACGACCCCTCGGTAAAATAGCGTGGATCTTCTTTATCCATCCAAGAAATGTGACTAATTGGCAAGGTTGTTCATCAAAGGATGTACTGTCAAAAGAACGGGAAATTATCGTTGAATATTGTAACTGTTAGGAATTTGATCTCTTTAGTTCATAGAAGCATGAGATGAGATGACACTAGTCGATGAACGAAGCATGCTGGGGATGCCTTGCAAGAGGATGTCCCTGGATAAAAATCAGATAGCCCATGAAGGGGCAATCAAGACAAACATTTATACTTTGAAATCTTGCAATTTTTCTTCAAAATTTTAGTGCTATAAAAAGGTTTTATTATGCTGGTAAATTAATTTAATTAAACAAAATTATTCAACTAAAACCTTACTTTCAAAATAACGAACCTTTTAAAAGGTGCTCTAAGCATGTACACACGTATCACACATCTGTCTGCTCTCAAGCGGTAATCTTATATAATATATTTCGCTGACAGTATATATTTCGCTGACAGTATCATATATATTTCGCTGACAGTATACGTATACTTACAGCAAATGAATAAGCGTGATTACAATCAAGTGAAAATCAGAACTTCACTGATGAAGTAACATTCACATTGTTTACGATGAAACGATGCAGTTCCATCCTGTCTTCAAAGCAATCGAAGAACAGTTTGTTTATGAATGAAGTCGGCTAAAAAGTCGTAACATGAGAAATAGTTCAGGAAAAGCTGGAAACGTGTACAATAATGGTTGTCAGTCATTTATAAATTGACTCATACATTCTTTTGATTTTTCCACAAATAGATCTATTTTACGGAATGGCAATGAAAACTCGTTAGTGTAGCGGTAACACAATCCACTCCCGATTGAGTTACTATAAAAGTGGCGAATGGGTTTAAATTGTTCCTGTAGACTACCTTTTCCCGTTTATTAGTTTACTTTTTCTTCCATTAATTTTTTTTATTGTTCATGAACATTTATTTTTATGAAAAAAAAACCCTTAAATGGCTTTGCATAATTTTTAAAGATTACAGTTAGCTTCATTAGAAAAGCTCTTCGAGGAAAAAATAATGAGACGTCCTTCCCACCTTGAAGACTTGCGCAACACTGTGTTGAAAGAAGAAGAAAAGCCTAAGATCATCTTAGCAAACGCAATAGACTAAATATGGAACTTTTTGGCCGCGATTCGCCGACCAACATCTCCGAAAATGGCCCATTACCCTCACCTAGTATCTCCACCTGCTCGCAAAATCTCCTAGCTGAAGCTTTATGTAAAACCATATCGTCAAGAGGTTCGAAGCACCTGCCCATATTTGTTGAACTCGAAAAGTAAAACCCAACCGGATGACTTCGTTATGACTCTCTAAAACCCAACCGGATGACTTCGTTATGACTCTCTAAAACCCAACCGGATGACTTCGTTATGACTCTCTAAAACCCAACCGGATGACTTCGTTATGACTCTCTAAAACCCAACCGGATGACTTCGTTATGACTCTCTAAAACCCAACCGGATGACTTCGTTATGACTCTCTAAAACCCAACCGGATGACTTCGTTATGACTCTCTAAAACCCAACCGGATGACTTCGTTATGACTCTCTAAAACCCAACCGGATGACTTCGTTATGACTCTCTAAAACCCAACCGGATGACTTCGTTATGACTCTCTAAAACCCAACCGGATGACTTCGTTATGACTCTCTAAAACCCAACCGGATGACTTCGCTATGACTCTCTAAAACCCAACCGGATGACTTCGTTATGACTCTCTAAAACCCAACCGGATGACTTCGTTATGACTCTCTAAAACCCAACCGGATGACTTCGTTATGACTCTCTAAAACCCAACCGGATGACTTCGTTATGACTCTCTTTAACCTGTTTCAGAGCAATAAGTGTTTTTCTACCAAAAACTCGTTGTGCAGAGGTAGTATTCCTTTGGTATGAGAATATAAAATCACAATCCCGCTTCTGAAAGCCGAGAAACGGACGCTTCAAGCTATACTCCAATCTTTCTCCCTTTTCCGTCGCAAAATAACCAAACGCTCACTTCCCAGCCCCGTATAGGGCATACCGCGAGTAAAGTCCCAACTTGGGTTTCAGTCTCGGAAGTTGGGCCCTATAGAAGCATATTCTCACACTCGTTGAAATTTTTTTCAAGGTTTTCACGAATAAAAACCAGCAGAGTGGTAAGAGGTTACGGCTAATGACATTTTAAGAGCATTTGGTAAAATGGGTGTCTCTAAACTGATTAACTTTTTAAAAACTGACTACAAGACTCTCGTATAGTGTCAAGAATAACCCTTCCCGCATCTGAGGAAGTGCGAAACGCAAATATACCAACAAACTATATGAGAAAAAAAAGAAAGTCAGAAGAACTTTTTCTATTAAAAAAAGAATTGTATTGCGTTTTTTTTGCTTTCTACTTCTTGTGCGATCGACTTCATCCTTCTAACTTTAAGCGGAAAAGAAAAGTTTCGATAAGAAAAAGCCTTGAACAGAAATTTTTTCCAAAAAGTACTTGTTTCTACTGGAATCAAACATGAGATCTTTCCTTTGAAGGCTTTAATGGACTACTGAATCTTGATTTCGTGCTATAGCATACTAAGTATTTATTCTTCTAAAAATGCAAAATTTTACCAGTATTTGAACCACAAATAAATCAAAAAATGGTATAGAAATCGAAATTGTAAAACAAGTGATTACTATTCAGTTTCTTAGCGTGATTGAACGTGATTATGAAATTTTTCCTAAGATTTATTAGTAGCAGACAAGTATGAATGATACATTTTTCAGAAAATCAGTTTCGCCTCTTGAGTCGACTGGAAAATAAATATCACATATGGAAGCTTTGAAACAATAAAACAAATCTTTATGAAAAAAAAACCTTACTCAGCCTAAACCTAGAGAAAATCGTTGATGAAGAATTTATCTGTATCTAAGCACATACATATTCATCTGTATGAGCTTCTTCGAAATTATCCATATTGAGAACAAGACAAGGAAAAACCCATTTCGAGAACAAGACAAGGAAAAACCCATTTCGAGAACAAGACAAGGATAAACCCATTTCTAAGCAATCTTGAGCAGTTTCTGTAGAATCATTTGAGAATCTCTTGCATTTTTCAACGATTACTGCATAATCTTTCGCTCATTCATTTTATATCACTTGTAAACATTTGTAACATGTATAATACATTTTCGATATCAGCACGACCAATTCCGGAGCACAAAAAAGAACATTGTTATTGACGAAAGTTAATGCGATTTTAAAAGTTGATAGGATATTTTCCCACAAATTCGCTTTGTTAGGAATAGCAGCAGAGAACAACGCCAGCAGCGTTTTTCCTGAATAAGTCAGCAAAGGAAAACTAGTTGATCGGGTTCTCAAACGGACCAGCTCACTGATTTAGAGAAAAAAACAAGCTTACAAAAGTTTTTGAAGTTTTTTTTGAAATCTTTATTTTCTGGGAAAAAAGTTTCTTATAAGTTTGTTGAATCAACTCCGAACTCGAAAGTTATTGAGAATTGAAAGAAATTCCAATGAATTTTCCCGCAGAGTGAAGTACGTTTTTTCAAAGGAAAGTTCCTTCGATTTCCGGGCTCTTCTTCGAATTACTCAGTCCAGTAGTGATCAGATCAAGATGCGAGTCTCTTCAATCTCGTCGATATTTGTCTCGTAGTGATCAGATCAAGATGCGAGTCTCTTCAATCTCGTCGATATTTGTCTCGGCTGACGTTCCTTCATGCACCAGAGTGACGTTCGGTCGACGCAATACAAAGACCTTTTCCATCTTCAATTGAAAAAAGTATATTCACTCATTACAAAAGTGATTCTATGTATTAATTAAAACAGTCATTCCATTTAACAAATGTTCCTTTCTCTCATCCCAACCGTATTTTCGTTCTAAATACCTGCCGCGCCTTTAATTTCAATGTGTTCAATTCACCGGTGACATTAACTCAGTTCTGTGAAAAAGTTAACATTAACGCTAAAATGAGCCATGGAACAAAGTGTCCGGCACGGTAGTCCTTTTGTTTCAAGTACCAAATGTCGCAATTGTTTATAAAAGGTTTTATTTTGAAATCAAATTATATTTTCTACTCCTCATGAAATTTTAGCATTTTTACTTTTCAATGTTTCTTAATTATGATATTTTATTAAACATTCTCTAATGAGGAGATTTTCGTTTTTTTTTTTTGATTGACCTTACGCACTCACAGTATGTTACACGGACTATGTAGATGCGTGTTAGTTTAATTGCGTATTAAATGCGTGTTAGTTTAGAGCTCAAAGTTTTATAGTACGAACTTTGAACAATTACAAACTGCCAAAAATTTGAACATAAAAGGAACAATTGGATAGTCTATCTTATATGAAATCTCTTCTCTTCTTGATATACATACAATGCTATTTTGCCACTCTCGCATTCTTTTAAACGCAATGAGTCGAGCTCAATTCACTGCTTTTAACTAGCTAAGAATTACCGACACTTTGTACCGCGTCACTTTGTATACGACACTTTGTACCCCGTCACTTTGTACCGCGACACTTTGTACCGCGTACGGCCTCGTTAGCTAAGCCGTACGGCCTCGTTAGCTAAGCCGTATGGCCTCGTTATCGTAAACTTTTACTAAGCCTAAGCGTTTTTTAATGTAAAAATATGTTTTAATGTAAAAATAAAACGCGCGGCCTCACTCAAGTCGCGATACAAAGTGTCGCGGTACAAAGTGTCGCGGTACAAAGTGTCGCGGTACAAAGTGACGGGGTACAAAGTGTCGGGTACAAAGTGTCGTATACAAAGTGACGCGGTACAAAGTGTCGTGATACGCTGCTTTTAACTAGCTAACGCTAGTCTCAAATCGATCTTTATTCACAGTAAAAACACTTTTTTTCAACTAGCTCGCACTAGTCACTAGTGCGAGCTAGTGACTAGTGTGAACTTTCCAAAAAAAGAACTATAATCAACTTTTGAATGCGAAATTAAAGGCGCAGCTGATCAGGCGTCAGTTTTGCTTTATTTGAACTCACATACTTCGAACCGAACCCATCACTAATGACACATCATGCAACTTATGATTATAAGCATAGCTTATTTCATAATATCTAATGCGGCTGTGCAAAAATTTTCATTTTGTTTGATCTGAAAGAAACTATTGCAAAAGAATGTTTAGACTCGAATTTATCAATTTAATTGATTTACAACTGGTCATCAAACCAGTTGTAAATCAATTAAAGCTCTGAGACAGTTTTAAAAAAAGTGCATTATTTTCTGGAGAGCAAAAGGATCAAAAAATACGCAATTAAACTGTCTTTTTCATGTTACTCAGCGTCTGGATACTAAGTCTGATAATAATACATACTAAGTCTGCTAATAATACATACTAAGTCTGATAATAATACAAACACCCGTCACAGGTACATTTCAACCCGCTATTAAGGAGTGATTGAGTAAGAACAAAATAATTTTCAAAGCGATGGCTCAGTTTTTAGATGGTAAAGAAGCCTAGTTTTAGGGATACTTTCATTTGATCATTGATTAAACTAAGCCAGAAGTAGAGCTAAATCAAATGTCGCACGAACAATAGGTTGTCTGTCCATGGGTCGAATCTAACCCAGCCGTTTTTGTTTCACCGGAACGAGCGTTATTCAAACAATCTATTCATCTTACTTGAGAAGTATGTCTCGCGAGCCACGTGAGAGTCGTCTCAGCAGTCTCGATTACTCGATTGAAGGCTCGGAAGCCATTTGTAGTTCCTTTGTTGTTATCGAGGAATCTTCTCAGCTGCAAACAAAACAGTTTTTGTAAATAATCATAAATTGGTCAATAGATTCTCCAAGGAACCGAACCTTGTCGCATTTTCTAAACGACAACAAAAAGTTTAACTCCTTGCTAGCGGGAAAACTATCTTATTTATGAAATAGGAATCTGTGAAAATCTGAAAGATCTCGCAGAGGCTGTGGAAGAATCAGCGCCATACTTTGAGTGAGGACAACGCTGTCTACAAGTGGAAATGTTAATCGTTACATTTTTCTATAAATTTTTCGTGTGATTGTGAACTGCAGCTTGCAAAGTTTGTTGTAAAAAGATGACTAAACTTTTGAATGAGTTTTAAAAAAAATCAATTTCTTCTCATCATCTTCAGCTTACTGAATAAACCTGCTTATCAAAAATTATCAAATTTTCTTTAAATTAAATTCAAAAAATATATATTTTGAAATAAAAAAGTTTTTAAAACCAAAAACCCTTACTTTGCGCAGATCCCTTTCGCTCTTGACGGGAATCTCTTGAACTACTTTTCCGAGAACTTGCTGATGTACCTCGAAACTAAAATCAATATAATTGAAAAGTAAAATAGAGGTCATTTCTTTTTTCATTTCATACTTGCTTTTTATTTAATAACTATAACAAAACATGTTTTCATAAAGAGGAAAACATCAAAGATACTCCAACGACTCACAATTCAAAAAAATTTCACGGGCGTGGATGACTAATGAAAATGGAATAATTGATTCTTCAAATCTTTATTGTCATGCAAATCTAAATTTTAAAGACATTATGTATATGTTTACGGGAACATTTCATAAGCAATCTGGAAACAGAGAACAAAACAAGAATGTTAAAAAAGTCTATTACAGTAAAAAACAAGATAGTTTCAAAAAAAGTCTAATACAGTATAATTAACACATATCAATTTTGCTATCACTCATTCTGAAGGTGAATGGTCAACAAGAACTAACGTCATACTAAGATGCTTCCAATTATCGATGAGATAGTCCAAGACGACATAATCAGCCACTGTATTCTGCTTCTTCATGGAAAAGAAGAGTCGCTGCAGTTTGTGCGCCGGAATGGTAGACGTCGAGTTGAGCGCTGTTGCTATCAATCTACAAGTGGGTATCCTTCCTAATCTCGTTCTTAGCTTCGTTCATACATAGCATAGACTGCAAATTTTCATAACGGATTGCCTATAAGTATAAAAGTTCATTAAAAAACACAGAGAAGCCTTCCTTCATTATGCTTCAAGTAAATTCATTTCGATTATTTCATGCAAGTTCTGGAGAAGTAGTCAGAAAGGTTTGGGTTAATAGTTCAAGAAAGGAAAATGCAATTGTTCAAATATTATATAAAAATCGACAGATTTTCGAGTGGGAGGGGGGGGGGTAAGTGAATGAAAAACAAGCTGGAGATTAAGGACAGTTAGAGGATTGATTCTCATTGCTCTAGACTCGCAATTTTCAAGAGTGCTGGTGACCTATTTCAAGGGTGATATGTTTGAGAATACGGACAACATTGATAGAAACATGGACTCTCTATTTATAATATCCTACTAGCTGAAAGAGTCTAAAGTTTCACAGAGCCATAACTTTGGAGGGCCTCCAGACTGAATTATATATCTGATTAGTCTATCGAGAGAAATAAGGCGTCTTCTGAGATGTACCACCATTATTAATCCATTGTGTGTGAATTGGCATGCGTTTCATGACGTAACTAACTCCCATCAAGCAGAACGATTTTTGAGAGAAGAAAGAGCAGTGATATGCTAGGAGAAAGGAACTCAGTATGGGTCTTTTCTTCCCTGCAAGTATTTAAATCCTTTTTAACGCATTATAAAACCTCACAGCTACTACAAATAGGAGGAGTCTGACTGAGCAGGGGCGGAGTCTGACTGAGAAGGGGCGGAACAGACTCTCGTGATTATCTTGTACATAAACAGTCTTCTATCATTATCTATTGCTGAACATTTTCCTCTCCACTAGCAATATAACAATAGTCAATACACTTCATTCCCACTTCAAAGCAGTGCAACGAATTGATCATGAGAGGGAGATTGTGAGATACTGTTTGAGTTGTCCCATGTCCCGAGAGCAAGCGAGAGATTCGAGGATCCTCTGCTTTTCTTTGGGGTGAGCTTCTCTGTCATACAGAGAGTACATCCGACTCATCGTAGAAGGACCGCCTCGGGCTACTCCCTCACAGTATGTCTGTTGCCGAGCTACCAATGGAACACTGCAAAAAACTAGTTTCTTTCGAGTTCTCGGTGGACAATCTTCAAGAAGAAACATGGTGAATATATTTGCCAAAAACATCTCGGATCTACATACTATGAACAAATGGGGGTTTTTTCCAAGAAGAACGCTGATTGGGGTGTGAGCAAAGACAGAGGACATTGCACCGGTAACACTACTCTAAGGACTCTAATCAGAAAAAATTCTGAGCAAGCGACGATCAATATGGATACATTTTTTCTCACTTCAAGCTTTAGCCTTTTATAATCGTTTCGACCAAACTTTATATACTCTATTTGATTCACAATGGCATTCATACTTCAAAAAATTATAAAAAAACAAGAGTGTATTGACTTTTAGAAAAAATAATATGAAACAAATTGTTCTATTTTCGGAAAATTTCCTTCTCTTTTCATCTCTTTACAAGCTTGAACTGGCCTGACCGACTGCATTCGCTGGACATGGCTTCTCCATCGTCGGGGCAGTTGGAAAGAAGCTGTTCATTGAACATGGAATACAAGCGATCGGTGCATTTTGTCGAATGGAGGCGGCAGAAGAACTGGATAGCTTTTCTGTTGCGCTGACTGGAAAAGAATGGATGAGTTACAGCACTATTTATACTGCTCTATATGAGTTCTTTTCAAGCTCATGATATAAAGTACACCACAAACGGCTACCTTTTGGACACCTACTTCCCACTCTTTCTGGGCATGAAAAAAAACTATTTTACGGGGCAGGATTGAGTCCAGCCTTTTTTTCTTACCCGAAACATCTCACTACCGAGGCCACATTTAATGACATCATAACTGAGTATTTATCGATACCGAGACACCGGCCACCCTTTCAGATTCAGCCCGTTATCGTATCTGATTTGTATCATCTCTCAATGAACTTAACCTCTCGAAAAAGTCGCTGTCTTCTTTTCCGTCTAAATCTTCCCATACGAGATGATCGAATAGAGGCTCAATGCGGTGCTTCAAATACTCCTGAAAGTTTATTTACAGAGCTCTGCCTCACATACATTCATGTATGTTTTATAACTCGATTTCCAAAATAAAACACCTCGTAACCCTTACTTTGAGTGTTAGCCATTTGAAAGTTGTATAGATCCCCAGAACTGAAAGAAGTCAAATGAGAAAGGGATTCAAACTGATCTTGTCCGTTTTTTCAAATAACAAAACCTTAAATAGTTCAGAGCTTTAGAATTAGTACGGTCAGGTGAAGTAAGTAATAGGATCTTGATTTAAAAAAAGGAAGAGAGAGTCACCTAATTTTCAGGTTAATAACATTAATCGAAGGTTAAGCCAACCCTGGCATGAAGACTCTCGGGTTGGTCACGGTAGAGATCCAGTATTCCCTGGTACGCGTCAATGGCCGCGCTCCACGGAAGTAGGTCATTCTCCGTAACCATGTACTCCGTCAGCGAGAAAGCTGTCTGCAGAATGCTCACTACGAAAACGGTCTTGAATGACTTTGTTATGAATACTCTAATTAAGGTCTAAAATTCATCCTGTTTCGAGAGAGAAGAATGTGTAAAAATTGAGAAAATAGTCATGAGTTGGAAAATATTATCAATGATACATATATGTATGTGGTTATTCGGATGAAAGATAATCATACTCGCTTGACAAGGCGAAAAAAAGTTTGGCTTTGTTCTTCGTAAAACCGATATTTTCTAGTCAATGTCAAATATTATTATGTGAAGAAAAAAAAAAGAAAAAAGAATCATTAAATGAATGGATTAATGAATAAATGAATGAATTCTTAAATGGATACCGTATAATCAAGTTGACCGTTTTTCGCAAGCGCGAAAGCATCTCCGATAAGGCGAGCGCGTGAAGTCGGAGAAAAAACCTGTTGAGAATTATTTATTCAGTCAGTGGTTCTGAACTTTATACAGTCAGTGGTTTCGAAAAAATAGAATGCACGTTTGTTTAGTAGACATAGGATTGCTTGAACTCTGAAGTGTTTAAAATTGAACATCAAGCGAGCTTTTTTTACGACCTTGAAACCTCTAATTAAAAAAAAATAATCATGAGCAGAGCTTCATGTCTTAACTCTTTCTTTTTCTATACATACATGTATATATGTATATATATAATTGGTTTTATTCAAATAAACCAAAAATTTCAATGTCCTACTAGCTCCTGGGAAGTCTTTGAGTGAATCTGATACAAATTCTGAGTGAATCTGAAAGAGAAAAAAGCTCACAGGTCTCAAGTTTATAAACCGATATGCATTAGTTAACTAACACTGAAGTCTTTATTAAGTTGCTCAATTATGTTCTGCCAGCCTTGCGCATCATAGTTGATGCGGTAGAAGCCGATAGAGTCTGGGTTGATTATCAGAAGCTGAGACGCTTTCAAAGGCAGTCGAAGGACTAAAATTACAGGTTTTTTGGTGTCCAGGCAAAAGCTTCCCAAAGATTCTAAGGTTTATAAGGGGTTTTTCAAGGATTCATAGTATCAGAATGATACTCTGCCAAATTTTGCTCTCATCATTTATGTCATCAAAACAACATTAAAAAAAACTTATGTATAAGCTGAGTTTCAAAGAACATAGTTAACACATTTTGTCTCGAAACTCATTAAGCGTCCTTTAGAGAGGGAAAACGAGTGAGTTGAAATTAGTTCCGGAGAAGGAGAGCGCTATCAGCGCTACCAATTCTCTGTCAACCTGTTAGTTATCATTCTCATTCTCTGTCAACCTGTTAGTTATCATTCTCATTCTCTGTCAACCTGTTAGTTATCATTCTCAATTCATTCCTCTCCATAAATCAGTTGTCTTGTTCGTCCTACTCGTCCTCATTTCATAGTGATTTCAAGGATTCTTTGAGATGAGGAAGTTGATGATCGAAGCTTTCTATTCAAACTCTTAAAAGTAACTCCACAGTTGCTTACTCTTCGGGCCAAGTTTACTTTCTCAAATACATGTAAATCAAACACATCAACAATAACTTCGAACTACTTATATTCTGGCGATAAAAATAACAGTAATAAGAGCAAGTTAGATACGTGACTGAAATGCACTGGATAAGTGTCGAACCTTCATGTAGCCATTCCATGCTTTTGTTCTCCCCATCCACCTCGTACCAGATAGGGATATCCCATTTGTACCAGAAACGTGCGTTTCGAAATTCGGGCCTTTCCTCAATTACGAAAGAACCTTTTAGACTTGCTTTATTGATCGAGCTACCCTATTCTTTTTTTGAAATCGACTTTTTTGTTAGTAAAAACCGTTTCTTGAGGAAACATTGAACCCCTCCATTTTTTTACGGGGCTTTTGACAAAATTTGACTTTTTATCTCAACTGGTATAGGTGTAGTGAAATTGCATTGTACTGCATTGAAGAGAGTTGAAAGAAACTTTGGGGCAACGGATGAGAAGAACACGTCCAAAACACATTTTCTACACACACCATGAAATTGAAATCCTGAGCAAACTACCAAGAATCTCTAATTTCACAACGAAAATGATTCTTTCTGCGACCAAGTACCTCGATAACGTAATTTCGCTTTCAACTGCATTATCAAAAACTATGAGCAAGTTTTATTTGGAGGTTATACAAATATCCAATGAAATAATCAATCAATAAGTTGATAAATTAACAATTTTTTTCAATAATCAAATCTTCAAATCTATCGATGAATTACTCTATGAATTGATCGATCAATCTTTCAACTGATCCTTTAAGAGTGTACCTCCATGACAGTGTCTGTCCACTTGAAACGAGTCTGGCTAAGTTCGATCTCGTTCTCGTTAAGGCGATTAACACTCACAACAGGGTAGCCCATCTCAAAACAATCAGAATGGAGTTCAAAATCTGTTTCATAAAGATCTTTTCAAAAAAGGTTAAACAAAAAGATCTATTCTTTTCTTCTGATATTTTCCATAGGATGGTTGAAAATCCCATGAAAAGTCAGTAAAGACTGTGTGCTATATAATAAATCAGTGGGGTCAAAAACTTAGGTCAAAAATTCACTCAGATAAAAGACCGCGAGCTCAAAGTTTTTTTTAGGAAACATAATTTGTCTAATAAATTTCTTCTTTTCGTAATTTCTCATCTCACACAATAAAGGGCAATAAACTATTCACGTCAATGGAAAAAAAGCAAAAAATCTCGAAATTCAGTGAGTACGAAAAGTGAGTTCGACAGCTTAGCAATGCCCTGTATTCTAATGAAAAAAGGTCTTGATATAATGCGTAATTGGTATTAAAGTGCACTTGTAAAATCCAATTAGCAGCAAAGTCGCCCACATTGAACTTCTCTCCATCCCATGCCCGCACCTGCAATAATTTGTTGACTCTCTTATAAACTGGGTCGTTATGAGAGCTGTAAACCCGTATCAACGACTAAGTCAAAAATTTTTTTTTGGGATACTCTGAATTATGTTCTCCTTATTAGCTTAGCAATTGAAGATTAATTTAGCAGAATCTGGAAAATAAAACTGATGAAACGTGTGTCTTGAACGAATTCTGTTTAGAAGTGTAAACTTGTTAAGACTTCAAAAAAGTTTAGTTAAATATTCCTAAAAGAAATGAGTTAGATTTTAGTTTAAAAAGTCTTAAATTTTTTGGAATTTCAAGTTGGATGAACATAAGAATTGCCAGGCAATAATAAATTAAGAGTCTTACTTATGAAACGCCAATTTGAAAGATAAAATTAAGGAGGAAGAAAGCATGAGAGAGAAAAGGAAATCACAGAGGAGAAAAAAAGAAAGAGAGAGAGAAAGAGACAGAATGAGAAAGAGAAAAAAGAGAGGTTTCAGAGAGAGAAAGAGAAAGAAAGAAAGAGAGAGAGAAGAGAGAGAGAGAGAGAGAGAGAGAGAGAGAGAGAGAGAGAGAGAGAGAGAGAGAGAGAGAGAGAGAGAGAGAAAGAAAACCTTCTAACTTCTTCTGTTGTGACCGAGTCGATGCTCCCGAAGAAATCCGCAGCAGTCGTAGTGTTGTATTTGTAGTCGCGTAGATGCTTCTGAATAACAAAGAAACATTAATTTTTATTAGCAATACGCTGTTTGGATTGACTTTGCCTTTGCCTCACATGCCTCAAGGACGGACTAAGCGCCCTCACATGCCTCAAGGACGGATTAAGCGCCCTCACATGCCTCAAGGACGGACTAAGCGCCCTCACATGCCTCAAGGACGGACTAAGCGCCCTCACATGCCTCAAGGACGGATTAAGCGCCCTCACATGCCTCAAGGACGGACTAAGCGCCCTCACATGCCTCAAGGACGGACTAAGCGCCCTCACATGCCTCAAGGACGGACTAAGCGCCCTCACATGCCTCAAGGACGGACTAAGCGCCCTCACATGCCTCAAGGACGGACTAAGCGCCCTCACATGCCTCAAGGACGGACTAAGCGCCCTCACATGCCTCAAGGACGGATTAAGCGCCCTCACATGCCTCAAGGACGGACTAAGCGCCCTCACATGCCTCAAGGACGGATTAAGCGCCCTCACATGCCTCAAGGACGGACTAAGCGCCCTCACATGCCTCAAGGACGGACTAAGCGCCCTCACATGCCTGAAGGACGGATTAAGCGCCCTCACATGCCTCAAGGACGGACTAAGCCTCACATGCCTCAAGGACGGACTAAGCGCGAGGAAGACAACGATGAAATTTCCTAAAATCATAACGAGTACACTGCACCATGAAAATATGAACTCTCTATGTAATCAATCCGGGGTGGTATTTTTGTTAACTTTTCTGTTCTCCAAAGAAAGACAACTTAATTTATAACAACGCCTTCGCTAACTGATGCAGAACTAAAGTAAAGAACGAGAAGGGTATTGACCTGAACTCCTTCCTTGAAGGCCTCGGGGCCGACTACCGCTCGGATCATTCGGATGACGCTAGCGGCCTGCAACACAGGACTCTAATTGATATTTCCCGACTACAATCTTGTAGAACTTCATAAAAAAAACTTAGCTATATGAACATGTTTTCGAGAAAAATCGTGGGAAAAGATTAACATATAATTAAGTAGACATGAAGAACTTCCTCGTTTTTTTCAGTTCGCATTCGATTCTTTTCAACAATCTCAGAGTGATCTCAGAGTGAAACCTTTATCTGCTATTTTAGAACTAATTGTGAATCGACCACTTGAGCTTTAACAAGTAAAACACATGAATTCCTCAAAAATTATTCGCGAAAGCCTCTCAGATTCACCAGAACTCAAGAATCCTCAGTCAAGCAGTCAATGAACTTCGTTTCTTGATGAAATTGATGAGAAGAAGAAAAAATACAAGACTATCTCAATGTGATCTTGTTTGTGAGAAAGTCTTAGTATTGCACTTTGACGATGTTTGTGACGCGTGCCATATTATAAAATTTTACAACTGAGTAAGTCTTGATGGATGCTGATAAATGACCTTCTTATACGTGATGACATCGAAGATGGACTCAATCTCCGTGTTGGTCTTGAGCTTGTAAGTTACGGGATGAGAGGAAGCCTTGGCGTCTGTCCTTAGGGCGCCTTCCAAGTTGAACGGCAAAAAAAACTCTTCCTGGAAATCAATGAAACTCATTCAAGAGATTATTTTTCTTATTAAGTTTTTTTTCACTCTCCAATTATATCTCGACTCCTTTTCCCATCCCTCTCTGCTACTGAAGTTCTCGTACGCCTTTTCATTACTCTACCCCTCTACCTTCCGTTTTCTCTTATCTGTTGCTGTCATTCAATTTTTTTTCTTCTAAAAGTTAACCTGAAGATTTTCCACCTTATGCTATCATGATGTTGAGAATTCCTGGAAAAAAATTAAAGTATAGGGAATGGAAAAAGAAAAGAATCAATAAAGATAACAATTCTCATTTGAGGGGAGAGGTGCTCAGCGGCCAGAGTCTCAAAAAGCACGGTCACGCCCTCGTTTAGCCAGAGCTCGTCCCACCACGAAATCGTGACGAGGTCACCGAACCACTTAAATCATTGTAGCTGCATCATCAGTTATTGACACTGACGCAGCTCATAAAAAAGTTTCTAGCGTGATTAGGGAATGCCTTCATAATGCATCATATGTGCTATTCCAGCTTTTTTTTCTCGATAACATTGTTACATGAATAGTTGACGTTTAATGTCTTATGAGATCTATAAGTGCAATTGATCTTTCAACTTGGATAAAATGCTCAAAATTAGCTCAATCTTTTGCATAAAAGTTTTTCATTGGTCTTACAGATATTATTTACATGAACTAAAATATATACTGTCCTAGCTTATTTTTTCTCCGAGATTGTCCAACTAACCATGTGGCTCATTTGATGCGACAGAGTTCGGTAAGCCATGAACTTGTCGAGTAGATCGTTGTTACGCGCATCATAGATCACCCCTTCTTCCCTAAGCTAGCTAATATTTTTCTTCGATAAGTCTATGCAAAACGAGAATCAATAATTTGTTTGTCTTGAACAGTTCAAAAGACTACGAGAAAGACTAAAAAATAGATTTAAATGCACTTCATGACGAAGAGGGGAACGGAAGCTAAAATAGCCTCAAGTCGCCGGTGAACCATCATTTACATTGAGACACAGAATAAAAAAATTATTTCCAGACTCGTAAATTTTTCCACATTTAGTTATAAAGACCTACTACTTACAAACAAAAAAAAACAAAATTATTTTCTCAGTTAAAAAAAAACCAAAACAACCGCTCATTTGCGAAGAGATAAAGGATAATGGGCCAAGCGGTTGAACGCAGGATTGCACTTTTTAACGGCTCACTACTTCTCTCTTTTTTTCGTCTCCTTCGCTTTTAATTTTTTTGGACGCTCACTCAAAGCTATCAGACTTTAAGAGGCTTTCAATACCCATCATCGGAAAAGCAGTGCATACCTGTACATCAGAAGTCCCCAGTTTTCCATGGCACCAGCCTCGAAAACCGGCAAGGCTACCAAGTCTGTGAAGTGAGAGCGATTTCCGGTAAATCATTCGACATTTGCAGACATTCAAAACAAAACAATAAGTTTCAAGACAATAAATTTCATAATTGTATGTATTGTATTATGAGGAATGGATGACTAATTAAATATTTGAATACCAACCTAATATTTGAATACCAACCTAATATTTGAATACCAACCTAATATTTGAATACCAACCTAATATTTGAATACCAACCTAATATTTGAATACCAACCTAGCTTTTCCAGCGGAAACTGTTGATTGTAATAGTCTTCATAGAATTCAAGACTTTTAATGCTTGTTTTGAGAGCGAACTCGGTATAGTTTATCGTTGCTGGTCGAGTGTATATACGAACCTGAAACCAAATGAAAGCAAGTATTCAAGAAGGAGTGAATTAACGACTCAAAGAATGACTATGATTCAGTCCAATAATGAATGAGTTCATGAGCAAATGAGTTTTTTGATAGGGAAAAGATTTTTAAAAAGAAAGAGCAAGGAAAAAGACTGTTTTGAATCAAATTCAAAAAATCTAATTGTTTTAAAACCCATCATGTGCAAGTTAATACCTTCAACTCAAGCCATTTTAAATAAGCGAGACTTGTTAACCTTATGCAAAAAGCGTGATGATTATTGCTTCTCAATTGATTCAATAAATATAATTAATTTATACACATATACACCTCGACACAAGTTCTGGAGAGTAAAAAGATTGATTGGAACTCAAAAAAGCCCCATGTACAACAAAGTGTTATATATAACAGGAGCAAACAAGAGATAGGAAAAAACAGCTAGTATTAGGGGTAAACCGAATCTAAGCGCCGCTCTTTCACCGAAGCAAGTACTAAAAACCTAAGTTACCAAAGACTGATTGCTAATATGCGACAGAGTGCAATATGGAACCTTAGACTTCTCTGTCTCTTTTTTCATGGGTAACAAAGACGATACTGACTCGGGTGCCAGAATTTGTGTTTCCTTCTGTGTAAATGAAGTCCCCAACGAAAAGAGCGAGGAGATACGAAGACATGGGTGGAGTCTCTTTGAATGACGTCACGTCCCAGCCTTCCCTTCAACATTTACACAATAATCATGGATGAAGGTTTCCGTTGCTAACTATCAAGTTTGTCTACTTTAAAAGAAAGCTACATAGAATATAATACTAGTCAAAGATATCTCTAAGGTTTAAAGGGGTAATATCTAAAAATGGCTGTTAGGCGTGAAAGCAAAGAAAGAGCGAATACATGAATAAGAACTTCAATTTGCGAACAAGTCTTATTCAAGAAACGTACCAAACTTTGTACAATAAAAATGAATTCTCTTGCCTAAACTCAGTAATGCGATTTTGAAGCATAGTTTTACTTCTTGTTCTGCAAACTCAACCAATTTTCAAGTAGCATCCATTATTAGATCTTTATTTTATGTAATATAATAATTGAATGTTATAGAGAATAACTGAATTAAAGATTAGGACTGCATGAACAGGTACACAAAATGCTAGTAATCAAAAGTAAATTAAGAAGCTAAAGGAGCTGGAAAGTTTACCCCAGCGAATGAGATCCTTCTTCGATAGAATTCGAGACTGCACTGGAACCGGTGGGATGAATGACCTGGAAAGCAGATACTTATTAAATAGAGTAATGCCTAATGAATTTGGTAATAAAGCTCATGAAAACTTGCTTTTTGAAGTCAGAAAAGCAATGAGAGATTTACCAGATTGGAATAAACAGGATGACAACAAACTCTTCTTGTTCAACGATAAAAAAAAACTTGTCTCTATTTGGAGGTTGCCTTTTTTATTCTAGCTCTCGAATAGTTTTGTACTATAAACAAACATCTTTGAAAAATGAGTAAAATTCCGACGGCTTTAATTAGAATTCACCACACACTTCAGGGACTGGCTCTGTCCCAAATAAAAATATTTGATGATTTAATGGATCAAAGAAATCAAAAACCGGCCTCTATTTTCCATGGCGCTTTGAAAGCAGGCTCATCGAAGCAGGGTATGAACCGACGTGCATGATGCGGCTCCATGTGTGAGGATGCGTAGTATCTGCACGGTGCACAAAACATATTACTCAAACATCTTTTTCTTGTTGAAAATAGTTTATTGTAAAACAGGTCAAACTCCATATATGGTCACCATTGAGGAAAGGAAGTTAATAAACTTGTACTCATTTTTGTCTTTATCTTTTTATTTTCTCTCTCTCTCTCTCTCTCTCACTCTCTCTCACTCTCACTCTCTCTGACACGCTCTCTCTCTCTCACTCTCTCTCACTCTCTCTCTCTCTGACACGCTCTCTCTCTCTCTCTCTCTCTCTCTCTCTCTCTCTCTCTCTCACTCTCTCTGACACGCTCTCCCTATAAGTAACTCCGTCTATCTCTTTTTTTGGATTCGAAAATACATCAGCAACAACAAAAAAACGACATTGCATATGAAAAAGGTTCTCATACCGAACTTCGCCGTCTTCTTTGGTGTATTTTGCGAGATAAAGGCCGTTTAGACCATTCTCGAGGGTATTGTTGAAGACGATTCGAAGCATGATCTCTTCGCCAATGGGAAGATTCTGTGAGGAATATTCTGACCCAAACTCAGACCAATCTGAGCAGATGATTTGATAAATTCTATACTAATAACACCTGATCCATCAGTTCCCGAAGGAAGTAATATATGTAGACCTAGAGTTCCTGTTATTGGTTAAGAACTTGATTTGATGGTTCTGAGTAAGCAGGGAAGAATATTAAAAAGAACGAAATAACAAACAGTTATATAAAGTTATATTTGCTTTGCATTTACTTTCTTCTATTTCAAATAAATGAAAATTAGCTATTTGACTTTAGTTTTTCGAATTAGTCTTGAAATAACCACATCGTTTTTCTACTTGAGGCACAAATTAACAAACAAGTATTGTTTTATGAGACCTAATTATTTATTTTGTTTTTATACATGACTAAGATTCACAAACCTGGTCCAGTTCGAAGAAGACCTTTTTTTGAACGTCACTCTTTCGAATGCCGATGACTTTGATGCCCAATGGCTCGAGAACCTCTTCGAATGTGGGAAGGGCAGTGGTCGTGGTAGTTTCCGTAACGGGTTCGGAAGAAGTGGGCGGAGACATCGAGGAGTTTATCTCAAACAATTCTCGTCTCCGCAAAGATTATAAATGTGATCTGGGTTGTGCAGTATCAACGTGATAGCTTCTCATAAAAGAGTCAATAATCTGAACTTCGTTACGCCTGTGGAATATATCAATTTTGCTTCTACAGTTTACTAAATCCCACTACATTTAACAGCACCTCCAATATCAGAAGACGATGCTTTGAGGAGGTTAAAAACTTCATTTGTTTCATGATTTCATCGCGGTTTGGTTTCGGCAGGATTCTTCAAATTAGTGTTCCCTAGTCGGGGAAATAGATAAAATATTTCATTGTCATTAGACTAGTTATAGTATCAATATGACTTGCAGTTAAACCCAACAAAAATTATAGGCATTGAAATGAGCGTAAAAAGAGCGTAGAAAAAAGCATCCAATTAACAAGTGTAGTTCTATGTTAATAAACCAGAATCGAATTGTTCTGTGGAATTGAATAAGCGTACCTCTTTCTCCCATTCCATCATGGTAGCATTTTCAGCGGCAAAGGAGAAGGCTTCCGTTTCCTTAGGTGTTGTATCTTCGGTGTTCGGAATTGTCGAGTCTTCAAGCATGAGAGTCGTGGACTCTTCAGGAGAAGCGGTGGTTGTAGTGTCTTCAAGTGTAGGGGTCGTAGAGTCTTCCATCACAGTCGAAAAAGTGGTGGAATCTTCAGGTATAGTCGTTGTAATGTCCTTGGGTTCCGCACTCGAAGATTCATCAAGGGTCAGGGTCGACGCTTCTTCAGGCACGGATGTTGTGGATTCATCTGGATTAGAAGCTGGAGTTGTCGGAATGGATTGCTCTGAGGTGTCTTCAACCACATCAGAGGGGCTTTCAGCTGCTGTGGCTTCCTCTTCTCGAGAGACTCGCTATAATTTGTTGCTCTACTCGTTTTTGTAAATTATAGTTTTTCATTATTGTTTTCTGGACCCTTCTTAACAAGTTATTTCTTTTCAAGTTTCTAGAAATTAAGCAAATTACTAGCTTTCAAAGAGCGGATTTTTCCAAAACACGATAAAGTTATGGTAACAAATTCACCCAACGGGGTGGAATTTATCTCTATAGAAACATTCCTGATACTTCAAAGAGCTGATACATTTTCTTACTCTGTCCAATGTGAAGTCCAACACGACAAAAACGACAAAATAAGAAAGATCAGCCATATGATCATTTTTCTTATCCTATGGTTCTATGTGAAACTTTCGAGGCATCTAGTTTAAAGAGCATCTAGTTGTGTGTAAAGTTTATGAGTTGAATGCCTGTAGAGAAACTCTCTATGGGTAGAAGAACAATCATTATTTTGAGCATGTTTTATACATTAATACTTGAATCACACTTATGTCCGTATGCCTGAATCGTAGAAAAAGTGTACTTACAGTGCGCATTTTGCTTCTTAGTAGCTGGAACTGTTCGAAAGCTCCTTCTTCGTATTCTATCCGCTCGGAGTTCATTTCAATGACATTTGTGGAATCCTTCACCAGGAGTTTTATGAGGAGTACAGCCTGAAACAAATCGCTTGAATAGTAAAATCCCTCCAACACCGGGAAGTGAGTGAGAAAAGGCCCATTCAAATTTTTAAGCTTAAGTTTTTTCAGATTCCCTTAGTCTATCGGGTGCTCACGTTGGAACGAAGAATTATTTTATGTTTAAATCACGGTTAATTTTATGAAGCTAGTTCTCTTAATTTTCAAAAAAATTTTTTCTTGTGAACTGAAGTTTCAGACGGTTTAGCAAACTGTAAACAATCTTGAAACACTGAGTATATGGGAGCGCTAATACTCTAAAAGAGACAGGTAAGCGAATATTGGGTATGACAAAGATAGAAAATCTCACCTCGTATACATTCTTCTTCTTATCGGGAATGACCGCTTCGAATCCCGGTAAGTGTATTTTCATCGAGAGATTGTACCTAGTAAGAACCAATCAAAATTATATAAAAAAACATTCAATTTTGGTCTTTTCGGTACTAAGCAATTTTCTTTGCCTTGAAACTATTTTAAATAGTTGCAGACAAGTCATGCCTCACTAATTCTGGGTTCTTATGCAAAGCTGATTTTGAACTTATTATTTAATCAAAAATGACCCATTTTAAAGTTTTTCGTAACCTGATCGACCAATACCGATTCGAAACAAGTTTTCGAAGGAAAAACAATTACTTCACGTTTTTATCGTTCCTGCAAACTTGATTCCCGTAGTTTATTTGATGCAGATGTGGAAACAATCTTTAAAATCTTACGAAAATGTCATTTTTCTAATTTTCTTCTTAGATTAAAAACCTGTTTTTTGAACAAAACCGTCGGGTAACTACTCAAAAGTCTTCGGTGAAATGAATGGACCGACCGAATACTTTTATTTTTAAAACCTCTAATTGCTCAGTGATCATGTACAGGAGTTGACATCTAACCATAGAGGAATCAAGTTCTGAGAAAGTCTGCTCATGACGGCATCTGCCGACTGCTTTCCTGTCATCTGGTCGACGCTTTCGAGTTCAACATCACTTCCGAGTTCTTCCGCTAGACCATAAGACCTGCATTAGCACCAATCATACTCGAACAAAGGTTCATCACTTCATTCAGTAATATTACTTGAAATGAAGTCAACTGGCCGATGATTGTTTTGTCACCCATGTATATGAATTTTAGTGTGACCCATGTATGTGATTATGGAACAGTGTAATTCGCTATACTAACATCTTTGATAGATGATCAAAGTGTTTCAAATGTAACTATTCGTTATCTTTTTTATTTACCTCACTCAAATTTTTATTTACAGGGTCGTGTGGCAAATGGATCAGCAAAGTGTATATTATATGAAATGATACTGTTTTTATTCTTTAGATGTTTAGTTGTTCAGAGTGTTGACCTGCATAGATCCATCTGACATTCTGTAACTGACAACTTTTGTCGTACGAAGGTTTGTCGAATCTTTCGTTCAAATGCGGTTAGACTGACATATTGTACTTTGAAGCGACGATGGGTTCACCGATTGGCTTGGTCTCTATTTGGATGACCTTGCTCTTCGTGTGAAAATGCATCAAGGTGATTGAGCCAGCAACGATGAAGATGCAGAGTATGGAGACCGAGCAGCAGAGAGCGAGAGTGCACAGAACACCGTCGGGAGGCTTCTGCAACATACATATTTTAAATTCTTTATCTTCCAGAATATGGTTTGTTTGATTAAATAACATTGTAGCGACGAAACGCTAATAACATTTATAGGCGTTAATACATATTATAGCAGGTGACGTCATCAATATCATATAAACAGATGACGTCATCAATGACGTTTCGCTTCAATAAAACTGTCGACTATATAAGCGACGGCTCTTTGAATTTCTTTCAATTTGTTCTCCCTTTTTTCTATGTATTCTTTTTAATGCTTTTAAAGATATAAAGGTTTAATTACCCAAGTTTGAGGTGTTGCCACACAAGACAACCCCGACAAAATGGCGACCACGGCGACCACGGCATAGTCAAGCAGGGACAAGCAGCAATCAGTCGAGCAGGGACGAGCAGCAACCAGTCAAGCAGAGACAACTACCAATCAACTGATCATCTTGCTGCAGCGTCTCAACCCTGCCCTCAACTCTTGGACACAAGTTAAAAATTCAAAAGAATTTTCAAATCAAGAATTAGCCTCTTCATTCAAGCTTGAAATAAGGCATTCCTCACTGATCACCTTCACTTCATCATGTCCGGCCGTATTCGGACCTCGATAGCACAGGCAAGCAAGGCCCTCAAACACAGCATCAACCAAGCAAGTAGTTTTCTGGACAAAGCGGAAAATACCACCACAAAAGAGAATTCTGACTCTGAGATCACAGAGCACCTTCAAAAAGTATTTGACGAGCGATCCATTCTCCTAAAGCCCTATCGCCGCTTAGAGAAACATCACAACGCCTTCGAAGAACTGAAGACAGATTCTCCCAACGAAGTGTTAACCTTTGACAACTTCATCGCTAAACACGGAGATTATCGAACTCTCCTCAACTTGGCGACTGAACTACTAAACCGTTTCGACACCCTCGTGACAAAATTCATCACTGAAGGTCGTTCTCGGAAACTGCCTCTATCTGACATCATTGACGAACACAATGAACAATCCTCGCAAATTTTAACAGATTCGTTTCAACAAAAAACTGGAACTGTTGAAACAACATCAAAAGCGGTACCACCCAAAACCAACTCTACAACGGATGTGGCCAATCACACAAACGAGCCCCTCTTTGCCAACCACGGACCAAGTGCCTTCACAACAGCCGCCCTCCTGTCTGATCGACTTCCCAAGTTCAGTGGGGACATTCTAAAATGGCCCTCTTTCATCGAAAGCTTTCAATCTCTAATCTCACAAGGCGGAGTACGTGGAGTAGATCGTCTTTCAATGCTGAAAATGTGCGTTCAAGGCGAAGCAAAACAGATCATCTCTGGCCTAACTTCTATCGATCACAACTTTGAAACCGCTCTCCACTTGCTGAAGATGGAATATGACCATCCCATCTTTGTACAGCAGACACTTCTCAATCGCATTCGTGACCTTCCCGATTGTCAAAACTGCACAAGCCTAAGACCTTTCTACCTCAGCTTGAACGCTCTCGTCCAACAACTGCTCCCCGACGGCACTTTAGAAGGAGGAGACACCTACCTCATCAATTCCATACTTGGAAAACTACCCACATCAATGAGCGCTCGCATTGCCAAAGATATGTCTAAGCGTCAAGTGACAATATTCACTATTATGGACATCCTTCAAGAATCATTCGAAACAGAACGCTTCGAACAACTTTTCTCTAAGCATAATGCGCGTTCGAAAGACAACCATTCTCCGGCAGCTAAACCAAGGCAAGTCAACCGTCTCTTCTCAGCTCCAACTCACAACCAACATCGAGCTTCTAATACGAAGACTTGTCAACTCTGCGGCGGTAATCACTCAGTCTTCGCATGCACACAGTACGCAACTCCCCTCGATCGCAAAAAAGCAGCATTCCAACTGAAGTTATGCTCGAACTGTCTCTCACCAAGTCATCTCGTAAAAGAATGCCGGTCTCGCAGACGATGCCAAAGCTGTCAAGAAACACACCACACAAGTACTTGCGAGAAACTATTCAATAGAATGACCCCGCAAACAACAGAGCGTACTCCTCCCAGTCCTAACCCGAAATACAACTGTAACGCCACTTCAGGAGAGAGACATCGCAACAACAAACAGATGCATCCGCGAATCACCCATCATACATCAACTAACTGTGCAATTACGCAAAATTCAAATGTAGTCCCCATGAAAACACAACAAAAACTCTCGTCAACACAAAAGACCACAGCTCCTGTCTACACAAACGACATGAATCCTTCTCTAGCCATATATGCAACTCTGTTCAATCCAAAACATCACGAACTCCTGTCGGATCACTGTGTCGTTCTTTTCGACTGCGGATCGACGATCAGCTACATCGATGAAAATCTAGTTACATATCTCGGCTTGGAAACTTCGGATCGTCGTAACCTCAAAGTAACGACGTTTCACACAAGTGAGCCACAAATGATAACATCGACGCTGCATATACTGGGAATCAAGTGTGTGAATGGTGACCCGTATTACCTGCCTGTCCACTCCACCGATTTCATCATACCAGAGATATCTTGGATGGCACATACATCCGGGATTACGCCAACATTGATCAGATCTCGACCCCAAATTTTGCTCGGTCAGGACACTCTTTTCGACCTGTTCTTCAATAACATTACAACGTCTGATTTGACTTCGGAACTACGGCTATTACACACAACAATAGGAGACATAGTCAACTTCAAAAAATCCAACTCAACAATGAAGTTCATGACCATGGTTGCCGAAGTAACTGAATGCTCGCCGACGCCATTGCACGACGACATACCTTCGCTCGAGCAACTCGAGAAAACCGTCGATTCATACCTCTCGCTCGAATCTTTTGGGGTGTTGGACACTCCGGAAGCAACGAATGAGGACCAGGCTTGCCTCGAACAATTCAGAAAGACCATCAGATACGACAAAGAAGAAAAACGGTACTACGTTCAACTACCATTCAAAAAAGATCCCAATCTTCTTCCATCCAACTTCGGACTCGCTTTCGGCAGACTACGCAACAATTATGACCAACTAACAAAGAGTGGCTTGATCGAAAGCTACGATGCAAACTTCCGAGAACAGATCGAACGGGGCATACTTGAAGAAGTACCCTACAACGAGATTTACAAGGACACTGGATGCCACTATCTTGCTCACTTTGGAGTCCAGAAGCAATCAAATGAAACAACCAAGTTGCGGTCTGTACTCGACGGCTCTGCTAAGAGCCGAAACAGTTTCTCACTCAACGATTGCCTCTTTCGAGGACCTGTGATTCTACCAGACCTGATCGGCATTCTTCTACGTACCCGGACCGCTCCGATTCTAATCTCTGCGGATATCGAGAAAGCATTCTTGATGGTAGGCCTGGAAAAGGCTTCTAGAGACTTCACCCGCTTGCTGTGGGTACGCGACATTCATCAGATCCCATGCAAACAAAACCTCGTGGTATACAGATTCCGAAGAGTCCCTTTCGGTCTCAACACGTCTCCCTTTCTGCTGGCCGGAACGATTCTGCATCACATGGAAAGAAACCCGTCTTCGATTGGTGACAGAATCCGAGACATGTTGTACGTCGACAACATGTTCGGTCTGGCTGAAACAGAGCATGACGGAGAGCAAATGTTCCACGACTCACGCAAACTTTTCAAGGACGCATCAATGTGTCTCCGTAAATTCGTTTCCAACAACCAAAACTTGAACGACCTCTTCCGACAACACGATGCAGCATCAGAAAACACAAACTACACAAAAGTTCTTGGTCTCACTTGGAACACTTCAGAAGATATCTACTCTCTACCTCCATTTCCTTCCTTGCCGAGCATGCCTTGGACAAAAAGAAAGGCACTCTACTACACTGCAAGCCTATTCGATCCTCTAGGATTCGTTACGCCAGCAACTCTGCCACTCAAAATCTTCCTTCAAGGATTGTGGAAAGAAAAACTCGGATGGGATGACAGTTTTCCAATACATCTCATGAAAAGTTGGAACAGTATAATTGCACCCTTGACCGACGAGCCAGCAACAATCACTGTTCCACGACTCTGCCTACCTTTCTCTACGGATGAATGCACTTTCGAACTACATGCCTTCACGGACGCCTCAAAAGTTGCCTACAGCGCAGTAGTCTATTTGGTTACTCGTCGCCCTGACAACTCCACTCACGTGAAGATGATTCTCGCGAAAGCCCGCGTCGCTCCCTCCAAGTGCTCGACAACTATTCCCCGAATGGAATTGCTCGGAACATTACTTGGAGCAGAGCTTCTTCATAAGACAATCTCTGAGATTCGCCTTCCGATCGGAAAAACATACCTGTGGACAGACTCCATGGTATGCCTTTTCTGGATTCGTTCGATTTCCAACGACCGGCTTCCGATCTTCGTACGCAACCGGATCACTAAGATACAGACCCTCATTCCAAAGACCGAAATACGTCACGTCAATGGAGACAACAATCCCGCGGACTGCGCAAGCCGAGGATGCACATTCTCGGAGCTCGGACATCACAAGCTCTGGTGGCAAGGACCCAATTTTCTTCGGCTACCCAGCCAACAATGGCCAACTCAACCAGTGGAGATCGCAGACGTTTCTTGCCTGCTCACTTGCATCGACATCTCTCGATTCTCGAAGTGGACAAAACTAGTTGGAGTCATGCGAATGGTTCTTATCTTCATACAGAAAGCAGCGAGAAAGCCCATTCACAGCCCAGCAGATCTCACAGAACTGAGCGAACGAAAACTTTTCTCAATCGCACAACAAGCATCTCCACCACACGAAAAGCAATCATCTATTCTACGCCTCTACTTCGACCACCAAACTAATCTACTACACTCATTAGGACGCATTGACAACTGCCAGCTGGACGAGAAAGCTCGAAGACCAATTTTCCTTCCACATCACCCAATCACAAAGCTGTTCTGCCTGCACACGCATCAACTTTTAGCACACGCGGGAGTCGAACACTGCGTACGAGAACTACGCCAACGGGTATGGATACCGAACATTCGCAAGTTCGTCAAGCAAGTCAACGATAAGCTCTGCATGACCTGCATCAAAAACAAAGCAAAACCGTACGTACTTCCCGACTTTCCCCAGCACCCAGAAATACGAATCAACACTCCGAACCATCCGTTCCAACATGTTGGAATGGATATGACCGGACCTATCGCAATTCGCAAAAACGACGGAACAACTGAAAAAGCATGGATCTTACTCATTACATGCATCAACGTCAGATGCATTTATCTCGACGTTCTATGTGACCTGAGCACCGCCACATTGCTCTCTCGCATACGACGCTTTGTAGCAACACACGGAGCCCCTGCCACCATAATATGCGACAACGCGACAGCTTTCAAAGCTCTAAAAGACGTACAACAAGTGCAACTCGTGGAGGCACTCCCTCCAGAAATCATCGACTTCTGCGCACGCCAAAAAATCGACTATCATTTCATCACGCCCTACTCGCCATGGAGTGGCGGGTTCTATGAACGACTCGTTGGCCTCACGAAGAGCTCCCTCAAGTCTACCATTGGAAGAAGAACGCTTGATCTGGAAACTTTCACCACCCTCGTGAAAGAAACAGAAGCCATCATTAATAGTCGCCCGCTCACGTACATGGCCTCAGGTACAGAACTACTACCTCTTCGGCCGATTGACTTCCTCAGACCCAACGCTCAAATCTCTCTCCCTCGGTTCCCAAAAACTGATCGAGACGACCCAGACTACATGCCACGACTGCATTTCCGCGATCACCTCATCAACTCATGGCAACAACAATCACAAATGCTTGATCAATTGTGGAAACGTTGGGTACAAGAATACATCACCAGCCTTCGAGAAAGAAACCAACATCAACATCCTCACGGAAGGCTGGTCAACAAAAAGAAGCCGAAGTTGAATGATATCGTTCTCATCGCAGATGAAAACCTAAAGAGAGGACAATGGAGAATCGGCCAGATCTGTGGTTCCAAGAATAACCTGGAACGATCCGCCATCGTAAGGGTGGCCAATGGGGGTACACTTTCCCGTCCCATCTCTCTACTGCACAAAATGGAAATCGACAAATCGGAATCTGATGAGAATGATGAGCCTCAAAACCCTCCAAATTCTAATGATCAGACAAGCCAGAGACCAGCAATCCGCAACAGAATGCGAGCCAATAATCACATTGTCTCTCTAACAACACTCGTGATGCTACTACTTCTGCCCATATCCAGTGCAGCAACAGACTCTCGTTGTCGTGACGAGACCGAGCTCAAAATCAGAATGCTGTACATGACACCTTGCACTCAACATGGGATCGGAATTGCGCAGGCCACCTCAGCAATTTCATCAGAAATATGTTGGACCACTATGCGATGTCCATCCGGGGTGATCCAGCCGCTCAAATTCGTGCACAAAGTAAACATAAATCACTGTGGACCACCTTGCCAGTGTCCCAACTGGACCTCCTCATGCAGTAACTACGATGGAAAATTCCGCAAAGAATGGACGAGAGAAAAACTTCCTACAGAAATCACTGAATACGTCCCTCCACAAGTTTGCTCCTTCAACAAGGAATCACACTGTTCTCCACAAGAGAAATTTGGTTTTTTCAACCGAATAGCTCTATTTGATGGCACACTCCTCATCGTCCCCAACATGAACGTCGCGACTTCAGAAGTATACAGAAAAGACGACTTCCGATGCTTCAATCCAAACGGTACCGAGTCTTTCGCCAATCCACCAGAAGTCACAGGAACTATAGCTTTCTGCCGCTATTTTTCGTGCTCAGAAGCTGCTGAAACATTTTGTTTCTACGGAAGTCCCATCACTACGTACAAATTCAAGGAACTTCAAATTCCAATCGCAGCTTGGGGAACAATAAGAAGAAAATACTTCCCTCACCCACCAGCTGGAAAATCGAACTCTATGCAGCTTGCGATTTGCAGCACCGGGGGCATTGAACTGAAACCATATGACCACCCACAAACAATACAAGTATGCATACCTCCCATTTGCACACTCATCGAGAGCACTGAGTCAATTGATCCAAGAATACTGCTACCTAGCTCCCTCGTCGCAACTCCTTATGAAGTCACTATCACTGCCTGGGAGAATGGATTTGAAATGACTACACAAAAACTTCTCTGTCCAGCGAGCCTCTTGTGCGATTCTATCAACTGTCTTGTCTGCTACAACTTCATGATGAACTACCAATGCTGGTCTTTCTCTCATCAAGTTATGGGAGTAGGGACGGCCTTCCTGCTTATTTCATTCCTCGCCTTCCTTTGCAACACTTGCATGATAAGGATCATTAACATCTTTCGTCGTGTGGTTATCGCTCTTTTCCAATGCGTCTGCAGGATTTTCCGCGGTCAACAAGTCTCACTTCCTTTCAAACCATACCGAAGAAAACGATATTTTTCAATTGCCACAATCTTGACGATTCTCTCACCTTTTGCAAATTCATGCTCAGAGGTTACCTCTCTCACCGCAACTGAGAGCAACTGCATTCGAAGCGCAAACGGCACGCTGTCCTGCACCATAAGCGAAACGACCCTTCTAGCTCTGCGTCCGATCGGTCTGCCTACTTGTCTCACAATCCAGAACAGCAACGGAACGATTCTAGGCACCTTGTCTCTTCAGGTCTCTAGAATCGAGTATAAATGCAACAAACAAACCCTGTTTTACACTCGAAATCACAAATTGGAGGTACATTCCCAACAACTCTGCGGACCCGCTTTCAAATCGGGAACGTGCAAAGATGAATACAACCTCGTCCACACCTGCGCCAAAATTCAAAATACGGACAAGCTGAAAATGTTTGAAAAGATCAACAATCACCCCGGTTACACCTACTGCCAGAGTAGTTGTGGCTGTACCACGTGTGGCTGTTTCACCTGTACCGCTAGCTGTCTCATGTATCGCATCATCGCCCTACCTGAAGACGACGAAGTCTTCGAAGCCTACCGATGTCTCAACTGGCAAAACGAATTTACCCTCCAAGCAAGTCTTGCCACCAGAGACGGCATTTCGGAAAAGACCTTCCACTTGCAACCGGGCATCAGCAGTCGCTGGAACGACATCGTTCTCACCATCGTATCATCGAGTCACGTCGCCTTTGAGAACATTCTCACCCAACAATACCTCACGAATGGAATACGTACCGCCCTCATGGAGAACGTCAACCCCGGTATTCAAACTCCCTTTTCAGCCGGACAACTACAATGCCAAACCAGAGAGGATGCGAAAGCCTTCAACTGTTACTTCAGCCCACATGCTTGTCAATGTTCTCCCGCGATGCGTGTCATCTCATGTCACTGTCCATCAGGCAGGATCACTTCTTTTTTCGGGCAAACCAAACTACTTCCTCTGGAACGTGACGGCATCTCTCTACAAAACACTCCGTCCGGTTCTCTCGTAGCTATTGTCAACAACCACGCTGTCTTACAACTTCAAGTGCGCATGCAAGAGATGACATTGAAAAGCACCTGGGAAGAGACCGATTGCCGCACGGAAGCCTCCACAGTAGAAGGCTGCTTTTCCTGCTACCAAGGCGCGTCTTTCGAACTCCTTTGTACGTCATCTTCCTTTGCTGCCTTGGCCAATCTCGAGTGCCGAGATGGAGAATGGAGAGCCAAGCGCACAGTCAAGTGCACGCCCTCGGGACACCGCCAAACACTGAAGTTCTACTACGGCAAAGAGATTGTAAATGCGAACTGCTCTGCGAAATGCCCGGGAGGGCATTTGAACAACTTCATACTGAACGGGACCCTGAATTTCGTTCCAGAATCAAACATGAATATTGTAACCCATACTAGACACGTGATTTCCGGTACAATAGATGAAACAGTAAAAAATGTTTTTGGCCACTTCAGCGACCTTATCAAATCAACATTCGAGGCAATTCTAAATTTCATTAAATCCCCATTTGCCTTCATGATGGAGCTTCTCGTTTTAGCAATCATAATTTGCATTGTTCTGGTTTTGATTAGACAATATCCTTTCCGAATGAAGCTCCGTAATTTTCCGCCCCGGGGAGTGTAGCGACGAAACGCTAATAACATTTATAGGCGTTAATACATATTATAGCAGGTGACGTCATCAATATCATATAAACAGATGACGTCATCAATGACGTTTCGCTTCAATAAAACTGTCGACTATATAAGCGACGGCTCTTTGAATTTCTTTCAATTTGTTCTCCCTTTTTTCTATGTATTCTTTTTAATGCTTTTAAAGATATAAAGGTTTAATTACCGAAGTTTGAGGTGTTGCCACACAAGACAACCCCGACAAAAAACATAAAGAGTACCACAAAGCGGAAAATTTTGCTCAAATATAATGAATTCAAAGACAAAGATTTTTTAAAGAATTTGCAAACAATGTTAATGAAGCTGGTGCTTGGGCACTGAATTTCTTAAAGTAAAAAACAAGGACCTTTTTGATATGATTGATTAGAAATAATGTGGCGCTGATTGAATAAGGGCTCTAGGTGGTACCTTTATTCTAGTCATGAACTTTTTTCAATAATGAAAAAGACTAAGCTGCTCCAGGACTCAATTTTGTTCAATTCCTTCTTAATGATGAGTCTTGAATTTTCAGAATCGACTATTGAAGTATTAACGAATTGCTAGTTTACACATTACAGAAAGATCTTCAATGCTAAGTTTGTTTGGCAAACATGCGGAGCTTCTTCTCCGGGCAAGACGGGCTTTTTGTGGGAAGCGGATGCTTGGGAAGCGGAGTCACTCGCGGAAGGCGGAGGGGTTATGAGGTTGAACTTCTGGTCTTCCTGACATAAAACTTCATTATATACGAAATTAAAGCAGTATTTAACCATCCACTTTTCATCAAGGTTTTCATTTCGGTCTTCAGCAGGAATGGGACCCTTTAAACTGTAGCGTTCTAGTGATTTTTTGGGCATTCCCTTCTTTATATGTTCTCCGCTCTTGCTCAAACTAATTCCCAAAAATTAATAGAAGTAAAAAATATGACATAACGCTTCTTGTCTTTTACCTTGATCATAAAATGAACAGAAAACCTTTTAAGTATGTTATTTCTTTTTCTCGGAATTCATTCATATTCATTTGCTCCCTAAATCGAGTTTTTCTGGACAGAAAAATTCCACAAACAAACCTTTTTAATCCGCAAACTTTTTATACAACTCTTTTTATTGAACTCTCTCACTAGTTAAGATTTCCATGCAATAATTTTTATTCTATTTGAAAATTTGAGAAAATTTATGTGGAAATCCTGTACGGGAGGGATAATATCTTTATCATATTACAAAGTTTTTTTAAATCAGTTAATATTTGGTTTTTGAGTGTCTTTTTGGAGTAAATAAGCTAAGTTGAAAAAAAGCCCCTCTAATACATTTCTCTTTTAAGATTCTCATCTTTTTTCTTAATGAGAGAAATTACTTTTAAAGTGAAAGATGAGTGAACTAACTGCGTAGAGCATCGCAACCAGTTCCTTCTTATCTCCCAGGTCGACTTCCTCCATTATCTAAACAACGCAATTTATCTAAAGCGTGAGCTTTTCGCATCTTGAAAAAATATGAAAAGGTAAGCTTTCGTGATATTTACTTCGCCTCACAGATGGGATCGATTGTGAACGCTTAATCCTTCAGGAGCGAGGGTTAATAAGATGCTGGAGGAGATTCGATGGGAGGGGGTTCATAGTTGGATTCGTTTAAAAACATTTAGAGAAAAATCACCGAAGTTCCATTGAAGTACAATAGTGAACCCATAAAAAGTTTTTTTGGAATTTTGCAGCCAGAATCGTAGAAACCCATTGTTTGATGGAAAAAGTTTCCCAGAAACTTTTAAAGATTTTTTTCAAATACTTACTGTAACTAACTTCTCACAAAAATTATCTATTCTCTCGTCTATTATTTTTTCAAATCAGAAAGATTGAATGATTTGAAAAAAAAAACAATCAAAAACGTAGTTCAGAAACTCGTGAGGAATTTTAGCCTCTAGAGCGATCGAAATAAAAAACTATTAGTTTATACGTGCTTCATTCAACGAAGTCTCAATCTGAGACTTTCAACAGGGACACAGAAGGTCTGCTCTTTCGCCTAGATACAGAACAACTGAGCAAGAAGAAGGACGTTGCGCCCAATAAACGAAGGCTTAATACCGGTACTATCATGTGGAAAAAACACCGTTTTTTGTTGGTTACGGCGAGGAAAACCGAATTTGAAAGGGATATCAAAACTTCACTTCTTCTCGAAGTGCAATGTAAATTAATCTGTGTTCCGAATTCAGCTTGGACTAGTTTGAAGTTTTCACGGAATATTGATTCGTAGTATTATTACACAGGGTTAGTCGATATTTTTTAACGTTATGATCTAAAGAATTGATCTGACGTTTTTTTCACAGCTATTTTTAAAATAACACGCCATACTCAATCGAATGACCAACAATGAGCAACAACGATTTCAAGGCAAGGAAAAAGCAAAAACGGAAGAAAAAGCAGTCTTGGAGGTTTTCAGTCAGCCCGAACTGAAAGTATGATACAAATTATATATAGATTATGAATGAAAAAATTGAACGTTAAAAATGTCATTTGAGAAAAGTTATGGTGAATATTTGTAAATAAAAAAGAAACTTCGCGATCATGAAAAAACTTCAAAAATCTTTGATTTCATTTGTCGAGAGAGAATGGTTTGTAAGCAAGCGCTACAAACAATACAACCGCACGCACCCTATCGACTAACATCGATTCCGCTCAGATTATGGTACAGGAAAAGGACGTCGACATTGCACTAGTCGAGTGTTTGAATCTCCAGGAATAGATCAACGTTGGTTTCGTTCAAACTCTTTTGGGAAAAGTTCATGTGCTTTGCGTTGTCAGCCTCAAAGTACGCTTGGAGCCTGCGCGCATGTTTTCTTCTCCAGTTGAAACTCTTTCTTCCATCCTCGACGGCGCGCGCGAAACCCGAGAAGGCGTCGGCCTCGGGATGATCTCGAAGCCAACTCTCTAGCTGGAAAACTTGACATGCTGATATTGAATAGGAACAATCAACATTAGAAGAAAGGATCGCATGTGAGAACAGGTAAAATAGATTCTCTGATCTATTTCAGAAGGCATGTTATTCATGAAAGTTTATACTCTCTCATCCTCTTTCTTTATCTCTCTCACCCTTTTTCTTTATTTATCTCTCATCCTCTTTCTTTATCTCTTTCACCCTCTTTATTTATCTCTCTCACCCTCTTTCTTTATCTCTCACTCACCCTCTTTCTTTATATCTCTCTCTCACCCTCTTTCTTTATCTCTCACTCACCCTCTTTCTTTATATCTCTCTCACCCTCTTTATTTATCTCTCTCACCCTCATTATTTATCTCTCTCACCCCCCTTTCTTTATCTCTCTCTCATTCTCTTTCTTCATCTCTCTCACCCTCTTTATTTATCTCTCTCACCCTCTTTATTTATCTCTCTCACCCTCTTTCTTTATATCTCTCTCATCCTCTTTCTTTATCTCTCTCACCCTCTTTATTTATCTCTCTCACCCTCTTTCTTTATCTCTCACTCACCCTCTTTCTTTATATCTCTCTCACCCTCTTTCTTTATCTCTCACTCACCCTCTTTCTTTATATCTCTCTCGCCCTCATTATTTATCTCTCTCACCCCCCTTTCTTTATCTCTCTCTCATTCTCTTTCTTCATCTCTCTCTCTCTCATCTTGTTTCTTCATCCTTCTCACCCTCTTTCTTTATCTCTCTCTCTCACCCTTTTTCTTAACTCTCTCTCACCTTCTTTATTTATCTCTCTCTCACCCTCTTTCTTAACTCTCTCTCACCCTCTTTATTTATCTCTCTCTCACCCTCTTGCTCTATCTCTCTCACCCTCTTTCTTTCTCTCTATCCCTCTCTTCGCGTGAAGCTATAATATTAGTGAAGTTTTGTACGGGTCTAATATGTAGTCAGGTTCTCTCCGTAGAGTTCGAATCGTAAGCGTAACCTCGCTGAGTTCGGAAGTCGATTTAACTTCAATAAGTTCGATGAGACTCATCATCACACTGCTCTCAGCTTTCGTCCTGAAAAATTTTTTTTTTAAACGAGATAGGCAAATTCGATGTCGTCATATCGATTTGAGGAATGAACTCGTATTAATTAATCAACGCAGTTGGCAATAAGCAAAAGAAGTGTAAATCAAGTCCGATAGCAACATATGTTTTCTTGAGCATCTTAGTCTTCCATCAGAATTGATAAAAAAATCCCTGAATTTGATTCTCGAAGAAACTTTGAATATTATCATACGTTTTAAAAGTTTTTTTCTTGCTTTTAGAAAAGACTCACATCAAATTTTGCTCGATAATAAGTTAAATTACGGTCGGAAATTCATAAATTATGAAGTAAATGCCTTTTTTACCTTAAAAAAGCTTTCAAGTAAAAAAACTTTAAAAATTTTTTGCGTTCATTTAACCGCTTTCTCTTATTTCCTTCTCAAAATTGTTCACAAATTCGAAATATTAGTACAATTTTTTTGTCAAATATGATAAGTTAATATCAGTATTATAAGCCCGAGAGGTCAATTAATGTGAAAAGTAGCTATACACACAAAAAAGCGTCTTAATAGTGAGACTTTCGAAAGCATGAAAATGGAACTATATACTTTGAAAGTATTACAAATCGTTGCGCAAACAAGTGTTACTATTCATACTTTGAAAGTAAGACTATTAATGAAAGGAAAGCATGCTAGGGATAGTTTGAAATTATGCTGTCTATACAATGAGAATATGCAGATATAATTTGAAAGTATGCTTGCTGTCTACGAAAAGAAAGTATGTATGATTTTTTTGAGTTTTTCATTCAAAATTTTTTATTTGTGTGTGACTTTCCCGAAGGCCCTTTTTTCCCGAAAGGCGTTCCCGAAGGGACTTTTTCAAGGAGAGTGCTTCACAATCCAAAATTTTTCCGATGCCTTTCTTCTGGGTTAAATGATTCCCATGATACAATTCGTATGTGTTCTCTTCCAGAGTAAAGTAATCATGATAATAAGTGTATCTAGAGCAATCTACGTCTACCGGTTTGCAGATTGGATAAGTGCCAAGAAAAGGAAGAGGCATACTTTCAGAAGTATCCCATTCATTCATTGATTGTATGCCGTTTCTAGTATACTTTCATACTTACGCGCAGGAATACTTTCAAATTGTTACTATTCATCAATCACATGTGTGCCTTTTTAGCATGCTTTTCCAAACTCATTTTTTTGTGTGTAGGGTTCCGTGCTAGCACAAAACTTTTTGTAGTATTTTTTCTTTGCCTTTCCTGTCATCTTTCTGTTAATTTCTCTTTTTTTGTCTTGCGCCCTCTTTCTTTTCTCTTCTGTTTTTACATATTCCGACCATTTCTTTCCGCCATTCTACATATCTCTAATTTGAAAAGTCAGAATTTTTTGCAGAAAAAAACTGACTTTTCTAAAAGTTCATCGTAATTCGTGAAGAAGAAGTCAATATAAATCTTCCTCGCGACCTCGTGGTTGGGAATATTCGAGAGAAGAGTCAATTCGTCAGGCTTTTTATTCTCCAAGAGGCCAAGTCCATCCCGTCTTCCGAGTAACGTGTGAAAGAGGCTTAATGCAATTTCGATCCACAACGGTTTTCAGATTTGGAAGTTTTTTGATTCCAACTGTTTCAATCATCAATATAAATCACACACACAAAAACTATCAATGATGTGTCTTCTGCTTCGCTTGATTATTCTATTCTGTAACATAACTTATGATGTATTTTGTTAAGTAACTAAATAACCAGAAGTTTTTCATTTCAGTTACGTTGTGAAAGACACAACAAAATGGAAAAAAACTCAATAATTTAATATATGTCCTTCTTCATCAAAATTCGTCTTCTTATTGTCTAATGCAAACAGGGAAGGACGTCTCAAGTCTGCGGACACTGGAAAAAATATAAACAGCAACAAAAGCCTCGAAATACGCTTTTCGGGCAACTCCGTTACGCTTCAAGCTAATGATATGCGTAATCCTTTGTAGCTTCACAAGTCATTTGACTCTATCCACCCAAGCGTTTAAGTGCTTTTCTCACCGTCTCATTGTGAAAGTGTCGCTCGTGCAGGGCAAGGAAGATATAAGACGATCTTCTTCTACCTCAACGTTACTCTTTCACTTTTTGACATCATAATTAACGCATGGACCAAAACCAATTAACGGATGTAATTCAATCCAACCAAATCGTCTCTACCAAAGGAGTTTCAATGAGAGTGTTGAATTTTTCAAATCTAAGTTTTCGCGCGTTCTAAATCACGGAGACGAATAAGAGTAGAAGCTTTGTGAGTTCTACTATTCTCTTTGCTCTTCTATTTGGAGGAATTGACCATATACACAGTCAATATAATAGGCGGAATGTTGAGATGAACAGTTCTAACCTGATTGGTTTCTCTTTCTACTATTCCGAGTACGAAGTCGAAGTTATCCGCACTGCCCCTTCGAATGCCTTCACAGTAGACCAGCTCTCGGATGACCAGAGGAACTCTGTAAGCAGGGGCCATTCATTGTACAATATCAACCCTTCAGTTAATACCCTCACTCTTTTCACTCATCGAATAACCCTAACCCACGCCATCGAATGTACTACAAACTTTTCCACTCTGAATGAGAAACTTTGGTTTATGAAAATCAAACTATATACTCCTCTCTGTAAGCATAGTGAAAACTCATAACAAACTCGGAAACAGAGTAATTAAGTTTCTAATTCGAAAGATTTCTTGTAGTCTACTGACTTGCTGCATTTACTGGCGACATCGTCACGACCGCCGCACTCCTTGAGGAACTTCTCCTCGAACAACTCCAATAGTCGATCACTCACTTCGAGGTGATCAGCTCTGTGCTGGGAAAGGATCACCAGCTCGAGCAGCATGCTATAAGCAATCACTCTCCATTTCAAATTATGCACTACTCGTCGCTTTCCATGCAATATCACGTAGCCATAAACGCCATTGATCCGAGCTTCACCGCAATCAATCGCCATTGATCCGAGCTTCACCGCAATCAATTTTTTGATTAAATAGTTTGAGATAGTAATTAGATTGTGGCCAAAGACATACGCCTTCAAGGTATTTATGTTTTTCTGAAAACCATGAAACTTCTTTTGAGAGATGAAAGAAGAAAGCGAAAATACAGGAAGGTGTTTTTGATGTCCAATAAAATAAAATAAAAATACGTGCTTGATAATGGCTATGGGAGAAACATGCAGATGCTAAGTGTTCTCGACTTACCTCTGAGCATAGGATGTGGTGGTGTCATTGAGGGAATTCCAGTCAATCTTGGCATAAGCATTACTCATCTTCCTCCGGATGTACTCCTTTAACAAACAAACAACTTCTGCAGAAACAGATACTCCAAAGCGTATGTAAAACTTTGTGTTAATATTATTTTGAAAAACACATAAAGATTATAAGATCAAGAGTCCTTATAAAGATTTCTCAAGTGTTCGAAGCATTTTGACACCTTGACATGAAGGGATATCTTATTGTCTACCTCACCTGCATACATCCGCTCCTTGAATATGCAACGACGGTTTTCGCACCGAAAGTCATAAGTAACTTATTTGTTGGAATTGGAAACAATTGGAATTTCCCCAGAGACTTTATACCACCACAGCACTCAGCCGATGTGGCTACTCTAAGCTAAATTATCCTCGACGACTTGAGATCTTTGAGTTAGATTCATTAATCGTAAGAAGAATTCGACTAGATCTTCTTTTTTTGCTCAGAATACTTACCGGAAGATTCGATTTTATAACATGCAGAAGTCTAGTTGTTTACAGAAGTAACTTCAACCTACGAACCTCCCCTAGAACATCTCGTTTGAGACTCTCCTCGGTTAAAAAGTACAAGAACTCAAATTTCCTCCTTTTTGAGGTCGATCACTTTATGGAATGAGGTAGCGGAGAATCATCCTTATGTGACGAATATTAAAAATTTCAAATATATTTTACAGAGCATAGACCTGCAAACCGTCGTCGACTTGCAACGTTATCTGACTATGAATTGAGAGTTGCCCATTTAGCCCCCCCCCCCCCAAAAAAAAATTTTTTTTCTTCTTTTTTTGTGTCCTTATTTATTATCCCTTGCATTCAGTATTCAATTCGTTTTTTTTTGTTGCTTGCTTTTGATTGTAGAGCTCTCTTGTCATACCACGTAAGTGAAATACCTCAACAAGTTATCCTGTGGATATAAAGAAATATATTTACATATATAAAGTATGGCAAAAGCACATGCATATAGCACACGTTCACTTTCATATTTCAATAATGGTTCAGCATGATATTTTATCAACATGATATTTTATAAAAAGCGCTTGTGTAGGAGAACCTTTTAAAAAAGCCTGGAAAACCAACAATTAATGCCCAAATTACGTAATTTCGAGTATTCGGCTGTGTAAAAAAGGAAGCGTGTTTTGAACAAAAAAATTTTTTTTCATTACTGTAACTTTTTTTTATCCTTGAATAAAAAAATTGCTAATAAGAAAAGTTTTTATAAAGCGCATACATGCATCCAAATTTCTTGCCCGCTTGTAACTCTTTCTACCATAACTCACAGCAATATCTCCAATAAATGTAATGAACTGTATGGAGAGTTTTCCCATCAGCTGTCGATTTGTCGAAGTTTAATCAATATTTTATTTTTTATTTTTATTTTATTTTTATTTTTTTGTGTCCCCATTTCCCTTCCATTCAGTATTCGATTCGTTTTTTTTGTTATTGCTTGCTTTTGATTGTAAAGCTCTATTGTCATACCACGTAAGTGATGACCTCAACAAGTCATCCTGTAGAGATAAAGACATATATACATTTTCTTGCCTTCAATTTTACGTCAGATTTCACGAGTGGCATTGATCTTCTTTTTTGTAAAGATATTTGCAAACTGATATTATGATTGAAGCCTCTTTTCTGAACATGTGTTAAACGCGTTTCCTCTTACTTCTTAGTTCTGAACCGTTCCCATGATTACTTTTCACTTGCTTACAAGACCTTTTTTTTAAAGCTGATATTCCTCATGAACTTGATTGTCTTTTCTGATCTTTTCGATGACATTTCTTCTAACTTCAAATATTTTTCCTATAACTGCAGTTCAATTTCTTGCTAGCTTAGCTTAACTCTCCAGCAGGTTTGGACCTGGTTTTTTAAAAAAGAATTTCAATTCACCTTCACATGTCTGCTCTCTGGGTTGTCCAGGAACTGTACCCGAATCGATCGGAGACCTCGGATGACTGCCGTCCAAGGCAGGAAGTCTTCTTCTTGATCGATGTAAGCGATGGTGTCGAGGGCGACCTCAAGGCCAGAGAATGAATTACAATTGGGCTTGTTGAATTCTGAGGTAGCTCTTTTTCGAGAAAAAAACATGAAGGTAAGGATAAAGTTTTCATCATAAGAATGATTTAGCCGGGTTACTGTAGCAGTACTTGGAAGCCCTGAAACCGTACTATTATTAAAATCATGATCGACTAGCTTTCAAATCATCATTAACAATTGTTAAATTTCGATATCTCTCTTTAGCTCGTTCATTTTTGAGTACTGAGTGACGCGCATCGTGGAGGTTAATTAGACAGTTAAAGTCTTTGTCGTGCCAGTGAAGAGATGCGGTGTGGTTTCGTGCAAAGAGTTCGGACGTTTCGCTTTATTTAAAGCATCATCAGCGATATGCAAATTACCCTAAAGCAGAACGAAATTGGTAAAAACAAAGCGAAAAAGCATAATTCACATGAAAGTTATCTCAATACAAGAGAGGAAATCTCCTAAAGAAGTAAAAAAGAATTAAAAATAGCTTTTTACTTCTTTAGGAGATTTCCTCTCTTGTATTGAGATAACTTTCATGTGAATTATGCTTTTTCGCTTTGCTTTTTACCAATTTCGTTCTGCTTTAGGGTAATTTGCATATCGCTGATGATGCTTTAAATAAAGCGAAACGTCCGAACTCTTTGCACGAAACCACACCGCATCTCTTCACTGGCACGACAAAGACTTTAGCTCGTTCACTTTTATTCTTTCAAACTCTATCTCCCTTTCTTTCTCTTTTCTGCTGCTCACCTCATAAGGAAGTTGACCTGCTTCTGCCAGTAGAAATGCATCTTGGATAAGTCTCATCCTCGTTGACGGAGAGAAGAACTTAATTAAACATGATTTCTAAACTGGATGAGTTCTAAAAAAATGAATTTAACATGATGATTTAGCTATTCTCTCTTCTCTTTTTGAGGAAAAGAGCTCGACCCGCCGAGGAGAATTCGATAATGCCTATAAAAATAGGACTACAATTAACACCTGATAATATGAGTAGTGGACGACTCTTTAACAATTTCTTTTTTTTCTTCTCGAGATTCTATTAATGTATATGTTATGGCTAAAACTTTTCTTATGCGGTCTCGTTAGCCTAAGCCGTATGGTCTCATTAGCGTAAACTTTTGCCTACGCTTAAGCGTTTCTTAAAGTAAAAAATATTTTTAATTATAATTTTTAAATTATTTTTACATTAAAAAAACGCTTAGGCTTAGGCAAAAGTTTACGCTAATGAGGCCGTATGGCTTAGGCTAACAAGACCGCATAAGAAAAGTTCTCATTTTCAGCCGAAAGAGCCATCTGATCAGAACTCTAACTTCTGATCAATTCTAGGAATTGATCTGATCAATTTAAGCATTTAAATTGATCTGATCAGTTTAGCGCCTGATCAATTCTAGCCATAACATATACACATATGACATCATACCTGTGTTTTTTTAACCCAGGGTGTTATATAAGGGTTGATTGAGTCTGTCCTGAGAATTAATTACTAACTGAAGGTGAAGAGATAATTTATAATATACCTTATAATTGATTACATACCGTACACAGGTACGGTCTGAACTGTACTCACCGTATGATTGCTGTTCAGCTGTTTCTGTATATTACTCCAGCCGATCGGATCGTAGTTTACCAAGTAAAAGCCTTTCCCGTTTTCGTTCAAAATGAGGAGATTTGTGTCGTTCGCTGGTATTCGGACACCTAAAATGACTTGCACTACTACCCCTACGGAATCTTATCAAGAACATGTTTGGTTTTGTTGCAATGATTTCAAGCCCAAATAATTGTAGGAAGTTCTGACACAAGCCACGAAGGCTTACATCTAAAGAATTGAACTAATCTTGCCTTACTACACAACTTCGCAGTATGAGTCAAGCCAACTTAAAAGTCATTTTAGATCGAGAGATTCCTGTGAGTAACTAACAACAATTGATTTTTTTTCATACAGTTATTTTCTGATTAACTGGGACTGGAAAAAACTCTGTGTAGAATATTGAAGATTTCAATCGAATAACTCGGCAAAAATTGATAATGGGATGCAATCAAATTAAGTTTTCGCTTTTCTGAGAGCGTCGGTTTTTATCCCCGCCCTTCCCTCTAGTCATTCCTACAACGGCATGTGGAATGTAGCAAGATTTACACATTCCAAGGTTGTACATATCTTCTAAACCATGCTCAACATTCTCGCCTAGAAATTACCTCAATAAAGCTACTCCGATCGATAGGAACCATGACGCTTCATGTCTCAAGTGAAACTTTCTCGATAATAAAATTTGAATTGGAAGATGAATACATACTTAATAATACATAAAACTAAACTGATAAAAAAAACTAGCCCATGAAAATTATTTACCTTAACTCTCAATTACTTTCAAATTTCTTACAAAAAACACATCATGCCAAAGCACAAAAATTTGTCCTGTTTTTGCATTTTTGAGTCGTCGTTTTCCAGTAGCTTTTCTCATAACTGAACAGAACGAAAAGGGTAGAAAGTGTCAAGCAAAAACGAAGTCGAGACCGCTATTGAGCATCAACGCGAGGGGCATTTGCATTCCGTTGATTTGGTAGAAGATCGGCACATCCCAAACATGACCATAACGAGCGACTTCGGTTGCCAGGTTCTCAGAGTCTGAGTCCATCTGGTATAGAAATGTATATAATTATTAGCCAAACAAGTTTCTCATACTAACTTACAGTTAGTTCCCGTTAAAACATTTGTTAACACGAGCTACACTTACCTGTGGTTTTTTAATGCGCTTGAAGTTGTTAGACATAAGTTGGTCGTTATTCAAATCTTAGTCCACCTCACGTTGATTTGGAAAAAAATATTCAGCCTTTGTCTTGAGCTACCAAACTGATTTGGCAAACATCCAACTCGAAATCAGAGAGAAGAAGCGACAATCTGATCTTTGCAAAATGAATCAGTTAGTTGGTGACTGAAATATTATTGTTAACTGACTTTAAATCTTTTCTGGGTCACAATGACGTGGGCGGTGTCTTTTCTGTCCACAGTCAGCACTGGATAGCCAGACTGAAAAACTTTTTGATTTATTTTCTCAACAAAATTGATGTATAAATTCTCCGAAATCGATCAATATTTTTTAGTATATGTACATATGAAGTGATGTGGTTTTTGAATGATACATAATTTTGGAGAAAAAGTCTGAACGTAAAACACTTTGAAAGGATTGAATAATTTTTGCGTTTAAAATAATTCTTTCTTATCTCAAGTTTTCAAACAGTTAAGAATTGTTTTTTTTATCCAAGAAGCAAGAAAAGACGTGTTATATCAAAACGAGTGACCTGTTTGGTGTACTTCCGCATCATCAGCTTCAAATCAAAGAACGAGTTATTCTGAGTAAACTGGAAACGAAAACATATTAATGTTGATTCAGCCAATGAACTTTCTTTGTTGAGTAACTCAAGTGGAACTAGGATCTTCATCAAAATATGGTCTTCGTTCAATGAATGAATAAGAAAACAAGCTATTGAAGCTGAACAAAAAACTATCGTCTAAATTCATAAGTAGTTGCTTTTCAAATTAAAATTTAGCTTACCCAGACATACAAATAAAAAAAATAACTGAAGCAGAATTCTATTCGGAAATCGCTCCTATTCGTACAGAAGTCTTGAGAGTTGTGAATGAAAATGTGAGCTGGGAGCGGCAAATGAGCTTTTCATATAACACTATCGCACGGAATAGAAATGTTCCCCGTGGTTCAATGGTTACGCGTGCTCGCGGTTTGAGTCGAGATGGCTGGGTTCGATCCCGCCCGGCTTTTTCTGTGCGATAGTCCAATTACTTGTCATCTTAACCAGGCGTCACTGCCTTTGAATTGTGTAACATAGAATTTGAAAATTTATGGAATCTCGGCTCTGTATTATGGAAACTTTACGCACCGATTCCGGAAGAGTGGCGTTGACTGCATCTAGAAAATCGTTTGTCTTCGCATTCTTGTATGCAAAGTCCGCCATGTATTTCTGCAAATGAGAGGTATGAACTACTTAAAATTGCTCAGTCTTGAGCTTAGTTGGGGCTGATAAATGTCTCTCTTACTACTCTATGTTTTGATTTTCTGAAACGAAGAAGTCCGGTTCCCTACAAAGTCTGAAGCCTCTCAGCGCACTATTCGAAACTATGTATAGAGTGAAATAGTTTCGAAGAGTGCGCTGAGTTCTGGAGTTACGCTCCATCGCTTAATGACGCAATCGCTTAATAAGCATGCGTGACTGAGAAAACAAGCCTTTCATATAACACTATCGCACGGAATAGCAATGTTTCCCCGTGGTTCAATGGTAACGCGTGCTCGCGGTTTGAGTCGAGATGGTTGGGTTCGATCCCGCCCGATGAACTAGCTTTTTCTGTGCGATAGTACAATTACTTGTCATCTTAACCAAGTGTCACTGCCTTTAAATTTTGTAACATAAAATTTGAAGATTTTTGGAATGAAATAGCTAAACCACTCCTCAGTAGAACACCTTTTTCAGATCTTGATCTCTTCGTGAAACCATGTCATTCATGGTTTTAGTCGAGCAATACTTTTCCAATTGAGAAATCAATAATTATGTAAAGGGACAAACTAATGTGAAGTGCATGTAAAACAATAATAGCCTAGTATGAAGTGAGCTGAATGAATTGCATAAATACTAAGAAAATGATGCAAAAATTGTAAACGAGTTTAAAAATATTACTGTTCCGACTACGGAATACTCTCCTGTAAGTGCTTACTGTTGGAAAAAAATGTATATCTGAATCCAAACAAGATCAGCAAAGTCAACTTGCCTGCAGTGCATCGCGGAAGGCGTCCGGGCCGATGATTGCCTCCAACATACGCACGAGGGAACCTCCCTGCAACATTAAGACTGCTCTGGGAACTTCGGCCATCATAGACTATCAATTTTTCAGTATATACTCACAAGTAAAAATAAAATTGAATCGTCAAACCGAACAAATCAGTTCACAAAACGAAATTGAATCCAACAGTTTTTTCCTCATCGGTAATGAGCGTCTTCTCACTACACTTCCGAGGACACTCCGCTAATCTGTGCGGTATTTCTACTTCAGTAAATTCCTTTTTATGTACAACATTCGTTTGATAAAACCAATGGCTGTTTCCCGAGTAATTGCTTGTGAGGATAGCAGCGATAAAAACAAACATGTGAGTATTATTGGCATTTCTCAACTCCTCAGTTTGCCACATATGTAGGTCTGTTGAATTTAGAATCAATTGCATGATTTTGCAAGGCATTTCGCATATTCATTGGTTGACTTATGTTCTCGACTATTAAAGCTTGTCTATTCGTTAAAATTACTTTATCATAGGTCACTCCGTCGAACATTTGTTCGAGAGCTTGAGGTGCACCGCCAACTCGAGAGGAGATAGGCCTTGCCGAAGAAAATGAGTCCACTCGGAAGGCCTCTGTTTGGCACTCTTGCAGAAAGGTGTCTTCCTGAAAGTGGCGTGTAACAGCAATTTCCCAACGAAAAAAAAAATTATAATATGGCTTTTCCAAACCAGTATTCAAATGTTTTAACCACTTGATAAATATTACATTCGAAAAAGTTTCTATATCAAAAAAAAAAAAAAAAAAAAGAAATTTGGATTTACAACAATATGAAAGTTTAAAAACTGCCCTCAAGCAGATCGGTGCAAAATCTTGAATTGTTTCTCTCGACAAGTTGTTCATCGAGTCAATTTTTTGTTTTGTTTTGTTTTTGTTCTTAAAGTTTCATGCAATGTTTTCCTGGACCTAGCCCTCTTTTAGTACATTCTAATACATGATCGTACCATGTCAGGAGCAATTCCGGCTCTCTCGGCACATTCTAATACATGATCGTACCATGTCAGGAGCAATTCCGGCTCTCTCGGCACATTCTAATACATGACCGTACCATGTCAGGAGCAATTCCGGCTCTCTCGGTACATTCTAATACATGACCGTACCATGTCAGGAGCAATTTAGGCTCTCTCGGTACATTCTAATACATGATCGTACCATGTCAGGAGCAATTCCGGCTTTCTCGGTACATTCTAATACATGACCGTACCATGTCAGGAGCAATTCCGGCTCTCTCGGTACATTCTAATACATGACCGTACCATGTCAGGAGCAATGCCGGCTCTCTCGGGAGTGGCATACTCTTCATACGTCGCGAATGCTTCGTTCAGCCAAAGATCGTTCCACCAGCTCATGGTCACCAGATTGCCGAACCACTTCAAAACGTTAAGTTGTCTTGCTTTGAGAAAAAAAGTTCGTTCAACTTTTTTTTTATAGCAGCAAGCTTATGAAATGAAACAGATGTTCATTCTCGAAACTAAAACGTCAGAGGTTATCAAAACTATACAAATCATTCAGTTATTTTAGTGAGTTAAGTTTTGTATTGAGGATTTCTCTTTTGAGCTAAATGAACAGAAAACTGGTAGATGGGACGAGTTAGGTTGAGGACACGACAAAGTAAGTTGAAATGACTGAAGAATTGACTTGGTGGGAAATCTCATGTGTCACAGTGACGATGATTTCTTTCTTCTGCCTCGGGGTGTAGAGATCTTCATTGAAGTAAAGATAGGAGTCTCGAAAGTAGATCAGGCCCCAGTTTTCCATTCCAGCCAATCGGAAATCACGCAATCCAACCAAATCTGCAGTTGCTTCGTTTGAGGTAGGAAATTTAATAGAGTTTGGAATTGTTATAAAAAGTTTTTTTGTTTAATTTTACTCTTGCTCTAAGAAGCTGTCTAGATTATTCTTTAATACACTTCAGTTATTTTGTGTTGATTAATTAGATGTACCTTATTATTTTACACCATGGAAACTTTGTGAGTTGAAATTTTTCTCGAATAGTAATCCTTGCACTGAAAATTTGGATAAATCGAAAATGACTAAGTTTATAAGCATTTGGATGTTTTCAGCAACAAAAAACTGAAGGAAAATCACAGCCAATAGAGCCTTCGAGAGGCCTAAACAGAACATAGAAGGTCACACTGATCAACCGAATCAGAAGCTATACAGTGCTCTTTTAAAACAATCTTTCTGAAGCAGAGTTTTGATACCTTGTCTGAGATAACAGATTTGGTTACAAACTGACCAAGCTTCTTGAGAGGATAGGGTTGGGCGAAGAACTCCTCGTAGTACTGGAGAGCTTGGCTGGCGACGGAAAGGGAGAGAGCAGTCTCGCTGAGGATTTGAGGAGGAGACCACACTCGCAGCTGTAACCAGCACAGTCGATAATTGTACAGAGAACTCCATCGGAACAAAATTGGAGTTTTCCCTCTCTAAGAGAACAAAAAAGACTTCGCCTTTCAAAAAAACAAGTCTTTCTAATTTTCTAGCTTGATCCCTCCGCACTACAGTATGATCACGTTCAAGAAGCTTAGAAATAATATAATAGGAATTTTTTATGTCTATTTCTTTGAAGTAATATAAAGGAATCTCGTTTGGAACTACACTACGTCAACTATACATCTGTCGAAACTTCTTCAACAAAGATAGCCTAGTTAGTTGCCATCCATTTGATACAGATGTGAAAATTAGACCGATAGACGTGTTTTCAGTATAAAATGGTAAGCGCTAATTGAGACATCAACATAACTTTTTAAAAATTTCAGGTAAAAAATGAAGAACGAGTCTTGGAGGAGATGAAATAAAGTAAGGGAAATATAGTATGAGAGGGGAGAGAAGTTAAATATAATTGCTATTGTAGAGAAAGAAATACCAGAATTCCTGAATAAAAATACAAATTCACTATTTCTACGCTATTCACAGAAGTCTGTTTTTACTCCAGCTCAGACATATTTTTGTGCTATGTAGGTGGGACTTCATCAGTGAACTTCCAGAGAGTACATTAGGTGGGACTCCTCAGTGAACTCCCAGAGAGTACATTAGCTGGGACTCCTCAGTGAACTCCCAGAGAGTACATTAGGTGGGTCTCTTCAGTGAACTCCCAGAGAGTACATTAGGTGGGACTCATCAGTGAACTCCCAAAGAGTACAGTAGGTGGGACTCCCCAGTGAACTCCCAGAGAGTACATTAGGTGGGACTCATCAGTGAACTCCCAGAGAGTACAGTAGGTGGGAATCCTCAGTGAACTCCCAGAGAGTACATTAGGTGGGACTCATCAGTGAACTCCCAGAGAGTACATTAGGTGTGACTCCTCAGTAAACTTCCCGAGAGTACATTAGGTGGGACTCCTCAGTGAACTCCCAGAGAGTACATTAGGTGGGACTCATCAGTGAACTCCCAAAGAGTACATTAGGTGGGACTCCTCAGTGAACTCCCAGAGAGTACATTAGGTGGGACTCTTCAGTGAACTCTCAGAGAGTACATTAGGTGGGAATCCTCAGTGAACTCCCAGAGAGTACATTAGGTGGGACTCATCAGTGAACTCCCAAAGAGTACATTAGGTGGGACTCCTCAGTGAACTCCCAGAGAGTACATTAGGTGGGACTCATCAGTGAACTCCCAGAGAGTACATTAGGTGGGAATCCTCAGTGAACTCCCAGAGAGTACATTAGGTGGGACTCATCAGTGAACTCCCAGAGAGTACATTAGGTGGGACTCATCAGTGAACTCCCAGAGAGTACATTAGGTGGGACTCCTCAGTGAACTCCCAGAGAGTACATTAGCTGGGACTCCTCAGTGAACTCCCAGAGAGTACATTAGGTGGGACTCATCAGTGAACTCCCAAAGAGTACATTAGGTGGGACTCCTCAGTGAACTCCCAGAGAGTACATTAGCTGGGACTCCTCAGTGAACTCCCAGAGAGTACATTAGGTGGGACTCATCAGTGAACTCCCAAAGAGTACATTAGGTGGGACTCCTCAGTGAACTCCCAGAGAGTACATTAGGTGGGACTCATCAGTGAACTCCCAGAGAGTACATTAGGTGGGAATCCTCAGTGAACTCCCAGAGAGTACATTAGGTGGGACTCATCAGTGAACTCCCAGAGAGTACATTAGGTGGGACTCATCAGTGAACTCCCAGAGAGTACATTAGGTGGGACTCATCAGTGAACTCCCAGAGAGTACATTAGGTGTGACTCCTCAGTAAACTTCCCGAGAGTACATTAGGTGGGACTCCTCAGTGAACTCCCAGAGAGTACATTAGGTGGGACTCATCAGTGAACTCCCAGAGAGTACATTAGGTGGGACTCATCAGTGAACTCCCAGAGAGTACATTAGGTGGAACTCCTCAGTGAACTCCCAGAGAGTACATTAGGTGGGACTCATCAGTGAACTCCCAGAGAGTACATTAGGTGGGACTCATCAGTGAACTCCCAGAGAGTACATTAGGTGGGACTCATCAGTGAACTCCCAGAGAGTACATTAGGTGTGACTCCTCAGTAAACTTCCCGAGAGTACATTAGGTGGGACTCCTCAGTGAACTCCCAGAGAGTACATTAGCTGGGACTCCTCAGTGAACTCCCAGAGAGTACATTAGGTGGGACTCATCAGTGAACTCCCAAAGAGTACATTAGGTGGGACTCCTCAGTGAACTCCCAGAGAGTACATTAGGTGGGACTCATCAGTGAACTCCCAGAGAGTACATTAGGTGGGAATCCTCAGTGAACTCCCAGAGAGTACATTAGGTGGGACTCATCAGTGAACTCCCAGAGAGTACATTAGGTGGGACTCATCAGTGAACTCCCAGAGAGTACATTAGGTGGGACTCATCAGTGAACTCCCAGAGAGTACATTAGGTGTGACTCCTCAGTAAACTTCCCGAGAGTACATTAGGTGGGACTCCTCAGTGAACTCCCAGAGAGTACATTAGGTGGGACTCCTCAGTGAACTCCCAGAGAGTACATTAGGTGGGACTCATCAGTGAACTCCCAGAGAGTACATTAGGTGGGACTCATCAGTGAACTCCCAGAGAGTACATTAGGTGGAACTCCTCAGTGAACTCCCAGAGAGTACATTAGGTGGGACTCCTCAGTGAACTCCCAGAGAGTACATTAGGTGGGACTCATCAGTGAACTCCCAGAGAGTACATTAGGTGGGACTCATCAGTGAACTCCCAGAGAGTACATTAGGTGGAACTCCTCAGTGAACTCCCAGAGAGTACATTAGGTGGGACTCCTCAGTGAACCCCCAGAGAGTACATTAGGTGGAACTCATCAGTGAACTCCCAGAGAGTACATTTACGTTAATTTTCAAGTGTTTGAGTTCTATACAACAACAACAAACCTACAAAAACAAAGTAAAGAAAAAAACAGCAAACCTAAATATCTATGTACACTCAAAATTTAGATGGAGTTATAGCATTATAAAACAATCCTAGTAAACTGGCTATAAAATTGATTGAGTCTAGTTTATAAAAATTAACAATTAAGCTTAATTAACAAGTAAAAATCAACTAAAAAGTAAAGTAAAGTAACAATTAACAAGTAAAAAATAACTTAAAATTAACAATTAACTTAACAAGTAAAAATTAACAATTAACAAGTAAAAAAATTAACATTAATAAAACTGATGAGGTCAACCCATAGATAACAAAACTCTGTCTGAACTGCGGTAAAACAGACTTTTGTGAATAGCGTAGAAACAGTGAATTTGTAGTTTTACGCTTAAATTCTCGTATTTCCTTCTCTGAAATAATACTAATTATGACACGGAGACATACCTCCCGTGAGTTTAGGTGAATCCAACTAATGGGAGACATACCTCCCGTGAGTTCAGGTGAATCCAACTAATGGGAGACATACCTCCCGTGAGTTTAGGTGAATCCAACTAATGGGAGACATACCTCCCATGAGTTTAGGTGAATCCAACTAATGGGAGACATACCTCCCGTGAGTTTAGGTGAATCCAACTAATGGCAAATGGTGTCCAGTAAAGGGAGCTAAGTTAGACAGCAAAGTAGACATACCTCCCGTGAGTTTAGGTGAATCCAACTAATGGCAAATGGTGTCCAGTAAAGGGAGCTAAGTTAGACAGCAAACTAGACATACCTCCCGTGAGTTTAGGTGAATCCAACCAATGGCAAATGGTGACCAGTAAAGGGAGCTAAGTTAGACAGCAAAGTAGACATACCTCCCGTGAGTTCAGGTGAATCCAACTAATGGCAAATGGTGTCCAGTAAAGGGAGCTAAGTTAGGCAGCAGAGTAGAACACAGAGGAAAGATGGGAAAAAAACATAAGTGAGAGGATAGACGAGAGAAAAAAGTAAGGGAGAAGAAGAGAGAAATAGAAAGAAAATTGAAAATGAAAAGAACTGAGATATCTATTCAGTTATTGAAAAAATCAGAAAAAGTTTTTTCAGAAAAAGTTTACGAACCCGGATGCCACTCTCTGTGGTCGTTTCGACATAGGCGTATTTGCCGATAAATAGGGCTAGAAGATATGAAGACATCCGCGGAGTTGGCAGAAACGTTGTCATTTGCCAATCAGGAGAAGCACTGAATAAAACTCCTTCACCCTTCTGATAAAAAATATAGCTTCGCTTTATTCCATTTTCTCCCCTTGCCTTCTCATCTTACTCTTTCCTCATCTCTTTTTCTTCCTTTTTGCTATCTTCATCACTCTCAGTGTTTTTGTGTTTGCTTATTTGTAGGCTCTACAGTTCATATAAAAAATTACATTAGTTGGCGTTTCGAGTTAGCTTGATTCAAATCTAAACCTTTACAACTTTGAACAAACAAAAATCACTAATTAAAACTTGTTGGATCAAATTATTTCAACAATGCATGAAGAAAGTTTCAAACGTTTTCGTAGTCTCTTTTTCCATTGCATTTGAGAGAGCGAGCGTCCCCGCTGGGTGTATAATTGCGATCTAAAAAATTTGAAATAAATACATATTTTTTTTAGCAATTTTCGATCCTTTATAGACAATTAATTTCAAATAGTGGAAATTCGTCATTCAGGAAGGTTCGTAATGGAAAACTTCTTGGTTTTTTGGAATGGTAAATACCGGAGTATTCTGAAGGATCATTGGAAAACTTGCCATGAAATCAATAAATCAAAGAAAAAAGATGTTTAAAAAAATTGATATAAATACCCTGAACTCATAAAAAATTCTTGAGAAAGAGGGGGTGTTGGAAGCAAAACCAGACCAACTTTCCAGATAGCCTTCCGGTCAGGTTCGTCCAAACATGGAACGATGCGTCTGGCATAGCTTGGTTCGCAATTGGTCACTGCTATGGGCCTTTAACAAAAAAAACATATAAAAAAGAACATTTCACTTTTTTCATGACCTTAAAAAGTTTTTGAAATTAGGAGAGCTTCAAATTGAAGTTTGAAAAACTCGTTAAAGACTACGAAAAATCGCATTATCAAACTAAAATTAAATTTTTTATAGTTGCACTGCGTTCATTGATAGCTAACACATGTTTTTAGAGTGTTTTTTGAAGAAAAAAAAAGTGAATTTATATACATACAGTACCGTGCCAAATTCTATCAAATATTGGTTTTTCGTTGATGACTTTTTCCATTTTGCATCCATTGGTTTGAAATTTCAACCACTTATTAATTTCAACCACTTATTACCAAGAAAATGAAAGAAAAATTAAACAAATTTCTAGTAAATATGTCCGAATACTAATAAGTAAACTGCAACAAGAAAATAATTGTATAACCGATTACCCATATCTGACAAAAATTCACATTCGATCTGAAACAGATTTGAAGCACATTTTTACTTCCAGTCAGATGAGTCTTTTGAAGTTACAAGTTCTATTAAATCCACACCAATTAAAGAATTAAAAAAAAGGAATTTTTCGTAAACATTAGAAAACTTGGAAAATTCTAGTTTTGGTCCGAACAAGTTTGGTTTATGAAGCAAACATGTTTTTCTATCTCTAAAGCATATACATATTAGCATTAAAAAAACAAAAAGTTGAAAAGATTAAGAAAATATGTTCGCGAACTGTGCAGTTCAAAAAAATGTTCAAAAAAAGGTTCAAAAAAATTTTTTGTCGATAAAATTTTGCAAGGTACTTACTCTAGGTAGGAATTCTAAAATAAGACGAAAGCTGCAAACATTGTCGTACCTGACTTTTCAAATGTTTTAGAATTACAGAGAAAAAAACTAGAAGCTGAGTTTACGATTAATGAGTTAAGTATTGTTTACTTGATGGACAAGAGTTTAAAAACTTGTATTGAACAGTTAAAAAACTGAGAAATGACTGAAAAACTTCTATAACAGTCGCTTTCAACTTAGAGAAAGATAATTAGTTAACATTTTAGTAGTTAATTTTTCTGTTGTTGATGAAATTAACCTTTCTTAATTCTTCGGAAGACTGGGAAAAGTTTTATTGACCTTTCTCTGTCGTCGTCGCTCTTATAAGAAGCGAGATAGAGCCCTGAATGAGTATCGCGGGACAGAATTCCACTATATGAAACTTTGACGACGAACTCGCTGCCATTTTTCAGAGGCTGAACAAAACGTGGAGATACTCCGTTCTTGAGAACCAATTTTCGCATTGAACTGTTCCATTTGTTCTATTGAAACTTGAATGAGTCGCACAGTCGAAAAAGAGTAACTTGAAGCAGGATCTTCACTTAAGCGATCAATTGAGACTAAGAATACCTTTTCGACGATAGTAAAAAAGAACATGCATTTTCGTTCTATACGTTGAAGTTCATAATCCTGTTATTCATCATGAGTTAGACAAGCGAAGCCGTATCGTTTAAACCATAAACACCATTCCACTCTCTACGTTCCATATCAACTTGTATTTGTAAAAAATTCTCTTTTTTGTTGTTGCAAGATTGGTTTTTTTTAACATATTTTTTTCTTCTCACTCTTCATTATGAAATTGACATACCGAGTTAAGTTTCAGGACGATTGTTTCCATTTCCTGATTTTCCAATACCTCGATGACCTGCGAGTCTGCCATCACCATTTTTCCGGACTAAAAAAGTTAATTGAAATAGATTAAAGAATAAACACATTTTTCCAACCTCAGTATGAAAAAACCTTATCAAGTTTGTTTCTTGTTACTAAAAGCACATACTAGCAAAATACAAGGTAGAAGAAATTCTCAGATCGACCGCTTAAGAGATTGAAGGGTTGGGAACTGACGGCGTTCACATTGATCTTCCACTCCTCTGGCTCCAAGGGAACACGTAGATAAGCAGAGTGCAGAGTGATCTCCTCCACATTCGTCAATGCGCGGAATTTTGCGGCCAAAGTACCTATAAGAAGAAATTCAAAGTAACTACATATATACATACATTAGAAACTCTCAGATATCCAGAAGTTCCTATAAGTTCCGAATCCCGAAGTTCCCGAAGATATCCCGAAGTTCCCGAAGATATCCCGAAGTTCCTATACTCTCAGATATCCCGAAGTTCCTACTCAAATGGATGATTAAAACGGATATATTATCACTGTTTAATTATTTTTTTAGTACTGTACAATTTCGTTTCATTTTGAATGTTTTTCACATTTTTTGATGCAGAAAATTTTTTTTAGACGGAGTATGATTAAGTTATCGCACTATACGAAATTCAGTCAATGGAGTGGAATCGAACCCAGGCGTCTCTCTTATACCGAATTGTAATGTGTTACCTTAGCACCTTCAAAAGACATTGGTAATCGACTTTGCTTGAAATTTCAAATAGAAACGGTGTTTATTATTCACTTAATGAGATTCCGATGCAAATTTTTTAAACCTCCAAATGTGTTTTTGCGGCTCTCTTCCACTTCGACGTAACCCGCCAGTCGAACGTTCAATGTCAACGCGTATCTGAGGAGAATTTTTTTCTTCATAAACAAAATTTATAAGAAACAACAGGGTGAAACCAAAATAATTTAAGACGAAATCTCATTCACAGTCGGTAGAGAGAAATTTCTTGAGCAAGCATTTAATCTGTGATAAATCGCAGTTGGAAAGAAAAAAAAAACAATTGTATAGGATGCGATCAAGGGGAAAAATAATGCGAACAAGAAATAGAGGACTTCAAATCAGGCTAACGACCGCGCTGCATACAGCTCAGCCAAGAAAGCCGCCAAAAGAGCTGTCGCAGTATCAAAAGCCTCCTACTTCTGCGATCTTTATGAGGTGATGGACCAACCAGGAGGCGATGAAGCCATCTAACGGCTTGCCAAGGCTCGACACGGAAACACTTTGAACATCCAGTAAGCAGCCACGACAAGAGACAAACAAGGAAAGCTTGTCCCTGTCCCTCAAAAAGTCAGAAACAGGTGACGCGAACATTTCGAAGAAATTAGTGGCCAAGAGTTTGAGCACCCTACCATCCCGACTTCCCATGCCGTAAAAGTACCCATCACGGGGAAGGAAGTATATAAGGAACTCTCTAAGATGAAGACTGGGAATGTGGCTGAACCGGACGACATAGGCACCGAAGCCTGGAAACTTGCGGGTGATATTTGACTAGCAGATCTCGTGCACCTGTTCAACAGCATCGTTAAGCAAGGCCGAATCCCGCATAACTGGCGCTACTCCACCACCGTTCCAGTCTTCAAAGGTAAAGGCGACGCCAGAGTATGTAGCAACTACCATCCATTACGTCTTCTCAACCACAATGTGAAGATATTTGAGAGGATACTGGATTCACGCATACGAGATATCGTCGATATTCCAGCTCAGCAATGCGGGTTCGTGAACGGAAGAGGCACAACAGATGCAATATTTGCACTCCGTTTACTCGTCGAGAAGCACGCAACGCACAGAAAAGATCACCTCTCCATCTGACCTACCTCGATTTGGAAAAGGCATTCGTCAGAGTCCCTCATGATCTCATTTCATATGCACTGCGCGGTCATCGGGTTTCTGAAGAGTACATTCGATGGACAATGGGCAATCGATGGTTCTGATAGTACTCGAAGAGTACTGTCAGAACTATGGTCGGCATCACAGAGCCATTCGCAGTAAACGTAGGAGTGCACCAAGGGAGTGCTCAGTCACCCCTTCTTTTCACTTTAGTTATGGATCGTTTCATCTCACGCGTCCTTTACTGACTCCGGCTCCGTCAACCATCGCATACGCCGACGACATTCTCCTTGCTGCTCCTACACGTGCCTAAATCGAGAAACTCACTCAAGAATGGAATGAAGCTCTCAGAGCTTAGGCATGGCTTACGCCTCATGATAAAAAAGCCTAGTACCAGGAAAGCGGAGTGCAAACGACTGGAACGGTTCACATCAGCGGTGAACCGCTCCTGAAGACCACTGAGTTTAACGACCTTGGTTCTGTCATCTCCTCGAACACGTCAAAAATTGCAGCAGCACGTCAAATATTAAATGCAGCTCGGATGAAATGGAGAGAAGCTACAGGTGCTCTTGACATGAGGGTACCAGGCAAACGCCCTCGAGGCAAACTGAAGATATATGGACACACTCAACCAAGACCTGCGCCTTGCAAGACTCCATTCGGAATACGCAACGGACAGTTGTTTCTGGAGAACTAGAAGCCGTACAGCGGTCCCTACTCCGACCTTGGCCGGTGCGGGACAACGCTAGGAAGAAGAAGAATAATTCTTGCAACCTTTGCTTACTGTGTCCAAGGATCATTAGAAGAAAGTTATTTGAGAGGTTTAAGTATGACAAGTGAAAAGAGAGAAAGGATTAAAGCGGAAGGTTTGATGAATTGAATAAATTAATGATTCAGTGAGTTAATGGATGACTGAATGAATGATTGAATGAATCACTCATTGAATGAATGAATTAGTGCATAAGTGAAATAGTAAATTAGTAAATGAGTGAATGAAGGGATGAGTGAATGATTAAATGAATGAATTATTGACTGAATGATTCAATGAACGAAGCAATGAATGAATTAAAAAATTAAGCAATTAATAAATGATTGAAGGAATGAATGAGTGAATGAGTTGATGAATGAATGTATTAATGAATGACTGAAAGAGTGATTGATTGAATGAATCAATGAGTGAAAAAGTGAATGAAAGAATAAAAAATGACCGAACGAATGAATGAATTTATGAATGCATGATTGATTCAATGAATAGATGAATGACGTAATGTTAGCATGAATGCAAGATTGACTGAATGATTGATTTCAAGATTTTATAAAATGAATGATTGAATGAATGAATGAATGAATGAGTGAAAGAATGAAGTAACGCATTATTGAATGCATGATTGAATGAATGAATCAGTTAATGAATGACTGAGTTAATGTGTCAATGAATGAAAGACCGAAAGAATGAATAAATGAACGGATGAATGCATGATTAATCAATTGAATGAATGAATGAATTGATAAATGAATGAGTGAAAAAATAAATCATGGAATGAATCAATAAAGACCAACGAGATGGCTTCGATGTTCCTCGGCAGTCTCCCTGTCGTTGTCTCATTATCATCATCTGCTCCATCCATTATCCTGTTATGGATGGAGGTTCATAAAACTACTTTGATGACTAAAAATTCATAAACTCGGTTTATAAAACTACTTTCATAATTAAACTTCAATTTGCAAAAAAATCAAGTTTGTTGAAAAGGCATAGCTGAATATTCTTTTGTTTTCATCAATTCTATAGAACAGTGAAATGTGTAACGTTTTGAGTGCTTGTAACTAATCTTCACACAGGGGACTAATTAAGCAGGGTATGCACGTTTGTACTTTTTATTTCTTTGACCTGTTAAATAGAATTTAGTAAGAGTAAAGTTCATGGTAACCATATTCTCTAGGCAATCCATCTTTTAGAGCATAAAATTATAGATTTTTCAAAACTCAGTTTATTTTAGTTTAGCTAATTACGCTTGCTGTGAATTCAGTAAGTTTTGTGAATTCAGAAAATTTTCGTAACCTTACGAAAAATGTCTGAGCAGGGGCGTAACAAACTTTTTTTAATTAACATAAAACAAAAATGCTTTAAATTGAATTTTGCAGATTTTCTCATCTTCCTTGTTTCCTAGTAACGCAATACGTTTTATTCGATGTCTTCGACGCTTTCAGCCGTTTCTTTCACTCCTCTCTTTATTTTTCTCTTTTTCTTTGCCCCTTACCTCTCTCTTCTTCTTTCCTATCTTTCTCTCCCCTTTTCCCTTCTCTCTATTATACTCTCCCTATCATTTACTTCTCTATTTTTCTCTCTATCCTCTCTGTCTCTGTATCTTTCTCTCTCTCTCTCTTTCTCTCTCTCTCTCTCTCTCTCTCTAGCTCTTTATTTTGATCATCATACACGTTTCTGCTGCCGATCTGCTCGATCTTCTCGGCGAACCAGTCAGGCTGCTTGGGTGTGTAGAGCCTGTCGGAAACAGTCCATGAAAGGTGTATGGAGACGGCCAAGATGGCCAGGAAGATTACGAACAGAATCAGCAGACAATTCCAGCTGACCCGGTTTGGCTCTCTCTTCAATACAGCGGCAATCATTGATACTCAGTCGAGCCAGTTATTAAAATAACGCTGTTGTTTGAGAGTTGATAACAAAGTTCTTTTCGAAAACCTCTGCATGCAACTTCTGGCTGGAGTATTCTGGCGAAAACAACAATTGAAAGTTAAATATGCAATCAGTAATACTGTGAGAAATAATAAATTTAATGAATGAAAACTAGAAACTTGATAATAATTCTATAAGGTTTAATTATATTAAGGGGGATTTATTATGATAATTTATTGATATATGGTAACCTTCTCTTCTTCGTCCTCGTCTTCTTCTTCTAGTACACCATTTTCTATGTTTTGATCAGCCAGTTTCTGGTCTTCAGATTTCTGTAAATTAGTACGCACTGTCTTAACCTCTTGGAAAAAAGCGAAGTTTTCTATTATCTGCTCTTCGATGTTCTGAATTCAGAAACCCAATAGTATTCTATTCAGGTACTAGTTGTTTATCTGATACGAAATCATGATAATTATATATTAAAAGGCAGTCACATTTTTTCAAGGCTTCGAAGCGAAGACGCTGGGTTATTTATAAGACTTAAGGCTATTATATTTTTTCTGTGCGATAGTTCAATCATTTGTCTTCTTAACCAGGCGTCACTGCCTTTAAACTGTATAACTTAGAATTTGAAGCTATTATAGTATACATGTGTTGCTCTAACTATTCTCACGTTTTCTCCTAACTTCACAGTAGTACATAATGATTTTATCTACTCTTGGGTTGAGCTCTATGTATACGAAATTTCGAAACTTATTGTTCTTCTCAAATTTTGCATGTAACATATTGTACTCGCAAGTAAAGCTCTTTTTATAACTATAATAATGTAAATTTTCCATCCAGTAAGTTTAACAAAGTTTGAAGAAAAAACATGTTTTTTGGCGTATTTCTCGCTTTCTTTTCGCGCAGTTTTGTGTTCCCTCTCCTTCTCTTTCCTCTCTTTTTGCTCCATCTTCAACTTGTTTCGAATTTCCTCAGGATCCGGCGGTTTGTGCTGAAATACGAGTAAGTTTAACGCAGGAATTCCAGAAGCAGATAAAAATATTGATTGAGGAACAATTTTAGTTTTAGGGTCTCTTACGGCGTAACTAAACTTTGAAGTTCTAGTTAGGCCATAAGAACCTGTATTTTACATAGTTTAACGATATTTACCATCATATAATTCAATAATTGTGTCAAAACTTTTGAGGAATTCGCACAAGAATTCCATTCGAAAACTGACATCTGTGTATACGAGTGAAACCAGACCACTCTTGTCGCCGAAGTCGTGGTCGGCCATCACAAGTGTATGGTGATCTACAGAACATTTTTTATTGCTTGGAAAATCTTAAAAAATTTCCAACGGAGTAATTTTTTCTTCGTAAACGTGAACAAGAGAACGAGTTCATGCCTTAAAAACACTGCGCAAAAATTCTCTACAAAACATGGACCTCATCACTCTTTTCAGCGATTACCGGCAACATCTACTAATCGAACCAATCAACATGAAATTCAACATCACTTCTATCGAATCTCTTCCTATTTTTTGGTGAGCTTAACGCTGATGCCACACATCTTCAGTCCGAAAACCACTCAGTAAGGCAGTCTTCAACGCGAAATTCCCATCAGGGTCAACCCACCTGCGGTGTTATGCTCGATGCACCTCAACTGCTAGGAGCTTAGTACTGTTGCCAAATTTATCGAAGGATCTCAATACTTCTTTTTTGAGAACAGCATTATCAAATGCCGACCAAGTTTAGAAATTTCTTTAAATTTTACTTATTGAGTACTTTTGAAGTTTGAAGTTTTTATTACGCGGATTCTTCTAAACCATCGCGTGGAAGGCTATAGAAGTCATAAGGTTATAGTAGCTGGTTTGAGGGGAAAGAACCAAGAAGAAAAGTACATGGGGTCACAGGCACTTTGAAGGGACTCTGAGTTGAGAATGAAAAGTGGGGAGTCTTAGCATAGTAGCCGCTCAGGAGGATGAAAAATGAGGAGAATGACCTGATGACCTACCTAGGAGAATTTTAAAGTTTTTTTTCGGAAAATTTTCTTTTTATCAAGATTTTTGCGTTGACATTGATTCTAACCAAGAAAAAAATTTCAAACTTAAAAAAAAATCATACATCTTTTTATCAAACGGGTCGAAGAAACCGAAAAATATCCTTCGAAGAGTGTCAAACATTAAAAATATAGGCACAGGAGCGTGATGATGATTTTACAATAATAATTAGAGACTGTGAGTTAATTTTACCCCGAAAAAAGTGTATGGAAGTTAAACAAATGTTCCGCAGTGAATAATGATAAATGTTTGTTCTCATCTCCTATAATTCTGTTTCGATTCATGAATTTACTCTCTACTTTAACCAGCAGAGAATTTATAAATTCTCGCATTATTTCCGAAACAATATTTCAGTAGCTGCTTGTTCCATTCAGTTTTGTTTTAAAGTTTTCCCCATTCTCCCTCAACTAGCATGAGCTCAAGCTAAGATTTCAATGAAAAATACACCCATGACAATATGAAAAGTCAAACTAAATCCTTAATGAAGCTCGCGCAAATCGGTGTAAGTGTATATTAATTCATAGGATAACAGTTTTATAATACTTTAGAAGAAAAGAATCTTTGTGGTTTGCATCACAAGAAAAAAATCTAAGCTCAAGTAGAATGTTTCGCAAAAATCAATTCAAAAGGAAGCTCAGCCGAAACAAGTTCCGAGGAATTTGTGAGCTTATCAAACAATTTTTAAAGGAATTGTGTTCTGTAGAAAGCTTATTTTGAAATTTCAACTAGCAGTGCAGCAAATTATCAATACAATTGCGCTTTGAGTATCTATGTAAACTAGGTATTATGTTCATCATGTTTATACAATTTAACTGCCGTTTTCAATGAAAAAACATACTTAAATTCTCATCGAAGAATTTCTCTAAAGTTTAGAAATTTTTCACTAAGAAGCTAAAAAAGGAGCAAATTTACCTAGAGTTCTTTTTTTCAAAAACTTCTGTGCTTAGCTCTGAGTCATCGCTACTTTGCATTAAACAACTTCTGAAACTTTCCAGAACCGCTTTCCAGCGCGGCTGGTTTTGGCCACACTTCGTGAACAGCACTTAAAATTTTCAACTTATATATTTCAATTTTCGAACATTCAACCTAGCCTATTTATGATATTAGATCGAGTTTGCATCCGAGCCACATGATAATGGAATACTCGATTGAACTACTCCGACAGTCACAACGGACCTGAACTAGTATGTATGGACGTGAACTAGTACTATGTATTTTCTTCAATTCTCCCGATTCTATCTTTAACTTCTTGACTGAGTTTAGCGTTTTTCCGGAGCTTTTTCGGTCACTTCTATACGTTTCTCACTTTTATCTGAAGTTTCTCTCCTCGCCTCCCTCTTTCGGTCTACCTCTAACTTTCGAATTATTTTATCTTTCTCCCTCTTTCTATTTCTATCAACCTCTTTTTTCTCTGTCTGTTTCCCCCTAACTCTTTTTTCTCTGTCTGTTTCCCCCTAACTCTTTTTTCTCTGTCTGTTTCCCCCTAACTCTTTTTTCTCTGTCTGTTTCCCCCTAACTCTTTTTTCTCTGTCTGTTTCCCCCTAACTCTTTTTTCTCTGTCTGTTCCCCCTAACTCTTTTTTCTCTGTCTGTTTCCCCCTAACTCTTTTTTCTCTGTCTGTTTCCCCCTAACTCTGTTCTTCTTGTAGTTGATTTTTCGCCTCTTATCTTGAAAATGTTACTCACTTCTCTCTGAACTTTTTAAAATGCTTTTATATGGATAAGATTAATTCGCTAATGTTTTACTAGCAAAGCAATCTTATCCATAGGTCTGAGTTCTTTTTTAATACTCTACTTCGTATGTTAACACTATTTTTGGCCTTCATTTTTCTTCTACATTTTTCCTGTGTTTCTCGTGTTCTTTTTTATGTAAAAATTGCCCAACTATGTACCCCCTATTTCAGCAGAAACAGTAGCTGATCATAGCTAACTGAAACACTCTTCTGTCTTCTGCACCGTCTCCTAAGATGCACATATAAAATAATCCATCTCAACTCCTCTTTATAATCAAGGCAGAAGCAGCGAGTGGGTATAAGGGGCCGATAGGGGGGAAGCAGCGAGTGGGTATAAGGGGCCGATAGGGGGGAAGCAGCGAGTGGGTATAAGGGGCCGATAGCCAAAGACGAAAAATCACCGATCGACCTTTCTGCTATAAACGAACGCACTGTGTAAAAGAGGTAGATTTTAACAGAGAAAAAATCGGTGGAGAATTTCCGAAAGGAGACGAAACGATGCCATAAAAGAGACAACAACAGAAGAGACATTGCAATCGAAGAGACCAGCAATTAGAAATTAACTGCCGATTCATGGGCACAGCCAAGCATTTATGCATAAAAAAACGCGCATTCTTGGCCAATAACAAGTTCGCTCACGTCATGAATTTCATGTATTTACGAGCCTTGGCTAAAGTCGTGACTCTTTCGTACTCATAGACCTTGAACAACTCTTACGAGTTAGATCCCGGTCGTCCTTTCGGTAAGAGCAACACGAAGCTTTAATTGATGTGTGATGACGCTGCAGCTCATGGTAGAGCGTGAAGACCAAGTGAATAACTTTTTGATAGGAAAACACGTGTAAGAAATCAGTTATTTCTCTCGGATTGAGTTATGGAAAAAAGCTTGATTCATTCAAGATTTTGAGAAACCCCATTCACCATTACGTGAAAAAGGACTTGAAAAATATTTCAGTACTTTCCTCATTTCTCAAATCAAAAAAGAAAACCATTCAAAAACACAGAGTGTTTTCGAAAAAGTTCTAAACAGGGAATGGCGAGTAAGATTAATCAACAACAAATTTTTATATACAGATCATTTAAGAAAGTTGATGTACATGTTCAACTTTTGTACATGAGGCGCAAAGCAGAGGTGAACCACTTCTAATTTTTTTATCGCAAACAAGATCTGTCTCGGATTAATAGCTCGCGAGAATTAGAATGGAAAGAAAACTAGATGCTGATGTATTACTAACACTATTCTTCAAAAATAATACCACCGAAGGTATCGTTTAAGCCATACCAAGAGGGTATCGTTTAAGCCATACCAAGAGGGTATCGTTTAAGCCATACCAAGAGGGTATCGTTTAAGCCATACCAAGAGGGTATCGTTTAAGCCATACCAAGAGGGTATCGTTTGAGCCATAACAAGAGGGTATCGTTTAAGCCATACCGAGAGGGTATCGTTTAAGCCATACCAAGTGGGTATCGTTTAAGCCATACCAAGAGGGTATCGTTTAAGCCATACCAAGAGGGTATCGTTTAAGCCATACCAAGAGGGTATCGTTTAAGCCATACCAAGAGGGTATCGTTTAAGCCATACCAAGAGGGTATCGTTTAAGCCATACCAAGAGGGTATCGTTTAAGCCATACCAAGAGGGTATCGCTTAAGCCATACCAAATGCGTGCCTTTCTATAATCTTCTTCCATCTGATGCATGGAAACTATTCGCTTCATTATTCAGTGATAACAAATTACGAAGCTTCTGCTGCTTCTATTTTCTACCAGTTGCTTTTTTCTCACCATCATAGAAAAGCCCTGCAAATCAAATGCTGCCCGTGTTCTTGACCATATTCAATTGTAATTTTACGGAAGAGGATGGATTTGTGTGAGAATGAGACATTCACATTTCCTAAATCTCTTCCCCCACTTCAGATCTGCAAATAATGGCCGCAACGGATACTTCTAATAACTTGATTTTGAGAAGGCACTATTTGTTCTTGTTTTCTTTCAAGTCTGGGAACATCTCTGACCACTGCAAATCTCTCTTTCTCTCTCTTCTTCGCTCGCTTTCTCTCTCTTCATACATCTCTATCTAGTATTTATTTACTCTTACTGTTGTCGGTTCTCTCTCTCTAATATTCCTTTTTGTCACTTTCTCTCTCTAGCTCTCTCTTCTCATAATCCTTTTATTCAAAAATCTTCCCTTGCTTCTAACCGTTTTCTTTGTTTTTTGCTGTTGCCTTCGTCATCTTTTTCAATCAAAATACTTTGATGGACTGTGATGAGAAAGAACGGCCTTGAACAACCAGTTAGCGAAAACTTGATCAAATCAACAAACTGGAGTCACTTTTAGCGATAATAAGTGATTCCAAATTCATAAGAGCTGTTTTCAATTTTAAAATCTTTTCAAATTTGTGAGTGTCAATGGCTCCATGCGAATACAGACAGGAGCTGATTTAGCTCTCGTAAAGTGAAGCTGATCTGTCGGTGCTCCAAATCCACTCCAAGTCTATTCCAATCTACATATTTTCTTCTAAGGAGTCAATTCCTACCTGATTTTCCTGGTTGCTCTCCAAATAGTCAAACTACCATGGAAAAAAACAAACAAAATGGAAATAACCGGGCAATAGAGATTTTATGATTTTATTATTGAAATAGATGGGAAGCAAAGCAAAAGCACACTGAACTCGAAATAGATGAGAATGATAGAGAGAAGTAAAAAAAGTCAACTCGTTCTTCATGGAAAAAGAAAGAGAGAGACAGAGAGAGAGAGAGAGAGAGAGAGAGAGAGAGAGAGACAGAGAGAGACAGAGAGAGAGAGACAGACAGAGAAAGACAGAGAGAGAGAGACAGAGAGAGAGACAGACAGAGAGAGAGACAAAGAGAGAGAGAGAGAGAGAGACAAAGAGTGCAGGACATATACGATTCTTGCTTTGTAGGGATAAAAGGTAAGTCAAACAACAGAGATCACCCAACACTCACAAAAGGCAAGGAACCATATTAAGTCGGGTGACAAAATGATTTTGGTTAAGATAAGAGAAGAAGATCTGTAAAGTTTATTTTCAATTAAAATAATTAATTTTAGAGAAGAAAGCCTGTGGCGAAAGCAGTTCAAATTAATTACCGGTTGCAATATTAGAAAGAGAAAAAACAGTTTAGAAAAAAAACCCTAGAGTTTATTGAAAGATAGAAAACATGATAACAAAAGTCGGCGGAAAAGTAAAAGTTGGCCGAGCAAAAAAAGTGAATGAATCGACTTGCTATAAAAAAGTACCCAAAAAGTAAAGGTTTTGTTATAGTACACCTGACAATCCCATTTTCTCGACAATTGACATGGATACAATCGGTGAACATCGCATTATTGTGATTCCTACTCTTGATCTATCTTTTTTCGCTGATGTTCTCAAACTGTCTGACCATTCTGCCCTTTCTTTCCATCCCTTCTCTTTACCTTTAATTTCTTTTCTATTTAAACTTTTCCTCTTTGAGTCAATCCTTCTTTCTTCTTCTACTCTTCTAAATATTTTCGTAAAGCAACATTTCCTTTTTTTTTTAAAAAAAATAATATTTTTCATTGTGAAGCTCTGGGTAAACACCATATAAGTTTTTGCGAAAAAAGGGATAAAATTTTCAAAAAATCAGCGAAAGAAAAATGAACATTTGAGATTTACTTTCCTTTTTGTCAGTAGTTGCAGTGATGAACCACGATGATCACGCTAGTCAAAAAAGGGAGATGATGCAAACTGGAAAAGAAAAAGGAGTCTGTGAAAAAGAAGAGACATATTCATAGAGGGATGAAGAGTGACAGGAGTAACCTTTTAAGAACAGGAAAGGAGAAATGCAACATAACGAAATATGTTGGAGAGAAAGGGGAGAAAGAGAGAAAGAACATATAAAAAAAGTGATAGAAAAGAAAAAGAAGAGAAAACAGGGTAAGGAAAAAAGACAGAAATGGAAAAAAAGAGAAAAACAACCAAGCTACACCAAAGTGTAAAGAGAAATAAATATTATTCTGAGATGAATTTGTGAATAAGAGTATACCCTTCTTGCTGTTTATAAGCAACAGATTTTCATTCCGGACCGAGGAGCGGATTCTTCGCAGAGACATGTGTTAAAAATTTTTGGTGTGACGGAAACCGAACCCGTGACCTTCGCTTTCCAGGCGATGCTCTTACCCATGAGCTACACACGCACACAATATATAATGCAAATTTTAAGGCCCATAAAACAAATTATGTTAAAAAGAAAAGGACAATGGGAAGAAAAAAAACTGATTGTTTAAAAAAAGTATTTTATAATTGTGTGTTTTCTAGCTTTGTGAGAATTGGATAATTTTTATGCTTACATAAACTTTTTCTCGTTAAAAGTTCTTATTTATCTCTTTTTTTGTGAATTTGTGGATATGTGTTCTCTAACAACTGAATAGCAGCGTTCTTCTCTTTCATTCTCTCGTTGCTTCTCTTTTCATAATCTTTTCCTAATTTCGTAAAACCGCATTTTTAATGTCGATCTGCTCGGGCTAATTTACTTATCACAGCGGCTATCCGGTCAGCTACGAATGACCTTTCGTTTTACTGATAGGTAACTTAAGTTTCCTGCTGGGAGTGTGCTGCTGGGAGTGTGCTGCTGGGAGTGTGCGAGTTGGCCTTTCAAGAACTAATCGCACTGAATGTTTTTGCTGGCTTCGACTTTGAGAGAAAACAAACTGATTTTTATTTTGAGTTTTTTTAGCGACTGAGTTTGAGTTTTTATTACACGGATTCTTTCAAAACATCACGTTGAAACGGTAAAAAGGGAAGTGGATGACAGAGAAATTGAGGGGCAGAAGAACTGTAAAGGTCATTGGCGGTTCCCAATGGGAGTTGCTAGACGTTTTCTAATGTTGGAAGTTCGGGAAGAGAAGTTTGGAGGGGGAAGTAAAGAAGAGCGAGTCATTCATTACATGGCAACCGCTCAGGAGGACGATAAAAGGGAAGACTGAAGAATTAAGAGAGGGAAGAAGGAAGAATTAAGAAAGTTTAACAATAAGTGTCTAAAAAAATCGTCCTTGTGTTAAGACGTTGAACAAAGACAATTTGCGAGATTAACTCTGATTTTCTTATCACATCTTGTAAAAGAAACGCAAGGTCATTCGCTAATAATCAACTTAACAAAGAACAATGTTTATGTTGAAGACGAAAGTTTATAATTTTCCGTATAATCTATTAAAAAATTTAAATAATTTTAAAAACGAGAAGAAAAAAATAAATGAAAACAAAGAAGATGAAAAAATAGGGCGAGAAGCAATGAGAACGATGTATTAAAATTAGAAGGGAATCAAGACTATTGCATTCTGTGAGCTGAAATGACTATTGTATTGTGAAGAAGTTCAAAAAAGTTGGAATTTCCAAATATGTTTTTCAAATGAGGTTCAAATGAGATTCGTTACTATTCATAACATTATTCGAACATCGAATTATAAGTTATATTTTAACAACCAGTCATGAATCACTGACACTATAAATGAAAAAAAATGTTAGAAAAATAAATACTTTAAAAGTGGTTCTTATCAAAGGTAAATTAAATCATTCAAAATAGAGAGGTACATATGAACGAGAAAAGGAGCTAAAAATGTAAAAATAATAAGAAGAAAATTAGGAAAAGCTACAGACGAAAAACGACAACTAGAAATGTAAACATTACTGTCGATTCAAAACAAAAAGTAAACTTTAAAAATATGAAAGATAAGAAAAACGAATGGAATTAGAAACAGCAACGTACAATCGGGAAAAAAAGGGTTAATTTAAACCAAATAAAATTGTTTTTCTTTCGAGAAGATTATTTAAATTTTTAGTTGAAGCCATTATCACTCCGTCAATTTCACCTGTTTAGCTTCGAAAATAAGTTAAGAGTAATGAAACAGTTTGAAGAGCAATAAAAAAAGATCGAAAGAAAGTCGAGCGGTCGCTAAATTTTAAGCTGAATTAGAAAAGTTTATATGGGCAATGAAAAGAAGAGAAGAAGGATGAAGAGAGAGGCAATGAAAAGAAGAGAAGAAGGATGAAGAGAGAGGCAATGAAAAGAAGAGAAGAAGGATGAAGAGAGTATGTGCAGAAGAAGGAAATAGACAGTTAGAGAGACAAAGCATGATAGAGAGTGTGAAATAGGAGTAAAAGAGAGGAAGAGAGAGAGAAGAAAGGGAGAGAGGATAAAGATAAAAAGTTAGTGAATGAAAAAAGAGAGAGATAAAGACCCCTGCGGAAAGATAGAAATAGGAGAAGAAAAAAAGATTGACAAAAAGATAGACGAAGAGATATGAATTAAGAAAATAAGAATAGAGGAAGGATTGAAGAGATTAAGAGTGAGGGACGAATAAACACAGTCGAGAAAATTGAAATGGACAGTTCATAGGAGGAAGGGAACCCTACAACTCGACATGGTCACTGTTTGAATCCCTGAAAAAAAAAATCAGAAATTCAAATTTGAAAAGAACAATGGAGAGGAACTCTAACAAATACTTTTGTTGCTATTTCTTGAACAAGCTTTCACCCAATTCTAAAAAAAGTTAAGGCAGTTTTACAGCAAAGAAGAATCAGTTAGGTTCTTACCAAACAATCAACAAAGTTCAAACTAATTTCTGGGTACGCGGATTTAGATGAGCTCTCATTGCATAAGGAGATGCAGTTATAGACAACTAGAAGATTTGATGAATAAGCAGGTACTGCATGACACGTCATAACACGGCGGAACTCTTCTAATGACCTTCGATACTACTCGAAGACAACTTTTATCTCTGACTCTCCGTTTCGTTGATAAAGGGTTTAAGAATTAGGTTGTCATATCCAATTGCATGTTCCCTGCTTTATTCCTTCTCACTAAAATTGAAGAAACACAAACTTCATGCGTAAGGCGGTTCATGCGTAAGGCGGTTCAACGAGACTTTGATTGACTTCATCAGCGGCCGGTCGTTTGGTGGGAAAAACAGCTGATCTAATTCAAAGGGAGAGTAAAGATAATGAAAAACTTGTAAGAACAAAAAAAAGGGGTTCAAAAATTTACCGAATATCAGTCCTACGTCAATTTAATTTTTTTCGTAAATTTTTCAGCATTCAAAGATTTTGGTTTGTTTTTTGAAAATTAAACTTTTATGTAGAATCCGCAGACGCACGAGATGATCGCTTCTCCACCCTCTGTACCTCAATTTCCGAAAGTAAATATGTTATCCGTGTCCTCGAATGTTCCTAGAACCTTATTAAATTCATTTCTTCTCATTGAAATTCCGAAGCTTCTCCTCATAATGATAAGCAGTTTAACAGAAGCTTCTCATTTCTCCAATATGTGGGTTCATCTTTATAATAATTCAATTTTGAGCGAAAATTTGTGCTAAAGTTACTGTTAAAACGAAGTGAACTTTTTTTATTGAAGATATCAAGTTAAACGTCAAAATTGCTTCGAAGTCATTTAAATAAAATTCACTCACTCCATCATTGACAAAAAATGAAGAAAAAGGATACATACAAACGTAGTATATATTTGAATGTATAAATAATTTTGAATGTGTGAATATGTATTTATATGTATATTTATTTATACGTATAACATTTCAAAGTGAAAATAGGCATGTATATATGAGTATCGATTGTCATGATTGCTAGATCATACGTGCATACTTTCACAAATGTTTTTTTTGTGTGCACGAATATCATTTGCATGGTATTTGACTATTAGCGGGATACTGTAATCGTAATTCTGATGAAATGTGTTTAGCTTTCAATCAACTTCATATTCATTGATTTGACCGTACACTCAACCTTCGATTATTCAATAGTATCACAGATGAAGTCAATTCCATTTCATGCGTCCGGGTTCAAGTTTGTCAATAACATTTTTTCTATTTCGATACTTTTCTTGATTGAGCGGTTTTTTTAATATTTAATAGTGGTTGCTTTCGGTTAACGGTGAAGTAGGATATTTTTCGGAAACGGGTGCAGGAAAAACATTGGTTTTGATGAGTTGCTTTAAGTTTTTCATCCTTAAGTTGATGATAGTTGTGAAATCGACTGATCTCGAGAAATCGGAAGCTTGACTTGACAATAAAAAAATTTCTATGAAAAGGCTCTACGCGAAAAGACATGAGTAATAAAAAGTGGGAACTGGGAGTTAGAAATAGGTGGAACATCCGGGGAGTGAGAAATTAAAAAAAAGGTGTTGGGGAATACGAGATTAAGAGCGTCACCAAACATCAGTCAGTCCATCATCAGCTAATGAAAATGGAATAAAAACCATAGTTGGGTATTCCATTCCTCCGCAATCACACGATAGGTATCATAAACTCTATAGATCATCATCGATGTTTTCTCGCTCAAGCATTTGAGAGCGTTACAAGCTGAAGCATCCGAAGCTCTAAAATCTGAAGCAGTCACGAGTCTTACGACCTGATCGTAACATCTTGAAGAGACCGGAAATAGCACAAAAATCTTTTTTCAACCAGTAGAAGCATCGAAACTTTTCAGGATTTGTCACAATTTCTCTACAATTGGCACAAGATAATGTTTAATGATGTTTCGAGCGTTGATGTTGAGGTAAAAGACTTTAACTGACAAGTTTTAAAAGAGTGGAATCTTTCTCATCTCTCTCCTTTGATCACGTCATCTTATTGAAATTTTTTTATTGAAATCAGTACCGGTTTACCGGACAGAAATCGGACATCTTGGAGCCGTGAGTTCCGGAACGGAGAAACATTTATTACTGTCTCACTACAAACAGCTGCCGAACATTATTTTTGGCGCTAAATACCCGAAAAATCAATTCAAACTTTTGCAACAATTTTGAAATTTCTCAAAGGTCTAAGGAGGTTACAAAGTGAGCAAAGCATGATAATGACATGGACTAGACGCATAAAATTTTTTCAAGCACTTCAAAGCCATACGAAGATAGAACAAATATTCACAACTACTTCTCAGAAATACTGCACCAATTATTGCTTTCGGAAAACGTCGGGGAAACATAAAAAAACGAATACTATTGTTTGCCAAATCGTCGAACTCCTAATTGTTGTATTGTTCTTAACAATATTTCATTTCCGCTTCTATTTGGTAAATTTATGCATTAATTACAAAATCCTGCATCAAGGTGCGCTTGAATTAACATGAAAAATATAAAAAGAAAATACATTATAAGTTCCCCGGTAGTATCGCTGCTACTACTACTGTTTCGTCCCGTTTCGCGTTTTTTTCAAATGGGTTTTTTTATCAAGTTTTTCATAAACATTTATTTTTAGGTTAAACGAGAAGAAAAAAATGCGATGAACGCTCACGTTTCCAAGAATGCTTTTTTGAACATCTAGTTCTTCTAGTACGAGACCCTGATGAAAGCAGACCGAAAATCTTTCAAATTTTAACTTTTTGAAGCTAGGTATTTTTGGCTGTGTCAACTGCAAGATACCCAAAAACTGATCGGAGACATGAACTGTTCACTGCGTTGGAAAAAAAAGGAAATTATACATAAAATCTGTTCATGATCAATTGATAATCTTTGACTGGTTTTCAACTGAATCAAAAAATTTAAAAAATAAATTTGTTTCGGAGCGACTTTAAAGCTCTTTAGTTTGCGGAGGATGCGTAGAAAGCGTACATACAGCGTACAGCGTACATGTACATGTACATATGTGCAACGTTCCTCTTTCCTCCCATTGCTTTTTCCGAACATATCCATCCCCACAAACTTCACTTGGAAGGTTGTAGCCACTGGAATAATAGTTGAAAACATACAAGTGTATACATACACACAAAGAGCCTAATATTTAGGTGTTTGGATTTTTTCGGTCGAAAGGTAACATCACGTCGTTCTCATTTCCTCACCATTGTATGATATCTTTTCTCTTGCTTCAACTCCAAACTGTACGTGTTTGAAAAAATTTGTAGCCGCAGAAATAGTTGAGAAATCTCGAACCCGTGAAGCATTGACGGTCGCGTTGTATCTGGACACTTGTAGTGATAGTCCTGGCTGCATATGAGAGGCAACAGTTGTGTGGACACTTACTTTCAAGGGAGATCGACCCCTCAGAAGGCCGAAGAATGCTCCTCGGAGTCTTCTGAAAGTAAATGAATAACACAAAGACAAAAGAAAACTTCAACTCATAAGCAGAAAAAAACATAGAAAAAGTGCACTAAAAATTGTCTGTCATAAGTTAGTTTGGGAACTGATCACCACTAAAACAGCTTCAGTATCGCAGTTATAAAAAAAACTATTTCTGAGTTCCAACAGAATGTGCAAATTCCGAAGAAAAAAAACAACAAAAAAAAACTCATATGACACATGATTGAGCTATCGCACAGAAAAAGTTTTGAAGATTTATCATCGCACGGAATAGCAATGTGTCCCCGTGATGTAATGGTAACACGCGCTCCCGCTCCCGGTTTGAGTCAAGATGATTGGGTTCGATCCCGCCCGGTGGACTAGCTTTTTTTCTGTGCGATAGCTAAATCATTTGTCATCCTAACCAGGCGTCACTGCCTTTAAACTGTGTAACTTAGAATTTGAAAATTTATCATATGACACAATTATGCTAACAGAAGTATGCCAAAAATCGAGAAAAAAACGAAAAGAGGATTAACAGCATGAAGTAAAGGAACATAATGAAAGCCCTGACTTGTTAAATATGAGGAATATGACGGAATTGTGACCATTCAGTAGTATCCAAATCATAACGGAGACATAATCCGCAAATATCGTGGCTGGAATGTAAGCGCTGATGTATGTCCAGTATACAAAGGCCATGATGACCAGGGAAGAAGAGCAAAACAACTGAAAGAACGACCTCAGAGCTGTAAGAGAGGCTCAAACGCGTTGTGCTGGCTCAAACGCGCTGTTGTTTCTTCTTATTTTCTTGAGTTTTAGAGGCAAACTCTCTGTCACTGTCACTGTCTTTCTTGAGTTTTAGAGACTCTCTGTCACTGTCTTTAAACTGCCGTAACTGTGCATTTGAAAATCTCTCTCCGAGTCATTCAATAAAGTTTTTTTTCTAGTCAAGGAAGTTTTTTTGAAAACCTTAGTGATAAAAGGAGTACTCTTTAACTAATTAGTCGATTTCCAAAATAAAAAAAATTTCGAAAAATGATTATCGGAAATATTACCTGTAGGGTTATTTTGAGCTCTCTAGCCGAAAATTTCTGGGAATTCTGCAAAAATCAGGATTCATTATCGAATTGAATACCAAACACCAAAAGGACAGAAACAGAAGGTTAAAGCTCCCTTAAAATTTTTCTTCGACTTGCAACTAAGTTAGAACCAAAAGAAATGCAAAGTATTATTCTTATTAATTATCCAGCTGTTCGGATAAATATTTGCAACAAGGTTTGCTGACAAACGTGTGAAAAACTGTTGATTAATGGCATTGCAAAAACAGTAGTTCGTTTTAGCAAAGTCTCATACATATATGACGCTGCCGTTTTGATTTTTTGCCATAAATGTACTTTTCAATGATTTTTATTTGTTTTATGGCAGATTCTAGCAAAATAGCCTTATTTAAGGCGCTGCCATCAAAATAGCCTTATTTTATTGCGCTGCCATCAAAAATCAATTATTTTGATGGCAGCTGCCATAAAATAATTGATTTTTTATGGCAGCGCAATAAAATAAGGCTATTTTGATGGCAGCGCCATAAAATAAGGCTATTTTGCTAGAATCTGCCATAAAACAAATAAAAATCATCGAAAAGTACATTTATGGCAAAAAATCAAAACGGCAGCGTCATATACATATGTTAGAATGACTGCCAAAGAGGATGATAACGCGCTATATTTACCCAGAAAAACCACGGCTGTGTTAAAATCACCCCTGTATTAGCTCTTTTCCAAACGATAGCCTATTCATGTGTTCAGATGTATGTAAAAAGGTATTAGTATCTGAAATCAGCGAAATGAGTTAGTTCAAATGAAAACGATAACATTGAGTCGAATGGAGATGAGAATGACGGCGTAGGTGAATATGGAGACTACCTCGACTACAATCGTGAGGTACTTGCTCGCCAACCCTTGAAGAAATGACCAGGAGGCGTCTGTGCTAGGAGGACCCCTGTCAGCAAAACACTATAAACATCTACTTGCGAGTTTTTCCCAAATAAAGTCTGCGTTCAAAGCTTTTCAAGTGCTAATCTGGAATTATTTTCTACTTTGAGAACAAACAATTGTAAATAAAAATCTTTTTTGACTAGAGTGAGGTTCTGTGAAAAGTGACTGAAAATAATCGATTAGAAAAAGTGATTGAGCGTGATATGAAGTTAGCGCAGCTCACAGAGGAGTATCAAACTACACTGGAAATGATCCGAACCATGAGAAAGTCGATGTAGTGAACAGGTAATTAGCCTCCGGCGCGCACTTCATCCCGCCGAAAACAACGAAAAAAGCAACAGTCAGGGCTAGCAAAAACTGTAAATGAAAAAAACGGATATCGTGCTCATGTTGGAGGTATTGGAATCCAAACCTAATGGTAGGTATTGATAAAATAGAACGTTTTGGGAGCGCAAAGGTATTGATTTTTCAAATCTCTGGAGAGAACGTGCTGAATTCTTTCTTTTTTTTAGCAATAAGCTTCATAAATGCCTTTGCTTACATCATTCCTCTGCAATTTTTCCTATTTATTCCTACATTACTGACGATGGGACAAAAAACTGCAACCAAACGCCTAATATTAGATATTTGATCGCAATCACTAGCAAACTTTTGCATTTTCGATCGCCTCTCATAAGCATTGGAAATATGCTGATTTATCGCCTCTCATAAGAAATATTTTAGAATGCTTCTAAACATGAGTCAAAAGATAAAAGTCCTCTGAAACCGAATAACAAATTAGAGACTTGAATCGGCTGACCCTGTTAGTGTATTTGTTGTAGATGTCCTTAGCTCGAGAAGCGAATACGATGGTAACAAGGCGATTCACCGAAAGAGAAAGCAATTCCAGAAGCATCGCAAACCAGCAACCGGTTAAGATAGCACCGATTATCTTTAACTCACCCGCTATGTTCTTGTTTGAATAGTTCTCAGAAAAAAAAAGTGAGAGGTATATAACGAAGAATGAATAAGAAATTGAGAACCGAAGCCTTTTGTAGAAAATTGGCTTTTCGAGTTCTTAGTTTCAGAACTTTCCTGAGATATAATTAGGCAAAACTGAGCAGAATTGTGGCGTTGAGGAACGTTTTATCAATCAAGGGAAAGTTTATTGGAAAATAAATACAATTGTATTCATAATTTATTGTGCATTTTTGTCAGTATTTTGTTCCTCTTTTAAGTAACGCAGTTCGAGTGAACTCCTTGACAGGAAGATAAATCAAGAATAGAGCACACACATTAAATTCCTTGCGATAATTGGATATTTTTTTCTGCAGAAATCAAATTGGTTTTGTCAAACAGTGAATTTTATTAGAGCTATAGAAATGAACATTTAAGCTATGGACGGAAACAACGGAAATTGTTTTTTCTCGAAGGTGCGAAAACTTCTTGTTTACAAATAATTTTTCGCATAAAAGTGTGAGTCAAACTTGTTAGAGGAAAATATCCACCAGATTTCACCTTGTTGAGCAAAAAGGGCATCTGCCATTGAGCCATCAGTAAGATCCCCGTGTAAAAGTGAATCAGCAGTTGGGTAGTGTTGATGACTCCGAGGCGAGCCATTATAATGTAGGCTGCATTTTGGTAGTACTCCGGGTTCATCAGTAAGATCTGCAGCAGATTGTGAAGAAAGGGAAGAGTTCGGGGAACAATCATGATAATTTAATTGTTTAATTGTTTTAACAAACTGAGCCCTCTAAAAATCACATAACAGAAATTTAAAATAATGTTCTGTCGCACAATGTTGTAGCAATAAGTTTTTGAACTCTAATTAAGCGTGATTCCCTTTCAATTGAGTGAATCAGAATTTATCAATATGTTTTTCTTTTATCAATATAAATCAGAATTTATCAATACATAGATTGTAAGTCTTGTTATTAAGTTATTCGCATTTGTTCAAAATTACAGCTCCAAAACGTGTTTTAAAACTTTAAATGTTATTCGAAAAATTGCAATGAGCTTTTTTCTTACCACAATTTTAGTGCTTTCTGAAATAAACTGCATCCAGAATTAGTAAGTGCATTAATTTATGTTTTTTTGTTGTTGTCTACTCCAGCTAGGTTTGACTGAATATGGAGACTCGTTCAAAAATCGAAGAAAGTTCTTGAAAAAGAGATATCAGAGAAAGATAATAATATTAAAAAGACAATAGGCGAGACATGAAGCACTGTTCAGAGCAACAGAGAGGAATATAAAGAAAATAATAAATCGATAAAGAAATGAATATGGGAATAAAATAAGAGTTAAAGATAGAAAGAGAATATAAAGTGAGAAATAGGGAGTAGAAGAGAGTAAGAATTACCAAAACGTACCAGTATGATAATGGCGTAGATGACCCCAAGTACACCGGCAACCACGCAAAATCCCGCCCCGTACGCATACGGATTGTAGGTCACCGACATCTGGGCATGTGATACTCAATACTCGGAAACACTACAGTGCTTTCTGAAATATAAAATAAAACTTTGAATAAATGAAAATTAAATTAATGTATGTAAAACGATTCTATAAAAATAAAATTTTTATAAAAATGAAATAAATGAAAATTCTGAAATATAAATGTATATAAAACCGCAAAGGAGGCAAGCTGATGGTAAAACAAGAACGCGGAACACGTTTTGAGATTCTTTCAGAATATTCTTTAAGTTTTTGAGAGTTCGTAACACCTCTGCTTTTTTCTTGATTTATTAAAAAAATTTCTACTCTGAAAATGAGGAACCTGAAAAATTTGAAGAAAACATACATTTTCAGTCCCCAAATAGTTACCAAATAAACCAATACAACACCACTAAGAACCCAAATAGTTACCAAATAAACCAATACAACACCACTAAGAACCTTACTCGTTGGAATGTTTCAGTATCGAAAATCTCTGAAGAAGAACTTATTGTGTTGGCTTTTGAAAACACTTTTCGATTTCATAAACAGACTTACTCAGGAAACTTCCAAATGTATTAAAGTAAGTAAAAAATTCTCACTGTTCCTACGTATTCTAAATTTCGCTTAAGCTCAATCCTCCGTTTTCTCACAAATTTGAATGTTCCACGCATTATAAAAGTCATGATTGCTCAAAAAATATAATTGAATGTTCAACAAAAAATATGTACATATACATATGTATATAACGTATAACAGATCTCGTAGTTTTCTAGTGGTGGTCTTGTAAGAGAAGGCTTGCTATCGAGCTCTCAGTAACAGAGTTATTCCTAGTATAATAAACATGTGGTTAAGGCTCCTCCCTCTCCATAGAATCGGAGACTGATATTTTTGTGAGGAAAACTTCCATATTCGTTTGCTTAGCAGAGAAACATTGAGAATAAAAACGTTCATGAGGTGTTATGGAATGCAATTATTCAATAACGGAAAAAAAACTTTCTCGAAGAACATTTAGATTTTTATACTGAAATTCTCGTAGTTTCTTATCTACAACAATACTATAATTAGAATTAACATTAAAAAAATGAACCTAGCATTATCACGATCTGTATGAGTATTTTTTCTACGAGCTGCAATGCCTAAAACATCCGAGAAAAATAATGAAATCAATTTTAACTTCATCAAATGAATAGACAAACATCAATATGAAATACTTTTTGTTGGATTATCAACAAAAAAGTGCTTGATCGAAGAATTTGGAGTTCTATTGAACAAATGAGTATGAAAGAAATCAAATGAGTATGTATATGCAATATTTCGATGCATTACTAAACGTGTTCTGAACTTACTGGAAGATTTTATTACTAACGGGAGTTAGGGTGTTCACAACTGTAAACATAGTTGGGAGTTAGGGTGTTCACAACTGTAAACATAGTTGGGAGTTAGGGTGTTCACAACTGTAAACATAGTTGGGAGTTAGGGTGTTCACAACTGTAAACATAGTTGGGAGTTAGGGTGTTCACAACTGTAAACATAGTTGGGAGTTAGGGTGTTCACAACTGTAAACATAGTTGGGAGTTAGGGTGTTCACAACTGTAAACATAGTTGGGAGTTAGGGTGTTCACAAATGTAAACATAGTTGGGAGTTAGGGTGTTCACAACTGTAAACATAGTTGGGAGTTAGGGTGTTCACAACTGTAAACATAGTTGGGAGTTAGGGTGTTCACAACTGTAAACATAGTTGGGAGTTAGGGTGTTCACAACTGTAAACATAGTTGGGAGTTAGGGTGTTCACAACTGTAAACATAGTTGGGAGTTAGGGTGTTCACAAATGTAAACATAGTTGGGAGTTAGGGTGTTCACAAATGTAAACATAGTTGGGAGTTAGGGTGTTCACAACTGTAAACATAGTTGGGAGTTAGGGTGTTCACAACTGTAAACATAGTTGGGAGTTAGGGTGTTCACAAATGTAAACATAGTTGGGAGTTAGGGTGTTCACAACTGTAAACATAGTTGGGAGTTAGGGTGTTCACAAATGTAAACATAGTTGGGAGTTAGGGTGTTCACAAATGTAAACATAGTTGGGAGTTAGGGTGTTCACAACTGTAAACATAGTTGGGAGTTAGGGTGTTCACAACTGTAAACATAGTTGGGAGTTAGGGTGTTCACAAATGTAAACATAGTTGGGAGTTAGGGTGTTCACAAATGTAAACATAGTTGGGAGTTAGGGTGTTCACAAATGTAAACATAGTTGGGAGTTAGGGTGTTCACAAATGTAAACATAGTTGGGAGTTAGGGTGTTCACAAATGTAAACATAGTTGGGAGTTAGGGTGTTCACAACTGTAAACATAGTTGGGAGTTAGGGTGTTCACAACTGTAAACATAGTTGGGAGTTAGGGTGTTCACAACTGTAAACATAGTTGGGAGTTAGGGTGTTCACAACTGTAAACATAGTTGGGAGTTAGGGTGTTCACAACTGTAAACATAGTTGGTCGTTAGGGTGTTCGTAACTGTAAACATAGTTGGGAGTTAGGGTGTTCACAACTCTAAACATAGTTGGGAGTTAGGGTGTTCACAACTGTAAACATAGTTGGGAGTTAGGGTGTTCACAACTGTAAACATAGTTGGGAGTTAGGGTGTTCACAACTGTAAACATAGTTGTAGTTAAAAGCAGATGAAGTCGTGATTTAGAGGTCTAAAAAATTGATTTTCTGTAACACATTAAAGCGATCAGTTGTAGAACTCAAGTTGGCATTTGATACTACAACTCTTACCTCTAAGGCTTTTGTGTTTCCTAACACATTGATACAATGGACCCGGAAGAGACTTTCATTCAAGTTGAAAGGTTTTGTTTCTTGTATAATATATTTATGTTCAGTGCCATTATCGGACTTAACCTTTTAGGCGATGAAGGGCTCTGTTGTAGATCTACATGTATGTACATATTTCTGTCTAGCTCTCCCTTTCTCATGAGTTTTTCCGCTCTAACTCTCTTCCTATCTCTCTTTTTATCTCTCTCTCTCTCTCTCTCTCTCTCTCTCTCTCTCTCTCTCTCTCTCTCTCTCTCTCTCTCTCTCTTTCTTTCTCTCTCTAACTCTTTTATTCCATCTTTCGCTTCTCAGTCTATAGCTTTCCTCTATTCTATGATTATTTCTTTCCAGTGCTTCAGAACTTTCAAACTTTTACTTTAAATTTTCTCAGAAACTCTGCTTTTTTGTACCTGTTTTACTGCACTACATAGCACAATACATTTTTCCGCGGTGTAAGTCAATTTGAGTAGGATATACATTAATTGAAATCGTTCTTTTTCAGTACTTGTCTGATTTTCTCCTTGGAGTCTTAGAGGGTCTCACACAGAAACTTTTCATGCTCCTTTTGACATTCAAAATAAAGCGTTTAAACTGAAACTGAATTTTTAAAACTAAATGTAAGAAAACAAAATGAACAATATACATGGTGATCAGTATACTTGTTGATAAAATTTGGGTACGTGTCGAGCGAGAGCTGAATCGATCTGCAGATTTTGAATGACACCATTAATTTTTCAACTTTCGATCTACCTAAAACTTAAATTTCGTTCTCTAATACTTGTTACTCGCGAAATGGTGCGTTCTCATCCTACTCGGCGCGCGAACTTGTCGCTGAGTAGTGCTGGACACCCTCCTTCGGAGATCTCTCGTCGGCTGGGAGTCGCCCGTCAGACTGTGCATCAAAATCTCATAAGAGGTACACTCACAGACCGTCCACGCTGTGGCCCACTTCCACTGCCACCTCCCCTATCACGAAAATCGTCAAGCAAAGCCTGAACCGCAACAAAGGCAGAATCAGCAGAAAAATGGCTGGCAAACTGGATACGTCATACGGTACTATGTGGAATGTTGTTCGAAAGAAGCTTGGTATGAAGTCATACAAGTACCAGGAGCGTCATGTTCTAACTCCTGAGCAGCAGAACGCACTGCGCGATGAAAACTTTATTCTCCTTGCTCGGACCTTGACTAAAGAGCATCTCATGACCCTTTCTACCGATGAGAAGACGTTCACCGTGTAGAGGAGCTATAGCAAACAAAATGATTGGGTGCTTGCTCAGTCATCTGAAGAAGCTGATGTTGCCGGGCGAACAGTCTCACGTGCTTTCTTTCAGGAATCTATCATGATTTTCGCTGGCATCTGCTCCACGGGTCGAACTCCTATCTTTTTTTTGTCAGAAAAAAGCCAAAATAAATACGCAAATGCACAGGGTGATCAATATATTTGATGACAGGGATTTTACCGCATATTTTCCTTCCCATTTTCTTCTCAATTCCACTTTCTTCTTAAGAAATTATATTATCTGTCATATGATAGTACTCTCACTCGGAATGACCCCCTCATTTGAGAATGACAGCCTCAAGACAACGAGCGTATGCAGACATCGCGCACCGCAAAAGCTCCTGGGGAATTCGGTTCCATGCTCGCTCAAGCGAAGTCTTGATACTGGACAAAGAGTTGAGGGTTTCAGCGCAAGCTTCGCTCTCCAGGATAAACCAGATCGAGTAGTCCATTAGATTCAAATCTGAACTACAATTAAGTCATTCTTCGGCGGCGATGAAAGATGAGAAGTTTTGTGATATCCACTCTTGTGTCTTCTTGCTGGTATGAGCAGGAGCGCCGTCCTGCTGGAACGTCCAGTTCCATGTCCCGAAGTGCCTCTGGGCCCAAGGCTTCACATGATGTTCGAGGATCTCCGAGATGTACACTTGCCTATTTTTTGGCCTCTTTTCTGACAAAAAAGAGCGGAAGTGGGACAACCAGTGAGTGTACATAGGTATAGAGTTTGATGCACAGTCTCACGGGCAACTCCCAGACAACGAGAGATCCCCGAAGGAGGGTGTTCAGCACTACTCAGCAAAAACATTGCGCCCCGATTAGGATGAGAACGCACCATTTCGCGAGTAACAAATATTAGAGAAAGTAATTTTGGTTATAGGTAGATCAAAAGTTAACGAAATTAATGGTGGTATTTGAAATCTGCAGATCAGCTCTCGCTCGACACGTACTCAAAAGTTGTCATCAAATATACTGACCACCCTGTACATCTCGAAGTGCCTCGAACATCATATGAATCCTTGTGCCCTGAGGAACTTCGAGACACGGAACTGTACATTCCAGCAGGACAGCATACCAGCTCATACCAGTAAGAAGACCAGCAAGCTCATACCAGCAAGAAGACATAATAGTGGATACGAAAAAATTCTTTTATCGCTGTCAAAGAATGGCCTGTTAATATTCCAGATTTGAATCCAATTGAATACTCCAACTGGTCCATCCTGGAAAGCGAAGCTTGCGCTATAACCCGCACCTCGTTGTCCCGTCTGAAGACTTAACTTGAGCGAGCATGGGACCGAATCCCCCAGAAGGTTTTCCGGTCCATGGTGTCTCCCTACCCCCGTCGTCTGGATGATGTCATTCGCAAAAAAAATCATTTCTAGTGAAAAATATAGAATATTATCATAAGAAAGATAATAAAATGTGTTGATAAGAAAATGGAATTCCGCAAAATATGCCGTAAATTCCGTGTCATCAAAAAATATTGATCAACCTGTAGACACTACTTCAATAAAAAAAATTCACAAATGCCTTAATAAAAATATTTCTTGTTTTCCTTACGCAAAACGCAAGCAAAGTGCAAAAAATTCTTTTTTTCAGGCTTGAGTGAGTCAAAAAAGAAGGAAAGAAGTTAAGCAGTAAACTGTAAACTGGAAGGATAGAACCTGCTACTGCTCACCATAAGGATAACAATAATGATGCGTTAAAAAGGACTTTTGTGATGTAAGTTACAGAAAGGGATACGTTTGTACGCTCATTTGTCTCAACATGAATTGCCGTGAAATGGGAATGGATTACCAAAAGTGATTTTGTACGCTTATTTGTCTCAACATGAGTTGCCGTGAAATGGAAATGGATTACGATGTTACTTATATTGCTATTTTTCTTGTTGGAAAGTAAACGTACTTAAGAAGTGAACAAAGCAAATGCAAAAAAAAACATTATAAGTTAAAAAAAGCATTATAAATAATAAAAAAAACAACTGTAAGTTAATGTATTTGCGGCAATTCGTGGTAAGACAAATAAAATAATTAAAAAAATCAATTTATTTATCTTACACCAGAAAAGTTTTTAATTTTTACGCTCCATATCATTGGCCCCCCCCCCCTCCATATCATTGGCCCCCCCCCCTCCATATCATTGACCCCCCCCCTCCATATCATTGGCCCAACATTTTACTCAAACCTCAACAACTAATGAAAACTTTCTTTTGCGAATATATGTTTTCAAATGAGAAACAACTGTTAGCTGGTTTTACAATAATAATAATAATATTTCGTCTCAGAAATGTAATAGAAAACACTCTAGAAACTCTACATATGTCTATATGATGCATGTAGCAAGTAATTGCGTCTGTTATTTATCCGTTTTGCCTCTCAAAAAGCCCATCTGAAGAATGTCCTTCTTCGCTTGAGTGGTTGTGTTAAATCAGAAAGAAAAATCGAAAATAACTGAATTCAGAGAAGATTTGAACGACTTCTAATCACATATTTCTTATAATTTTCCTGTTTGCATCTCTAATTTTGCCTTTTGTACGATTGGAAACGCATTCGTTTTTTTACTAAAGAAACTTTGATAAGTTAAATAAAAGAAAATAACAACCTCGTGACGCCGTATATTTAGGTAATTGAAAATTTACCTAAATATACGGTAAAATTTTTTTCTGCTGACTCATTTTAATTTCTCAAATTTCCTAGCTACCAAGTGTAGCAAAGCCGGATTCATCCGGATCCACTAGCTGCTTGCAGCAAATATATACAAACTACTTCTTCGGACTCCTTTTTAATTTCTCAAATTTCCTAGCTACCAATGGTAGCAAAGCCGGATTCATCCGGATCCACTAGCTGCTTGCAGCAAATATGGTTTTCACAAACCATAAAATAGCTGCATTGCAGCAAATCTCCAAATTTTATTTTCTTCTTTCCATTTATACTTATCTTCTATATCTATATACACTTTCATCAATTTATCTTTAACTGTTTATATCATAACACTAATATAATAACTTTCGTACTAAAACAGATCCAAAAGTCATACTTACATTCATTAAAAATAAACAACAATTAATATCAATATCATTATGTCAACTTACAAAGATGTCACCGAAACAAAACATTTTCTGTTTATAATATTCACTAACTTCTTTATCCTTTCTTCAACACATTTAAATTAATTTCGTTAATTTCACCATACTTTAATATATTCTTCCACACCAATTATACCTTTCCATAATAACTAGTTTTGCAATTGGCACCATTTTACATAACATTTATTACACTATAAAACATGTTGGTTTACAATCAAATCATAAATCCACCACAACCTATAGATGCTAATCAGCATCAAAAAACCAACCTTAAACATATTATATTACAAATATTTCACTAAAAGGTTTAATTTTAAACCAACACCTTTCAGTCATAGCGCCACTAAAACACGAAAAGTATTTCTATCAAAGGAATTTCTTACACTTCTAACTTAAAACTATTACATTCAATCGGATGAAGTTTTAATAGAACTCATATTACTATCACAGGCATGATATACCACACCCCCGGGAATCTAGCGCTTAACCCGGGTGTGAGAATTGGGTCATGCCGAATGAAGAGTCCAAGAGGACAACAACCGATTCTTTAATTCGGAGTAGCGCTCGATGAACATCTGGTCAGGCAGCCAGCTTCATCGTACTAATTGTCTAACAAAAACCATTACCAAAATATCTTCAAATCTAATTTAAACAATCCTACATATTTCAATAAGGTTGATGGAAAACATTATTTCAAACCACCCAACTACACACAAAATGAAGGTGTCAATTGCAATAATAACCGTTGCACAATATGCAAAATTACCAATTACAAAAATTATGTTACTAGTTATACAACTGGAAAACTTTTTCTTACAAATAAACCCTTTCAGCTAACATGTACTACTAAGAACTTAATTTATCTTATTACATGTAAGAAATGTAAACTTCAATATATAGGAGAAACCACCCAAACACTCAAAAAACGTATATCTCAACACAGATACCATCTAGGAAAAACCATTTTGAATACATACCTTTGTCAACACTATAAAGAACCCAATCATTCTCCAGGTGACATCCTAATAGACATTCTAGACCATGCAACAAATAAAGCGGAATTAAGAAGTAAAGAATCATACTGGATTAGATTAATGCTAACGGCTTTTCCCTATGGTCTCAATGATCAAATACAAAACTATGGATTAATTTCTGACAATTTAAATCCAATGGAAAAAGTTAAAAACCCATATCATAATAATCCTTTGAATATACCAGTCAAAACTTCCAAACACAAAAATCGTAGAAGAACTCGTCCTTCATATCTAGCACGGGACTTATCCAACCTAATATGTACATGATATTTTGAACACAAAAAATGGCAGAGAATTATATCTAGAATACAGAAAACTTAAAAATAAAGAAAAGGATAATATCATAAAATACACTCTCACTAAAGAATTCTTATCTCTCCAAAACACTGATAAAATAAGAATAACCAGTACAATATGTGACTACTTCTGGAGGAAACAAAGGGAACCCAATACAAAAGACACTACCTATATAAACATCAAACTTCCTTACTATGGTAAATACATGGACAACATACCCTTCAACCGCATCTTTAACAAAGCTTCTATCAATGGTTTAAAATTGAAAAGTCTAATTCCAAGACCATTTACATTCCGCACTATATATAGTTTAACTGAACCTTTTAGTAAAAAAGTTTTCAATTATAACAATTTCCTTAAGGAACTTAATAATGACAATAAGAAAAACATTTTAGAAAGCGAATGCTATTGCTATAAATACCCTGAACTTATAAACAATACTTTTGGACACATATGCAGCGGTAATACTAATATCACTCATGATTCATCTCTACGTCAAATCCTGAATCGAGGCACAAAATATCGCATTTGTGAAAATGTTGATAAAGATACAATTATTTCAGAAATGGAACAATCCATTAACCAGACAGTAACGAAAATGACCAAAACATTCCATCTTAATCAATATGATCGTCTTATTATTTACAATATACTCCAAAAACACTGCCTTCCACTGATTTCTAGACATCTCGACAGATTCCACTATTTCGATTCCACTAATTAGAAGCAAATCTACAGAAGCATTTTTGAAATACGAAAAAATTTCATAATAACTCCTATTGATAAAGCTAATAACAACTATGCATTTACTTGCAAGAAATTATATCTTCTATTTATGAACGAAGAGATGAATACAAGCACAGAAAATACTAGAACCTATCAACCAATTCCTTCTTCAAACACCTTTAACATAATTAATAAACACCTGGAACTAACTAAAGAACTCAAAATTCCTATCCCTTTATCTAACATATACAACATACCAACTGTTTATGGTATACCTAAAATGCACAAAAATCCCATTAAATTCCGATTTATAACCGGAGCCTCCAACAGCAGTCTCAAACCATTATCTCAAGAACTTCAATTAATTCTCAAACATCTATCCAGACATTTCAAAAGTTATTGCAAACAAACAAGCGAAAGAAATGGTACTAACCACCTATTTTCTATTCTTAATACTAAACCCGCTCTTCATGAACTTAGACTATCGGGGAATCAAACAAAAGAAATATACTGTGCTGACTTCACTTCTCTTTTTACCAACCTCCCACATGACATAGTTAAGATCAACATAAAAAAAAAAGTTATTAAAACTTGTTTCAAAAATAGTGGATTCCAAGCCATCAGAATTAAAGGTAAACAAACCAGTTACACTAATGAAGCCAACAAGAATAGAACTTACCTTCCCTTTCAAATATACAACATGCTTACTTATATCTTAGATAATAGCTATGCCCTTTATAGTCAAACTATATATAAACAGAACAAGGGTATATACCTCAAGGTAATAACGCGTCTCCTCAAATAGCTGACTTAACACTAGCTATGATGGAATTTCAGTATATTAACCAAAACATAAAAGGAACTCACCCTTTAAGATTTTTAATTAATTGTACCTTCCGATACATTGATGATTTAATTCATATATCAAACAAATTGAATGAGTTCATTTCCTTTACAAAAGAAGTATATCATAATTCTCTTACTTTAGAACAAACTAATCAACAGAGATACAAAGCCGAATTTCTTGATCTAGACATAGAAATCTTAGAAGATGGTACTACTAAGTTTAAACTGTACAACAAAACCGATGCCTACAACTTTGAGGTTATAAAATACCCCCACTTTAGCTCTAATATACCTATTAACATTGGTCTTAACACCATATACAGTGAAACTTTACGTTTTAGTAATAACTGTAAACACATAGAAGACTTTCTCAACAGAATCACTATGTTAATAGACTCTTACAGGACAAATCAATTTCAAGATCATATAATATTAGGTAGATTAATTAAAACTATTACCAAAAACCCATCAATATCTCTAAAATATAACACAGTACACATTAATATCAAACAAAAGATCATTGAACAGTTCCAACATATTGAGTATCATCATTGATTACTCAATTCCCTTCCTTCCCTATCTCCTTTTCTGTTATTAAATATCTCATCCTTACTTCATGCGCTATTGACATTTTCCCTCTCCTTTTTCTTTTTTATTATGTTTTTTTGTTCATGTTTTTGTTCATGTTTTTTGATGTTATCGTTATTAAAATTTAGTTTAATAATTTAATTTGTTATTTGAAATTTACTTATTATTTCTCTATCACGGTCTCTCCGGGAACTCACTGAAGAGCCCCGCCCGGAGAGAGCGAAAGTCTGTCTGGGCTCAGGGGCGAAACAGACTTTCGCATTTATTATTCATAATTTAAAGCAGAACTTCATCTTTCAAATTTTCAAATGTAATTTATCTTTCAAATAAACGCATTATGCACTTTTACAATCTTTCTCTTCTCTAATATATTTCTCTCGTCCTGACATGTGATGTGAGTACCTAAAGTACCACTCCATGTTTCAGACGGGATAATCATTCGAAAATTTCTAGTTACACTTAATTTCTATTTCACATATCATTTCATTATAACCTCAAATATAACTTTCCTCGTGCATAAGTTAAATTAACTTAAATTAAAAATATAATTTTACACAACCTTTTCAACTTCTGCTGACTCATTTTAATTTCTCAAATTTCCTAGCTACCAAGTGTAGCAAATCCGGATTCATCCGGATCCACTAGCTGCTTGCAGCAAATATATACAAACTACTTCTTCGGACTCCTTTTTAATTTCTCAAATTTCCTAGCTACCAATGGTAGCAAAGCCGGATTCATCCGGATCCACTAGCTGCTTGCAGCAAATATGGTTTTCACAAACCATAAAATAGCTGCATTGCAGCAAATCTCCAAATTTTATTTTCTTCTTTCCATTTATACTTATCTTCTATATCTATATACACTTTCATCAATTTATCTTTAACTGTTTATATCATAACACTAATATAATAACTTTCGTACTAAAACAGATCCAAAAGTCATACTTACATTCATTAAAAATAAACAACAATTAATATCAATATCATTATGTCAACTTACAAAGATGTCACCGAAACAAAACATTTTCTGTTTATAATATTCACTAACTTCTTTATCCTTTCTTCAACACATTTAAATTAATTTCGTTAATTTCACCATACTTTAATATATTCTTCCACACCAATTATACCTTTCCATAATAACTAGTTTTGCAATTGGCACCATTTTACATAACATTTATTACACTATAAAACATGTTGGTTTACAATCAAATCATAAATCCACCACAACCTATAGATGCTAATCAGCATCAAAAAACCAACCTTAAACATATTATATTACAAATATTTCACTAAAAGGTTTAATTTTAAACCAACACCTTTCAGTCATAGCGCCACTAAAACACGAAAACTATTTCTATCAAAGGAATTTCTTACACTTCTAACTTAAAACTATTACATTCAATCGGATGAAGTTTTAATAGAACTCATATTACTATCACAGGCATGATATACCACACCCCCGGGAATCTAGCGCTTAACCCGGGTGTGAGAATTGGGTCATGCCGAATGAAGAGTCCAAGAGGACAACAACCGATTCTTTAATTCGGAGTAGCGCTCGATGAACATCTGGTCAGGCAGCCAGCTTCATCGTACTAATTGTCTAACAAAAACCATTACCAAAATATCTTCAAATCTAATTTAAACAATCCTACATATTTCAATAAGGTTGATGGGAAACATTATTTCAAACCACCCAACTACACACAAAATGAAGGTGTCAATTGCAATAATAACCGTTGCACAATATGCAAAATTACCAATTACAAAAATTATGTTACTAGTTATACAACTGGAAAACTTTTTCTTACAAATAAACCCTTTCAGCTAACATGTACTACTAAGAACTTAATTTATCTTATTACATGTAAGAAATGTAAACTTCAATATATAGGAGAAACCACCCAAACACTCAAAAAACGTATATCTCAACACAGATACCATCTAGGAAAAACCATTTTGAATACATACCTTTGTCAACACTATAAAGAACCCAATCATTCTCCAGATGACATCCTAATAGACATTCTAGACCATGCAACAAATAAAGCGGAATTAAGAAGTAAAGAATCATACTGGATTAGATTAATGCTAACGGCTTTTCCCTATGGTCTCAATGATCAAATACAAAACTATGGATTAATTTCTGACAATTTAAATCCAATGGAAAAAGTTAAAAACCCATATCATAATAATCCTTTGAATATACCAGTCAAAACTTCCAAACACAAAAATCGTAGAAGAACTCGTCCTTCATATCTAGCACGGGACTTATCCAACCTAATACATGATATTTTGAACACAAAAAATGGCAGAGAATTATATCTAGAATACAGAAAACTTAAAAATAAAGAAAAGGATAATATCATAAAATACACTCTCACTAAAGAATTCTTATCTCTCCAAAACACTGATAAAATAAGAATAACCAGTACAATATGTGACTACTTCTGGAGGAAACAAAGGGAACCCAATACAAAAGACACTACCTATATAAACATCAAACTTCCTTACTATGGTAAATACATGGACAGCATACCCTTCAACCGCATCTTTAACAAAGCTTCTATCAATGGTTTAAAATTGAAAAGTCTAATTCCAAGACCATTTACATTCCGCACTATATATAGTTTAACTGAACCTTTTAGTAAAAAAGTTTTCAATTATAACAATTTCCTTAAGGAACTTAATAATGACAATAAGAAAAACATTTTAGAAAGCGAATGCTATTGCTATAAATACCCTGAACTTATAAACAATACTTTTGGACACATATGCAGCGGTAATACTAATATCACTCATGATTCATCTCTACGTCAAATCCTGAATCGAGGCACAAAATATCGCATTTGTGAAAATGTTGATAAAGATACAATTATTTCAGAAATGGAACAATCCATTAACCAGACAGTAATGAAAATGACCAAAACATTCCATCTTAATCAATATGATCGTATTATTATTTACAATATACTCCAAAAACACTGCCTTCCACTGATTTCTAGACATCTCGACAGATTCCACTATTTCGATTCCACTAATTACAAGCAAATCTACAGAAGCATTTTTGAAATACGAAAAAATTTCATAATAACTCCTATTGATAAAGCTAATAACAACTATGCATTTACTTGCAAGAAATTATATCTTCTATTTATGAACGAAGAGATGAATACAAGCACAGAAAATACTAGAACCTATCAACCAATTCCTTCTTCAAACACCTTTAACATAATTAATAAACACCTGGAACTAACTAAAGAACTCAAAATTCCTATCCCTTTATCTAACATATACAACATACCAACTGTTTATGGTATACCTAAAATGCACAAAAATCCCATTAAATTCCGATTTATAACCGGAGCCTCCAACAGCAGTCTCAAACCATTATCTCAAGAACTTCAATTAATTCTCAAACATCTATCCAGACATTTCAAAAGTTATTGCAAACAAACAAGCGAAAGAAATGGTACTAACCACCTATTTTCTATTTTTAATACTAAACCCGTTCTTCATGAACTTAGACTATCGGGGAATCAAACAAAAGAAATATACTGTGCTGACTTCTTTTCTCTTTTTACCAACCTCCCACATGACATAGTTAAGATCAACATAAAAAAAAAAGTTATTAAAACTTGTTTCAAAAATAGTGGATTCCAAGCCATCAGAATTAAAGGTAAACAAACCAGTTACACTAATGAAGCCAACAAGAATAGAACTTACCTTCCCTTTCAAATATACAACATGCTTACTTATATCTTAGATAATAGCTATGCCCTTTATAGTCAAACTATATATAAACAGAACAAGGGTATATACCTCAAGGTAATAACGCGTCTCCTCAAATAGCTGACTTAACACTAGCTATGATGGAATTTCAGTATATTAACCAAAACATAAAAGGAACTCACCCTTTAAGATTTTTAATTAATTGTACCTTCCGATACATTGATGATTTAATTCATATATCAAACAAATTGAATGAGTTCATTTCCTTTACAAAAGAAGTATATCATAATTCTCTTACTTTAGAACAAACTAATCAACAGAGATACAAAGCCGAATTTCTTGATCTAGACATAGAAATCTTAGAAGATGGTACTACTAAGTTTAAACTGTACAACAAAACCGATGCCTACAACTTTGAGGTTATAAAATACCCCCACTTTAGCTCTAATATACCTATTAACATTGGTCTTAACACCATAAACAGTGAAACTTTACGTTTTAGTAATAACTGTAAACACATAGAAGACTTTCTCAACAGAATCACTATGTTAATAGACTCTTACAGGACAAATCAATTTCAAGATCATATAATATTAGGTAGATTAATTAAAACTATTACCAAAAACCCATCAATATCTCTAAAATATAACACAGTAAACATTAATATCAAACAAAAGATCATTGAACAGTTCCAACATATTGAGTATCATCATTGATTACTCAATTCCCTTCCTTCCCTATCTCCTTTTCTGTTATTAAATATCTCATCCTTACTTCATGCGCTATTGACATTTTCCCTCTCCTTTTTCTTTTTTATTATGTTTTTTGTTCATGTTTTTGTTCATGTTTTTTGATGTTATCGTTATTAAAATTTAGTTTAATAATTTAATTTGTTATTTAAAATTTACTTATTATTTCTCTATCACGGTCTCTCCGGGAACTCACTGAAGAGCCCCGCCCGGAGAGAGCGAAAGTCTGTCTGGGCTCAGGGGCGAAACAGACTTTCGCATTTATTATTCATAATTTAAAGCAGAACTTCATCTTTCAAATTTTCAAATGTAATTTATCTTTCAAATAAACGCATTATGCACTTTTACAATCTTTCTCTTCTCTAATATGTCTATATGATGCAAGTAGCAAGTAATTGCGTCTGTTATTTATCCGTTTTGCCTCTCAAAAAGCCCATCTGAAGAATGTCCTTCTTCGCTTGAGTGGTTGTGTTAAATCAGAAAGAAAAATCGAAAATAACTGAATTCAGAGAAGATTTGAACGACTTCTAATCACATATTTCTTATAATTTTCCTGTTTGCATCTCTAATTTTGCCTTTTGTACGATTGGAAACGCATTCGTTTTTTTACTGAAGAAACTTTGATAAGTTAAATAAAAGAAAATAACAACCTCGTGACGCCGTATATTTAGGTAATTGAAAATTTTCAAAAAATTTATTCATTCATTAAAAGATAGAGTAATAAAATAGATTTTATTTTGCAAAAAAAGTTAATATTAAAAGGGTACACAAAAAAGATACACTCGAAAAAGATACACTCAAAGATTGTAGAACAAGAAAACATCAAGACATGAATGAGAATGTGAACATAAAACAATTGAATATTACATAGAAATCCATACAAGGGTATAATCTTGAGCTCTAGTGATAATAACTGCAGACTGATATACTCGTTTTTGCGGCAATTGAGATGCGACGGTTGTGTAACGCCCATTCTCAAGAAATAATGCCTCAGAAGTTCGAAGCATTTTTCTCGGAGTCGTCTGAGTTCATAATATAAAAATGTGAATTACAAACCAGATACATAGATACATAGAAATTAAAAGATGAAAATTCAAAAGAAATCACGAATTTTCGTGGGACTCTAGTCAGACGTGTAACAGATAAATGTGGAAGGTCTATAAACAAGTCCACCGAAAAAGTCTACCGAAAAAGTCCACAAAACAGGTCTATCAAATACTGTTGACACGTCCACCAAACAAGTCCTCCAAATAATGGTAACAAATAATCCATCCGATACACAGGGCGACCAAAAAGTACCTGGACAAAAAATGTCTGTAATTGGTTCGAAAAAATCATCTCTTGGTATAATAACATATTTTATTACATTTGTAGCGAATAGTTATGCACATTAATGTTCAATATGGCCGCCTCTAGCGCGAACTCATGTCTTGAGACGACGCTCGTATCTATCTGCCAGTGACCGCAGATAGTCGCGAGTTCGCCCCATGCTTTCAGAAGGGCAGCACGCAGAGAATCGAGAGTGATAAGCTGGATAGCTCCAACCTCTGCCTGCATGACGCACCCAGACGCTAAAGTCAAGCGGGTCCAAATCGGAGGGATTCGATCGCCATTCAGCGGTACTTATCAAGCTCGGAGTGCCCATGTGTGCCCTACCATTATTGTGCGATCTTGGACTTGTGGGCAGGTGCTGAGTCCTGTTGGAAGGTTAATTGGTTTCATGATAGTGTGTCCTTCGCCAGGGTTCTACCATAAATCTTTATTGCACAGTGAAATAGCATCAAGTACATTGCACAATGTAGCTAAGTCACAAGCATGTCACTTTTACGGGAAAAGTGAGAAAAAGAAAGCAAAAAAAAGAAGAAAATTTGTTCTCAAACAGAATTAAGGTGAGAACAGGAAAAGGTCAAACTAAAAACGTCTAAGCTACTAAGAAAATTTTTAAATGATTCAGTTCTAGCGGCTTTCTTCGCCTCCAATGGTAATGCGTTCCATAATTCCACAACTCGAGCAGCAATAGTATTAGAATGATGAACTGTACGGAAACGTGGAACTCTGAGATGTAGATATTTCGATCTAGTTAGGTAGTTATGAGCGGATAAACAGAAGATGGAGTCTGCAGAAAGTGGCGTTTTACCCGTGAGTATTTTATAGGTCATCACAAGGTCTAAGTTTCTTCTTCTTATTTGAAGTTTCTGTAGACCAAGAGATTGTAGGCGGTCTTCATAACTCAGCGCAGCCTGACTGGTTCTTCTGAATATCCACTTGGTGAATTTGCGCTGAACATTCTCAACCATTTCAATATACTTCTTCATGTGTGGGGACCATATTACAGCACAGTACTCCACTATAGGTCTCACATAAGAAACGAATAATTTTTTGTACAAGTTAAGGTCTCTAGATTTGAATGTCCTCAGAATGTAACCACTTCTGGCATTTGCTTTCTTACACATTGTTTCAATGTGTTGAGAGAAATCTAGTGAGTTGGAGTATTCAACGCCCAAGTCACGCACTACGTTGGATTCCGGCAAACGTTCCCCTGAGAGAGTAAAAGGAAAGACAGGATGATTTGAGCCAAGACGTATCACAACTGTTTTAGAGGTAGAGATACTAAGTCTCCACTTTTTCGACCATTCATAAACTCGATTAATCCCCTCTTGTAGGCATTCTGGGGCATCGATGGAGTGGAGTTTAACGTCATCGGCGTACATAGTAACATGACACCCAGTTGGGAGATGTTCGGCAATGTCATTTATGTACAGAATGAAAAGTATGGGGCCTAGACAGCTCCCTTGTGGAACCCCAGTCGGAGTGGAGTATTTAGGGGACTCACTGTTCCCTATTCTGACACTTTGCACACGGTTTCGGAGAAAACTCTCCAAAAATCTGAAAAGACATCCATTTATACCGAAGGACCTAATTTTCTCCATTAATAGATCAATAGGTACCGCATCAAAGGCGCGGGAGAAATCTATCAATGCACAGCTAATGAAATGTTTCTGGTCCAACTTAGAGTGCCAATCACAAAGCGTTTCTAGCAAAGCAAGTTCACATGAGTGCTTAGGTCGGAAACCAAACTGATGTTTATTAATAAGTTGGTTTTCATTGAGGTACTCTAATAGCTTATGGCCAATGATTTTCTCCATAATCTTTGAAGTAGAAGGAGTAAGGCAAATCGGTCTGTAATTTTTGACATCGGTTTTCTCACCTTTTTTCTTGAATACTGGTCTTATTACCGGTAGCCGTTAGCCATACTGAAGGGCAATCTCCATGAAGTAGAAAACGTTCAAACATGAGTGAGAGAGGAACACACATCGATAGAGCAGTATACTTGATGAATATATAAGGAATATTGTCAGGAGATGTGTTGTTTCTCGATTTGAGTCGCTACCATGTCTTCAAAAATCTTTTTTACGTAGAAGTTCGCATCTATCTTAACACCGGGAGCGACGAAAACCGACGGTGTTTTGTCTGTTGCGCAAAAACCTCCCCAAACCATGAGTTACTTGGGATGGCTCGTTTTTCCGACAAAGATTCCTCTCTCGAAATCTTCATTACGATCGTGGGTAAAAATGATATCGTTTTGGGAATTCCCCGACATCTCTATGGTAAAAATTTTGTCATCCGTCCATAGCGAGATGGTTTCTGATTATCAGTCGTGTTGATTCACCGACTGAAGAAGCGAGCTTGCTCATGGATTGTCGAAGATTGCGTGCTTTTCACTTCCGGAGAATTCTCCGCATCTGGGGTGAATCGGCTGCTCTATGACGACCTCTTCTTGCACGGTTCTTGCAATCGCCATTCTCCAGAAAATGATCGTTGTTGGGATAAACACTTGACCGTGAAGCTTTGAGTC
>OZ057406.1:15059057-15081821 GCA_964056735.1 Allodiplogaster pararmata
CAGGAAAAGGTCAAACTAAAAACGTCTAAGCTACTAAGAAAATTTTTAAATGATTCAGTTCTAGCGGCTTTCTTCGCCTCCAATGGTAATGCGTTCCATAATTCCACAACTCGAGCAGCAATAGTATTAGAATGATGAACTGTACGGAAACGTGGAACTCTGAGATGTAGATATTTCGATCTAGTTAGGTAGTTATGAGCGGATAAACAGAAGATGGAGTCTGCAGAAAGTGGCGTTTTACCCGTGAGTAATTTTATAGGTCATCACAAGGTCTAAGTTTCTTCTTCTTATTTGAAGTTTCTGTAGACCAAGAGATTGTAGGCGGTCTTCATAACTCAGCGCAGCCTGACTGGTTCTTCTGAATATCCACTTGGTGAATTTGCGCTGAACATTCTCAACCATTTCAATATACTTCTTCATGTGTGGGGACCATATTACAGCACAGTACTCCACTATAGGTCTCACATAAGAAACGAATAATTTTTTGTACAAGTTAAGGTCTCTAGATTTGAATGTCCTCAGAATGTAACCACTTCTGGCATTTGCTTTCTTACACATTGTTTCAATGTGTTGAGAGAAATCTAGTGAGTTGGAGTATTCAACGCCCAAGTCACGCACTACGTTGGATTCCGGCAAACGTTCCCCTGAGAGAGTAAAAGGAAAGACAGGATGATTTGAGCCAAGACGTATCACAACTGTTTTAGAGGTAGAGATACTAAGTCTCCACTTTTTCGACCATTCATAAACTCGATTAATCCCCTCTTGTAGGCATTCTGGGGCATCGATGGAGTGGAGTTTAACGTCATCGGCGTACATAGTAACAAGACACCCAGTTGGGAGATGTTCGGCAATGTCATTTATGTACAGAATGAAAAGTATGGGCCTAGGCAGCTCCCTTGTGGAACCCCAGTCGGAGTGGAGTATTTAGGGGACTCACTGTTCCCTATTCTGACACTTTGCACACGGTTTCGGAGAAAACTCTCCAAAAATCTGAAAAGACATCCATTTATACCGAAGGACCTAATTTTCTCCATTAATAGATCAATAGGTAACCGCATCAAAGGCGCGGGAGAAATCTATCAATGCACAGCTAATGAAATGTTTCTGGTCCAACTTAGAGTGCCAATCACAAAGCGTTTCTAGCAAAGCAAGTTCACATGTGTGCTTAGGTCGGAAACCAAACTGATGTTTATTAATAAGTTGGTTTTCATTGAGGTACTCTAATAGCTTATGGCCAATGATTTTCTCCATAATCTTTGAAGTAGAAGGAGTAAGGCAAATCGGTCTGTAATTTTTGACATCGGTTTTCTCACCTTTTTTCTTGAATACTGGTCTAACGGTAGCCGTTAGCCATACTGAAGGGCAATCTCCATGAAGTAGAAAACGTTCAAACATGAGTGAGAGAGAACACACATCGATAGAGCAGTATATACTTGATGAATATATAAGGAATATTGTCAGGAGATGTGTTGTTTCTCGATTTGAGTCGCTACCATGTCTTCAAAAATCTTTTTTACGTAGAAGTTCGCATCTATCTTAACACCGGGAGCGACGAAAACCGACGGTGTTTTGTCTGTTGCGCAAAAACCTCCCCAAACCATGAGTTACTTGGGATGGCTCGTTTTTCCGACAAAGATTCCTCTCTCGAAATCTTCATTACGATCATGGGTAAAAATGATATCGTTTCGGGAATTCCCCGACATCTCTATGGTAAAAATTTTGTCATCCGTCCATAGCGAGATGGTTTCTGATTATCAGTCGTGTTGATTCACCGACTGAAGAAGCGAGCTTGCTCATGGATTGTCGAAGATTGCGTGCTTTTCACTTCCGGAGAATTCTCCGCATCTGGGGTGAATCGGCTGCTCTATGACGACCTCTTCTTGCACGGTTCTTGCAATCGCCATTCTCCAGAAAATGATCGTTGTTGGGATAAACACTTGACCGTGAAGCTTTGAGTCGTCGCGCGATGTCACCTCTTGTATGACCAGCGGTGCCTTTAATTTCGCATTGAAAGTTGATGATAGTGCGTTTTTGTTTGTAAATTCACACAAGTGCGAGCTATTTGAAAAAAATCTCAAGTGTTTTTGCAGTGAGAAAAGATGGAGTTATGACTAGCGTGAGCTAGTTAGAAGCAGTGAATTGAGCTCCTCTTATGACTAGCGTGAGCTAGTTAGAAGCAGTGAATTGAGCTCTCTTATGACTAGCGTGAGCTAGTTAGAAGCAGTGAATTGAGCTCTCTTATGACTAGCGTGAGCTAGTTAGAAGCAGTGAATTGAGCTCTCTTATGACTAGCGTGAGCTAGTTAGAAGCAGTGAATTGAGCTCTCTTATGACTAGCGTGAGCTAGTTAGAAGCAGTGAATTGAGCTCTCTTATGACTAGCGTGAGCTAGTTAGAAGCAGTGAATTGAGCTCTCTTATGACTAGCGTGAGCTCAATTCACTGCTTCTAACTAGCTCACGCTAGTCATAACTCCATCTTTTCTCACTGCAAAAACACTTGAGATTTTTTTCAAATAGCTCGCACTTGTGTGAATTTACAAACAAAAACGCACTATCATCAACTTTCAATGCGAAATTAAAGGCACCGCTGGTCATACAAGAGGTGACATCGCGCGACGACTCAAAGCTTCTCGGTAAAGTGTTTATCCCACCAACGATCATTTTCTGGAGAATGGCGATTGCAAGAACCGTGCAAGAAGAGGTCGTCCTAGAGCAGCCGATTCACCCCAGATGCGGAGAATTCTCCGGAAGTGAGAAGCACGCAATCTTCGACAATCCATGAGCAAGCTCGCTTCTTCAGTCGGTGAATCAACACGACTGATAATCAGAAACCCTCTCGCTATGGACGGATGACAAAATTTTTACCATAGAGATGTCGGGGAATTCCCAAAACGATATCATTTTTACCCACGATCGTAATGAAGATTTCGAGAGAGGAATCACTGTCGGAAAAACGAGCCATCTCAAGTAACTCATGGTTTGGGGAGGATTTTGCGCAACAGACAAGACACCGTCGGTTTTTGTCGCTCCCGGTGTTAAGATAGATGCGAACTTCTACGTAAAAAAGATTTTTGAAGACATGGTAGAACCCTGGCGAAGGACACACTATCATGAAACCAATTAAACCTTCCAACAGGACTCAGCACCTGCCCACAAGTCCAAGATCGCACAATAATGGTAGGGCACACATGGGCACTCCGAGCTTGATAAGTACCGCTGAATGGCGATCGAATCCCTCCGATTCGGACCCGCTTGACTTTAGCGTCTGGGTGCGTCATGCAGGCAGAGGTTGGAGCTATCCAGCTTATCACTCTCGATTCTCTGCGTGCTGCCCTTCTGAAAGCATGGGGCGAACTCGCGACTATCTGCGGTCACTGGCAGATAGATACGAGCGTCGTCTCAAGACATGAGTTCGCGCTAGAGGCGGCCATATTGAACATTAATGTGCATAACTATTCGCTACAAAATGTAATAAAATATGTTATTATACCAAGAGATGATTTTTTTGAACCAATTACAGACATTTTTTTGTCCCAGGGGCGATGCCCAGACGCTCTCGTATGGTTTCATTTCACACCTTGTCTAGACGAGTGAGTCCGAGGCTCAATCTCATCATTTTCATCTCCATAACATGCAGCATATGTATGTAGAAACTAAGACGCATTTAGCACGTGTAATACTGTAAATAAGTAAGGTCAAAAAATTAAGAAAATAATCTTAGTTTACTTTTTTTTTCTTCTAAAATCGCATCTGCGTAACCATCCATGTACTATACTTGTGTATATACAGGAATAAAGAACGATATATTCTCAGAATGCTCACTTAATTATCATAATCAGAATGCTCACTTAATTATCACAATGAAGAGAAATCGAAAGTAAAACTGCAAAAAATTCGTGAGGAGTGGAAAATTTCCAAAAAAACAAAGTTTTTACAACTATTGCGAGGTTTATTACTTTAAACAAAAGGATTACCGTGCCGGAGACTGTTTTATAGTTCACTAGCACACATTTGAACTTTTTTCTCACAAAACTGAGTTAATGTCACCAGTGACTTGAACACAGTGAAATTAAAGGCACTTGCAAATATTACTTGCAAAGTAGCAAATATTACTTGCAGCAAAATCTATTGCAGCTATAAAGAGTGTGTCAACAGTACTTGGACACTGAAAACCGCTTATTTCTTTCAATTTAACAGAATCCCGTCAAATTAAAACCAACGATATCTTCTTCAAACATACGTCTTTTTTGTTGCATTCTTTTTTTTTTGCATACGAGCACTCTTTTTTGTCGTTTCATTGTAATATTTCTTCGTTTGTTTCGACTGATTCAGTCTCACGTTGCTGTAAGCCTGAATGTTTTCACGTAATAAATCAAATCAAATCAAATCAAATAGAGTTTATTCATAATCTTATCAACACAAATTAAAAATATAACTCAATATGGTTCCCTTTGTTCCGAATTACAGCTCTCAGACACTTGGGATATGCTTTAACTACGACCCGCAGAATCTCCTGGGAAATCCTTGTCCACTCACAGTGTAGGGACCTTTTCAGACTGGACAAGTGGAGGCGAGCGAAAGAGCAGGCTTTGCTCTGTAACATGGACCAGATGGGAGAATCCATCAGTTTCAAGCTGGGTGAGTTTGCAGGCCATTCTCCAGCCGCAATGAATGAAGGCACATTGCGAGAAAGCCACTCCTTTGTTTTCTTACTGGTGTGGGCTGGGGCTCCGTCTCGTTCTTCTCGAGAACACCCGAAATGTACAGTTTCGTGTTCACCTTGGCTTCTTTTAGAACGAAAAAGATTTTAGTGTGACAGTAGCCGACACCCCGACGAAATATATGACGGAAGCGGGATGAGACACATGTGACACGATTCTCCCAACAGAATTAGCAGCTTCAGAAGAAGATGCAAGCACCCTGTCATTTTGATTATTGAAACTTCGTTCAATATTGAGAGTTTTTATCTGTGAAAAGACTGTCCGCGGCCTTCGAGAGAAGTCCACGGCATTTTTCCGGCCTTGCCTTTTTCTGCTTGTCTGACAATCCATGGCGATAGTGGTACCTGTAAAGGTACATCTCGAGTTGCTCGTGGACAACTCTCCTTATCGATGCGTTAGATACACCGATCCTCATGCTGCGCCCAGGAGCCGTATTCAGAGATCTAAGATGAACTCAGGGGTAAATTTCACTAGTATATTGTAGACCTAAGTTCAACTCAGTTCCATATTCAGAGACAAGTTGTAGGCCTACAATATTCTAGGGTAAAATTTACTATACAAAAAAGGGCAGCACACGGGGACCCGCAACGATTTCCCTAACTATGCCCCTTTATTACTTTATGGAAAAAAAACAAGTCGTTCTATGATGGCAATAGATAATAAATGAGATTTATGATGCATGATTTCTCGCGAGGGAGTTGCTATGAATGTTCGAATTTATAGACTAAAATATTCGAATTGCTATGAATATTATATATTCATAGAGTTGCTATGAGTTTTCGAATTTATCATGATCAAGTTGGGTTTAACGTAGCTGAGTTTAACCCTGATTTCTGTTGTGATCGGAGTGTTCTGAGAATGGTTCAGTATTTTTTAATCGTGACTAAGGAAGTTCTTTGTTTAAATCCTGACTTTGGTTTAAAAATCGTTTCTTTAAACTTCTTACAAAAGATTGAATTGAATTTAAATGAGTTACTAGCTGACATGGAAAATTTAACAATGGTGCGGATCATTGCATAATTTGAACATAATTCAAAAAGTAGCTCATGATGAAGAATTCTGATAAAGAATGATTTGATTGCGATAATGAATGAGCTTTAGAATGCATGATTTCTCGTGAGGGAGTTGCTATGAAAAGTCGAGCTCTTATTCCCTGATGGTCATACCCTGCCCTGCGCCTTGTCTTGCAGACATTGGCACGATGCTTTTTTAATAATTTTTTGATGTAAAAAAATTTTTTTTATAATAAATTTTTTTTAATTTTTTATTCAAGAAAAAGGTCCGGATGCTTAAAATGATCATCTATGAAGAAAAATTCGAAGCCGTAGCGTTTAAAGCCAATTTTTCGTCTAGTATTTCAATGTCTGCGAGACAAGACGCAGGGAATCAGGGAATAAGAGCCATTATTCGAATTGATATACTGAAATATTTGAATTGCTATGAATATTATAAATTCATAGGCACAATTTTACTTAGGGGGCGCACGTGGGGGGGGGGCTTTTTTGACAAATTTAGTCATTGAGTTGACAAAAAAGAGATAATATGAGAAATTTTTTCATGCGGTCTCTCAGCCTAAGCCGTACGGCCTCGTTAGCGTAACTTTTGCCTGAGCCTAAGCGGAAAAAAACAGTGAATAATAGCTGAAAACAGCTAAGTCAATTTCCTCAATTAGAACGGTTAAAACTAAAATATTGTGGCTAATTGTTCTATACGCCCTCGTTCTCAAGCAGTGCGACCCCGTTAGCATAAGCCCAAGCGAAAAAAATATCAGTGAAAAGTATCCCCCCCCAAGTAAAGTGCGGCCCGCCCAAGTAACAAAGTGCCTATTCTTAGAGTCGCTATGAATATTCGAATTCATCATAATCAAGTTCGGTTTAACGTAGCAATGATTTCGTTCTCGTTCCTATTCGAATTCCTTTTCGTTCTCGTTCCTAGTCGAATAGTACAAGAATGATTTCGTGTGGGTAATCTTTCTCTTGTTAATCGACATGAAATGTTGTGTGAATGAAGATGAGAATAAATATGAGTGCATTTTTCATGAAAACGTTGTATGAATCAAAATTGCATTTCTTTACGAAGAAAATTAAATGACTGGAGTGATGAGTATAATTAGTAATGTGGAAATGATTTTAAAATAAATGCACGCGAACAAGTATGGGATAGAGAAAATTAGAATGTTTTAGGCACGGCTGAGGGTGAGAGCGTCTCAGCTTTCCTACTAAACGTTAGTATAAAGTTTACCCTACAGTCTACTCTCTGAGTTCCATTTTCGCGAAACTACAACTTAGTATGAAGTTTACCATAAACTTTAGTATAAAGTTTCCCTCTGAATACGGCCCCAGGGTTGCGTTTGATTCGTTTCTGGACAGTTTTCCTGTTCCGAAGAGTTGTGGCAGAAGCTGGACGGCCTGTACGAAGACATTCAGAGAACGTACCACGTTATAAAGTATTATAAACGGTTGAACGAGGAACGCCCAGTAGACGGATGATTTCTGAAGCGGATTGACCGGTACTGCTTAAATCCAGAACTGAAGCTCGAGATGCATTAGGGCGCATTTCACCATGAAAAACAAAATATAAAAATTTGTTAAAAAATAATAAGTAGAGAGAAGATTGACGAATAATTTGATGTCATCTTCCAGCGCGCGAGATGCGTATTTTCCCGCCAAGACTTATCAAGTATTGTCCAAGTACTTTTGACGCACCTGGTTCGTGAGCAAACACTATAAATGTTTCGCTTACTTGATTGCTGATTATCTTATATGTATTCTTATTCAATGTTTGTGTTCAAATTTTAATTGTAATATGTGTTTGCTTTTGCAATGTATGATGTAGATAAAATATATATAAACAAGATTCCAGAAAAAAGTTTGAATGTGCTGACCCTGTCAGTCTACTTCTTTGATGTCTTTATCGTCTTTATCTCAAGGAGCAATTATGATGTTGGATAAGCGATTCACAGAACGAGAAAGCAGCTCCAAGAGCATTGTGAACCCGCTACATACTTGTCAAGGAAATTGAAATTGAAATTTAGTTGTTAACGAAATAGGACATTTCAAGACACAAACTTTGAAATGTATAATTCAGCCTTAAGAGAGTTTTCTCTAACTCTCCATTTTTTTCGCTCTCTCTTAACTATCCACACCGTTTTTTTATTCGAAGAAAGCTCTTCGGCGTTTAAATTTGTCGTCATTAACTACATATTTACGACAAGAGCGATGTTTCTATTGCAAACAAGACCATCAATTATGAAAGTTATCATAACTCATACTTTTCACATGTGTTTATAAACAGGAGAACACCAAAATTAAATATAAAAGCAACTTCAAACAAGAATGCGGGAAAAGTTCATATGGTCAGCATTTTTCCGATAAAAACTTAACGGATGGAGCAAATCAAACAAAATTTTCATCAAATTGTATTCAACTAGTTTGAGATATAACTGCACTTTCATATTCGCATTCACGACTCCCTGCTCGACGATAACGAGTGGAGTCTTGCCAGTCGCGCAAATCCCGGCCCAGACCATGACAGAAGCGGGATGCCCCTTTCTCGAGACTTAGTGACCACTCTTTCTGCCTCGTTGACCGATTTCGACAGAATCCTATCTTTCTGGTGGTTGAAGGACTGCTCAATATTGAAAATTCGGTAAAGTGAATATTCTCATCGGTGAAGTGAATATCTAAACAGTCGACCGGCTTGAACCGTTTTGACAGTTCACGACATCTCCGAAGACGGGTCGCCATCATCTAGTCCGTCAATGCGTGATTCTTCTGTAGCTTGATGGGGCGAAGTCCCATGCGAGAATTGATTACGAAAATATCTATCCGAGATATTCATCTCCTTTGCGATTTTTCTGAGACTCCGCTTGATTCTTGTCTCGGATCTTGTCTCGGATGCTTCTCACGTTGAAGGAAGTGGTCGCGGTCGCTGGTCTGCCACTCTTGGGACGGTAATTCGTCGTATCAGTCTCATGAAAATGACGTATTGTGTCCTCAATGGTCCTGCGGAAAAATCTGGTGATTCTGGCGATGTGCTTCTGAGTGTGCCAGGACTGGTTCAAGCGCAGATTACAGCCTCGGTCAATTTCAGAGACCATTACCTAAGAATGAAAAGAGATATCATTATGATTTTACCAGAGTGTGTTCTTGACGTTATGACAAAGATACAAGCAAAACATCACACGACCGCTACACCAAACAAAAAAGATACAAAGTGACAAACTCGTCCACGTGATCTTTTCCCGCACCCTGTATATTCATAAGTCAGTCATCATGTTATTGCGGGGCAAGAATCGTTGATTCATGTTTGATATTTCCAGAGGAAGATAGCTGTTTTATGCGCCTTAAAATGTACACTATAGTGTGTGCGTGTGTAGCTCAGTGGGTAAGAGCATCGCCCGGACAGCGAAGGTCACGGGTTCGATTCCAGTCACACCTCACGATTGTCGCTCAAGTTTCTGCGAACAATCCGCTTCTCTGCCCGGTATAAAAATCCGTTGCTTGAGATCAACGAGGAGTAGGGTGATACTCTTATTTACATAGCACTCATAACTTACGCTTTCTAGTGCCGCTTGTACTCTTAAAATTTGCAAAATTGAGGCTTTCTTCTCTATACAAGAATAACGACAGCTAAGGCGTGCAGTTTTTTAAGAATATATGAACTCAATTTTTTGTGCGATTTTCGTTTTATTACCAGTGCTAAACACCTACAGTACGGAAGAGAGCGGTAAGGGAAGATGAGAAGGAAGGATAAGGGCTATTGACAGTCGGCCATTCAGGAAAAAGGGACAAGTGAAGTGTGAAGAGGGACAAGGACAAGGGGACAAGTGAAGTTACGACAGCAGACCACATGTCTTTTTGTTTGAAAAATGCTCTCTACTTTTTCTAGTGCATAGTTGTTTGATTCAAATCAAAGGTTTCATTTCAATTTCAGGCGAATAAAAACAACAATCTCCACGTTATGATGAGGAGATGGTCGGACATGGTAATACAAAAGTGGCGACACGGCGTCCAGCAGTCCTATTCTGATAGAGATTGGGCTCATTACGTTTTTTGATCAGTAGAAATAATTTTTTTTTAAAAACAGAGAAATTCGAGAGTCGAAAGCGCTGCACAATGCGAACCAGAAACCAGTGTTCATCGGATTATACTCCATTTCTCATCATCCAAATCCGAATATTCATTTTCAAAGCAATGTAGAATTATCTTACGAGATCGCCAATCAATTTCGTATTTCAACAACAAAAAATAAGTGAATCTTCAAAAAAAAAAAGAATAGCCGGTTTAGATGACAGAATAAAGAAGAAAAAACGTTGACACTTTTTGTAGAAATCGGCACAAGAATTTATTGTCCGGGACCGAAGAGAGCATTAAACCCAACTTAAATTTGTATAATCGACTCCGCCTCCCGCTTAAGGTTAATAACTACACCGCCCTTAATTTGGACATGTTAATACGCGTACACAAGCGGCATTTGTTTCACTCCTCACGTAAGTTTGTCGAGTATTAAACGGATATAGGGGAACGGGAGAATTCGGAGAAAAAGGGACCAGCCTAGGCATGCAATGCAAACCCCGATCCTCTCCATCGCATGTCAACTCGTCTTAGAAGAATGTAATGCCTTTATATCAGATTCAATGAACTAACTCGCAAATCACCGCTTTTCTCTCTTTCTTTTTCTCTCTCTATGTCTCTCTCTATATGTCTATCTCCTCTCTCTCTCTCTCTACCTTCTCTCTCTCTCTCTCTCTCTCTCTCTCTCTCTCTCTCTCTCTCTCTCTCTCTCTCTCTCTCTCTCTCTCTCTCTCTCTCTCTCTCTCCTCTCTCCCTCTCTCTCTCTAGACTAGTTAGACACCGCGGACGGCGTTTAAGTCTCAGCTGTGCGTTCTGAAGGAGTAATGATTTCCGCGATCTTTCCTGGTTCAAAACCGAGTCGCTACTATCGATTCTGTGGTAGTTAATTGAGATCAAGATAAATTATGATAAATCGTGGATATAAATTCGTTATGTTGATTTACGATGTCCATTCTTTTCGACCTTTTTATGCTTTGAGTGAGACAAGGTACACCTGGATCTCCTTTATCCGCTCATATGAGTTAGAGGGAACAACAGGTAAGGATTTTTACATATAGCAAACTATTTTATGAAAGCCTCTTTCCTTCTTTTATTATCTATTATTTCATCACAACTTTCTTCAAGCCTCTGCCTCGTTTTCAAACGCGTTACAAAATCCTGGTTTGATTGTCGGTGTTGGATTCTCGAAGTGACCTCATCGACTTCCCAAACTTTGTGAGCGATTTCTTCGTAAGTTTTTTTTGCCGCTTCAAAAGGGAAAACTTTGTTAAGGCTTGAAAGTTAATATATTGAATTCGTGAACGTTTACTTTGATGAATCTTCAAGAGTGTAATATAATAATAAATCTCTAAATCCCTAAAAAGAGGAAATAAAAAAGAAACCATAGGAAAACTCGCTGTTCGGAATGGAATTTTTTATGTATAAAAAAACTGTTTGCCTTACACCTTGTGGTGGTTTCGCATACCAAAAAAACTGTTTGCCTTACACCTTGTGGTGGTTTCGCATACCAAAAAAACTGTTTGCCTTACACCTTGTGGTGGTTTCGCATACCAAAAAAACTGTTTGCCTTACACCTTGTGGTGGTTTCGCATACCAAAAAAACTGTTTGCCTTACACCTTGTGGTGGTTTCGCAAACCAAAAAAACTGTTTGCCTTACACCTTGTGGTGGTTTCGCATACCAAAAAAACTGTTTGCCTTACACCTTGTGGTGGTTTCGCATACCAAAAAAACTGTTTGCCTTACACCTTGTGGTGGTTTCGCATACCAAAAAAACTGTTTGCCTTACACCTTGTGGTGGTTTCGCATACCAAAAAAACTGTTTGCCTTACACCTTGTGGTGGTTTCGCATACCAAAAAAACTGTTTGCCTTACACCTTGTGGTGGTTTCGCATACCAAAAAAATTGTTTGCCTTACACCTTGTGGTGGTTTCGCATACCAAAAAAACGTACTTATAGATGATTTTTGTTATATTAAGTGACATTCAGATCGTGGAAATGTGGAGGGAAAGCGCTGCCCATGGAGAGAGAGAGAGAGAGATAGAGAGAGAGAGAGAGATATGAAAAAATTAAAAGAAGAAAAGCCAAAGAGAGACAGAGAGAGACACACGGTCGGAGTCAATCCCAGCCCGTAGATCAGAGTTTCTCCTGGCATCCTTACTATATGATTAGGCGAATACGAATCTCTGTTCACAAGAAATGAGAGGTGAAGCAAGCGAGTTTGCTTCGCCTCTCATTTTCGCCACATATTTTCTTTTCTCTCGCCACTTATTTGTAATTTTTTTGTAAGTCTTGGCAAACAATTTATGGGAAATTATGTGAGACAATTTTATGTCGAGGAGAAGTAACCCAACAGGCTGATTCCGATGAACCAGGTCCGGTTTCCTGATTTTCAGTATGCGCCATGTTATAAACATTCTCCGATTTATCAAACTTTATTTCTTTATAACCCACATTTCTTCCCTCACTATCAATCGTTGAAAATACATTAGTAACGTTGTAAAGTAGGCGAGTCTCACTCGAGACATATGAGTTATAAATCTTGCGGAATGAGAGAATTTTTCTCAAGCCTCACTTTGCTTCGTGGCCGGAGAGAGAGAGAGGGGGGGGGGAGAAGCTAGATAGTATACGCGTGAACTGTCTTTATTAATTCAGTGTTGGCTTTGTCTCTCTTTTAGAGAGCTTGAGTACTACCACCCTGAAAGAAAGAAAAAAAGAAAGAAATAAAAAGAATTAAACAAACCAAGTAACGGGTTGGAAAAACGAATTGAAAGCTCACAATGATGGAAAAAATTGAACTGAAACAGTTCGTATATCGGACAAAGGCAACGAAGCCTATGTCGGGAAACAGTTTTTATATCGGACAAAGACAGCGAAGCCTATGTCGGGAAACAATTTGTATATCGGACAAAGGCAGCGAAGCCTATGTCGGGAAACAGCGAAGCCTATGGGCACCTAAAGGAGGGCATTGTAGTTACGTTTTGTGTTCATCTTTGTCTGACAGAATTCGATCCACAGTATGCTTCAGAAACGGTTCTCAGGAAAATGTTTTAAGATTGATTCCTCCAGAACACGGGGTTCACAAAAAAGTGACAAGCGGCCTATAAAGGAGGATGCTAGTCCCCTCTTATGCCAATCGAGCTAAAAGTCCTTAAAGTTTGCAACAAATAGACTTTTTTGCTTTTGAATGAATTAAAATTTATAATTCTCAACTTTCCGAGTACTTTCATGATTTTCTGGTATTTCAAACCACTTCCAAAAGACGAAAAAAGTTATTATAAAAAAATGAAAGAGTTCAAAGATTCTTAAGTTGCACAAAGAAGGAAAAGCTAGAAAACTTTCAAGAAAACATACTGCGGGAGAAAAACAGAGGAATGTTCTGATAGAAAAAGTTGAGGGAAGTCTAGACGAGAGTAATTTCTCAAAGCGGGCGGATATGCAGAGAGAGAGAGAGAGAGAGAGAGAGAGAGAGAGAGAGAGAGAGAGAGAGAGAGAGAGAGAGAGAGACAGAGAAAGAGAGAAAGAGAGAGAGAGATAGAGAGAGATAAAGAAAGAGAGAGAGAGTGAAAGAGAGAGATAGAGAAATAGAGAGAGAGAAAGAGAGAGAGAGAAGAAGAGGTCTTGAAGGATTGAAGGATCAGATGGGTTATAGAAAGAGATAAATTTATATGTGAAGCTTTTCAAAAATGGGTTTTTTTGAGAAAGTAGAGAAATAGGAATTTAGTGATGAACATATAAAGAAATAAGAGAAAGAAAACTAGAGAAGATACAGAGAAAAATTATTGATAGACAATAAGATAAAGAGGAGAAAGAGGAACAAGATGAAAGATGGAAGTAAAAGAGAAAGAGAGGGAGAGAAAGAGAGAGATAAAAGTTGGATGAACAAAGGCAACAGAAAAAGAAAGCAACACGAAAAACGGAGATGTAGAGAGAGAGAGAGAGAGAGAGAGAGAGAGAGAGAGAGAGAGAGAGAGAGAGAGAGGAGAGAGAGAGAAAGAGAGAGATAGAGAGAAGAGAGAGAACGCCCAGAAGTAAGGGTGCAAAAGCGCGTAAGATTAATGATGTTAGGGCTTATGAGGGTATTCCACATCTGTTTCTTGCTGCTCGTATAGCTCTTTTTGCCTCGCCATCTTAACCAGAAATCAACCCTCCAAGTTTTCATCTTTCTTATACATGTGTTGTCTTGGAACTATCTAACTGGTTCATTGTACAACGGTTCTGGTTCAAAAGTTGTTTTTAGGAGTTTCAAGAGTCTTTAGGGATGAATCAACATGGGGAGGGAGGAAACAGTGAATCAACATCATAATATACCCTGTTATCTTCCCTCATAATTTTTTACACTCCAGTGTTTGTTTATATTCAATATGTTATTGATAGCCTGGTGGGAATTTTAACAAGTTAGTACGCTCACAGCAATGGATTGTTTTCTAATCTAGAAAATTTTCTCTGCCTTCTCTATGTGAAAATTGACTATAGAACATATTGTTTTGGTTTATTGGATTATTTTTAATTTTATTTGAATTCATGAATCTGTAATTTAAATATTTTAGCTTTGTTCTTTTAAAAACTTTCATCTTGTTCTAAAAGCAATTTTTACTCGTTTTTCATGGTCAATCACAACTATAAAAAACACGACTTAGTTTGATCTTTCAATCATAATGATTGTGCGAGTTCGGACAAAGCCGCATCTTCTCTGTTGTTTTATGCTGATCAGGACAATTTAGTTACCACAAGAACACCGGTTATCTTAACACGGCTTAAGAAAGAAACCTTATGGAAAATGATGTTCGCGTTTTAAATTTTCTCGCATTTTGCCGAATGTTAGAGAAGCAGACCACATCAGTTTTACAGAAGAGCCCTTAATATTTTACCACACCAAAAAGTTTTGACACAAATCCATCAGTTTTGGTACTTTTTTTACTTATATGTTCTGGAGAAGAAAAAAACGCACGAGGGGCGGAGGACATGAACAGAGACCTTTTTCTCTCTTTATCTGCAGCGTTTTTCTTTCTTTCCTTTTTTGACGAATGTTGTCATTGAATTGACAAAAATTAATATCATGAGCAATTTTCTTATGCCGTAAGGCCTCGTTAGCTAAACGTACGGCCTCGTTAGCTAAACGTACGGCCTCGTTAGCTAAACGTACGGCCTCGTTAGCTAAGCGTAAACTTTTTTATAAGCCTAAGCGTTTTTTTAATGTAAAAATATTTTTTTTAATGTAAAAATAAGAGTCTAATTGTACAATGTGCCTCGCAGAGAAAAATCAATCATCAATCACGCAGGCGGCTATGTCTCTCTGCGGCGAGAGATTTTGACGAGAGAGGTAGACAGGGATGAGAAAGGAAAATGAGAGATACTCCCTCTCCCCTCTCCGTTCATTGGTCCGCGTTTTTAATTTTTTTTTCAGACCAGATAAGCAGACGACCACTTTCGATAGACTAGGCCAGCACGCAAAATTTTGATAAGGATGCGCAGGCACGCACGCGAGACGCAGTTGCGCACGTAAGACGCACTCTGGTACTCTTTCGAGGGTGAGAGAATTCATGTCAATTCATGTATGCTCTACTCGCCTGCACTCTCTCTGGTTAGTGTGTTCTCTCTCTTTTTCTCTCTGTCTAACTGGTCAGTGTTGTCTCTCGCTCTCTTTATCTCTCTGTCTAACTCACTACGCTTAAAGTTACATTTAACCAGCATAAAATGGTACTTTCATTCGTCTCCCTCCGTAAGCGGTTGCTCCCCGCACCGTCTCTTCCCTCGTCTGTGAGAATCCTTTCCCGAGAAGATTTGGCGCTCCGGGATCGTAGCGCCATCATGAGCGACAGAAGATGGAGGGTTGGTCCCCAATTCCTAAGGAAGGCAGAGAACGCTGAGGAGTGGAGTCGTCACATGTCGCAACAGATCCCATAATCGATGATGTTATATCTCCTATGTGGCTTGCTGATCTTGATAAAGCGTTTAAATTGAAAAAAAAAAATTGAAAATTGAAAATGGTACTTGCCCGATGCATATGCATTGCGAATCGCAAACAAAAAAGTGAAAAACGGCCCTTATCGATTTTTCTTTGAAAAGCGCTGCGCACGCGCAGCGTGTTTCAAAATTATTTTCAAATCCGCCGCCTTTTTAGCTACTTTAAGGCGGGATCGTTTGAAGTAATAAAAATTGCGTGCAAACTTAATTCCTCCTTCCTCCATTGTGTGACGGGGTGTGGATAAGTAAAAAAAATTCCAAAAGTTTAATAATTAAAATTACAGAACCTATTGTTTTACTTCAAATTATTCTCTGAAAATTACACTCACGCACTTTATTCTAGGCGATATTGGTATAAATTAAGTTTTTGAAAACAGTCAGGTACTATTTACCGTTTGCTAGTTTTGTTGCTTACCGTATAGAAAATATTTCTTTTTTGGGAGAACAAACTGACGCAACTGCTTTTTAATTTGCAAGAATTTAAGGCGAAACTGAGCTTTAGGTTTCTGCGATTTTAAGTTTTTTTTGGACATAACTTGACCTAAGGAAGCTTTAATTTTTTCTTCAAAAAACTTTTTTTCCAGAGTTTTTTTTTGTTGGTTTCTAATGCCAACAAACTTACCATACAGTTTCGTGATGATGCAGTTCTGTCTCAATTTGTTTCAAAGCCTAAACATGAGTTTAACAGAAAGCAAAAAACCTTTTCCGGAAAGTTGAAAATTCGCTGTTGCTTCATTTAATCATTCGGGTTCAAAATACCTTTTGTTGTCACTTTATCTTAAAAGTCACAGATCTTAATAACATTGAAAAAAGAGACAATCGAATATTGTTATCATTGTTTATAAAACTTGATTTAACGTTAAAAAATCGTCCGATTTTTGGTATTTACCGATGTCACAAAGAAATATAGTGAAAGCTCACAACTGAAACTGTTACCTTTTGCAGTCGTGATGCATTTCCTACAGCCTGCCTTGCTCTGCGTTTTCATTGTCTTCACAGCCGCCAGCAGCCCGTTCAAGAATATCGACTTCAAAGATTGCAGTTAGTTTTTCAATCTCAAACAATAAAAAAGAACGCGTGTTATAGGAGCAGCTAGTGAAACACAACTAAAAAATTTACGTTAATTTCTCGGTGTCGCACTTGTCCACGGCAATCGGGGCGGTTTTTTTCGAAACCGAAATGTTAAATATACAATGGCTCTGCGATAGTCAAATCGCGCTCTCTGTTACTAAATTTCCTGCTAAAATCAAAGGACAGCACCGCATCATTTGATCGAAAATATTACTCAGAGAATAGTTTTTTTTCTTACGGATAAAGCTGAATTTCTTATGCTCTTATCTCAAAGTGAATTGATTTGACTCACTGTATAGGAAATATGATAATTTTCTCTTTTGGTGGACTTTTTTCTGACAACTTCATTAAAAAAAAGTAATTAACAAAGAAACATCATTATAGTAGAACTTTCTATAAATAACTTGAATGAACATAAAACTGGATGTAAGTTCTGCTTGCTTTGAGAGTCCGCCTACGCAGTGAAGAAAGTGGAGATTTCTGAGTGCGAGCTGCTTGCAGATCAAGGGAACAAAGTCGGCTGCATTCTCATTACATCCACTTATCTCTAAGCAATTTTGTTTATTACACAACTATTTCAATGTCTTAGCTATAAACATCCGGAGACTAGCTCTTGTAATTGCGATTAGTTAAACTAAATGAGTAACGTTAGTAAAAGTTGAAAGGAAGATTTTGCCTTATCGATCCTTTCAAATTTTAGATTTTCAAAGAAAGGGGAAGACAGTGAAATATTTTTTTTCGAACAAGCTCTAGAGAATACTCCTCAATGATGAAATTTTTAGTAGAAGTTTCAATCGAAGTAGAACTAAAACGAAAAAAATTTTAATGATTCAACATTTACTCGGAAAAAATAAGAACGTGACCGAGTTATTAAATTTCACTTACAGGGTTGTGCCTTCAAAGAAGGAACGCATCCTTCTCTGAAGATCACCTTCATCCCAAGTCAGTCACTAAGGCATCTAGTAGTCAGAGTTAGTCACACATTTGGAAATCTAACCGTTCACAAATCGATTCACAATAACATTCTCATTGACCACTCGCATCCCTTGAAAGTTCAACCTACACCGTATTCCCAACGGATATACCACTCTTTGAGAGTAATTTTACCTTTCAAATTGCCAAGCTCATATAATACTTGCGTTTCACACTGTATTAACATCTGGAAAAATCTTCCTTGGAAATTTTTGCATTATCATCTTCTTCGCTCATCAAAAATGATTTTCTCTGTTCAGATGCGAACTTGATTGTTACTAACAATAAATTGTTCATAAAGAATTTTTCGATTGAAGACTTTTTCGATTACTTCTGAGAAAATTATTGTTTCTCTGGTAATAGTATAAACCCTTGTATATCTCTGTATAAACCCTTGTTTTTTCAAACACTGAAATAGCTCTGCTTCAGTTATCCACTGTATTAGCTCGTTCATGCATAGTGACATTGTTCAGCGAAAACGGGCGTCGATAATCTGGAAACATCAGTTCGGGCCAAAGTTGGTGATGCGATGCTCCCGTACGCGTTGCCAGTCAGTTTATGCACGATGAACAGAAATTCATGCTAATTTCATTTGTTTGTGTCTTCGATAGTGTGATAGTAACATATATATATATATTTTATCTACACTTGTCAGTGCAAAAACAAACATTCAAAAACCACAGATAACAATGGTGTCTTTAAGAAGCAAAGAAAAAAAAGAAAAGAAATCTAAGACAATTCTTGTAACAATTTATTACAGAGCGCGTCATATGTAGTGTCTAATAATTACATCCATATGTCTGCTGATTCGAAACGGAAAAACTAAAGTGTATCAATGATATTGATGACAGCTTTTTTAAAAACGTGTTCACTCGGAACATTCAACACATCTCTCGATAATCTAGTGAACATACGTGCTACCCTTAATGAGAAACAATGGAAACGGGCCGTATTCTGTGTTGCTTCGACATACAAACCGTTAACATTTGTCCGTGTAATCGGAACCCATTTGAAGAACTTTTCCTTCGCGACAATGGAACTATTGTTGTAAATTTTCCAACCCATCATAAGATCCGCGACTTTCCGCCTGTCTATCAAGGTAGAAAGACCTAGGTTAGCCAATCGACAAGAATAAGAAGGAAGTGCACGTGGATAATCAGGATTAGGAAAGCATCGGTAGTATACAATACGAGTAAAAGCTTCAAGTACTTTCTCGATAATTTTGCAGTCTTTTTTATAATATGGATTCCAGAAGCAAGATGCAAATTCTAGATGAGGAAGTATATATGTGGAAAAGCATTTGAGTAGAATAACTGGGTCGTTGATGGGAACAGCACGGAGGAGTGAATACATGGCTGCCGTTGCTTTGCTCACTCGATCTTCAACAGCTGGGCCTCTGCGCAATGATGAGACAACTTGTACTCCCAGGTCGCGAACTTGGTTGACACGTGATAACAGAACATGACAGATTGAATAGGAGGCGATGAGAGATTGGTACCCTATATGCAGATGAAGAGTTTTACTGGGAGACAAGGAGAGTTGATTACATTCACACCAAACAGTAATAGCATCGAGTGCAAGTTGTAGTTCTTGACTTCGCTCTAAAAAGGTATCTTTGTTATAAGACACATACACTTTAATATCATCGGCAAATGCTTGGAAATGCACATTAGGGAATTGAGCTAGTACATGGTTCAAATCAGTTATGTATAAGATGAATAGCAGAGGTCCAAGGACAGAACCCTGGGGAACCCCTGATGTCACATTAAATTGAGGAGAACGAGTCCTACCAATGCGAACTGAAAAAGTGCGATCTGTCAAGAAGGATTCCAGAAACAATAACAATTGAGATGGTATACCATAATGTCTACACTTGTAGAGAAGCTTAGGAATACTAATTGTATCGAAAGCTCGAGAAAAATCGAGATATATGACATCGGTGGAAAGTCCACTCCCTAGCGCTCTCGTCCAGTCTTCCTCACACATCAATAAATTGGTGACAACAGAAGCCTTCTCTCGAAAACCGTGCTGATAATTAGACAACACATCGAATCTTTCTAGATGCTCTATAATAGTCTTACGAAGTAGGCGCTCTATTGTCTTCGATGCAGGGGACAATATCGATATGGGCCTATAGGAAGAAGGAGACGAGGGTTCTTTGCCTTGTTTAGGAATTGCGGTCACAAAAGAATGCTTCCAAATAGCAGGAGTCGAAGATGTGATAAGACAGAAGTTGTATATGTGGGATAGAGGAACCGAAAGCGAAGAATGACACATTTTGAACACAAGCTGAGGAATTCCATCGGCACCGGTACTACCCGTGTATTTCAATTTAGACAAAGCACGTGAAACAGTATACGGAAGAAAGATACTTAGATTAGCTTGTGGAAGAATGGGATCTCCAGCGGGGCGGGGTAACAAACCGTCATCATGGGTAAAGGAAGAGGCAAACTCAGCTGCTAGTAAGTCACATTTACTTTGAGAGTCAGTCAAAACAGAACCATTTCGATCAATGAGAAAACGAGGAGGATTGGGTTTGGGACGTGTGAGAGAAGAGATATGCCGGTACAAATTACGAGAGGATGTGAGCCTTTTCTTGAGGCAGTGCTTATTCCACTTGTTGATTTGTTTAAGTAGATCACAACTAGCTTTTTCATACAGTTTTCGAACAAGTGGGTAACGAATATTGCGAAATAGTGCATCTCGATAAGAGATCAAGCTACGAATATGGGGTGGATAGGCAGAGAAAGACGAGCGAGGGGCCTTCGTTGGAACATACAAGGACAGAGCGTGGTGGAGGAATAGTAGGAAGCGAGAGTAAAGGTCATCTACACAAAAGAACATATCGAAAGCAGCTTCCCAATCTATAGAGGACAAGTAATCATTCAAAGCAGAAAAATCAGTTCGAAAATAGTCTGGAACATGTTCAACGTCGATACGGTCCAAGCATATATGTATATTGGTATCGAATCCTAAATGATCACAAGACGGAAATGAGGGAATAATACGGGACTCGGAGAAAAGAGAAGGATGAGATGTAACGAACCAGTCAAGTGATCGGTTTTGGCGCGTTGGGAGGCGGCACAGAAACGAGAGGTTGAAGGAGGAAATCAGAGAATGAATTATATTATCGGAAAGACTAACAGGAGGACTCAGGGAATCAGAATTGAAATCGCCCACCAGGAAGAAGGGATGATAAGATGTTGAGAAAAGGTCGGATAGAAAATCACAAAAAACTCTTGTCTGATCGGAACTATAACTGGGTGGACGGTAACACACAACAATTCGTAGAAAACAAATTGAAATAAGAACATCGATGGCTATGACTTCTGTACGAGAGAAATCTATTGCTGGCTTAGTAAAAGAGTATACATCACGAATAACAATGCAAACACCACCGCCTCTAGAGTCACGGTCCGTTCTCACAACAACATAAGGGAGATCTCCAACAATTTCACAATCCTTAATCCTACCATGGAGCCAAGTTTCGGACAACGCTACAATATCTGGCTGCTCAGCTTCTAGAAAAATTCGGAAGGCTGCTAGTTTATTACATATAGAGCGCATGTTAAAATAGAAGAACTTGAGAGAATTCTTACCCGGACATGATCTTAGTTTGACGGGAAAGAAGATAAAGGTCTAACAGTTTGCAGCCTCGAACGACGAATAGCGTCGGCTTCTGCTCTTGGTATCACTTCTCCATTGTAGACAACGACGTCTTTCCCCTCGGACACTAGTCTTCTTTTCTCTTGCCGAAGCAAGAACTCCTTCTCTCGCATTTCTTTGGTCAGACTTTGCCGAATGAAAATGTTTCTGAAGCGGTTGTCATTCCGAAGTGAAAAGGCACGTGCGAGAAGTTGCCGCTGAAGTGACTTCGCTGGAAGAATGACCTTCAGCGGTCTGGAGGCCGGTCGCCCATTAGAGTTGTGATTGATACCCATCCGAAAATGGGCCAGTCCGTGAACAGCTACGCCAGCTGCGTCGAGTAGCGAGAGAACCAGAGCGTTGTCATGAGCTGTTTGTGAAGAAGGGAGAGCAGTAGGATCCGGATGTTCTGGAGCCTTTTCGATGACAATAGATCGGAGTCTTTTGTCCTCTTCAATTTCGTGCTGGATTAAGTCGACGGTGGGGGACTGAGTGGAATGTATATCTGATAGTTTCTTGATGACAACAGCGCACGTCTTCAGGAGTAGCAAGACGTGAGGAGGCAGGGAAGGCTTCTTTGCTTCTGATTCGGCAGAAATACAGCTGTCGAGTGCTGAAGTCAGAGCAGCAACTCCAGTAGGATCACAATCGTTGGAAGAAGTTTTTTCGGCTCGTCTTTTGGGAGGCATTTTGGGCAGTAAAGGCAGTAAGAGCACGGAAGAAATCGATACACAGAGCACTATGGACACTCACCGCTCGGTAGAGAGAACTGAGACAAGAATGAGAGAAACATGCTTGTTCCTGGTAAGAACAAGGCGTCATGGTTCAACCACACCCCAGGACTAGCTTTTGTCCATACAACAAGTTTATTCATATTTCAATTCTATTTTCTTTGCGCACCTACTTTCACTCTTTCGCGGAAGAATCTTCTTTGGCTGTAACTACATATTTATGCATAAAAAACTTCAAATGAATAAATATTATTTATTATTTTATACTGAAAGGAAAATGCTTTCTTAGGGTATGGAAAATGATACTTTTGAGGTCATGCGAGATGTTGGGTTGTAAAAAGACTTTTAAACATCATCCTCACAAATTAATGTTAAAGATGCTTAGGACATAACCTTTCCTTTCAGAAAAAGCTATACTTTGATCTCTCGTGCTATCCTCTTCTCCCATCTGTCTCTCTTCTTCTCTCTCTTCTTCTCTCTCTTCTTCTCTCTCTTCTTCTCTCTCTTCTTCTCTCTCTTCTTCTCTCTCTCCTTCTCTCTCTTCTTCCCTCTCTTCTTCTCTGTTCTTCTCTCTCTCTCTCTCTT
>OZ057406.1:15082021-15135972 GCA_964056735.1 Allodiplogaster pararmata
CTCTTCTTCTCTCTCTCCTTCTCTCTCTTCTTCCCTCTCTTCTTCTCTGTTCTTCTCTCTCTTTCTTCTTCTCTCTCTTCTTCTCTCTCTTCTTTTCTCTCTTCTTCTCTCTCTTCTTCTCTCTCTTCTTCTCTCTCTTCTTCTCTCTTCTTCTCTCTCTTCTTCTCTCTCTTCTTCTCTCTCTTCTAATCTCTCTCTTCTTCCCTCTCTTCTTCTCTCTTCTTCTCTCTCTTCTTCTCTTTCTTCTTCTCTTTCTTCTTCTCTTTCTTCTTCTCTCTCTTCTTCTCGCTCTTCTTCTCTCTCTTCTTCTCTCTCTTCTTCTCTCTCTTCTTCTCTCTCTTCTTCTCTCTCTCTTCTTCCCTCTCTTCTTCTCTCTTATTCTCTCTCTTCTTCTCTCTCTTCTTCTCTCTCTTTTTTCCTCCTAATAGCCATTCAATTTATTTCTCTTCATTCTATCTAACAAGCAAATGAGATCTGTGAAATTTCGGTTTTAGGATGTTTACGTATAAAACCGATGTGATTAGATGAGAAGCGTTTTTTTATCAACCATGGATTGAACTGTTTTTGTGCAGGAATACAAAACATGCGAGCACGGGAACATCGAGTGTCCTCTGACAGAAGGAAAGGAAGAGGTCTACCAGCAGAGCATAACTATCCAGCCAACCTATCCCAAGGTAACCCATAACCAGCAGAGCATAACTATCCAGCCAACCTATCCCAAGGTAACCCATAACCAGCAGAGCATAACTATCCAGCCAACCTATCCCAAGGTAACCCATAACTCATCCTAGGAACACTGGGTTCATCATCGAGTAACATTGTTCTTCTTGAACACAACTTGACGCATTTTACAAAAAAACTCGATCAAATTCCTTGCTTATTGCTGATCAAAGAATTTGGTTAATAACAGGGTATTACTCTAACCCACACTGTTAATTAAATTTAAGCGCAAATCTATGCGCTACCCTTAATTAACTCTTTTTTCCACGGACGTTAATTAGACGTCTATCAAATAAATGTGAAACGTCCACCAGAAAGTCCACAGATTAAGTTTACCGAATATTGTTGACTCGTCCACCTGAAATGTCTATAGAATTTCTTTTGAAAAAAAGGCTGAAAAAGGTTGATTGTCCACCAAATACTGTTTCTTTTGTCCACCAAAAAATAAATTTTTGTCTACCAAAAAATAAAAAGGCTGAAAAAGGTTGATTGTCCACCAAATACTACTTTTCGGCCTTTAACTAAGTGCTCCAGGTTCCCAAGTTCCCAAGTTCTCTAGGTTGTCCAGGTTGTCCACCGTTGGCGAATAAACAATTGACAGAAAGCGTGTAGTCAAAACGCGGTCTTAAAGGGGAGGGGGGGGGGGGGGGAAGGTATAAAGAGAGGAGAGGAGGTTAGAAAAAAGCCTACAGCGTAATAAGTGTATGCGAAAATTCAATTTCCATACAAATAATGCTATACAAATTATTAAATGGACGGGGCAAGAAATTTGGTGGACGAGTACCCTTATTTCGGCGGAAGCATCGAAAAAAAAAATTGACACGTTTATCAATTTTTTTGGTTTCTATTTGAAGAACCTAGTTTTAAATTAGTTTTAAATTGATTTTGTTGATTTGACTTGAATCCGCTTTTTGTGGCTGACACCGAAATGAAGAAAATTTAACAAGAAAACATACAAAGAAATAAAATCAAAAGAGTGAACAAAAAGAAATTGCAAACAAAAAGAAAAAAAAAACAGAAAATAGTCGTTGGACGTTTCACCTATATTTGGTGGACTTGTTTGGTAAACTTTACTGATAACTTGCTTGGTGGACGTTCCACAATTATTTGGTAGAAGCATAATATCTCCCCATTCTTTACACAAGCTTTCTTTCTCTCTTCTAACAAGTCTGCATTTCCTTCGTGATTAGTCTTCTCAATCTACATGCTTGGTTAGTAAGAAATAGGCTGGTTATTAGCTCGAACTTAGCAGAAAAAAATTAATTTGATTTCACAGAATGAGCTTCTGCAAATCAACTGGGTCCTCAAAACTCCGGACGCGAAACCGGCTGAAGTCTGCGTTGTCTTTTTCGGCAAAATCATCGCATAGGCTTGTTTTTATGCGAACGGTTTTTCTTTTTCGTGGTGAATATGTATCTTGGTATCTACTGTTTAAAAATGAAGTAAAGGCGAACTGAATAAACACACGAAATAATGATTATGGGGAAAGAATTTTACACTCCTAACAGAAATTCTAAAATTCAAGTGGAAAGAAGATCGAGATTCAATCTTCAACCGCACGTCTATTCTATTTATGTATAGTAACCTCATAAATGACCTCGATAAAAGATCATCAATTTGTATTCAAAATCAACGACAATGGATTTCTGAACAGAATTCTCCAGTTTTGAAATTTGGTTTACGATTATTAATGTTCAACAAATACACGTTCAATGGGTTTAAATTCGGTTTTGCTAACTCCTGAATTAGAATTGTGTTAGTTTCAACAAATTTTGTCGACCTTTGAATACGTGATGAATTTTTCCAAGATCTTGGAGAAAATTTTTTTTGGAAAAATTCCTTCAAGTGTCCCTCCCGTATGATAAAAAAAAAACCTAACCAAAAGCTCTTTTTTGTGTTTTTGTCTACGTATTAGTTTAAGACTGAGTTCGTAAACAAAACAATAAGTTCACGCGCACTTCTTGTCAGCGAATGATATCACGTGAAATTTGTTTGCTTTAAAGCGTGTGAAGACTATATTTGTGAAGAGGCGCTCGAATGGGAAAGAAAGTTTAAGTCTCAAGTTTCCAAGGTGTTCCATTTCGAGTAGAAACTTGGTTTTAAACGTGTGGATGAGTATAAATAGTTCTATAAGGGATAGGAACGATAACTCAGGAGCACGTAAAAACTAATTGCAACCTGCATCAAATATGAAATCTGTCCAACGTTCTGGCAAAAAATTTCTGACCCCTTCGGCAGCTGCTCCCTGCCATGTGATTAAGGTTACCTTTCAATGAATCAATCACTGAGTGTTAGAGATAGCTGGATTTGATCCCGCCTGATGCACTACGTTTCTTCCCGCGTGATAGTTGATCTAACTGTCTTCTTAACAAGGAGTCACTGTCTTCAAAGTGAAGATTTAACAGCATTCTCTAATGGTCAACTTGAATATCTTCGTGAGAACAAATAAGACTGGCCCGAAGGCTTGAAAGCCAGTTGTAAAAAAGATAGAAGCAAAATGTGGAGCAAATACCTCTGTTCAGCCGAGTAAAGACCAAAAAATAAATGAAACTAGACGCACCACGGACTCTTCATTATGACTGAATACTCGTTATCATAATATAATCGGTCTTCCATAAATAACCGGTTCTTCCAATTGGTCGAAAAGAGTGTTTGATTCCCTTATCGCTGCTCATTACCGTCATTTAAATTGAACGAAAACGGTATCTAGTGGAAATGGAACATTTTTTTTTGAAATGGAACAAGTCGCTGAGGTAGCGATCTAATTTCTTAAGCGTTATCTACTCTACGTTATCTACTCTCACCTCTGCCTTTGTCTGGATGTTGAATCGGAAAAGGTGTAATTGAAATTCGTCGCTAAGGTGGTAGACGTTCAATCGAAATCTGTCGCTAACAGGGTGAACGTTTCACTAAATAAAGTTAGGTTTCATTTAATTTGGTCGACGTGTTATTTGTATCCGTCGCTGAATGTCTCATTAAGACGATAATGTAGCGTTTTCACTTGAATTTGACTTTGAACTCTTTATGGAGCGTTAGAATTCACGAAAACATAATGAAACATAACGACATCCCGTTTTTTTCGAATTGCGTGAACGTCTTGTTCTTATCTTAAAATTGTATGAATAATGGTCTCAAATGGAATAGCGCTTAAAATGCACACGGTGTACGGTATTCTGGGCCTTTTTGGGCGAGTGCCAAAAAGCGTGTTGATGTCAGCGATGAAATTTTTTGGCAATTGATTTTCTTTTTTTTTTTACTCACAGTCAAATTTATACTATTGTTTTTGATTAAAAATTTTGAATTGTGCAGTTTGATGAACTTTTTTCGAAAACTGTATCAAGAGCATTCGACGCTTGTTTTTTATCGGCACTACTGCAGTTTAAGTGGCAGCGCTAATTACACTTTAAAAGATACGGTTTCAAATAATTTCTTCATAGATGTTCATTTTAAGAATCAAGGACTCCGGTTCTTGCAACAAAAAAAATTTCCAAAAAAGTTTTTGGGCTCAACTGCAGTTTCAGTCACCCCAAAGAAAAAAAACCAGGTTTTACAGCAAACAAACGCACTAACAAGGGAGGGGGAGGGGAAAATTTTCGCCTCTCGTTGCTCCTTTCAAAACTACGATTAAAAAAAGAAGTCAAAAAGCCAAAAAATATCATCGCTGACATCCTCACGCTTTTTGGCAATTGCCCAGAAAAGGCTCAAAATACCGTACACTGTGTGCATTTTAAGCGCTATTCCATTTGAAACTATTATTTATAAAATTTTAAGATAAGAACAAGACGTTCACGCAATTCGAAAAAACGGGATGTCGTTATGTTTCACTATGTTTTCGTGAATTCTAACGCTCCATTACTTTTCCTCTTTCGAACCTACCCCTGCATCATAACGGCATGAACATCGCTTTTTTCGAAAATGAAGTAACGCCAACATAATAAAACAAAAGTCGATAAAAAATTCCTCACAGGAGCAGTCTAACATTACTAGTTCTAAAAAAACAGCTTTTCGGCTTATTATGATAATTACAATTTTAACATAAAATTTCAATTTTCTTAGACATGTGTTTGCAAAAACCCTCTTCAATAAAATTTTTAACAGCAAAAAAATGTTCAAACAAATCTTGTTTAATGTATAAATCTACAGGCTGCAAAAAACATTCTTATTTCAAAACGTCGAAAACTGTGTAAAAAGCGCGATAAAAGTTGTACTACATCATCCGTACCCGACCAATCTCTCAATGAAACAACAGAAAAATGAGGCTTATGAATGAGATTTATACAAAAAAAAATTTATACAAAAAAAAAGATTTATACAAAAAAAAAAAAAAAAAAAAAAAAAAAAAAAAAAACGAAAACTTTTACCGCTTTCGGAGTATAAGCGTTTCCATTGCAACACTAGTGATGTTGTTTTTGTTTTAACTCACATGGGATGGAACAAGAAACAAAAAAAAGCGCTAAAAACAAACCTTACCTCTCTTTGACATTCTTATGACTCTGAATTTCTTGGGAGCTAACGTACAACCTCGAGAGGAAGGCTTGAGATCATCGAGACTTCATATACATGAATAAAAACTGGAGAGCTCATCGAAAAAAAAAGAGGTCGGCTGTAAACTGTTTCACAGTTCTGCTTAGCGAATGGTATTCTAGCGAGGTCTTGTAAAGGTCTGAAATGGGTTTTTAGGGGACCAAAAGATAAGACTGCATGAGATTGGCCCTACTGGAAGTTTCTCGAATACTGGATGCCATGCTGGACTGGGAGGGCACCATGGGCATTTCCTTGTATTTGCACTCCTTCTCGTGCACCCAACGCAGCCGGTAGTATTTGTAGGTAGTGAAGAGCAGGGCCATCGAGACCGCCAATGATACCAAACACTGGGAGAAAGAACGTTGCAGAAGTAAAGCAATACTTCACACCAAACTTTAGTTGGAAACGCACCTTAGGAAGTTCCATAAAAAAGACTCACCAAGGTGCTAAGAAAATGTGACTCTCTTGCTCTATTCTGTTGCTTACATCTACTTCTTCTAAAATTAGAAGTTAAGCATTGATTCTAACGAGTTGGGTCTGTTTCTCAAATCAGGGGAAGGTGTACCCTGCCTTGAGGCAGGATGGGGAAGGTGTACCCTGCCTTGAGGCAGCATGGAGCGTCATGAATCATACATAAGTTTATGTTACATACATATAAGACACATGATACCCTTGTCTTTGAGATACCATGATCGGTATAGCTTTTTTGTTAGTAATATAACAATGAGTGTTACTTATTCGACTAAAAAAAACTGATTGAAGAATATTTTCTGTGAATTTATTTAACATGAAAAATCAACTTTCGTGGGCTAAAAATCCTTTGTTCTACCTTATGTTTCAAAAATTTCTTTAAAAATTTAATTTCTTAAAAATAAAGTCATACCATGAAGCCAAAAGCTTTGTTACTGCCCACGAAGACGTAATTCATCAGTTCTTTCGCTGCTGGAACAACTATTTTTTCGTTTTTGTTTTCGTTTCAAGAACTTGTATTCGTTTTGTTATGAGAATAATATAAACTGCATCCCTACCAAAACTTACTTCAGACTGAAATCACTGAGTGAGAACAATTAAAAACAAATGGGTCAAAGTAGTTTGAAAAATCAGATCCGGAAATTTCCGATTTTCTCTTGTGACCGTTAGTTAAAACATATATGTACCATAACTAGAAAACAGTCTATGCATATACAGGGTGACCCATATATTCGCAAACGCGTTTACAAACGTGTGTCTCAGTGCATAAGTGAGCAAGAGTTTTCAAATTTGTACATTTATCAGCACACATTAATAAAAACATTGGGTCAAAAAATCATTCAATTCGGTCCCCTTTGGCACGAACGACAGCCCGGAGTCGCTTTGGGAACGCTTCGATCACTGGACGAAGGTACTTTTCGTCGATCTTCGACCACTCGTCCTGCAGGGTTTTTTTTAGAGACTCCAGATTCAAGTGAGGATGAGCATTGACTTTGCTCTCAAGGTTGGACCACACGGAATAGTCCAGCGGATTGAGGTCGGGCGATGAGGAGGGCCATTCTGCGCTGAGATGAAGTCGGGAAAATGAGCGTTGCAACATGCCTGTGTTCCGATAGCCTTGTGAGCAGGCGCAGAATCTTGCTGTAAGACCCAAGGTGTATTACGGTAGTGGGAAGCAGACCAAGAAAACAATAATTTTCGAAGAATCTGCTGGCGGTAGTATTCCTGATTAATTTTGGCTCCTGGTTCGAACAAAACAAGGGGAGTTTTGCCGGTGGCGGACACTCCGTCCCAAACCATGACTTTTGCAGGATGGGAAGCTCTATGCAGGAATCCACCGGTATGATTAGCTGCCTGTGAGTCTCGAGCAAGCACTCGCACATTTTGAGGGTTGTAGGCCTCTTCCACAGTGAACAGCTTCTCATCAGAGAAGACTGTCCTGAGGTGAGCACTGTCGCGCGTCCATATGATTAGGGCGCGGCATTTTTTGAGTCTTTTCTCCTTGTTCTTTAGAGTTAGGATGGCAGCCTTTTTGGTACGATAGTAGTACGGGAGACTCAAGTCCTCTTCAACGATTCTTCGAAGAGTGTTGCGTGATAAGTTCATCTCGGAGGCCATTTTTTCAAGCTACGCCTAGAATTTCGACCGACTCGCTTCCTCATGGCCTAAATCTTGTTAGGGGTGCCCAATAATCGAGGATCACCTCTTCGAGGCAAGTTAGCAAGTGTACCGATCTGTTCAAACCGTTTGATTGCTTTTCAGACAAGATTGCGAGGCGTTGAGATCTTTAGCGATGCGCGTATTTGATCGACCAAGTTTGTGCAAGTCCACAATGATAGAGCGTGCTCTATGAGAGACCACCATTCTTTTGAGAATTGATCAAATGATATGAAATTTGAACCATGTAATAAAAAACATATGAGAAGAACATGTGTAAAAATTGAAGCTCAGCGTGCACTACAAATTGAATTATAAACGCCGAAAATTGGTTTGCGAATATATGGGCCACCCTGTATAAACTGTTTTCTGAAAAAAAACGTCTACGCATAAAATATTTTATCGCTCAATAAAAGCCTGACGGCAAAAATCTACTTCAAATGTTTTTGAACTTCAGAGAAAATTTTAATAGCAGACTTCGCTCTAGTTGAGCCGTGGCTTTGCCGATAGCAACGGCACATGAATGATCCCGCTCAATCAAAGAGGCTTCCAGCAGGCAGATACTTGTTCTGCAATGAGATCAATTTTTTGATTTTTTTTTTGAAAATGGATTCTAACCAGAATTTTTGAGGATATTTTCATTAATCAAACTGATAAATGTAGAGACTTTACTAATTTTTTTTCAAAGCTGCCAGTAAAATTTTATAATTTTGTTGAAAATAGTACACTATTGTTCTGTGTTGTGCCCTTTTGATGCGTTGAAGAAGAAAATACGAGGTCAAGAGTTTCGCTTTTTAGAAACATCTTCAGCGAATTAAAATCACCTTAAAACAATGTAGATAGCACAGGAAATGGATTAACCATGAGAGATGATATGAGTAAAATATGTAGAACAAACCGAGTGGTGAAGTGAAGATAATAATTATCCTTTGATAGTATTTGGTGATGTTTTGTTAGTACAAATAATTCACTGGAGGAAAATAGATAAGAAAAGGCTGTAGGTCAGTAAAAAAGAGACTAATGGAGCGTTAGAATTCGACTTTTCACTTACGGATTGTTAGAATTCAACTTTTCACTTTGCAAAGAAATTTTCTGCAAAGTGATCCCGTTGAACGCTCCAATGTCTCACCACGAATTACCTTGAAAAGAAAAATGGACTACGGTATTACTTTTATAATAACTTTTACTGTTGGACGTAATTTTTTATGGTTTTTACAAAAAAAATCGTCGCTTTGTCTTAGAATGCATGTGTTCTTTCTTTTTACCGTAGTCTATGTTTCTTTTCACGGTAATTCGTGGTGAGACATTGGAGCGTTCAACGGGATCACTTTGCAGAAAATTACTTTGCAAAGTGAAAATTTGAATTCTAACGCTCCATTGTCAAAGTAATCAATGCAAAGTAATCTTGGTGAACGCTCCAAAGTCTCACCACGAATTGCCGTGAGAAGGAAAGTGGACTACGGTATTTTTTATATATTAAATTTTACTGTTGGACGTTATTTTATATGAATATAAAAACATCGTAGATCATTTTCCTTCTCACGGAAATTCGTGGTGAGACATTGGAGCATTCAACGAGATCACTTTGCAGAGATTACGTTAACAAAATGAAAAGTTGAATTCTAACGCTCCATTACTCTATTAAAACGAGCGAAAGTTATGGTAAAGGCCAGAGAGAGATGAGAGAGTACCTCTGCTAGCTCAATTTCATTGTTAAGATCCGGCTTGTGAGTATCAATAGATATCGCATCTACTATTCTCCTACGTACAAAATTAGTTTAAACTAGCAAGAAATAACCTGTCTCAACAATGTCAGTGCAATTGTGAGCCGAAAGAACATTTTGGCAGAATGTTAGTTGAATAAGATGCAGCATTCGGGTTCTTAGCTGCTCGAATATGTTCCGTGGCTCTTGTGTGAACCGGGCGGCCTGTATGTCCTATGTAAATGAACCCCATGAAAATGTTATCTTATAGACGGCACCGGATGTGTCGCAGTGGCCAAGTTTGCTGTTATGCAGAAGATACAAATTTAAGGGTTAGAAGAAAAATTATTATGGTTACGGTTCCTACAAAGAAAAGACTGTAGAGAAGCTGGAGGTTTTTCTACGAGATTCACACTATCTAAATATACATCTTGAACGGTTCTACGAACATCTTCAGTGCATGAATCGGAGATGAAAGGTATTGAAAGGATAGCTCTGTTTTTTTGAACTGCGGATAGATGTTTCCTCCGCCCGAGTGGCTTCTCGGAAAGAGTGTATCCATTTTGAAGTAGAATAGATTTGGCTTTTGTCACAGAAGCAGAACGGAGTTCAACAGAGCTAACTGATGAGGCTGTACTGAGAGTATTTTTGATAATGTCGCATTTAAACGTGAATTGGGTGGTTAGATGTACTATGTAGTAGAATGTTTTTGTTAGAAGTTTTCCTGTACCATTTGGTTAAGATACGTTCTTCAGAGAAACTCAATTCGATGTTAAAGAAAGGTAATATATTTACATATATTGTTAGAAGAAGTTTCCCTAGTCAAATGTATAATGTGAGCCTGTGAGTTTAGATATGGGAACAATGAATCAATAGCTGATTGGTTAGTACTGATTAATATGTAAGGTTTCAGAAGGAAAATACCTATGAGTGGAGCTGCATGCTCTGAGTGATGCATGTATGATGGTGAGGCATAATAGAATAAGTGTTTTTGCGTCATTGATAGTGAAGTCTATGTCAAAGATTTTGGAGGTGATTATGTCTGTTTTCTTTTATTTTGTTTTCAAACCTCTCCTGAGTCTTCCGATCACTTCGCTGAACACTTGGGAAATCCTCTCATGAATGTTGAAGCTTCTTTCTTGAAACTTTCTAGAGTACTCCTTGACCAGGCGCGCCTTTAACTTCGCCATAAAAAAGTTCGTACTAGTGTGCTCAGGAGATAGTTCATACTAGTGCGAGCTAGTTGATATAACACGTCGAATTGCAACTAACGCAACCAGCATAGCGCTGAGTTGATGTTAGCTGTTACTTCAACATAGTGAAATTGAAGGCGCGGCAGTTTCGAGTGTTTATTTGTTTGATTACCAAATATTTTTTTGGCCTTCTTCTAGCATTTTCTAAGAATTTTTCTTCTCTCCTGACAATACTTGTTCTAGGATCATTCAGATCTCTTACATGTCAACGCATTGTAGATGAGTGCGGGAGAAAGCAATCCGTTTGGGGCATGAATGGTGCTGGAGGCAGCATGATGACACTATGCCTGGAATTACAAAGCATTTTGAGCTCTTACTGTATGACCTAAAGTATACAAGTTTGATGTCAAAAAAGCAGAATTTTGTCGGATGAAATTTAAAATGGAATTTTTTTAAAAAAAAGTTTGGACAATTGATATTTAATACAAAGAAAACTTTTAAAACTCACTAAAAAGGAATTTTCATAGAAAAGCTGCAACTCATGTAGAAAAGAAAAAAAACCTCCACAAGCTCACTCATTCGAATTAGCTGAACTATTATTGCCATTATCATACAATTGTTTGCCTGAATTGACATACTAAATATGTCTCCCTATATGCGTCTATAAAACCTGGAAAAAAACCCGATTGTTCATGAAGTCAAGAAAAAGATCTAATATTCTCAACGTCTTGAAAGACTGACTTTTTGTCGATGTGCATGAGGCATAGATGTCATCAAAAATGCCTTCCAACGGTCCATCTCCTCGGCAAACCTCTAGGTCTTCAGGCTCTGTTGAAATACCATTAATAGCCAGTTTTTTATGTTGATAATTTCTGGGTTTTTGTTGCTGAAAGAATCGTAGTTCATTCTCTGTTTTCTACCGCAGACTCTCGGTTCTCTTCAAATTCAGCTTTTCCATCTTCACTACTCTTTTTGAACTAAAGGTTTTTTGTGGTTGATTGAAAAAAAGAAGGTTTTTTGTGGTTGATTGAAAAAAAGCTTGATAGAGTTGCGCTCGAACGTACTCGCAGTGCGCATACAGAGGAACAATCTGAGCTTGAAATAGAAAGAGAGTTGGAAACCCCGTCTAACCAGTGTAGTTCTCACTCGCAGCGTACGCTGCACTTCCGAAGAAGGGCATCATGAAGCACAGGAAGTCCGCATGTCCACTGCAATCTTTTCCCAGAGACTCCGACGTCACTCTCTTCAACAAGAACGGTGGTTGAGTGAACAGGTATTGAGTAGTAATCGATAAAAAATTTCTATTATAAATAATCAAAACGAAAAATTTGTCGATTTTGCTTTTGCCGCGTCATCGGGCGGTCGATTTCAATGCAGTTCTTTATTCCGTTGTTGGAAGAAACCGTTCTCTAGTGTCTCCAGGTCCAAAAGTTCAAACCATGCCTATCTCTTTCGTGGGAACGTCAACTCAATCATGCTATCCATACCTATTTGATCAATCGACGTACGTCAAAATACGTTAAAACTAAGTTAAATGGGAAGAAACAATTTATTGATAGGACGTAATATATACAATGTTTAAACAATATGAAATTTCGTTTGATAAACTCTAAAAGAATATAAGATAAGGATTGGGAGTTTTGTTTCAACTTTTTAACGGTTCCAATGTGCCACAGTGCTATGTATATGAACGGTTCAAATGCCCTGTTCACCTAGTCGCGCATGAAAAAGAGTACCCGATTGCATTCACAGAATTCCTGGTCGCAGACGTCTTGTCCTTTTTGACGGGAGTAGCAGTCATCGTGCACCACGCAGCAGTGATTCAATTCCCCTCAAAACATAAATATTCTAGTACTTGAGTTCCACTTCAAGTTCCACTTCAAAAACCCTTCAATGTCCTTTTCCAAATAAAAAAGGCCTGTTCCCCTCGGTATCACGACTATTACCTCCCGGACAATTCACTCCTACGACAATTCACTCCGGAGCGAGCGTGCACACAACTTCACCGCTTGATATCTTTCACGAAGCTAGTTTTTGAAAAGAAAAACTTTACATTTTATTTTTGATAAACATTGAGCTTCACAAAAATTTTATTTTGTGAAAGTGTCCGTCGTCGGGAGTCGGGAGTGAATTGTCCGTCGGGAGTGAATTTTCCGGGAGTGAATTGTCCGGGAGTGAATAGTCATGGAACCGTTCCCCTCTACGCTTTTTATGTACTCACATATACAATTACTTGCAACTAATTGTATTCGAGGTTTGCAAAAAGGAGATCCTAAATGCATGTGAACGGGGACCGTCCCCGATCTATTCACAGAAAACTCTCTCTTTTTTTGTTCTCTTCTCTCTCTCTCTCTCTTTTTCCTTCTTAGCTCTCTATCTCTCTCTGTCAATCTTTCTAACTTTGTTTCGTTCTATTTTTTTCCTTTTTCCCTCATTTAATCTTCTCTCTCTGTATTGTTTTGTTATTTTCTCTCTCCCTCTCTTCCTCTTTTAACTCTCGCTTCACACAAAAAATCATCATGAAAAAGATTGAAGCATACTATTAACTTTTGATAAAATTTTCAACGCAATGAGATTGCGGTCCCTGAACAATATATATTTATCCTTGGGTTTTCCTTTCCTAGATTTGCTAGAGTATTTTCGGTTCTTCTGACGGAGTCCGATATAAATTGCGAGCTCCGAGTGGTTGTGTCACTTACTTCGGCAGTTTGGTTGACACCGAACTGTGAGAATATATATGTATGTGGATATACTTATATTGTTCAATAATTCGTTCAAATGTAATCGAATTTTCTTTGTACTTTTTCTCATTTTTTCACTCTCTCTCTCCATTCCAGACATGTTTCCATTTTTCATCTGCTTCATAATCTTTCTCTCTCTTCCTTTCTGTTTTGATCTACTTTTTCTTTATATCCCCTTCCCCCCTTTTCCAATCGCTGAAGACCTGGGCCTGTTCGAGATTGACCACGTTTCGCTTTCTGCACATGACTTGTTACATCATAAATGCTGCTGCTTCTCTCCTTTTCACCCATCAAATTCCACGTTTCCCCGACGTTCTCACACAATGAACATTTTCTCGAGACTCAATGACGTGAAGATGATGAGTGTCACCACGAGGACACTCAGCTCTTTTAAACCACACTAGAGTGGAAACAACGAGGATGTACACCTTTTTACTGAGTATTACATTTTTAAGTTCTATTTTTCATACTTCGGTAAGTATATATTTCAAGTTTAACTTACTACTTACTATTCCATACTATAAAACTGAACTTTCTTCTAAACATGTGTAAATATGTTTATTACGTGGAATATACATTAAAAGACATACATAGAACACGCGAGAAAAATAAAATAAAACTAGAATTGGAAGCAGTTCTAATCGAAAGAATACAATGAAATTATTCACAGATAATCTAATTTGAGGTAGACGTACTATGAGAAGTTTGTACTTCTCTCGGTAAAAATACGAGCCATGCGTATAAAAAGGAATTATTTCGAGCGATAGAACGAGCTATACAAATATCACTTCCTTTTAAAACGAAAAACCTTTTTGTGTGCCCCATATAGGGCACACAAACAGAAACTCACTTTTTCACTCGTTCGCTTATCGGACATCTCGATTTTTTTATGAAGTTACCGGTCAGTCTTATCAGGAACCAAACCATTCTAAGTTATCGGATAAATGTTTCATTGCTGGATGTTCCAGAAGTCTTTAACATTAATATCAGTTTATCATAGTCGTTCCTTCTCGTTCTCGTTGTTTTGTTTTCTTTTTTCAGTTCTTTTTTTGTATTTGTTTTTAGTTTTGTCAGCAGAGTCTTCCTAGTGTTGTTAAATTGTAAAATGTATTTCAATAAATAAATAAATAAAGTGTAGATGGCTTCGATCACACTAACGAGGATTGACTGAAAGTTATTCTTCAATAACTCAGAAAATCACACCAAAAATATATTTACTATGTGAACACCCCCCGAGAATCATACATAGCACGGAGAGTAGCATTCATTATAACATTTCCGTGTGGTTAAAGAATTGGAGTATTCCAGAGCGTGTGTAAACACCAAAAAGAGCGTTTATTATAAATAGAAGAATTTAATTGTCTAATTTTCCCCTTCCTTTTTCCCGAAAAACTATTCTTATTAGATTTCGTTACGCGTAATTCAATCATTATCATTAATTTACTTTTTACATGTTTCATTTCTCTCCGTTACCTTCTCCCATTGGACTTTTATTTGATCAAGGGCCGAAAACATCAAAGTCTATGCGTCTTACTCAAGCTGGGCAAACATTCAAAACGAAGTTCACGTAAAAAAAGAGATTTTTTTCAATGGATTGAAAAAAAACAGTCAGTTTAGTAACTTCAAAACAATGGCTGCCCAAGCTCTTTTCTGGTTGATTTACTATGCAAACAGATTGTAAATTAACTACTTGTAAGATAATTATCCAACAACTTGATCAAATCGACGTAAAGTAAACCCTATTTCCCCCTATAAACAAACAGGTCTGGACAGCAGAATCGTGGAGTTCGGTGTATGGGTAACTTGCCCGGGTAACTTATCAAAATTATGGGTAACTTATCAAAATTAAACGTTTTCCAGTAAACTTTATCAACGAGATGTCTGGGCAAGCTAAAAACATAACAACGAATGTATTTTTCCTACCTGCGACATCCGGACAGGTGTCCATAACAGAGTGATAAGCTGCTTTCCTGGTGAAGTTGTCAGACCCGCACTGCCAGTCTTTGAACTGGAAGGCTATCGTCAACTGAAATTCGGTAAGTAATACATTTCCTTGTCTTGGAAAAAAGTTAAAATGCAGCAGTTTTCGGCTGAGATATTCAGAACCAAAAACAGGTTAATTCAATTTTTGAAACATTAACAAGTTTTGGACAAGTGCACAAAATCATCATTAGATTTTAAATTACAAAAGTCCATCTTTTGTATTCAAACGAGTTATCTTAGCTGACGAGGATACTATTATTCTGAACCTCGTGCATAACATTTTGACAGAACTCTTCTGGCATGGAAGATTTCCAATAAGGGCCAGTATACTATACTATTAGTAGCCCTGTCTCATGAGCCACTCGCTTGTTTTTTTTTTACATTTTTGGTCTCAGTGAGTCCTGATTGAAACCAACAAATTAAACTGAGTACGAAAATATTTTATTTGTACTATAAGCTCGATTAGCCATTACTTACCTCTTTTTTAAATAAAAAAACACCTAATCGGTTTCAAACTATCATTGAGATCACACTTTTTTCTAATGTATAATAATAAAATGAAGATGAAGAGTAAAATAGAGTAGTCCTGAGTGATCTGATTTCGTCTTCAAGGAGCTTTTTTTTTCGATAAAGAGATACAATATTCGCCAAAACTCATTCGTGACTTTTTGTGTTTAGTTGAATTGAAAGCTCTGCGGCTCGAAAATATAACCTTTTGAGTGAACGTTGATCCACGTGAAATTTGTTTTGAGCCGAAAACAACAAAATACTTAGCTACGCCTTCAGAAGAAAGTGTAAGAAAAAAAGAAAGAGAGAGAAAGAGAGAGAGAGAGAAAGAGAGAGAGAGAGAAAGAGAGAGAGAGAGAGAAAGAGAGAGAGAGAGAGAGAGAGAGAAAAATAGGTAGAGATGATGAGAGCACATAGTTCAATTGTTTTAAGAGTTTAAAACTTGCGTCTCTTGCTTTTGAATAGTAATAAAAAACCTATAATAAGTTAACCAACTGATTTGTTTTTCCTCTTTTCTTTGCTTTTGATTTTTAAAAAAAGTTGATTTTTTCTGTTTTGTGGAATACAACAAATACCTCAAATATCTCATAAAGTAGTTATTTAGAAGACCTCCGAACAATTAAGCTTAAAGCAAGGGATTTCTCAACTTACGACATTATCACAGGTATGCTTAGTAGTGGACGTTTTCACTAGGAGTTGAGACATCCGTTGCTAGTAACCAATTGAGATAGTAATAAAAAATTAAGGGTTTTGAAATCAATTTCACTCAATTGAGACATCGTCAAGGAAATATGTGCCAGACCAAGTCATACATCAGAAATATCGAATTAGAAGCTTCTGGAACATGTAAAAATAGCAAAAAAACGAGTATCAACCTGAGCTGACCGCAAACAAAGGGGAGATGCAATGATGAGGCCTACTATCAGCACAATTTTCCTCCACGTTGTGCAAAGTAACTGTCGATGTAGCATTCAATCGAACTTCTTAAGTACACCTTGAAAAAAACTTTGAAAAAACATAAGAATTATACTCAGAAAATAGTAATAATTTCAGATATTTGTCCAGATCGACGTAGGCTCCGCTCCTCTCCCCCCTTGTAGAGAGGGGGGGGGGAGCGGAGTAACGGATTTAAGGCTAATTTTTTTTATACGGTCTCGTTAGCCTAAGGTATACGGCCTCGTTAGCGTAAACTATTACTAAACCTAAGCGTATTTTAATGTAAAAACAACAGGAAGATGGATTAGAAAGATAGTAAAATGAGAGAGAACAGGAGCACGTGCAGCAAAATGCAGGGGAGAGGATCCTACGTCGAACTAGACAAGTGCCTAATTTCAATGATAGGATAGTAAAATTTGAAATAAAAAGTGAAAGGTTATTGGAAAGTTGGCTCTTCTGAAAACCTAGGTGAGTTCTGCGTCTCCAACACTTGGCAAAATGCCAAAATCTGAAAACGCGCAAATACCATCTTTCATAAGGTATCGTTCCTAAGCCGTGCGGTCTCTTTTTTGAAACCGTAAGGCTTCCCTGTAACCTTTGCCTGAGCCTAAGCAGAAAAAAAAAGCAAAAACGTACCTGAAAAGTTTTCATTCCTGAGTTTGTAAAATAATTGGCAGGCAGAATTGTACAAAGCTTTGTGAATGAGTTTATCGACGAAAATAGCAGCAAGCCAGAAGAGAGCGTGAAAGCAGACAAGCAGAAGAGAACGAGAGTTAAAATATCACGAAGAGACAGCAGAAAATCAGAGAAAACTCTGCAGTCTGACGCTGCACCTCACCTAGGTTTCGAGCAGAGCCGAAAATTAAAACTGGAATTTTTTTGCATTTCTCACGAAAAAACTTTTAACACAATAAAATCGTCTTCAAGAACCTCAGAGTAGTTTGCAAGTCACTGATTATAGGAGATAAACAACCTCTCGTTACACAGAATAAAAGGCGTTGTTTTTAAGACACTCTAGGCCGTCGTTAATAAGACTGATATTTGACACTCACCAAAAAAAAGATGATGATTGATTAAGGGAAGAAGGGTCGATGGGAGGAGCCTTAAATCTGCGAGGGAGTGAGTATTTTGGATAGTGACTAGAGTTGCAATCGAAGGAGGCGAGGAAAGCACACCGGAAGGGAGACATGATGAAAGCCCGACTAGAGAAGAGAAGATGAGCAGAGAGTTTCTAAATAGCACAGTAAGATCAACCAGATCTGAGCATCAAGGGTTGGTGACAAAACAATCAACAGCTACAGAAAAGAAGAAGAAAAAGGTTATAGAACTCATGATCTTTTCTATAACCTTTTATCGAAAAAAATTGTTTGGGGTAGATACATGAAAACAGACATAAATACATAATAACAGATTTTTCGGTTAGAATTAAATGCACTATCTAATGGAAGATAACCTTTGGAAGTGAAATGAATGATTTCAAAATTACATTTTGAATAATAAAAAAACTTGGGTGTTCAAAAAAAGAAGAAAAACTCGAGTGTTCAAGAAAAAATATTGCGTTTCAACCTTTAAATGAATGATTTCTATCAAGTAATGAAAGAGAATGACTGAAAATATTCTTTGTTTGTTCAGCCCATTTAGTCACGTGAAAAAGCATAATAAGCGTCAGCAGACAAAAATTTTCGCCTACGTCTTGCAGTTGGGAATCAGAATGTATGAGTTTCCTGGGTTAACTGTTCGGTTCTGTTAACACAGGATTTTCCGAAATCGACAAAACTGTACTGAAGACGAGTTTTCTTGGCACTCTGGAAAGAATTTTTTTTAAGTGAGATCTTTTACAAGGGGAGCCGCTCTAGCAAACTTGCATTTTCGACTCTAACTTGAATTGGAATTCACCGCTCGATAACAACATAGAGTTTTCAACATTAGAGGTAATAAATAATTTTCGTTTGATGAAAGTGGATTGCTTTTTTATTTTATACTCGGATGTTATTGATTTTATGCTTCTTTAATTATCTAGAAACGTCCGTATGGAGGTTTTTAAAGACATTCAGCGGCATAATGCCTGAGATTTCGCACAGATCCATTCACGCAATTTTTTAAACTATAAATTTGACTTTGGCGGAACATACATGCAGGACAGACAGTATGTAAGATGAGAAATCAAGAGTCCTATGCTACAATATTAGAGCTTTCTTGAAGAAGTTCGGGGTCGGTGTGGATGAAATCGACGATGTTTTCAACAAACAAAAATAAAATTTTCCGGAATACCAGAAAAAAAATCACAGATGAAATCGAACAGGTCTTATTTGTACTAAAATGGCTATCAAATACATCTGTGTTGAATTTCTGTTGAATACGTATGTATATGTATGATGAATATTCTATATTTTCGAAGTGTCGAAATCCATCATCAACATGTCATATTTTTTTACCGAAGAATTTAAAATTTCTCTGATTGTATGTTTATTTTATTTGTACGTCCAAAAAACATTCTGAATAAATAGAACAGAGAGTTGAACATGAAAAACATAGTGAGAAAAGGAAGCAAAAAATTTTAAGTTGGAAAAAACCATAGGGAGATTTACAGAAAGAAGTACTGACAAAAATGAGATCAGAAATTTTAAGTGAGAAAGATGAGAATATTCAGAGGAAGTGAAGAAAAGAAAAAAAAGAGGCTCAAAATATTACGAAAAAGGTAGACAGGATAAAAGTGTTGGTTACCAACTTTATGACCCTGTGACGGGTAAAGTGAAACATAAAAAAAGCGATCAAAATGAGCCGCCTCTTATGCAAAACAACTTAAGAATGTCTCGACTTGGTGTTCTCAATTAGTATTTTCCGAACTTGGATGACCTTACCAGCTGAACAGATAAAATAAGAGTTCTTGCTAAAAAAATTGTGTTCTTGAAACAAAGTATTTCTGTATTCCTCGAAATAATTTTTTTTTCAGAAGGATATAGAAACAATAGAAGCAGTTCGAGAATAAGGTCAAAGAGAACAATTCGGTGAGATCATTTTCAATGATTTACTTTGGTTGGAATGCGAAGAAGGAAAGACGAAAATCTGGGCTCAAATTTCATGTCTAGGAGGACTTATTTCAGCTTTGTAAGGGCAGGTCGCAGAAACAAAACTATACGTTTTAAGTAGTTTCACTGACTTGTCTCAGATTTAATGTCGCGCGTCGCAAGAAAACGCGTCGCAAGGTTCTCTAAATTCAGGGACAAGTTATTGATCTCGTTTTCGATACTTTCGCTACATGTAAATTTGAAGAATCGGAGGACACCACAAGCGAGGAAGGAGAGAAGAACCACCCGGTACACCCCGAGGAACATCTCGCTCCGACCAATTTTCGATGCGACCGAAGAGCAGACCGAAGCGGGCGGAGACCTGCTGCAGAAGGAAAGAGAGGCGGAAGAGAAATTGGCTGCCATGGAAAAGCATGAGCTGGAGCTAGATATGTCCATCAACTGTCTACAGCGAGTCGTAGCGGAATCGGTTCGTTTTGCTTTGGATGGGGAGCACGAGAAATTAAGGGGAAAAGCTTTTTCGAAGTGAAACGGCAGGGTCGACTCCCGACCCGCGCAGTTTTTGCGAGTATGTTTTTCATTGTGTAAGTCTTGAGAAAACTCTCACAAAAGGTTAAATAGGTTTCAAGGGCTTGACCTTCGAGTAGGAGAGGAAATGAGGGTAGAGAAGTCAGAGAAGTCATATGCTCGAAGAAGTCATAGTTTGGTAGCGTTATTTTCGAAAAAAAGAAGATTTTTTCGTAAAGACTGCTTTAAAAGCTCATTATTTGAGTGAATGTTTGAGTTTTTTGAAAGTGCCTTAGCTTCCAACCTTTAATATGCTTTATTTCTTACTCACCACTCCTCTCATCATTCATCGTCAAAGTGAATTATTGTAAAGGTGATCAATTACTCCAATATTTGGCTAAGGGATTGCGATTTTTACCACCGGGAATGAGGAGCCGAGTTTGTACTAAAGGAACATTTGAAATAGATTTTCATTTTGATTCACTACAACGATTTTTAATGTCGTAGTGTTGTGGTAGCGCGCTAGCTCTCAGCAAGAGAAAGACGGCCGGGTTCGATCCCGCTTCGTGGACTAATTTTTGTGTCTTGGATAATTAATTGTTTTCTTAATTCAAAGTTGTATTTTCTGTTTCGTAGAAAAAGCGCACTTGTACACTGGAAGAATTGCTGGAAGCCAGCAACGAGAAAGAGAATGAAGCGAAGGAGAGAGCAGAGAAAGCAGAAAAGAGAGCGATAAACACTGAAGAAGAGAGAGAGAAAGCAGAGCAGAGGAGCAAGGAAGTTGTGAAAAAGTTGAAGGAGGACCTCTACAAGAGCTTGGAGAAGGTTAGACTACCAAATTTACAGTGCTCTGTTGGAGTAAACGGTCAATAGTGAGAGTGTGGTTCAAAAAACAAACTACCAAGGCCGTAAAATAACAAATTATCTTTTTTCGAGCGAGAAGATCTTGAGTTGCGTTAACAGAAAAAAAGTTATGCTCTCTCTATTCAAAAATTGGTACCTGTACAGCCTCTATTTGTGATCAAGCTTTAAATATTAGGGAAGAAGGTTCAAAATATGTGTTTTATCGTAGATTCGAATGATGGAGAAATACAAGGAGCAGATGAACAGTATGAAGCTGGAGAATGACACTCTCAATGCCGAGAATGTCAGACTTAAAAAGCTTCTGCCGAGGTCCTATTCAACATCCAGATCGACGGCTGCTTGACTGATACCTTGAATTTATTGATTGATATATTGACCCTCATTGATTTATTTCTTGACCATTTTTGATTTATAGATTGCTCCCAGGCACAATATGCGTTGAATAGCGATTCGACATATCTGTGAAACCACTTGCTTGGAAAAAAACAGGATCTGTTTTCTTTGAGAAGCACGATATACACTCACCAAGTCAATATTTATTCCGTGTCAGCATGACATTTGACATTGATTTTGGGATTTGAAAAAAAAAGTATATTCAAGAATAAAAAGTCATTATTCAAGAGAAGAATTGCTTTGTTCTTTGGTTTCTCGGTATATTAATCGACTTTCATTTTAAGGACTACATAATATGAGTAATTAAGTTTATGTCACTCGGACTGCGGGTAAAATATGCAGTTCCCAAAAAGAGTTGACATTAATGACACTTGGATACTTTAGCGCATTTTTCTCGTCTGAGCGATAGATTAACCATTGTTCATTGATGTATACTTATCGATTGATTTTTGCATAATGTTTTATCTCTGCTAAACTTTTTCATCTATAAATAAGAGATTATTGACTGTATTTATAAAGAGCTTATTAACTGTGTAATCGATACATAGCCGACGATGAATACACATTTTCGAGTCGACGACTGCGGGCGTAGGTTCGTTGTGTTATCGACTCTCGTTTCGACCGCAATTACCAGAGCCCCATGGTCAAACACGGCGGGGACAACGTCTTTGTCTGTGGATGCTTCTCAAGCTGACGAATGAGTCCACTGTTCTGAATAAAGTGCACACGCGACCGCTGAAGCTATGAGAGCATCTTTAGAACATTATGCCGCCCTGGGCACGTGCCACGCATCGTCGCGCCTTTGTTATAGAACAGGACAATGATCCAAACACAAGTCCGCCCATGTTGACACCTGGTTTTGTCGTCGGAGAGTACAAGTGACGTAAATTTACAACCAGAGCGTAATATTGGGGGTAGTGACATTTTTTAAAACTAACAATCAACCATAACTATTTAATTTCCGAGTTGTTTATCAGCTGGCAGTTTATTAGAGTTTATTATCTCATCTCATAGGATAAGATTAGGTCTAAAAGAATTAAGCTTTATTTAAAACAAATATTATTCTAAAGGAAATAAGTTGTCCATCGTGTTTGTATGTTGTATTGTACACAAACTGATGTTTATTGTGAGTCATCCCGTGAGAATCTCAAATAATTTGTGCTTGTAAAGCATAGGTTTCTTTTCTTTTTCAAATGCATGTTTTGATCTTCGGAGAGTGACAGACAAGCACGTTAGAAGTTTTTTTATACAGTTTCGAATTTGAGTCTTCCTATGTACACAAAAAAGATGAAATAACGAAGGCCATTCTAAAAACCCGTTCCTTTATTTTGATCTTTTTTGCCGAACATCAGAACAGTCACTTCACACGTATGTAATGCTTTGTATGAACAATAAGAAAACAGGATAGATTTGGTGGCTCAAGAGCTCTAATAGAATCGAATTATGAATTATATTTGTTTCACAAAGATCGAATAAGTTAAAGTGAATTTTGCTACTTGTATTATTATTATTATTGATTTGCTTGATGACAGAATTCATAACTTCAAGTATAAAAAACATAAGTTTCAAATGCAAGCATTCAAATACATTGAAGAGATAGACACATGAATGACTGAAGATGAGTGATTAAACGCGAATATATCGAAGATTTCTCCATTATATATTTTCACTGAGCTTTCAAATTTAAGCTTTAAAGTGTGAGATTAGACAGATTATGTTCTTGATAATAAAAAAAGATTGTAACAATCGTATTAAATTTGCTATTCAATTCATTTTGAAACTCATTTGTATTTTTTTTTAAAAACCGAGTTTCTCGGAAAGTACGAAAAATAGGAAGGTTTAACGTTCAGAAAGATGTGAAAAATAGAAGAACTTTCCGTCAAATACGAGTTATAATTTTTGAAAGTGACTGGACGTGTTATGAAGGAGAAGACCAATGGTACCGACATATGAACAACTCGATTACACAGAATAGACCAATGTAAATCCATCTCCAAGGTACATCATCACTAAAACAAGTTTTTTGGCAAAAAGTTATCCGGCTTTTTTCAAAGAGAAAATAATAGAGAAGATGGTCCTCAAAATACTTGTGAGAGTACAATACCTTCGATCAACTTCCATTACCCTGTTGTTGAAACTAAAATAGTCTATTATCCCCGTAAAATATCAAAAAAAGTTTAGAACCCGTGACACATCAAAAACCGCTTTCAAAACTTCTCATTTTTGTGATACTTCATTAAAAAAACATTCTCCAAAACAGGTTTTCCATTTTTCTGAATGTACTTTTGATTCTTTGATACATGTTACATATGTATAGATAAACTATATCTTTCGGTTAAAAAACTTCAAATGTCTAGGAGCAAAGGTTCTTTGAATACATAAGGTAAGATTTGGCAAGCCCGAATCCAGCATTTATCGACCAGTCTTCTCTAAACACTTTCTGGTTCCTGAGGCGATCGGTACTTAGGCCGGAACAGGCTCGAACAGACTGAGTCTTTATGGAGCAAGCGCTCTCGAGATCGACTGGGAGGCTTTAAGGATTGAGCTTCAACCAGTGCGTCTTCTGATGAGGATCCGATTATTCCTGGTTTACTGGAAACAGTAGAGTATTATACTAAACTTCGACAGAATAAGCTCGCAACTCTTTCTAAATTCTCCGTGCACTAATCAAACTCATTCTCCTAAAAAATTCTAACATATCTAGTTCGACTCTGTTCAATAAATACTGTGACATCGTTGTTTAGTTTTAACTAATTAAAAAAAGCAATCACAATGTTATTTTTGCCTTTGAAATTTCTTCTTCAAATCCTATTAAATGAAGGTTTTTAATAATGATGAAAGGAAATATAATTAAAATAATAAATCAAGCAAGAACCTGAAAATATATGAATGGGTTATAGAAAAGAAAAAACTCAATTCATAATCAAATGAAATAATCCTGTTTAAAAGATTTTTGGTTGAGGAAAGAAGGAAAAGCTATTGATTCAAGTCTGTCCGAAAATTAATGGTTGAATTTTTAAAAAAAGTCACTAAACTTGAAAAAAACAAACGAGTTTCGAAAAAAAAGACTAATTGAATGGATTTGTGATAGCAAACCGTAATGTGCCTCTAGTAGCAGAGGGAGGAGGAGGGGGAGGCTTAAAATGTTGTGGAGGGTCAGGAGGGGGGACGTAGTAGCCTTCCTCCGCTTGAATCTCATACACCCGTTTAGGGTGTGGAACTGCAACTTTTAATTCCGAGTTAAATCGAGAAAGGATCAGCGCGATTATGAATGATGTAACGCTTGAACACGAAGTCCGAGATTTTTTTGTTGTTGAGTGACATGAATAATTAGCTTTTACAATATGAGTTTTCCAAAGAGAGCAAGACAGATGTTTCTACTGAGTACACGGGGAAAACCTCCCGCAAAGCCTCTCTAGTTCATTCTTATTGTTTTTATTGCACCTTGTTGTTTAATTTCAGATTATGTACATGGTCAGTACCTCAAAAAAGTCTTCTTGTCTAGAAGACTAACAAAATAAAATACGGCGGAATGAATGGGAAACAAATTATGTACTCCTTCTCATATATCTCATAAAACTTTACTCATAAAACAAAGTACTCATAAATCAAAAAAAAAAGCAGATGCGTGCGTTAGTTTTTGGCTTTTTGATCTTCAAAAACTCTCTCGCAGTCGGCTTGTCATGGTTGGAATGAATTCCTCGAACATATAAGCTAGCCAATGGTTGAAATTTCTTACGAGTTGCAAAGTGCTAACTATAGGATGCTTATAACTTCACCAACTTTTTGGAAATGATACCTTGTTCCGAAGTTAGCTTCCGGTGCACTGTCTTCGCTGCATTGTGACACAATCTGACAAGAAGAAACAGAGCGACGAAAACGACGGCAACCGTCACGCCGAAGAAGACCAAAACCGCCAGGGAAGAAACCCTGGGAAAACCCTCTCTCACGAGATGTTCTCACAAGACTTTCCAAGAGGATACTCGTAAGCATTGAGAGGCTTATGATTTTGATGATGAAATAGTTTATCAGAACACTAGAAACTTTAGTAAACTTATCTTTTTTTCCAAATTCAGTTCATCTCCTCTTTTTTTTAAAAGTTGGTTATGGCTATTTTGGTTAGCCTTTTTCACCCTTACCTCATAAGATTTTCTGATCTCTAGTCTGACAGAAATCTTGTGAATGAATTAGTTTTAACTAATGAAAAATATTGCTCACTATATCGACGATACGTAATGCTATTCATCTCTCTTTTCTGAAATACTAAGCTCTGGCTTAGGTTTTAAAATGAGGACATAAACGCACCCAATTCACTTACCCAATGTCCATGTTCATTTATCCTCTGTAGATTAGAAGTTCTCACTTCAACAGATAGTCTTCAAAGAAAACTTGAAGTAATAATGACCTCCCAAAATAAACATATGAATGTCGCGTGAGTTTGTAAAATTAAGATGCTCGATCAGGGAAAAGACAACTGTCTCCTTCTCAAGTCTCTTCTCTCTCTTCTCCCTCTCACAAACATAGAGCAAAGGAGCAGATGCAAAAACGTGATATTTTATGAACTTTTAACTGATTAAGCAATATGCGAAAGAAGAATTATAACACGAACAATACATTAAAAGTTCATAAACAAAGAAACTTGGCATTTATACACAATTTTTCGACACAATGAGCCACAAAAAAGCAAGCTGCCCGAGTTTATTGGCAACATGGGTCACTAATGAATCTCTCTTCAAAGCAAGAAAATGAATTCATTCATTCCAGAAAGCAAACCGATGAGACGAGTAGGTTTGGATATTATAGCTCACTATTCAGCGAATTAAGAGCTCCAACCAGAGAAAACAAAGATCTGTCGGATCTTGGGCAGAACACATTGTATTTGTTGGAGTGGTAACAATTAATTACGAAAGCTTAATGCTAATTATCTCATTAAATTATTTACTTAGCAATGATTATTCTTAAAGATTCTGGTCGGTAACTGAAATTGAGCGATCTGCAGAGTAAACTTCAAAAGCTTCTCAAAATACTTGAAAGAGGAGCCTCTTCGTTGTTAGTTAATACGAGAAACAAGGGACCAGGTTGTCAGGGGAGCCTTGTTGTCTCGTAGCCATTGTAGTAAAGATGAGCATTGCGAAACGCTTTGCAAAACATCCCAGTTTTTGTTTAGGTACTTTTAAATGACTTTTATCAAAATTTATACCGTTGAGTAATTTTTAAAAGTAAATGATTAATCGTGAATTATAATCTTATCACGTTCAATTATTTCCAAGCATTAGTGAATGTGCCGATGCAAGCTTGATTGGATTTAAACATTTAAGGTGAAAAATCAAATTTGCATAAAAAATTAAGGTACGGTCTGATTAGAGAGAGAGAGAGAGAGAGCGAGAGAGAGAGAGAGAGAGAGAGAGAGAGAGAGAGAGAGAGAGAGAGAGAGAGAGAGAAGAAGAAGAAGAAGAAGAAGAACATCTGCCGCACTTTCAATCTATGTTTTACCTAGGTGACCGGTCGACGACCGGTCACCTAGCTCGTTGCTCGCAAAATAAACTTTCGCTTTTCTCAGTGTAATTAACACAGAAGAAATTGAAAGGTCGCACAAGCTCATTGTTTCGTTTACGAACTCACTCTAAAACTACGACGTAAACTACGAGCAGTGCGAGAGAACGAAAAATAGCTCATAAAGTCAGAGAAGTAGAGATTTCATATGCCAGCGTATTTTCATTACGAACAGAATGTAAGATGTTAACAGGTTGTAATTATTAGCAGTTTGTACACCAAAAAAAACCAACAACATTTGGTCCGCTTACATCAAATGCGCTGAAGCAGAGTGAAAACGTACGTTTCACAGTCAATCAAGATTGGTTTCTCATGAAAAACCTGTGATTGATTAAAAAGGCAGTGAATTAGAACAAAAATTTTTTTAAAGATTGTTTTAAACGATGGTTTTGCTTTTAAAAATTTTTCTTTTGTTTTCGATTTAAAGATTGTTGAAAAGTGTCATAGAAGTCTCCATCACAATACTGTCTTGGAGTTCATTAAAGCAAAGTTTTTTCTGCATCTGGTGATCTAAGAATCATGTCATGATTGAACTTGAAAATTCAAGAAAATGAACTTCAAATGTTTATCAATTGTATTGTTTTTCATAACATTTTTTTAAATGTTTTCTCTCATGCTTCTTAGATTTTTTCTACCAATTATGTTTGTTTTCAATTAGGCTTAGGCTTAGGCTCAATTGTTCCCCTCGACTTCTTTTTTTCAAGAAGAATTTTCGCTCAGTTTTTAATGAGAAAAAATATCATTTGGGTCGTTTTGAGTAAAATTCCCGATAAAAGGTCGTGGCAATATTTGCTTTTAGTTGACAAAAAGGGGGACAAATTTAGTTGAAACCAATCCAGGAATTGACAAAAACTTGTGAAATTTTACAGTAGGGTCTGTGGTCCTGCCATCCCCCTCCACACATCCTCCCTGCCCTTAAACACGGCCTGGCTCTAGTAAATTCTTTTTTATTTCTCTTTCTTATTTTTTCTCTTGCTTTTGTCTTTCTCTTTCTTGCTAAATTATCTTTATAAATTTTGGGGAAAGGAAAGGGGGGAGGGGGAGGGGGGTTTACCTAAGCAGAAAAGGGAGGGGGGCCCTAAAGGGGGGAAGGGGGGCCCTAAGGAGAAAGGAGGGAAGGGAGTTTTCATGAATAAAATCTCTTTCTGAGAATAAAATCGTTGGACGGCTGAAGTAGATTAAAGCCAGCTTTTTACTAAGCCTAAGCGTTTTTTGATGTAAATAATTTTCTGATGTAAAAAAAAAATTGGCAATATTTGCTCATCAGAGCGAATCCGAACTTTCACCGAGCTACTCACAGTCAAGCACACTAACCCCTACACTAAAGTGTCTCATAGTATTCATAAACTGGGGGGGTGGAAGGAAGGATGTATGGCAGGACCAAGGGCAGGAATACTGTTAAATTTCACAAGTTTGACAAAAAAGAATTAAAACTCAGTGAACATTCCCCAATTGAACACTACTAAACTGAATTTCAAAAATGGAAAATTCTGTTCAGGAGGTCGATGATTTTTGATATGAATTAATGATATTTTTCTCGAGGTGACATGTGAGGTCACTATAGATAGATTAAACGTGCGGCTGGTGGTTGACTTCAGACTATAGCTTTGGAACGCGCAAACCGACGCTCTTTCAAAAGACAAAACCTTTGACTTGACGAAGAAAAAAAAGAGTTTTGGAGGCTGATGAGATTGTTTCAAATATGTTAATTGGAAGTTTGATAAAACAATTTGTCTTTTATTTGACCCGATGGATTGTTTTAGCTAGAGAGTTTGCAGAAAGAAGTTTTTTTGTTGAAGGTGTACCTGTTTTCAGTAGTTTTTATATCAGAGTATACTGAGTAGATTTCTGTTATGCTATGCCTTAGACCGAGAAAAGTGGAGTTGTTTGCTAAAATTTTGAGACATTCATCGGAAATCACATTGTCTCATACATGAACTATGTAGTTGAGAAAAGTGAGAAAAACAATTGAATTTATTCTAACCATTGCAAACGTATTAAAATTAGGAAAAAAAGATTTTCTCGATGAACCAGCCATCCTCAATGTAGCCTTGAAAAAAGACTTTAAAAAAAATTTGCACCGTTATGACGAGTATTAGTAAGCTGAGAATAACCTTCTAAAAAAAGTTAAAAGAAAAATTGATTTTTAAAACGGTAAAATTTAATGAACAACAGTTCGCTAAAATCGAAGTTCTGTGGAGCATGTGAATAATACCTTGTAATCATTTGAGACACTAAGGTATTACTTTGTCATGAGATGATGCCTTTTGCGGAAAAAATGCACCATTAACCAATATTTTCTATACACTCATACGTGATTGTTGAAAAAGACCGATTGTACGAAAGAACCGGTTCATGCTCACCTTACAAGAAACTTTACTACGAATTCGTGTAGAACTTCATATTCTCCTATATTGATACTGATCTAACGAGTAAATTGCTGCTTAATATCCAGAGATTCATGGAAACAGAAAACTATTCACAAGGTTTTTCAAGCTTGAGGTTCGTTATACCTTATAATAAGTTGATGAACAATCTCAATCTCTAAATTCGGAGTGCATTGCAGAACCAGAAGCGCAAATGTTTGTAATTAAACAAAACAAATAATTTTTCTCAGTTTACGTTATTAGAAAGTTACCAACATAACAGATTATGGTAATGAGATAAACTCGAGAAAGGAATAAAAGATTACCAGTATGATAAAGAGCGGAAGTTAGATGAAGAGAACATGAAAAAAAGAAAAAAAGAGAAAACAAAGAAAGAACGAAAAAAAAGTCATCTTGAGTGAAAAAGGAGTCATCTTCTCATTCGTTGAATATTCATAGAAGGAAGTGCTCAAGAAACAGCAGAGAGTAACTCAAAGATGCTTCAAAAAGAGTAACTCAAAGATGCTTCAAAAAGAGTAACTCAAAGATGCTTCACATTGGTTGAAATTATGGCAGAAGAGAAAAATTATCACTACAATTGTCACTTCTGTCAATTCTCCCCTCCAGCGGGGTAGAACGACAATGAACAACTTTCAGCGCATTCGCAAAGCAAAAAAGTATTCGATCGCTTGATTCACTCATTATTTATCACCCAGTCGCATTCTCACTTGAAGTTTCTCACAAGAATCTCAAGCTTTCTTACCTTAGCGTGGGAACATTGCCTTTTCTTCTAGAATTTTTTTCTAAAACTGAGAATTGGGTTCATTTATAGAGAATAATATCCATTTACTCTTTAGACTTCGGATACTACTCTGGTAAACAGGATAAATTATACCCGATAGATCTATCACTCTGTTTGATCTCTGCTATATCTCTGAGTCTGAATTTGATCAAGACTCTTTTCTCTTTGAAAGTAAGCTCTTACCCTGGAAAAACAAACAAAAAATTTTCAAATAGGTTTTTTTTCTCGCACCCGAAATGGAGATGAAGTAACTGTTTCGGCAAAGTATAAAAACAGGTACAGACATTTGTTGTGAATCTAAGAGTGCAAAAAGAGGAAACAAAAAGTGATAAAAAAGGATGAGAGAAAAAATAAAAAAAGAAGTACTGAGCGAGTAAATGAGAAAGAAAAATTAAGAAAGAGAGGTTGAAAAAAGAAAGGGTAGAACTCTACACGAATAACAAACAAACAACAAAAAAAAGTTTTCGGGAAAGACATCAATTGAGAATCACAAAGCGTTTCAGTAAGTCAAAGACTTAGCCAGAGAGATATTAGAAACAGGAGGTATGTACATAAGTAAATGTGCAGGAGAGAGAAAGAAGGAAAAAAATGAAAGAGGGGAAAACAGTGTATAAAAAGGGAGTTATCTTCTTCATAGAAATAGGAACAGAAAGACGAAAGCAAGAAAAAAAAGGAAAAGTGAAAAAAAGGAGAAAGTATATCTTCACCTGCTGGAGTCGTGATTAGTCAAGAGCGGATGCAGAGGTTCAGTGCTCTCCAACGAGTACTTCCCATTGCTTTTAGTCGCCATTTGTCCGTGGACAAGGATCTTCTTCTCAGCCAGGTCACGCTGAAAGTCTTCGAAAGGTTCAAAATGTTTTCCTGCTAAGCAGTACTCTCTTTGGTGGAAAGCTCGAGGGAATTAGAAGTCAGAAACAAAAACACAGCGATACAGAGAAAAAAAGGCGAGAATGGAAGAGAAAAGTCACGGAGAGGAGATAAAAAAGTCAAAGATAGGAACAAAGGACGAAATTTGTAGTGTGTGAGTCAAACACTGAATGTGTTGTAGAATAATGAAGATTCAGTGATTAGTGCAGAAAAGAAAAAAAATAGGAATAAAGCAAAATCAACGAGTCTAAAAAATGAAGAGAGAGAACGAGATAAGGAAAGAGACTGGAAACAGCAAAAAAAGAGAAAGAGAGAAAAAGGTAATGAGAGAGACATAGGAAGAGAGAAAGAGAGAGACAAAGAAAGATGAAAAGGAAGAACACGAGAAAGTAAGATGGATAGAGTTTACCCATTTCTCTCGTTCAGGAAGAGGACATACATATATGTACATGAAGGAGGGAAAAAAACAAAAGAAACTTATGAAGTCGGACATAAACATTTCCGGTTTGTAGCGACAGCTATGAACAGAAAAGAGTTTTCTGTCAGGAAGTATACCGGAGATCATGATTCACGGACAAAGTTCAGTCTGTTCCGTCCATGTTTCAGTACGAAAAAAACTCAGAGCGTCAAAAACGAAGAGAAAAATCCTATGTGACTTCTAGTCATCTATTTTTTTTCCATTCCTCTTTCCTCGTCCATCGTCTCAAAATTCAAAATTTTATAGTATTTGTTTCTAAACAACAAATTTGACTTTAAAAAAAAAGAGTTGAGTTGCGTTCTTTGTTTCAAAATGTCTTCCAATGATCTTTACGAAATAAGATTGTGATTTCGAATAAAATATGAATAAAGCAAATGAGAAGCAGGAAGTGATTATCTCTGAAGAATTTGAGAGAAATTATGCATGTTAATTTAGCTGTAGGTAATTGAATGCGAATCACAAGAAATTTACATGAAACCTGCACTAAGGAAGATTCGGAGTTTCTTGTTCTAATCATTCCGGTGAATACAGTACTCAGCACAAAAAACTGCCGCGACATTAATCTCTAAACGATGAGATCATCGGCGCGATGATTATGAGCGCTCACATGAGTTTGAGGTCTGAGATAAGAGCTTCCTGGGTACGAGCTCGGCTGAATTTTTGTTTTAAGACTATTTCAACCACGCGCTTGAAGAATCTGAATTTATCTGCCGCGACATTAATCTCTAAACGATGAGATCATCGCGCCGATGATCTCATCGTTCAGAGATTAATGTCGCGGCTGGTATGCTTATGATATTTTTATATTGTTCAAAAGAAAGTTTCAAGATTTACAGAGAATTTTAAAAACAGAAACAATTAAGAAAACTTACATATAAATGTATTTATGTATAAACGCATTATAATGTATGAATTTGTGAAGGTATAAAGGTAATATATAAAGGTATAAAGCTAAAAGGTATAATATATATCTTTAAAGGCATTATATTGTATAATGTACAAAGGCATTATATAAATACACTTGAGAAAGTTAAACTTTTAGCTATGAGAACTACCAACAAAAAAAAACGTGAAATTGAAACAATTTCATGATTTTAATCAATAAGATGCTTCAGTTTCAATGATTTCTCTACTCGGGCTTTGAGGCATTATATCGTACTATCCCGTAATCGTTCTGCTCATTCCGGCATCTTTCATTAAAACCCTTGAAACTCGAATAAACCACTACACGGAAAAATTTTGTAAGCAACCCAACCCAGCCTTTTTTCTGTCTTCGGAAGCGTGAGCGCGTTTTCAGCTACTGCAACTGCTACTCCGTGAGATCTATGAAAGGGTTGAAGACCTCGCTTTTCACGAATTTGAAATAGTTTACTTAAAATTTATAGGTTTATCACTGAAGCTATTAGGCCAAAAACTTCAGTAGGCATCGCGGGTCTCTCCGTGAGCGTCACTGCCTGCGCCCTGTTACACGCAATAGTAGTGACCAAGCGAGTTAGCACTTGTTCTAACAGCATAGGTCTTCAACTCAAAGCAGGAGAGCGTCTACGCTGCAATAAAAATAGTCACAGTTGATAGAAACCGCAAATGAACTTTGATTTAATTTGGATGAGAGGATGAGTACTTAGGATTACGTAATCAGTCTAGAAATAAATTTCAATGAGTAGAAATAAATGAAAAGGGATCTGTGATTAAACCGGACATTCATTCATTTTATTCCTTTGCACATGGTTGATATACAATGGATAACTGTCACAGGGTGATTCAGTTCGAGGCAATAAGATAATACATATGTATGTACATTAACCGTAATTTTTGAATTTAAATTACAATTGATCGAGAAGTTCAAGGTGTGAGTTCATAATTAATAATTGGTGAGAAATACTCAAATACTATGTGAGTCTTAGTTTAGAAGAGGGTACAATTACATCAAATGGTAAACTAAGAAGAGCATTTTTAAATTGTGACGAGGATGGCATTGAAACAAGAGGCGAGGGCAGGGAATTCCAAATATCAATACGGCGAGAAACACACGTATTATGACCTTCGGGCATTTTGAAGGGCAGTATAAGTCTGAGAGTGTGGGAGATTCTTTGGCTGTAGGGGGAAGGCCTGATCACAAAGAGATGTGTGGTTCCAAGCATAACGTTATTGTGGATGGCTTTATGAATGAAAGATAGGTATGGTGCGCCTATACTCCAAGGTGGTTAGGGTTAATAATTTTAGACGGGCAGAATAATTTTGAGAGATTTGGCCAGCTCTAGCGAGAATGCGTCTAGTAAAGTTTCTTTGTACCCGCTCTATGTCGTTAATGAAACCGACAGAGACAGGTGACCAGAGTTCGCATCCATATTCCAGAATTGGTAGAACGTAGGTTTTGTATGCGCGAAGTAAGACCGGGATGGAGGAGGTTTTTAAAGGCCTAAGAAGAATGTTAATAGCTGTTCTGGCTTTTTGAATCATGATAGTAATATGATGGTTAAATGAGAGAGAAGATTCGAAATGAATACCAAGGTCTTTAACGATTGATTGTGAGGGCAGGGTGTGGTTTTCTAAGGTGTAGGGTAAGTCAGGGTTGTTAGGTCCGCAATGAACAATATAGCATTTAGGGAATGAGATTGTGAGTGACCAAGTTTGAGCGTATTCAGCGATTATGTGAAGAGCATTTTGAAGGGAGGACGAAGACTGGGAGAAAATTTTGAGATCGTCTGCATACAGAAAGCTAAAAACATTTGAGGGTAGAAGCTCTACTATGTCATTAATGAAAATAGAGAAAAGCAGAGGCCCGAGGCAGCTACCCTGAGGAACCCCAGTGGTCACTGCTCTATCTGCAGATTCGAAGCCGTCAACAGAGACGCGGAAAGACCTTTTAGAGAGAAATGACTTGATCAGCAGGAGAAGGGAGGAGTCTATACCACAAGAACTAAGTTTGTAGAGTAGTGCCCTATGATCTACAGTATCAAAAGCCTTTGTGAAGTCAATGAGACATATGTCGAAGGCTTGTTTTTTGAATAAAAGTGACAGATAGACTGAGTGAGCGTGTACAAGGGAAGAAACAGTTGAATGTTTGGAGCGAAAACCAGACTGATTTGGGTTGAGGATATTGTTGCTTTCAAGGTGATTGTAAATAAGATGAAAAATATGTTTTTCAAAGACTTTCGAGAAGGAAGAGACGAGGGTTATGGGACGATAGTTATTGGGCTCTGATCTTTTACCTTTTTTGAAGATGGGTTTGATAATTCCAGATCTCCAAGCACTGGGAAAGTATCCAAGGGTAAATGAATTAGAAAAAATTATTGAGAGAGGATTGCTTAGAGAATTTATGCAGTTTTTGATAAGTATGTTTGGTATTAAGTCGGGAGAGGAGTTCACTTTTGGGCACATTGTAGATATTATTCGGTGAACTTCAAAGAGCGAGACATTGTGGCTAGGGGACATAATGACTTGGGGTGTAGGTCTGGGTAGAGGGCCAGTGACAGGATCAGACACATTTGAAGAGAAAAGAGAGGCGAAGACGTTGGTGCATTGCGTAGGACAAGTTATGGGAGTATTGTCAACTATCAGAGAAGCGGGAGTAATTTTAGGTTTGGTTCGATTCGCGATGATACGGTAAAATGACTTGAAGTTTTTAGGAAAAGCAAATGTGTCTTCGCGTTTGCATTCAAACTCGAAAATTTCTGGATAAAGCATTTTACAGGCTTTGAGGGTTGTTGTGGAGTTAGAGGAGCGTTTAATGTTTCTTTGTAAAAAGCTGTATATCTTGCGGATTTTTTTAGGATAGAGGAGATGGGTTTTTGTGTGCCTTGAATGCGGAATATGAAGGGAGATAAGATTCTTCAAAAATATGGTTATATGTTCAACACACTGGTCAATCGTGAGGGAAGAGAACGTTATGGTCCAGTCTACAGAGTTTATCGCTTCGTTAATGGCTGTCCAATTAGCATTCTTCCATAACGGATGGAGTAAAGGGGAGAGACCATTAGAGATGATGGAGGACACAGAGACAGAGAACGTTACAGATAGATGGTCACTAGTCGAGAAGGGATGGGATGTGGCACATTTGGATATAAGGGAGGCATGTGTACAGAGAACATAGTCGAGAATGTTAGTCCGACGGGTGGGTGTCTTAACCAGCTGACATGAATTAACTTAGCAGCTAAAATTCAACTGGATTACTGAAGATAAATAATTGTGTCTCGAAAGAAGAGGCAAGGGCTCGACTAAAAGTTAGCGCAATGACTCAAGAAAAAACTAGATGATAGCGCTCAAAAAGGAAAGAGTGGGTCTCAACAAAAATTATTCACATAACTAACAGTACTAGAATAAGTCATCAGCAGGTCATTTCAAGTACTTTTGCCATGTATTTCAAAATTAACTGTGCGGTGAGAAAACGATGCTCAAAAAATTCCTTTCTGTGTTTCAAAAGCAACATCATGAATGAATGTCATTGGTGAGAATGAATGTCATTGGTGAGAATGAATGTCATTGGTGAGAAACAGGCAGAGAAATAGTGAGCCCAGCTGGAGACTACTGCACTCTCTTCCGATGCAAAATTTTTCGACTTCCATCGACTTAGAAGAATGCGATGGGGAAAAAGCTCCTCATCGCAAACAAAACAATGAAATTTCAGACGTTTTTGCTCCTTTTCATCCCAGTTAAACGTTTTTTTTTCTCAGAAAAATATCACCTTTCACTTCAGGAAATGCCGTGAGATTCACCGTCATAACACATAAAATAATCGGGATAAGTTGAACAACTCGAGAAGAACTGGTTAACGGGTTCAATAGAGAAGAACTGGTTAACGGGTTCAATAGAGAAGAACTGGTTAACGGGTTCAATAAATCATATAGAAAAATACTGAAACGATTATACAACGATGGAATCACTATAATCATAAAAAAACATTGTCTTCTCTGGTAGTATAGTTTTTGTTACGGAGAGAACAAAGAAACGCATTAACTAAGAGAGCAAGTGCTCGTTAAGATAAAGTATACATGGTATTTTTTCCCATCTCTTACTATAACATACATATGTAATAAATATATGTACTACAACACAAAACTAGTTAAAAACATTTTCGAACTTGTTTACGTAATTTGACGACAAAATGACTCTCATTCTGTTATCATTGGCGAGGCGCACAGAACAATGAATTACTCACGTAGAGGAATTCAGGAGCCAAAATGGATTATAGAGAAGAGGAAAAGTAGGATATAGAATAGGAGAAGTAGAGGAACTGAAGAGAGAGAGAAGTAGGATATAGAATAGGAGAAGTAGAGTAACTGAAGAGAGAGAGAAAAAGAGAAAAAGTAATGAGAACGAATGAGAACTAAGAGACATTGAAAGAGAAATGGGTAAGAGAAAGCTTTCCGCTGTTTAATTTTAAGCTCCTTTAATGCATCTTAGCATCTTTCGTTCAATCTGGCTTCCAGTAGACTCTTTGATATTTTACTTGTATCTGTATTTTTTCTCAATATCTTCTCAACTCTGATCTTGATCAACAACACAATTAATCCTCAAATCCAATAAAATTTCTTGCGAAGTAAAACAGGATTTTAAGAAATAAAAAAGTTACAAGAGTCTCAATTTCATGATATCATCTTTTTTATACCTTGTTATGTTTCTCAGCTCAATTAGTTATATTCACCACTAGTTAATAGTAAATAGCTTCAGATTCGCGACGTCGGGAAGCATGATCTTCAAGGTACTCGATATGTAGTCAGTAGCTCCACTAACATTCTGAACTGCTTTCAAACTGTAAACGCGAGCCGATAAACATATACTTACACAATGATATCCATACTTTACTGCATGGTTATTGGATTTGCTTTGGAATATGGTTTTTCTCACAAAGTTCCGGGCTCTTTGAGATGTTTTCGTAGCACCTCATTTGGAAATAAACAATTTCATTCGACGCTCAATAATAAAACGATTGAGTTCTGGAAGTTACTGCAAAGAGATGCTCTTTGGTTTGATATAAATAAGAAATCATGGTGAATTTTCCAGAAACCGCTTATTTTCGAAGTATTCATCAGAATTCGCAAAGTTGATGGGAAATATATCGATATGTAATTTGTGAAGAAAACTTGCGAACATCTTATGTCAAATATGAAAAAAACATATATACATATATAAACATTACCGTGCAAAATTCTGTCAAAAATTTAATTTTTGAACATAAATTTGAGAAAAATGAACATATTGTCTTGATCTTTTCCTTGTTTGTGTAATTCATAGAAGTACACTATATACTGTAGTTATATCAAAATGTGGCTTTCAAAATAAACCAAAACTCCAATCTTCCAAATTTTCTAATTTTGACAGAAAATTCAATTCCTTTAACTTTTTTGTGTGGCTACACTAGATTTTTAGTTGTCAAATGACTCGTCTTTACGGGAATAAAATAGACTTATTTCACTTTGGTTATATACCGATTTAACGAACGGAAAAGGGTATTTTTGATTCATTTTAGTAAATTTCTATTCATCACATTAACAAGTACATTCGGTTGAAATTTCATTCAAAACTGGCTCATTTTTCCACGAATTACGGTCTTCAGACGTTGTGGGTATTTGGCTACCACGGCAGAAAGGTACTCTGGAGAAATATCGGCTCAAGCTCTCTTCAGAGACGATTTCAGGGCATCGACGCTGTGGTGTGCTTCAGCGCAGACCTTGTCCTGCATGTACCCCCAATGGCTTAGTTGAGGGGTTCAGGTCGAAAAAGCAGGCAGGCCAGCCTTCCTCCGGAATGAAGTACGAAAAATGGTTGCCATGTTTGCTCACGCCTTGCTGTATGGAAAGGGGCTCCTAGATGCTCGTGTGAAATCCTTCCGATCGAGTTTTCGCGGCAATTTTTTTGTCGCTCGGCCATCTTCTTCATGCTCCTCATTGGATAGTAGGCAACTTTTGCCTGACCTTGCGTGCGTTTCCGGTACCAGTAGCAGTTCGTTTTCTTTCTCTGCCTGGTCGATCGTGGATCCCCCCCAGTGCTCTGCATTCGATTAATGGTAAGACAGAAGGTGGATGGGCGTACTCCGAGTGTTCTGGCGATTACAGACTGTTTGTACCCGGTGCTGTGCATACCAACATTTGAAGTACGCTGTCTATTGGCTGCTACCATAACTTTCAGGGTGAACAGAATTCCACCAAATGTGACGAAATGTTAAAAAAGACTGCCCTTCAAAATGATCTAACAATCCAATCGTTTTTTTGAGTGCGACTGTTGTGCATAATAGCTCAAAAATTTATTGCAATAATTTATTGCAATAAATATATGAAAATTTTTTTAGACTTCGAAAAAAGCAAGGACGGCCAAAGTAAACTTGCTTTAATTCTTAGCCCCTTACCGTTAACATTCCATGCTGGAAGATAACTCTTCAGACGTCAAACTAGCCAGCCCCTTCCGCTCTTTCGATATTGGTTATCACAAGAAAATACTGAAACCAAAACTAGAGCAGAGGAGTAGAAATAACTGTAGTATGAGAAGTAAAGGGACGTATAATATCATAACACGAACTAATCCTCTGTAGCTACACAAGGAAGTCATAGGATGTGTCAATTCAAGTTCTTATGCACACGACTCATTCAATTCAGAACCCAGCTAATTCCAACCTTCTGCCTATAAACTTTCTTTCCTATTTTTTATAATCTTTTTTCTTTCTTGTGTTCCCTGTCTCTCTATTTTAAGCAGTTTGAATCTCTCTCTGTTTTCCTTTCTTTCTTTTTTCTCCTCTTTTATTTTTTCGTTGTCTTTAGGAAATTTTTTTGAATTTTACTATCACTTCCTTGTAAATTCCCATTATTCTCTCTCACTTTCCTTTTCAGTAAATTCTTCTAAATTTTTTCGTGTTTCAAATGATGTTAATGAGTGTGAGCAGCGAAGTTAAACATTATGCAAAAACAAGACACTAGAGCACTGAGAGGAACAGAATAAGTTGAGAAGCAGAGAAGAGTGACGAAGCGTAAAGGAGTTTTAAAGAACTAAAGGCTTTTAAAAAATGAGCTATAAGAGACATATGGATAGAAATTGAGAAAAAGAAAGGAAGGAGAAGAGATAGAGACAGTTGGATAAAGAAATATAAAGATGGATAAAAATAAAGAACAAGAGGGAGAAAGAAAAAAACACGTACAGAAAGAACCTTGTGGATGCGGAGAAAATGAATGCGACTAAACAGAGGTTTAGTGAGTGCACCTTTACCTTCAATTACTCAATCCTGGTTTCAATCCGATGGTTGGTTATGGATGGCAAGTAGAGCATCCTCAAAAGAAAATTCAAATAGGGCGGAGAAGTTCGATTGAGGGTGTATAATTTATATGCAAACTATCACGCAACCAATTATCTGTTACTTTTTTCTCTGAAACGCATGCCTTCGTCGCATGAAACTTACTTTTTGTCATAATTCACAGAGCTGACAGAGAGGAAATATATTTTAAGACAATTGAAGAGATGCGGTGATGCACTAAAGATTCTTGGTAGACACAGATATTCGTAAATTGAGGGTCCGAAAATTACCAGAGATAAGAACGAACAAAACAAAAATGCACCCACTTATTGAAAAATGGGGATAGGAAATATTGAGAGTGGACTTCAGGGTCATGCGAAATTAATACGAAGTTCGATGTTTCTTGCCGAAAAGAAAAGCCGAAAATGTTTCTTAGCATATCCCTTAGGACGCCCCCCCCCAAAAGAAGCTTTCTTTTTAAAGCAGGGCTAGCTGGTTTTTTTCAAAATGAAGAACGCCTTTTTTTCCATTAATTGTTTTTCCCCGTGAAAAAAATCAAAACGTGGAAAATTAATTCTTATGAACGAAATTATTATAGTAGTTTTTTTCTGTTTTCAAACGAGAAAACTTGAAGAACACCTTTTATTTCTCTCTTCTGTGGCTTCTCTTGGTGGACATTGAAAGATATGTCGGGTTTTCAATGCGAAAATTAGAAAACATGAGAGAAGTTCAGACGCTGGAGAGTGTAAATATTAGACAAATGACCGCTCAGATCAAACCATAATAATTTTTTCAAAGTATTTGCACTTTAAATGAAATTTTTTTAGCTGGTACTAATTATAGGATCTACCTCTCGCAAAACATAAAATTTGCTGTTTTAATTTGGGTTATAAGGTTGAATTTTATTTTAGCCCACTTCCCAGCACTTTTAGTGATACAATACCCCCCCCCCACACACAACTGCAATTTTTTTGGGGGGTTGAAAGTAAAATATTAAATTTGGGAAGTGGGGGAGAAAGTATAATGTTAAGATTGGGGGGGGGGGGAGAAAGTATAATGTCAAGATTTTACAAAAGCCGCCTTCAACCCCAGAAAATGGCTGGCTAAATTACACACCCGGCAAACTTTTACATTAGTCTCCCATCTGAGCGAAAAAGCTCGTACCAAAACGGCCCCCTGCATTTTAACTCCCCCACATTTTCAAACATCCTCCGCAGTATGGTATTTTAACCCCTCCCCCCAGTTTACAAACCCCCCTCTTCCGCAGTACTGTATTTTTATCAACTACTCTATGGCGTGAAATTCAAATTGCAAATAATTGATTAACAAAAAATTTCAACTTTTTACAAAACAAAATTTTCTTCGAAGGTGGGGAAGGGGGGGTGAAGGGGAGTGGAGGGGGAGTGAAGGGAAGAGAAGGGGGGGTGAAGGGAGAGCGGGGTTTACCGGATCAGGGAGAAAAGGGGGGCCTACGAGGGAAGGGGGGAGGGAAGAGTTCCCTACCTAAGAATGGGGGAGGGGAAGGGAAGAGGGGAGCCCTGAGGGGGGAGAAGGGAGCTGGAGAAGGTAGGGGAAATAACTAATTCTAACTATACAATTTCATGAGAGTATGCGGAAAAGATGATAAATTGATGTCCGGAAAAACTTACACTTGATAATTGACGATAATGAAAACAAAGAAAAACAGCAAACAAAAAACGTTCTCTAACTACTTCGAAATCCACTCTCAGATACTTTCACAATATCCAAAAAACACTCACGCTGACAGTTATCAAGTTTTCACGCATATGTTATAATGAAGACTGGATCCGTGATGCAACATCCTATGGCGACCCGGTTTACTAAGTATTACAGAACTTCCCCAGTGCATTTTGTCTCCTGCGGGGAGCTAAAGTAAAATTTTACCGAGTTCTCTTGTGATATAATAACTTTTCAATGAAGTAGATTTTTTGCTTCTCTGTAAACATATGGTAGAAAATGTAAAGACTTAATGATTGTTCAACCTGATTCTTGCCTCGAATAATTCATATTGAACGTCTCGCATCGTGAAAAAATCTTTAGCAAAAAAAGTGTCACTTAAAAATCGCGATATTTTTAAAGAAAATCTAATGTTGTTTTTTTCATTTCCCAGAATTTTTAATTTCTACTTAAAGTGATAGTAAAAAACAGTAATGCACAATACACATTTGTTTTTCTGATTAAAATATCAACTGTAACGTTACACTAATAATATCACGAACAACACTTCTGGCACTGGAATTCATTTCACTTGCACCTAACTTTGTGAAATGGAAAAAAAACCAGAAGCTACATCGATGCGTTGTAGCTTACTGGACTGCTTTGCGCTACCAAATAAACATAACTATTCGTGCAGCTGTTATTTCTACACACCATACAAACGATTTTTTTAAATTTCACTGTATGATTCGATAGCCAATCGATACTAGCCAGTCGAGTTTCTTTAGTTTACTCTACTACCTCGCTTCCTGAAGAGTAGTGTCATGAGAACCTCGTCAGAGGAAACATTTGACGTGAAAGCGATAAAGTTGGTCTGGGTGAGGAAATAGAAATTTTATGTATCCGATTTCGCTGGAAATTTCACGTAAGGGTACTTAAAGAAGGACAAGAAAGATGGTCATTTTTGTTTTTCCTCATTGGACCTCCCCGAAAAGCAGGAGAGGATTGAAAAAGGCTTGTCTCGTCAAAAGTACGTGAGGGTACCGCCCTGTTCTAAGAGGCATATGTATTTCGCTCAGATTGAGATCTAGATCTACCCAATACCGACTTGATATAGTAGAATGTTGGACATATCTTTGAGTAAATGTGTAAGATTTTCAGTATAATCAATTTTGACGGTTTTCGTAAGAACAGAAATCAAAATATAAACTTCATGAAAACAACCAGAAAAGCGAGCACGGACATGTGCGCGGTTTGCGCCAGTCAAAACGATATATCTCGAGTTTGCCTAACTTCTTTGGAAAACGATGTAATTTAAAGTTGTTGCAAAAAGTCACGGCTACAAAATACTGACTGGAATCCCGGATCTTTTAACTGTCCTTCGAGGAAATTTTAAAATTTCAATTTTCATGAAGTTTCTATTTTGATATTTGTTCTCACAAAAACCGTGAAAATCGAATATACTGAAGATCTGATACATGTACTCAATGATATGTCCATCATTCTACTATATCAAGTCGGTATTGGGTAGATCTAGATCTCAATCTGAGCTTAGAACAGGGCGGCACCCTCACTTACTTTTGACGAAACAAGCCTTGTTCAAGCCTCTCATGCTTTTCGGGGAGGCCCATTGAGAAAAAACCAAGTTGACCATCATTCTTGTCCTGCTTGAAATACCCTTACCTAAAATTTCCAGTGATCTCGGAGACATCAAATTTCTATTCCCCAATGTAACCAGAGCGAGGTTCGCTCTATCGGGTTCCACGTCATATATATATGTACATATTCATGAGTAAGAGATCATTTCAAAACGCATGAACAGATGAACAGTAAAGCACAGTTTCCTTCTGTAGTTCTCCCACGTCTTTATTCTCATTGTTCTTTTTTTCTTTTTCATCACTTCTCTTACGCTCTTTCTTCCTCTTACTTACTTTGATCTCTTTCTCTCTTGTATCACTCTGCTTCTCTCTTTCGCTCTCTTTCTCTCTCTTTCTTTCTCTGTCTCTCTTTCTTTCTCTCTCTCTCTCTCACTCTCTCTCTCTCTCTATCTCTCACTCACTCACTCTCTCTCTCTCTCTCTCTCTCTCTCTCTCTCTCTCTCTCTCTCTCTCTCTCTCTCTCTCTCTCTCTCTCTCAGTTCCTTTTGGATTCTGCAACAAGACATCTCCATACTTTCTCCCTCATGAATAGTTTTTTCCGTTTGTAATATATTGGTATATTTGAAGTTAATTATATACTGTTTTTGTTTTTTCCTACGTTCTTCATCAAGCTGATTATGTATACTTTTCTCTATTTTTCCTCTTACATAAGTTCTATCTGGAAGATATTAGTAGATACGTAAAGTCAGAAGATTACGGCTTAGTAAGTCGGAAGAGGAGATGAATCGAAGAAAACAAGACGAACAGAGAGAAAAAGATTAAGTAAAAACCTTTAAAATGTAAAAAAAGAAAGATAACGAATAAAGGAGAGTAAACATAGAAAAAAAGAGATAGAAATGGGAAGAGAAAAGAGAAAGAAACTGAGCGCATTCACATGAAATGAAGTAGGTTGAGTAAAAAAAGATGATGAACAACAAAAAATAGGGTAATTTGCGATAAAGGTTCTGTTTGAGCAGATTTTCAGATGAAAAGAGCAGTAAAGAAAGCTCCAGAGTCAGTAGAGCATAACTTGAACTGAGAAGTCCCTCCAATAAAAGGAGAAAAAAGAAACGGAGGTAAAAAATGAAATGGAAACTTCTCTTGAACTCTAAACCTGTTGAAAAAGAATCGGTAATACTTGCTAGCTGCCGAGCAATAGAGCACAATTAGTGATTTTTTTGTTTTTGTTTTGCCAACCGAAGTCACAATCATTTTTAGATTTTATCCCAAAAAGAACGAGTTTCGGGTTAATCCAATGAAAAGCCAGCGTACGAAAAAAAATTTCTAGAAAGTCATAACGAGTTTTTTTTTTTGCTTTATGGGGGGGAGTTGAGCTTCATTTTGTAAAAATTTTGTAGAACTTTGACGAGATCCTTTTCACTAACGTTCTTTTAGGTTTACTTAGTTATTTTCTGTTTGAGATGGTTCCCTTATCCATTACTTTAGCACGCAATAGATTAAAAACCCATTAAACGAAGAAAAAATGCTCAAACAATTAAATTTAAAGCAAGTAGCAGATATACAGGGTGACAGGGTGACAGGGTGACAGGGTGACAGGGTGACAGGGTGACAGGGTGACAGGGTGACAGGGTGACACACAGTTATTGCAACACCGAAAAAAATAGAATAACTGCTGAGAAACTCTACATATTATCATCAAAATTTTACCAAATAATCTTAAAACATTAACAATCATAACTGCATACTCAAATCTCGAATCGTCCATCACGCTTCTCGTAACCTGTTTGAGTCTCTTGGGGTAGCTATCCACGACCGCCCGCAGGTATTCAGCATCCATATTATCCTATTCCTTGGTTAGGGCTTTTTCATAAAATCCGAATTGCCATGGAGAGTAGCACAGGCCTTGGCTTCCTAAACAGCCAGATGGAGTAGTCGAGAGGGTTGAGTTCAGGGCTGCTGACAGGCCATTCATCTCGGTGGGACATACGTTGGGATATAGGCCATATACGATAGGGAGTCCTATCTTGAAATTCACAATTCTCCTCAACGAGACTCTCTGTTGACCCCGCTCTCTCTAGCCATCTCCCTCATGCTGCGGTGGGGGTTCCGGCTGATCTTCTTCTGGGCGTTTTTCATGTTTGTGGGATAGACCAAAGTGAACTTTCTTCCTCTCCCTGGGCGATCCAATAATATTCCTTTATCCTTGAACCTTTGGAGAGTTCGATAGACAGTGTTCCGAGCGACGCCAAGGACTCTTGCGATGTAGTTCACATTCAATTCGCGGAGTTTTGTGTTGATGATCGACTGATGGTGGGGATTCGCTTTCATAACTACCTTGAAAATGAACCGACTCGCTCCAAATTTTCAGACAAACGAGACAAATAGAAAATGATGAAATCCCTACATGCGCTTCAAGAAATGTGCTCTAACAGGCTGTCACACGGCGCGGTTTCGGCGTTGCAGTAATTGTGTGTCACCCTGTAGATACAATCTGCTCAACTTTCAATAGAAAGTAGATTAATTTAGTCGAGTAGAACACATCTTAGTACCTTTTCGGTAGATCATTTCCCTCCGAGAGTTTATTCCTACTTTTTTACACTGAAGTAGTATTAAAAATGTAAAAAAAGTCTTCTGAAATATGTTCATTATTGCATTCATATATTTCAAAGTTATAACTACTTCTCCATAGGTAGTTCCCTTTCGTGAAACAAAATATTCTTCTAATTCAATACCTCAACGATCTTTGAAATGCTTCTTAAGTAATATTCGAAGCATTAACAGCTTAGCGAAAATCGCGGAAGTTTTTGATTTGATTGAACTGGAAAATGTAGATGTTTGCTTTTTAACAGAAAGCTGGCTAAATGACAACACACCTGATTCTTTTTTTCAAAACTCCAAGTATTCGATTATTCGTCTCGACAGAAGAAGTAATCAGCGTGGTGGCGGGTTATTAGTCATCTATCGAAACTCATTGAGAATCTCCCGTGTAGAACTCGATATTTCTATAGATGACGGCATAGAACTATTAGCTCTTGATATATGCAATGGGAAGTCTAGAATGGTTAGATGCTTTCTTGTGTATCGGCCTCCTTCTCTATCTCTTTCCACTTTCGAGTCGCTGATCTCAATCATCAGTTGTCATTTAATGCCCAGTCACAATATTGTTCTTGGTGACTTAAATGCGCCCGACATTGACTGGGATCATATTTATTTGTCTAGGGCCCCACTCGGAAAACTGCTGTCTAATTTTGTTTCAACGTATCTACTCAACCAGATGGTCTTTTTTCCTACAAGACATGACGGTAATCACGATGCTTCTCTTCTCGATGTAATACTGACTGACAGAACCTCTTCCATCACTGATGTATCAGAGCATCCACCATTGTTGAATTCTGATCACGTTACTATATCATTCAGAATAAACTCATTACTAAGTGTACCTGTTGATAGAGGGTCTTGTGGTAATCGTGATTCAGATGTCTACATAGATTTTCGTAATGGTGACTACGAGTCCATGAACATCTTCCTAGCAAACATTCCCTGGCGGAATTGTTTTGATTCTTTTTCTGATATACAGAACAAGTACAGTTTTCTTCTGTCAACGATTCATGATGCCATATATCTCTTCTGTCCCACCAAACCTTGTCGCTCTAGGACCAATTACCGTCCTTCCAAGGCCATGGCGAAACTTCTAAAACAAAAGAAACTTCTTTGGCGCTCAAGACAATCGAATTCTAATTTTCGTTCAGAGTATAAAGAAGTGAAGAAGTCCATATTGAAGGAGAAATCAGACTATTTGAGAAGCCGAGAACTTGAAGCATTGCAAGTACCTAATGGGATACACCATTGGATTAGGACTATTCTGAAGCCTCATTCCGACATTCCCGTGATCAAAAAAGACTGTCAGTTCATTTTCGATTCTAAAGAGAAAGCTACAATTTTTGCCGAAGAGTTTGCTATGAATTACTCTAGTAGGGATCCCATTGTATGCTCTATGCCTAGCACTTCGTTAGTCTCTGATGTCGATTTCTCTCCTCATCTTCTGTTCAATGTTCTACAGAAGCTTCCTAATAAATTTTCCGTCTATTCTGAAAATATCAACCATTTCTTAGTCAAAAATTGCGCCTTATCTCTTGCGCTACCTCTTTCTATGCTCTTCTCCTATTCCCTGCTTACTAGCGAAATTCCTATTGAATGGAAACGCGGTGAAGTGGTTCCTGTTCACAAAAGATCGGGTGACAAATCTCAAGCCGCGAATTATCGACCCATAACTATAACCTCTGTGTTCTGCCGCATCTTCGAAGGAATCTTATGTAACCATCTAAAGAATGGTTTTCGCAACATTCTCTGTAAGTCCCAGTATGGATTTATCTCTAGACGTAGCTGCGAGCTCCAACTACTTAAAACCATTTGTGAGTGGGAAGTCGACTTGAGAAACAAAAAGGATGTCGACGTAGTTTACTTCGATTTTTCGCGTGCTTTTGATAAGGTCCCTCATGGTAAACTAATAACCAAACTGGAAAGACTCAATTTTCCGATAGACATTGTGAGATGGATAGCAAACTTCCTGACGAATCGGACCTATAAAGTGCGCGTAGACGGGGAATACTCCGATTCATTCCCTGTGCTAAGCGGCGTTCCGCAAGGTACAGTCATCGGACCTCTTCTATTTCTGTTTTTTATTAATGACATCGAAATTTGCATCCCTCCTGATGTCAAATTCTCTCTTTATGCAGATGACCTCAAAGTATATAGTTCGAACGCTCAATCTCTCCAGCAATGTGTAGTCAATATACATAACTGGTCTATAGAATGGTCTCTTCCACTTGCCAAGCATAAAATTAACGTACTACACCTTGGCCGAAACAATGTGAACTCTCTTTACTTTATCGGTGATGAGGTTCTTAGTTCCAAAAGTGTAATAAGAGATCTTGGTGTGTTAATCGATTCAACCCTGAAATTTGACCGGCATATAGAGATGATAAGAGCTAGAGCTTTGAGCAAGATTTCTCAGATTTTTAAAGTCTTTAGATTCCTCGATTTTGAAGGCTACAAACGCGTCTATATGTCTTACATCCGACCCCTTTTAGAATACGCCACTGTAGTATTCTCACCTAAATCGTGTAGCGAGCTAGCTAGAAGACTAGAATACCCTCAAAGAATTTTTTCGAAAAAGGTACTGAGGCGATGCTTAATACCTTCTAGCAATTACCCTGACAGATTGAATAAGTTTGCTATCGAGCCTTTAATAACAAGGCGCGCTAAATACGATCTATTATTTCTGTTCAGGCTACTTTATGGAACTTTAGAGTGCCAGGTCTGCAGATCTCATGTGAAATACAGGGCGAACAGTGATCTGAGAACTTCATCTAGAACAAATCCTCTTCGATTGCTGCAAGAAAGAAATTATCACAACGGCAACTTCTTTTTTACTCGAGCCATTACCCTCTGGAACAAACTCTGCGATCGGTTCCCCGACGTCGTTACGATCGAAGAATTCATTAATATTGTTGAGAATTGTTCTTTAGTCCCGTTCATGACTTTACCTGGATATCTACTCTAGGATACTTTGATTTTCTTTGATACCCACTAGATTGTGTTTTTCTTCTTTCTATTCCTAGTCAGAGCCTGTTGTGTCCCCTTTTTTTTAAATTTTAATCTTAAATTTTTTTTTCTTCTCGTTTTTTTTGTTGTTTAATGTCTACCTTATAAGTGTATGCGACAACAAGCATACCTTTGGCGAATAAAGTGAATTGAATTGAATTGAATATTATTGATCTGAATACGCGGAATTTTTTTCAAAATCGGGAAAATGATGAGTGTGAAAAAAACTTATTGATTAATCACGGGTCAAAATATTCTTTGAGAAGCACGATTCCTGAACTATTTATTCCGTTATTGTCAATGCAAAATGAATACCTTTTTAAATTATTTATTCCAAACACATCGAGATTTCATTCTCAGAACTGATTTGTAGTATGTTAACCTCTTCAGCCCTCCCCCCTTATTGAAAGCATTGTACTATGAATAGACTATGTTGAAAATATAAAAAAATTCGTCAAATTCATGGAGTAAACTGAAGAAAACGCTTTAATAACATTATCGAACAACTCTCTTTCTACCTATATTTTCACAGAGCCTGAACACTTCATGTCATTTCAGCTGCTATACTAAGTAATAGCTAACTGATGTTTTTTTGAAATACGCTCTACATGTATGTAATAGGCTTTGTCGAATAATTCTGAAAACGCATGAGAGTTCTTGACTAGGATAAACACATAACTAGATTATTTCAGCGGCATCAGAAGAATACCTTTGGCTACGCATGCAAAAAATTAGAAAACTACTCGAGAAGAATTTCCGAGTAAATAAAAAAACATCTCTTGCTTCCCTCATCACATAGCTTTCACATACACCCTGTAAGCTCTTTCGTGAGTATGTATGTATCACTCTCTCTTTCTAACCGGTGAATTCTCTTTCTCAAAAAAAATTAAGTTCACTTAACACTACATGAAAACTAACTCTAAATGATGAGATACCGTAGAGAAAGACATGGCTACTAGTGGACTAAAAGCACAGGAAGCTCGATGCACGGTACGGGTTATCAACAATCGTTGCTATCCGCCAAACAAGTCAATTCCATATTTTGAGTTCCTCCGAAACATTTTACATGTGCGAAAGAACCACATCTATATTTAACAGGAATATTTCAGCGGATAAACGAACGAGAAAGCTACAGTTCATCTACTAAACTCAAACTCACTAATGTTCCTATTTTCATAAATGTATATTAATACTGGTTTTTACCAGTTGAAAAGGAAACGAGACAGAGCTTTTCGACCAGATCACAAATGGATCAACACACAAAAGCCGGATTTTCAACTACAAACTAAGCCGCAAACCCATAATTTGACACATTTCAGCTTAGCCCTCTTGTGAGAAGTAAGCTAGTTAGGCTTTTTTTTTAAAACTTGGTATGGGCAAATAAGTTTTTTTACGCACTTTCGTCTGTCATTCAATACAGAACGTTCCGATCTCTAGTACTATTTTTTCAATTATTCATACCTGATTTCGGAAACACAATAGACTTTCTCACATTTACGATTTTAATGCATGTTCTAAGACGAATTGAAACAAGGCATAAGAAATGGTTGGTTTGTAGAAGAGTTCGAATCAATTGCGCTATAGGTCTCGTGAGTTGGACAATAAAACTGTCGAATTCTCTGATTCAAGTGTCAACTAACACCACAAAGAAGATTAGGAGACAGAGTCTATGATTACTCAGTTTAAAAAAGTTAAAGATATTCTAAAGCGATTGTTGACATAATCAAAATAACGAAAGAAATTTGTGTTTTTGGACATCTTAAACTGGTATGAACATCATTAGAGAACAGTGAAGGCAAAACAGACCTCAACAAGGTAAATAGACCCTAACAAGGCAAAATAGACCTCAACAAGGTAAATAGACCCTAACAAGGCAAAATAGACCTCAACAAGGTAAATAGACCCTAACAAGGCAAAATAGATTCTAACAAGGTTTTGAGAAAGAAGGTAGGTTGATGAGTTAAAATAGTTTATAAAAGTAGTTTTAACTATTATCTTGCGATAACAGAAGTTGCATCTTTGTATACTAATCAAAACAGGAGTATTACAAAGAAGGAAAATAGTAGCACCAGAAAGTATTTTTTGTGAAGTATTTTTTTCGTAAAGTACGAAAGTTTTTAATAATCAGAAATTCAGTGTGTTAAAACTTCATGAAAAGTCAAGTCTTTTTCGAGGTTCAACTACCAGTGGATTGGGTTACCATACACAGTTTATTGCATCATTTTTTTCCGATGAAGAATGAGGATTGATCCCTTAACTCGTTTCAGGAACGATGCAGCAAATTGAACCATGAAGAAAATGAACCGGTATTCGTCAGATGATACCCAAAAAACGAACCTTGAAGGACTTGATAACTCAACAATTCGATCTCAACGGTAACAGAATTAGAGTAAAGGGAAAAAAAACAAAAAAAGCTTAAAAGTTTATTCAAACGTTGTTTTCCATTAGTAATTTTTGTTATCGAATAATAATAGGGGTAATTCGCGTGAAGATTCCGCTAGAGATTCTGTATATGAACAACAAAAAAAAAAGAAAACGGAAGTATGCAGATTCTTTAGAGAAGGAGAATGGGAGAAATTGAGATGTGAAGAAAAGAGTATAGACATGGAGAGACATTTATGTACAGACATCTTCAGAAGAAGTGAGAAACTTGTCAGGAGAAGAAAAAAGCGAAATAAAACAGGAAGATAATGAGAGAGAAAAGAGAGAAAAAAAGATATATATATATATAGGAAGAAAGTAGAGAGGTAGAGAGGTAGAGAGAGAGAGAGAGAGAGAGAGAGAGAGAGAGAGAGAGAGAGAGAGAGAGAGAGAGAGAAGAAAAGAGCGAAGACAAGGAGGAGAGAAGAGGAAGAGAGCGCGAGAAGAAAAAGAAAAGAAAAAGATAGACCGATGAAGAAAAACAAGTAACTGAGGAAGAGAGGGAATAAAAAGAGAGGTACAGACAGAAGAGATTGCAGAGACACATAGACAACTCTCTCACGAAGACTACAGCGACACCGAGAAAACTTTCTCACCCGAGAAAAAAGCTGAACAATGGAACTGCTAACTAACTCATGGGAAGATGTATTGATGCGTCGTAGCAGAGTCGGAAACCACTTTGATCTAACTTTTTGCCTCAAGCTTTCGATTTTCCACTTCTACAAAAAATATGAAAACTATATCAGCCCATTTACATATTGGTAAGCACACCCATATATCGAACATCCAAGTCATTTTTGAATGACTGCATGTCTTTTCAGCAAGAATAATTATTCACTGGAGCTCGGCAAAGTCTTTTACTAGCTACCCATACTTCATGAGAAGCTCAAAAAAATAATAAATCTCCCTGAAATCGTTATTTAAGTCATAAAAAGGCAAATCGCTCCTGTTTTCGAGAATCGTTTTCGGAGGGCCGATTTTTTTTTCTTCTGTTAACCGATTACTAAACAATTCAATCAGGCGAGCTAGATAAAGGAAAATTCAAGTTGAGAACTCACATTGACGAGAAGAATTTAAAAAAAGACCATAATTTTTGATTGCAGCCTTATTAACTTATCTGGTCTTATTGGCTTTTTTTAGATCCCTAGAGACTTTTTGCCAAAGAATACCGTAATTCACAGAGATCAGATAGACTTAAGGCTATTTCCGGACTGATTGAAGTGAAAACATAGAAGAAAGAACATAAGCTTGAGAATTGGGCAACAAAAGGAATGTGCACTGCATAAGTTTGTTGCAACAGACTCACCTGCTCTCAATTTCCACTAACAAATTTTTAAAGCTCAGCTAAAACAACGCGAGAGTCTTGAGAGAAGCAGGAAGTAATTCGAGCAGCTCTGTGCATTAACTTTCGTTTTTGGTTTGCCGAATTTTTAAATGGAAATCATTCTGCGAGTTAATGGAAATCATTATGCAAGTTAATGGAAATCATTTTGCAAGTTAATGGAAATCATTTTGCAAGTTTCACTTCGGAATGCAGGAAAATCGTTCGTTTACCCTTAGCGACTTTTTTCTTCCCGACGAATGGTTTTGGTAAGCAACTTTTGTGACTGTAAGTTTAGATGAAAACTGATTTTTTTGTTGTTGTTAATAAAAGTTCTCGGTAGAAAAGTTTAAAAACAGTGGATTCTATTTAAAAAGAAGTTTGATAACACTACGACAAGGAAAACATTTCTTCTATATGATGGGGTGGGGAATTAAAGGATGGAACCCAGTCTTCTGAGAGTTCGCTGTGTTATTGACTTAATCATGATTGTCTTTGGTTTGCATAACACATTTCTTGAGACAACAATTAACTTATTTTGATAAATATTTCATAGAGTATCTAAATGAATAGCTTGTTTCGTAGGGACTCCCAAAGCTTTTTCGTTTTTTTCAACGTGAAAGCTTTTTTGCTGATGCTGATAAATTTGGTACCGGTTCGGTTTATTACTCATAATTTTTCCTGGAGGTTGTTTGTAGTGCCTATCTGTTTTGACAACCTCGTGAATTTTTACAATTCAGAACTAAAAGGAAGTAGGTACATAAATAAGAACTGATTGTCGCTTTTCTTGGAACAGCTCCTGTGTTCACAGTTAGGCTATGGCATCCGAACTATAAAGCAATTTTTCGGATAAAGTTAATAAAATATTTGTACAGAAAGCTTCCCGATACTCGCCGTTCAGCCGACGGTTCATCGGATAACGGAGGATTTTGAGAAACAAACATAAATCAGTTACAGAAAAAAAGCTCATCAATCTTCTGATAAAAGAGGGTTATGGGCGCAAATATTGATTATGACTATTTGGTTTTAGGGTGAAGGATGGGACCGAACGGCTGCTCTTCTGAATTTGTGTGATTTCAAAGATAGATTTTGACTTTTAAGAGTAGTGTGGAACCTTAAAGTTGTTTTTTTCTCTTCGAAACATATCATTTTCATCTAACTGTTTACTACTTTTCGTCGAAAATTAGTCGACTCCCTTCTCTCTTTGTCATTCCTGTCATCTTTGTCATTCCCTTCTCTCTTTGTCATTCCTGTCATCTTTGTCATTCCCTTCTCTCTTTGTCATTCCTGTCATCTTTGTCATTCCCTTCTCTCTTTGTCATTCCTGTCATCTTTGTCCTTCCCTTCTCTCTTTGTCATTCCTGTCATCTTTGTCATTCCCTTCTCTCTTTGTCATTCCTGTCATACAAGTCGAATGATTCGGTCTCTATAAGAATTCAAAATTTCGCCGCCGTAACGTCTAAACCATGATCAAAATTGAACTACTACAGCAAATCGACAATCACTATGCTTTTTGATGATATAATCTCTCACGTTAACATAAACTATTCATATTGAATTCGAAGCTGATGATTAATGCTTTGATTTCAAGATAATTCGTAAGTTAGTTCGTAGAAAAGTTTTAAAAAGTTCCGTTAAGGTAGGAATATCACTAGAAAATCAGAATGAAACCGATAGTTAACATATGTATGTATGTCAAGTTGAAAAAGATCAAGAACTGTTCCAATATACTTCAAGTACACGTTTTTTTATAGCTCAACCCGTCAACGCGTTCAGGCCTCTTATGTATTCGATAACTCCACATACGTATCAACTT
>OZ057406.1:15136172-15432300 GCA_964056735.1 Allodiplogaster pararmata
GTTGTTGACGAGAATATATGAATAAGTTAGGCAAACACTGACATTTAACATGAAACTAGAAGATCTGCGAGTTATTCATTCATACGTTAATTATTTGATTGTGAGTTATTCTGCGTGATAATGATAGGCCGTAATACTCCGCAAACATTTAATGAGAGAGAAATATGTAGATAGGACGCGAGAGAAATAGATAGTAAGAGAAAGACAAAGCGAGAGAAAAAGAGATAGAGAGAAAGACAAGTAAAATGAGAGAGAAAGAGAGAGCAAAAATATTATACAAATTTAGAGAATCAAAAACTTTGTTTGTTAATCTATTTTATTCTTTTGAGAAATTTGCAAAGGTTTTTTTTTTTCAAAAATTGTTTTTGCTGGATCATGCTCTCCTGCTCTGCTACATTTCTCTATCTGCTTCAAATTCCTTTTCAGGAACTTCATGGTTGATTTTCGTAAACATGTTACTGCAAAAAAGTCTCATCGTCGATCTGTGTTACAGGTTGTGCAACATGCATTATCCATCCGTCCTCTTTGTGGTCGTCGGCCAGCGATGTCAAAGTGGGCCAACTAGTTAATCTCACCATGCCGAGGCTCACGGACGCTTACTTCACTGACTTCTGCCCTCCGAACTTCTGTTTGTACACATTCTGTGTCAAGAGCACATGGAGACTGCAGTAGTTTCAAGCGTGAATCACGCCATCATTAAAGAAACCCGCTCTCCGATTTCGAACTTGTGACATTTCATGATTTTCCATTTCACACTTTTTTGCAATAACTAAAACAGTATGTTACACACACAAACAATCACAAATGTGGAAAACGCATTTGGTTTAGGGAAGACGAAATATTACAAGGAAGGGGGGATTGCAAAAAAATTGCAACATTTATTTATTTATTCATTTACACCATTAGGTGTGACACTAAAATGAGTCGAGAGAACAAATAATAATTAGAACGCACTTCCCACAAAGGGAGAGAAGAACAAAAAAAAGACATTACATCACGAGGTCATAGTAAAGAGGCAAGAACAGAATTAAAACATCTAAAAAGGAACAATAACTTAGTGAGAAAGCAAGAGGATGCGAGAGAGGAGGGCTGAAGATGCGACTTCGTTGTCTTCCTTCATAAGCAGTTGAAGGAGAATAGAAGCGGAGGAATACCCAAGGACCACTGTTACATTGTACACTCGGGGGTTGCCAAGCCCCGGCATCGTCTGTATTCTGAGACGGATCACAGTGGAGGAGGAACACTGCAGGTACGCCGTGAACAGGGCCCAAGGGTATGTGCTGCCGATGAAAGTGGAGGTGAAGCTGCCTTGCGATCTCTTCCCGAGTTTTCCAAATATAAGTTAAGGTGGTAGGGGAGGGGAATAATCTAAAGAAAGCAACAAAAAAAGAGAAATCAAAATAGTCAATGGGGAAAATTTAGATATTGGACACGCTCAATCTTAGAAACTCTAAGACTGGGAAAGAATACAGACGCTTCTTAAAGATTTTAGAATTAGGGCTGTTCATTAACTCAGGAGGTAGCTTACACATCCAACGGGCTGTTCGAACACAGAAGGAGTGGAAATATTGAGAGCGGTTCGCTTTAGGGATGTGAAAATTGAATGGAGCTACTCTACCATTACAAGGCTTAAACGTGAAAAGGTTACTTATAGTCACAGTCATTTCACAGCGAATGAATTTGAAAGCAAGAACAAGATCATTACATACTCTTCTATAATAGAGACTGTGCAACGAAAAATTAATGAGACGAGCTTCATAACTTGGAAAGGGAGACGAAGAATGGAAATCAACACAACGATAGTGTAACAACTTGGTGAACACATGACTCACTTTTTTCAATCTGGACAATGTCTTTTTTAATAAAAGGAGACCACAGAGAAGAACAAAACTCACAAATTGGTAAAACATATGTCTTGAAGCATCTAATATAAATCGCAGCTATTTTGGACTTCAAAATGCGAAAAATACAATATACAATATTTAAGGATCTTCTAACAACTGAAGAATAATGATAACGGAAACTGAGATCTGAATCAATCAGAACACCAAGATCTCGAATGAAAGAAGAAGATTTGAATGGGGAAGAAGGAGAAACGAAGTAATTTAGTTGTGGGTTTCTTTTTCCTACATAGAGTACATTGCATTTTTCTCCGCAATGTCCAACTGCCATTTCTTGCAGTAATCTAACATGTATGAGGAAGCAGAACAGAGTTGGGAATGGGCATCGCTTTGATTTTGCGCGTCAAAAATTGTTGATAGTTTTATGTCATCAGCGAAAAGTTGGATATCAACCAAAGGCAGTGTTCGAAATGCGCTGGGAAGATCGTGAATGTAAAACAGAAAGAGTATGGGTCCGAGAACTGACCCTTGCGGCACTCCGGAAGTCACGTCTCTGGAAGCTCCTAAATGAGAATTAACGCGAACAGAAAAAGAGCGGTTAGCGAGATAAGAATCGAACCAAGACAATAGGTTACCACGAATACCAAGACAATTCAGCCTATGAATTAATTTAGGATGCGAGACTGAATCGAATGCCTTAGTTAAATCATAGTATAGACAGTCAACGCATCCATTCGAATCGAGAGCTTTATTCCATTTTTGAGTGGTGACAAACAATTGTGACTGGACAGACTTTCCAGGTACGAACCCATATTGATCTGCAGGAATAATAGAGTGCAAGTCAGACCACCACTGAAGCTTATCTCTAACCAGTCGCTCAAATACTTTGGACGGGCTAGGCGTTATAGCAATGGGACGGAAGTCATCGACACATTTGGGGTTAGCACATTTAGATATCGGAGTGATATATGAAACTTTCCAGAGAGAAGGAAAAATCCCTAGCTGAATTGACAAGTTATAAATATAACTAAGAGGCTCTGAAAGAGAATAAGCGCAATACTTATACACGATTTGAGGAATACCATCAACACTTCTTGAAGTAGTTGATTTCAACTTTCGCATCTGGCGGGCGACTTCTTGAGGCATGATGAGGATATCAGTGAGAGAGTCTCCAAACACATTATCAACAGAGGGAAAGTCCCCATTATCAGTACTGAATACGGAAGAAACATTCGGAGTGGGAAGGTTTTTTCCGAGTGATAGTCTTCACCAACACAATATTTATAACAAAAAAAAACGTCGCAGTGTATCGCTGTGGGTTTCAGTACTGGAATATAAAGGGTTTCATGCGGTCTTTCTTACGGAAAAGAACTATCATATGTGATTTCAAAAGACTTCATGTACAACTACTGTAGAAATTTTTTTTAAAAACTACTATTTGATCATTTTATTTCGTTCAGTCACAAGATCGATGCAGAAGGCGTGGAAGGTTTTGTGACGCTGAGCCAGTCTTACGCAGTTGTTTGCCGGGGTGACAACATGTACCAACTACTCCACAGCAACAGGAGCGTTATCGCCAATTTCACCCGAGCCATGTGTAATTTATCCTGAGTGGTAACCGCCTTCTATTTGTTACATGGAATAACATCTTTCTTTGTAGATTGTTTTTTTTTCATCGGAATTAGACAATATACCTTAGTGTTAGCATCGGTTAAGGAGAGAAAAATTTTTGAAGAAAAAATAACTTTCCAGCCTCTGTAGCATAGAGAATAAAATTAGTTGTTTTTAGTTAGCTTGAGGCAGTACACTCAAAAAGGCTACCGTTTTAAAACCCGATTTTTCGCTGTTGTTTTCTTACTTTCCATTTGTCGATCAATCGATTCCTGTTGACTGCTTCACTAACCCAAAAAAAACACATAAAACACAACAAGAAAATGTAGAAATATGGTAATGGTATAAGTTAGTCCCCTAAATAATCCACTCCGACTGGGATTCCGCAAGGGAGCTGCCTGGGCCCCATACTTTTCTTTCTGTACATAAATAACATTGCCGCACATGAAGTAATTTAACATTGCACTAAAGATTTACAAGTGAAAGTACTTCCAGTTCATCCGTTTTACGAAGTAGAATATGGGTTTTGGATCAATCTTCGAACATTTTGTATTTGACTGATAGCGAGCATTGTAGCAATAATAATTTCTTCGCAGTCTTGAAAAATCATCATTCGGTTTTTGAGGCCGTTGATGAATGGATCGTCGCACCTCACGCTAAGGACCATCTTCATCGAGCTCTTCAGCTAGAACGAACGGAGCAGGGTGGGAGCACTGTGGAAATAGAAGCAAGTCGACAATGCTACACAAATTTAGTCATCTTCGCTATTGGTTTCAGATCATCGATCATTTTCTGCATGAGACACCACTCAGCATCAACCAATGTTTGCCACGAAGAGGAAGGACGGGGTGGGTCGAGTAGCAGTACCTCAATGGATCCACGATTTTCCATGGATCGCTGAAGCATGTTGTACTCGCTGCTCCGACGGACATCAATGTTTTTGATAAGTTCCTTCTGAGGAAGGTCACAAAGGCGCTGACAATCCTCGAATGTCTCTTTCGCCACAGATGACTTCTCAACTTGCAGAAAAATATATTTGAGATGAAGAAGTGCTGAAACTTTTTTATTTTTTCCAACTTTTTGAGAGTTTACAGTTTTTACCGGTAAATGATCTAAATGACGGTAAACGGTAAAACGCTAAATTTACCGCAAAAAGGACGGTAAACGGTAAACACCCATCCCTTCTTGCCAACCATTCATACTTACTGCGTTGAACATTATTATTGAGAGGAGCTCATAACAACCCAGATCTGGTTAAATGAAGGATTTCCTTCATGAACATCGCTCTAAAGCAGTTTTACATGCCATTGAAAACAAAAACGTTTGATTTTACTGAAGCATGATGAGTATAAAAAACAGTCATACTATAGAAGCGTTTTGGATTACAATAATGTTCTCGAAAGCTGTGAACTTTCATGAATTCTTTCCAAATCTCCAGATGTAATAATGAGTAACTTATGGACAATGAAAGTAAGACTACTAGTAAAACAAATGTATTCGGAACAACCACTCAATGTGTGGAGTTTATGCTGAATTAAGCGGATTGGAGTAGTAAGACAATACATTATTTCCTGTGTCATGCCTTGTGCAGTGTCGTTCCGAACGTTTCGCTTTATCAAAGCTTCGTCAGTCAAAACTTCTTCTTCTTCTTCCTAGCGTTTATCCCGCCGCTGGGCAGGGTCCGCTTTGTAGACTGCACCACGCCATTTCACCCGATCATACTCGGTCTTTTGGAGGTTTAGACCATAGTCATTGAAGACCATAGTCATTGAAGCGTTTGTCTCACTCTCCTAGCTGTCTCTCGAAGTGTTCTCGGAGGACTCGTTTGTAGATCTCTGGTGATCGTGTCCACTATCAGTATAAAGAGCAGAGGGGAAAGCGCGAAACCTTGATGAACTCCTACAGCAACCTTGAATGACTCCGCAGTACCCGCTGGACTTCTTACGGTACTTCTAGGGTCAGTGTACATCATTTGAATCCATCTTATGTACTCTTCTGTGACTAGGTGGTCTCGAAGAGAGAACCATATCAGCCCATGAGGCACACGGTCGAAAGCTTTCTCCAAGTCAAGGAAAGTGCAATGGACTGATTTCGTCTTTTCCCTGTGTTTCTCTAGATGAAGACGAATGGCGAAAATAGCATCCGTTGTTCCACTTCCCTTGACAAAGCCACACTGATTGACGGTTGTGCTTACAATTTTGCGGAGCCGTGCTTCGATGATCTTTTCCAAGATCACTGTGGTATGAGGAATGATTCTTATCGGCCGGTAGTTGGAGCATATTGTGACATCTCCTTTCCCTTTGTAGATGGGTATTGTAGATGATCTACTCCAGTCTTCTATCTACTCCAGTAGATGATCTACTCCAGTCAAAACATTTTCTCTGAATACCAATATTGAGCAGAGCAGGAAAATGAAGAATATGTGGAAAAAAGAAAAAAAAGAGAATGTACGAATCAGCATTATTGTTTTTTTTGCTCAAACTCAATGTGTGCTTATTCTGAATAGCCATGATAAATCCTCAAACTCTAAGTCAAACTAATTTTCTCAAAAAAGTGTTATGGTAACACGCGCTTGAGTTGAGATGGCTGGGTTCGATCCCGCCCGGTGGATTAGCTTTTTTCTGTGCAATGGTTCGATCATTTGTGCTTTTTCTGAATAGCCATGAGTTTTATATGGATAGTTTCTACACATTTGTAACAATGAAAACATTCGCGAGAATTCTTAATACCATCTTGGAATGACCTTCTCTCTTTTGATGAGCCTAATCTTTCTCGACTTCTCCATCCTTTCTTAATTTTTTGCTCTTTCAAAATTATGCAGTTTTCATAGCCTTAGGGTTCATCTCTATTTTTTTAAATGAAGTATTGACCCATTCCTTCCTCTGTCTCTCTATCTGTCTGCTCCTTCTCCTTCTGATCTCTCTATCTTTCTCTATCGATCTTTAAATGAAGTATTGACCCATTCCTTCCTCTGTCTCTCTATCTGTCTGCTCCTTCTCCTTCTGATCTCTCTATCTTTCTCTATCGATCTCTCTTCCTTTCTGTTTTTCTCGCTCAATATTCTCCTCTATTTTCCATCAACAGTTTCCTGTATAGTATTGACGTAAAACAAGAGTTTTGAGAAAAACAGTCGAAGGAACTATTACAATTCACTGCTTCTGGTCACTTTTCCCCAAAAGTCTGTTCTGCCCCTGCCTTAGCAGAATTTTGTGCTTTATGGGTGGGGCTTATCAGTGACATATAGGAATACATACATACATATATATAATATATATATATATATATTTTGAAATTTATATACATATGTATCCAATAATGATATCGACAACAACGAGAATAACAACAAAATACAAAAAACATACAACAGACCTTAATACATACATATGTGTAATGTAGAGTACCCTCGGGTGCTCCTCGCTTTGGGTAGAAAGCGGGGTCTTTGTGCAGTGGATCTCACAACACTGGAGAATAACAGTTTATTCTACCTTCAATACAAGTAAAGACGAAAAAAATGGACAGCAAGCCCTTCAAATGGCGAGGACGGACAGTTCCGTCAAGCGAGCAGACTCTTCGCTCTTAGGATAAAGGACTCTTTTAGTGATCCTTTCCTTGCTTATATACTCATTCCTAAGCGCGCGAGAGGTAGATAAAGAACCAAAACAATACATGTCAAATAATACGAGAGCCTCTATTAATAGAGAGAGTGCTCAAGAAAAATACAATAAACATCAATATTATCACAATCCAATACATGTCAAGTTTACGAGAGACTCTATTAATAGAGAGAGTGCTCTGGTATAACAAGAATACAACAACATCAAAATAACACAATTACATTCAATGGGTACTATCTCAGCCCCCACACTTACATGCCCCCCCTTTTGTTATCGTCGCCCACGACGATAGGATCCTCTCCGGACTCCATTATACTGGCCTATCCTGGATATTGTATTCGGGTAATCCCTCTGCGGGATGTTCTCTTCTCTGCCTTTCTTCATCAATTCGTTGATTGCCGCTGAGTTCCACCGCCGTGTTGCATGAGTACGTTCGCAGGCCCTTCATGTTCCTCAGACTCGTGGTGATCCGTGACGGTGCGACCAACGTCATATTCCTCTGTCTGAAAACCCGTTCTTGCTTTTCTTTTAGTCTTAGGGTTCAGAACCTCATCGCCCAACTCTTGTTTTATCCTTTTCAGTTGGTCAAATGGTATTCTTAAGATTCTTCCGCTGTTGACTTCTTTCACCATAGCCGAATTATCACTCACGTCTTCTATTCTATATGGTCCTTCCCATTCTGCTGTCAGTTTTGGAAAGCGGCTATTCGCTTTTTCGGCTGGCAATTTTACAAAGACTCTTTGTCCCTTGGTCGGGTACTGCTTACTCTGGACCTTATGTAATTTATCATACTCTTTTTTTCATTCTTTCTCTTTCTCCTTTTGCCTTTTCTTTCACAGTATCCCAAATAACTTTCAATCCTTCCATCAAGTTCTCTTTGTATTCATCCAATTCGCAGTACTTCCCTCTACTTTTCTCACTCAGTTGGTCACCGAACGGTTTTGGGTCTCGTCCGAAAATGATGAAATGTGGGCTTTCCCCTGTTGTTGTGTGTACTGTGATATTGTACGCGCATACGACAAATGGAATCATTTCGTCCCATTTCCCAGTATCTTTCACTTTTTTCTGCAGTAGTCTAATCAAAGTTTGGTTGAACCTCTCCGTCAAACCATTCTCCCTTGGGTTATACCCCTTTGTGGTAATGTGTTTGATCTCCAGTATTGTCGTGATTTCACTGATCACCTTATTAACGAATTCCGTCCCTTGGTCCGACAATATTGATTCCGGCATGCGTCCCATTTCTATAATCCATCTCGTAACTAGCACTTTGGCGACTGTATCTGCTTTCTTGTCTTTTATTGGGTACGCCGCTCCGTACTTGCTAAACGCATCTATCACGGTCAACACATATCTGTTGCCCGACAGTGCCTCACCAATTTCCAGAATGTCTATACCAATTATCTCGAATGGCACATTGGTTTCTATAGGTTTAAGTGGTGGAGTCATAATCACCGCTGGATTGAACAAGGCACATTTCACGCAACTGTCGATCCTATTTTTCACATCTTTTCTCATACCTTCCCAATAGTACTCCTTCATTTTCTTCAGCGTCTTCTCTAGCCCCCAATGGCCCGCCAACAACCCGTCATGGTTTTCTTTGATAAGTTCTTCTCTCAACTTTGTCGGAACAAAGTATTTCTTTCCTCCTTTAGCTCCTTCGACGAAAAGTATTCCCTCTTCCGATAGGGTCCATCTCAATCCTTTCTCTCTGATACTGCGTCCCACGACGCCTCGCAGCCTCTCTGTCCACCACTTTCCTTTCTCATCTTCTTCTGTCATTTGTTTCCACTGGTCTCTCACACTTTCGAAAGTCACCTTGTTCAACACTCTCTCCACCTCAGTTTTTTCTGCGGATATTTCCTCTTCATCTCTTCTCACAACTTCACTTCTGCTCAACGCGTCTGCTACTTTGTTAGCACTTCCTTTCACGTGTTCTATCGTCACATCGTAACTCTGTAACTCTATAGACCATCTCATGAGACGAGCAGAACTATTCATCTGGTTGAAGAGCGCTTTCAAAGGTTGGTGATCTGTGCGTACAATGGTCTTCGTCCCTAGTATGAAGAACCTGAACTTTCTCAGGGCGAACATCACTGCTAATGCTTCTGAGTCGGTGACGTGGTAGTTTTTCTCTGCTGGAGTGCAAACTTTTGAAGCAAAGTATATCGGGTGTACCTGGCCGTCGTCACCTTCTTGACACAGAACCGCTCCAATTGCAATCTTGCTCGCATCCGTATAAATGATGAACGGTTTGTTTCCTCTCTGTGCTTCTTCAATGTCAGGCTGATCAAGTACTGGGGTCCTAGTCAGTACATCTTTCATCTCTTTAAATATCTTTTCTTCAGCTTCATTTCATTCCCACCTCAACTTTTCCGATGTGAGTCTTGTCAATGGCGCAACCTTTTCTGCAAACTTGTGGATGAATTTTCGATAGTAGGAGCACATTCCGATGAATCTTCTCAGTTCATGCACATCTCTTGGGGCTTTTTGAGCGTGTATACTTTCTATCTTTGCTCCATCAACCGAAATGCCTCTTCTCGTTACAAGGTGTCCCAAGTATTCGACCTCGACTTGAGCCAGAGCGCACTTTTGAGCTTTCAGTTTCAGATTGTGTTTTCTAAAAGCCATGAAAACTCGACTCAGCTCTTTTGCGTGTGTCTCCTCATCTTCCGTGGCTATCATGATGTCATCCAAATATACCTTCACATTCTCTCCCAGGACGCCATCGAGGACTCTTGTCATCAGCCTTTGAAAAACCGCTGGCGACGTGGAGAGTCCGAACGGCAAGACGTTGAATTCGTAAAGTCCGTTAAGTGTCGCGAATGCCGTTTTTTTCCCGAGACTCTGCTGCCAGTGGGACTTGCCAATATCCCGCAATCATGTCGAGCGTTGAGAAAAACTTCTTTCCTTTCAACGCTTGTAGAGTAAGGTCGATTGACGGTAACGGAAAAGCATCACTTTTTGTTACTTCATTCAATTTCCTGTAGTCAACACACAATCTTAAGCTATTGTCCTTCTTCTGTGCGATCACTAGCGGAGAGATCCAAGGCGACGAACTTTCCGATATAATGCCTTGACTCAACATGTCTTTCATCTTTTCTTTGACCTCCTTCTGTAACCCCAAAGGCACTCGCCGAGGATTCTGGCGAATGGGTGCGCTCTCTCCAGTGTCTATGGTGTGTTCTACCAAGTCGGTTCTTCCCATTTCTTCATCTTTTGTAGCGAAGACGTCCAGAAACTCAAGGACTACTTGTTTGCAGAGACTACTTTTAATTTTCGCTTTGCTTTCTATGTATAGCATTGAGTACTTCTGCTCCTCTATCATCTATTCCTGTGATTGGAGTCTTCTCGCTCATGTGTACATTCATCCATACTGGTTCCTCGCACTCCCCAATCACTTCGTCTTTTCTTAGAACAAGGGGTGTTTCTGTATTATTATTCGCTCTCACTATCCATCTTCCTTCGTTCTCTTCGATAAGTCCTGACCCTATTCCTTTCTTCTCTGCCCACAGCATGATCTTCCCAGTACTGTTAGGAACGTTTATTACTACGTCTCTCTCTTCTCCGGGTGCAACGCATACTCTTTTCGCAACGCTTACTCGCTTGACCTCTCTCACATTTGCTCTCCATTCTTCCCATATTCCGCTTGCGTTCTGACCCAACAATATGTAATCTTCTTTAGAGTCTACCACGAACACTCCAATCATCGATTGTTCTGTTCCTTCCATTTTGACCAACATTTCCGTTTTGGCAACTATCTCTATCGGTCTGCCTATGGCGTCATTCATAGTCTCTAACGCTTCCCGCAATTCGAGTTTTTCTCTACCGTTTCTCTCTATTTCTTCCATTATTGTTCGCGGGATTACCGTGGACTCTGCCCCAGTGTCTATCACCACTGTGCACTTGACTCCATTGAAATCTGCCTGTGCTTTCCATAGCGCCCCAAAATATGGTACGGCCCCGGCTCTTTCTTCTAGAACCATAGTCTCTACTTTCCTTGTACCCACATTTCTTCCCGGTACATTTTGAGGGCAGGCACTGCTGTAATGTGCTTCTTGTTGACACGTGTAGCATCTTATCGGTGGCCTTTCATTTATCCCTTGATTTCTCCCTCTTTCTGCTTCTCTCGCATTATTTTGATTAGGGATAAATGAGCGCGCGTTGGGGTTGAGTGACTTGTTTACTATGTTTGTCAGGTTCCTTTGCTCTTCTGATCTACCTGTGTATCTCTGTCCAATTTCGCGTCTTTGTAACCCGCGATTAATTGGTCTTATGGGGCATTGCGTTCTCCTTTCTTCGCTCATAATTGCCTTTCTTTTCTCGAGTACTTCGAGTCTCTGGGCCTCTTCCCTCAGGTTCTCATACTTGCTATAACTGTCTGACTCATCCAAGATTTTGAAAAGTTGGACTTGATGTTCAAAGTTCGGGAGAGCATTAACTAGTTTTCCAGCCCTTATTTCCGAAAGCATTTCGCTCGATGCCTCTGGGTATGCCTCACTTGTCAGGGATTCTAGATAGCAACAGAATTGGATAATGTTCTCTTTTTCGCCTTTCCTTAATTTATCTAACTTCCTCTGTGCGTCGTACTTGCTGAGTGTCTGATCCCCTTTAAGCCTTTCGGACATTTTTGCGATGATTCCTCTATAAGGCCCGTTTCTTATTTCCCATGGCAGAGTGTCAAATATGCGCTGGGCATCTCCTTCTAGGTGTTGCCGAAATATGGTCACTAGTTCATTTTCAGTCACCAGCCGTCCATACTTCATGTCTACTCTATCTACGAATTCCCGGAAGCTTTTAAAACCTCCTTTTCCAGAGTAGTTATGGATGTTCGGCAGAGCCATAGATGTGATAACGGCGCTCAGACCGTTTATTGTTGCTTGTTCTCTAGACTCTGTTCTCTCTTCTCTCTCATTTTCTTCATACTCCCAGTTCGTTGGAATTCTTCTTGAATTCTGACCTGTAGTTGGGCGCTCTGAATGTTCGCTGTGGCTCTTGCCTTTCCTTTCTGAGTGCTGAAATTGATGACTTATCTTCTTGGTAACTCCATTTTCTGATTTTTCTCTTTCGTTTTCCAGTTCATCTTTTTCTTCCAATTTTTCATCCTCACCTTGGATCTCTCTCCTTTGATCCTCGAGTTTCTTTTCCAGTTTCCTGACTTCTTCTCTCGCTTCCTGCAGCAAGTTAACTTCTTTCAGGTTCGATTTGATACTTCTCTCCCATCTTTCACAACTCTTCCCCCACTCTATGCACTCTTCGCACATTTGAATAGCTATCTCCGCTATTTTTTTCTTGCTTTTCCTTGTATCTGTTACCGCTTCCTCGATTTCCTCCACTTTCTTTTTAACTTTGTCCGTTAACTCCTCCAATTTAGTCAATGTACTGACCTTTCGGACTCTTTCCTCCTCCTCTCTTTTTCTTACGTCTCGCATGAGTCCGAGTGGGTCTTTCTCATCCAGTCCCATCTCTTCAATGGTGTGATCTTCCATAACTGAATCAATTTTTTTCCCTTTAGGAATTTGGTATTACAGTTTCAATGATCGCGGACAATCTTCACACAACTTCTACTTCACTCAATGCAAAATGCACTCTCGCAATTTTCGCACCCGTCACTTCACGCGACACTTCTGGAACAGTTACCAGAGATCGAGCGGTTCTAACACCTCGCTTCCTCGCAATCCTGTCGTCCACCTTCCAACTTCACTTAATGCAACTCTCTCGTGAGTCGCACCCGTTGCTACACGCAACACTTCTGGAACAGTTACCAGAGTTCGAGCGGTTCGGCCCCCATGTAATGTAGAGTACCCTCGGGTGCTCCTCGCTTTGGATAGAAAACGGGGTCTTTGTGCAGTGGATCTCACAACACTGGAGAATAACAGTTTATTCTACCTTCAATACAAGTAAAGACGAAAAAAATGGACAGCAAGCCCTTCAAATGGCGAGGACGGACAGTTCCGTCAAGCGAGCAGACTCTTCGCTCTTAGGATAAAGGACTCTTTTAGTGATCCTTTCCTTGCCTTATATACTCATTCCTAAGCGCGCGAGAGGTAGATAAAGAACCAAAACAATACATGTCAAATAATACGAGAGCCTCTATTAATAGAGAGAGTGCTCAAGAAAAATACAACAAACATCAATATTATCACAATCCAATACATGTCAAGTTTACGAGAGACTCTATTAATAGAGAGAGTGCTCTGGTATAACAAGAATACAACAACATCAAAATAACACAATTACATTCAATGGGTACTATCTCAGCCCCCACACACACTAGCTACACTAAAAATTGTGTTTAGTATTAGATGAACTGCGAACTATTGTGTATTTTCTACAGTGCCACTTGCATCTGTCTTTACTGTGTGTTAAATTTATGTATACATACGACTTTCATGCTAACGCCTGCCTTTATTTTTTACGGTTGCATGAAGTCTTCCTGCTTATGAAAAAAAGTTGACCTGTCGAGTTAACACACGATATTCAGGACTCCGTGAAGTCAGTTAATTTTTAAAATGTTGTGGAACATTTCGTTAAGCAATATCGTGGTTAAGAACAATCATATAATATATTCTACTCAACAGAACTCAGTGACTTGAATGAATGATTTATTGCACAGTGCGTGTTGCATTTCAGGTAAAAATAGATAAAATTCACATGTAGTCAATTCACAGGCATTTCACTTTTTCATAGAAAAATGTGAGAAATTTTTAAGGAAACTTAACAAAAAGAAATAAATTCAAATGAATTCAAATGTAATTAGTAGAAATAGAAATTAGTAGAAATAGTAGAAAATCGTGCAGGTAGTTAGGATTCAAGCTAATAAGTAGTGAATAATGATTAGTTCAACAAGTTTAACTCCATCCGATCTTTGAATGAACTGAGAGTAGAACATGATCTGGTCTCATTAGACAAACTGTTCCAACAATTAACTACTCTAGATGGTAAGATGTTAGAATGCCAAGCTGATCGAATTAGTGGTTTGATTAGTGCATTCGAGTTAGATCTAGTATTATAAATGTGGTTGTTAAACAAAAACACACTTGAACTGTTCTCTTACAGTGCTTGTACTGTTTTACCTACTTTTTTGATTTTTCGACTAGAACCCGGATAATCTTATCTCCGTGATTGAATACACATACATAGCTGCTCACAAAAAAAGAGCATAACTTTTGGGAAGTATGCTCAAAAGGATAAAGGCATTTCATGAATAAAAATACTTCGAAAGTATTCCTAGCAGCCACAATGCGATATCCCTTCAACAATATCGAAGTATGCTAAAGAGGCATACTTTGAATTTTTTAATACAATACTTGTGAAAGTATGCCTCATCGTAAAAATCAAAAGCGTGACCCAAAGTAACGTTAAAACTCAAGTACTGTATCAAAAAAATCCTTCTTTTTTACAGTTGACACCGTTGAACTTTCACCTGTGTCATGCATGGGGTCACAATCATGCTTTTATGGTGTATTATAACTTTATACATTTTGCTTTTCAAATTTCCCATGCTTTTAATTTTTAATTTCACGCTTTCAATAATATTTAAATCCCATGTTCGAGTCTCTGTTCAGAGGTGCGTGCGATTTGGGGAGATTAAAGAGATAATGGTACCTTTAGACCTTTTCTTAACGCTTGTGTCCGCCTATGGCAGGAAAAGCTGTTCCCCAGCTTAGTATACATGCCTAACCTGGTGGAACCATTGGCTGCTCCCCCATGTGCTGCGCAGGAATAGAGAAATTTCAAGCCTAAAAAGTGATTTTTATTTAAATTTCTTGGCATGAATTGCAATATCTATGCGCTCGGGAAAGATTATGCGGGTGGTAAGAAACGTTCTGATTCAGACCGGCAAAATAAATTGATATGTTCCGCTGTATAAATTGATATGTTCTGAAATTGATATGTTCTGAAAGTATAAATTGCAGTATGAATTGATATGTTCTGAAAGCTTTTCTCAAGATATGTTCCGCTGTCCGTTCGCGAGTTGTGAGCAGCAGTTCTCAGAAGATCTTCATCTCTCATATCATGTTCGCTCTACGGCGCATATGCAGAGCGGCAAGAACGAATTGGTTTGCAGAGTTTGCACTGCTCCACGTATTTTGGGATCAAGGCGCACTTGGCGATTTAACATGCGCCACTATCACGGTTTTCGGCCTGATTATCTGGGTCTCTTTCTCAAGTTTTGTAAACTTTTCGTTTTTATTCCGGACATTTGTTGCAATTCGATTCATAGAAGACTTAAATACCTATGTTTTGTCATCAAAATTTTTTTTCCGAGGTGAGGAGTCGGTAAATCGAACGCCCTCGAAATTATTTCCCCGGTTCCTTGCTGTTATTAATTTTGCTGTTGTTTGCTGTTATTGTTTGCTGTTATTAAATTGTTGTTGATTGTTGTTAAAATTGTTATTGTTAGTTTCGTTTAAATTGTTAAAAAAGTATTGTTTGCTGTTTGCTGTTAAAACATTGTTTGCTGTTATTAAAAATAAATTTGTTGATTCAATCATTAAAAAAATTGACTCCAGAAAGAAATAAACAAAAAAGAATCTTGACACAAAAATCAAGGAAAAAAAATAAACGGCATACTTCAAAGTATGGCCTGCAATACTTTGATTTCATGAGAAAAAAACTTTCGAGGCATGAAAAAGAATACTTTTGTGTAGTATCCCGACCAACAGTGATATGCCTAGAATACTTTGATTCCATGAAAAACCATGTTTTCGCGGTATGAAAGACAATACTTTTCCTCGGAATACTTTCAAGCGTATCGTTACGCTTCCCATACTTTGCTGGTATGGATTTTCATGTAAAAATTTTTTGTGAGTGTGGTGCAACAAACAATTCAAAACAACTTCTTACACTTTTTGAAGAAAATTTTATTTCCTCAACAAGCGCTTGTTGGCGCAGTCTTATGCGTGCTTAATAATCCATTCGCAAGGCGTCAGAAATCCGAGTATGGCCTCGCCAAACTGCTCCAACCAAGTTCTAGAAAGAAAAGTTACGTTCTGAGTGGATTATTACAGAACAAGCTTGTTCACGAGTAGGGAGCTTTTTTATCACAGTTGACGCTCAAGTAACCTCAATCAAGTTACATATGAAGGACATGCTCAGAAAAGATAATGACGTTTGAGTTCAGTCTGGAAAACAATGACTGACTCCCTGGAGCTCAAAAAAAAAACCTTTTTTTGTTGTGAGAAATCAAGCTTATGAAAATGTAAAACGTCTAGTGGTCTCATGTATTCCCTTGAACTTTTCCCGCTTTTTGAACATGAGAAATTTATCTATGACATGAGAAATTGTTCAGAGAAAGAGGCGAGGTGTTCTCGATTCTTTCGACTTGAGTACTCACAAAAATACAGTAGAACTTGTTTTACTGTTTTTTCGAGAAGAGGAAATTTCTCAAGAGCTAAGAATGGATAATTACAGAAATTTACGGCTACGAAACTGAAGAGGGAAACTGGAGTTTGTCTACAAAACATTGGATCTTTCAAAGTTATTACTCAATTTACATTCTATTTCGTATGAGATTTATATAATACATAAATTTCGAACCCTCACATAAGATTTGAAACGCTGTTAATGAGATGTAGAATAGAACATCTATGTTCTGACCATCTGTTTTGCCATCTAGATTTGTTAGTTCCACTTCGCGTATGGTTCATTTTGAGAAACATATCTATGTTTTTTCACATCGTAGTTGAGCGAAACTCGAAAGGTATTCGACTAATCGACCTCGCACTTGCGATAGATGGGCCTGTAGCTGACAAAAGTCAGACAATTACTGAAAAAATGACTGAGATGCTTTTGAGTTCCAAATACCTCCTACCGCCAAGAAGGTGGTTTTAATTTTTTCTTTTAATTTCCAAGCTTCGCATTCGTACCAACTTTAACCTATCTCGAATTTCTCTTTTTGATTCATAATTGTATGCGTTAGTTTCTCGTCTTTTTGGAATCTCTCTTCCTCATCTTTTTGGAATCTCTCCCGTCAATCACGTGTTTCTACAATTCTCTAGTTGTGAAAGCAAACTTCTATGTAGCTTGCTCATAGATTCCGACAAGAAAAAGGGGTTCCCCGAAAGTCCTGCCATGCCGAGCTGCTCGATTGTCTCTCTCCATCCCGCTCTAACTCGTCATCTTAGTTTCCATATTCCTCTTGGCCAACTGTTTTTTGTGGTTTTTAAAAAAATGATTTTCCTCACTGCCTCGATTTTTCTCTTTCTTTATGTCTCACTAGCACTTCACAATTTCTTCTCTCCTTATAATTTTCTTTTCTCTATGGAATTTAATCTCTATCTCGTAATCTCCCACTCTCTTTCTCTCTATCCATCTTTCTCTATATTTTCTTCCCTCTTATGATGCATTGTTGTCCCTGTTCAAAGTCTTTCATTCTCCCTCTCAAACGCAAATAAGGAGAGAAAGTTCTTATTGTGAAGAAAAGGACAATCAAAATGAGGAAGATAATGAATTCACAAAGGAGACAGATTTCGCAGAAAAGACGTTCAAAATATCAGGATGTCTCAAAAGTTTTGTAAGTTTTTTTTTAGAATTTTTTATTTGGAATTGAAAAAAAACATCGAATAACCGAGTGGGGCCTGGAAGGTTCGAGAATGTTCTATGTATAACCTTCTCTGAGGAGGGTATTAATATCCCCTGCTGTGCGAGAGGCATCAAGTAATGGAAGATATAAATCGACCTCAACTTCAACTCCTGTCAACTGGGTGCCCTAGTCCAAGCAGTTCGAGAAAAGGGCAAAATCACCCCCCTGCACGACAACGCCAGACCACATGTGGCCAAGTCCACCAAGAAGAAAATAGAAACCCTTCCCCACCCACCCTACTCTCCTGACCTCCCACCCTCTTACTATGATCTTTTCCGTTCTATGAAGGGTGCCCTTAAAGACAAAAAGTTCGCGAACTTTTAGGAACTCAAAAAAGCATTGGACGACGGTAAGGATTCGAAACCGACGGTAAGGATTTGAAACCCTTCATATTCGATGAATGTTGTGATTGATAATGGTGATTATATTGTTGACTGAGCTTATTAATAATTAAAAAAAACGACGGTAAGGATATTGTTGACTGAGCATATTAATAAAAATTTTTTAAAAAAACGACGGTAAGGATTCGAAACCCTTCATATTCGATGAATGTTGTGATTGATAATGGTGATTATATTGTTGACTGAGCTTATTAATAAATAAAGGTAAAACATTCAGAAAAAAACACTGAACTTTTTTACAAAAATTTTTGGACGGCCTAATATATTCAGCATGATCTTTCACAATAGTATATGTAGATGTACTTATCATTTCGGCTTTTTTTTCGTCTAATACATCACTTTTTTGGTCTGGGTCGTCAGAATTTAAATTCTCAAATAAATAATTGATGAAAAAAAGGAAAAGGTAATTGACTGATTAAGTGAAGTATAATTTCATGAAACATTTATTTCTCGTACGGAAAACCAAACTTCGAAGAGAAATCAATCTTGCATCTGCATCCGCGAATTACGCTTTTTAACACAGCAGAAACTTGAGAAAAATAAATCGCTTCATTTTAGACGCTGCAGAAAACTTTATTGCAGAATCAGTATTAACTGTGAAGTATTTATAAGAGCTATGTAAATGAGTACCGCTTTCGCTTCAGGAAAGCTGAAGAATTCTTGCATTAGTTCTCAACTTCATTCTCTCTCGCGTTCCTCCTTGTTTCACTCTCTCTCTCTCCATATTCCTCTCTTTCTCTCTCTCTTTTTGTCAATGATAGTTCTAACTTATGTTCAAATAACACGCATTTTTACTAACAGTCGTGTATCCGTTTGAATTTCACTTTTTTTTACTTGCGCAGTTTCGCCCTATGTTTTGATAATTACTCTAGTTGCTCGATTCGCCGCAGTGGATGTCATATCGTAAACTGTGTGTTTCAGGTCTAGAATGCTGCCTGCTCGGCTTATAAAAGCTTGTTTAACCGACTTGCTTCGCATTCTACACATACGAATCGTTTTCAGCTCTAAATAGATTACTTGGCTCGAAGTTTCCGTGTGATCGACCCTTCTTAAATTGTTTTTTCGACTTATGACTTATTAAAATTTGCTGAATTAAAAAAACTCAGCAACGTTGCAGGGCACGCAGTGCTTTGACATGTCAGTTACGATTTGAGTTTTTTTTTGTTGTGCGAGTAATTTTCTATACCTATAATGCGAACCCGAGAAGTTAAAGTTTGTTTCAAATTTCTGCATAAGTTAATTTGATCGATTCAAACCAACCTATTTCACTCGTTTCTTTTTGATTGAGCCTTTTGTTATTTCTCAAAACTTGTAAAGAAGGCAGTTGTTAGCTTGTTAAATCTGGAGAAGCCAGTGGTTATTTGGATGTTGGCTGTTAGTAAAACAACCTGAGAATGCTCACTTCGAGACAACTCCTAATTGAGCCGCTCCTTGAACAACTCCTAATTGAGCCGCTCCTTGAACAACTCCTAATTGAGCCGCTCCTTGAACAACTCCTAATTGAGCCGCTCCTTGAACAACTCCTAATTGAGCCGCTCCTTGAACAACTCCTAATTGAGCCGCTCCTTGAACAACTCCTAATTGAGCCGCTCCTTGAACAACTCCTAATTGAGCCGCTCATCTTCACATTTGAGCTCTATTTTCTAAATAAATTAATCTCTTGCACAATGCATATCTTCTTCCGAATGTTAGAGTTTTGATGAGGTCATCTTGCTTCTCTTAAGTGTTCTCTTTTGAACGCGGCCTAACTCGACTTCACGAGTTCATTTGTGCGTTTCATTTTTTCTAGGCTAAAATATACTCTTCGTCGCTGTATTCGATTTAAAAAAAAAACTTTTTCTGCATCTTTCTATCAACTCTATGTACATCTCTTTTTCATACTTCTTTCACTAATAATGAATCCTTTACTCAATCCTCGCTATTTGCTTCTCACTTTCACAATAATCTTCACAACTCTTCTTCACTTTCCAATAATCTTCACAACTCTTCTTCACTTTCCAAGTATGCTTTTTCTATAGAATCACTATATATGTACATATCTCTTCACATTCTGTAGTTCTGTATAATGTTATTATGATAGAAGTGAATTGACTCATACTCTGTAACTGAAGAGAAAGGGAGAACACGAAAGAAAATCTAAATGAATAAAGTCAAGGAAAGAAGTCTAAGCAGATTATTTCGCCCTTCGGTGTTCGCTCAGCAAACATGACAAATTCACTGCGAGAAGTTTATTTCTGAAGTGAAATTTTTTAAAAACCATTTCTGTCAGAAAAATAAAACTGTGCAGTCTCGGGGGCACGATTCATATCTGCGAAAGTATTGGTTTTTTTATTTGTAAAGTTCTGTGAAGTTCGAATTAACTCCGACTGGCTCATTTCTGTATAGTAAACCTCCCGAAAAATTGGGAATTTTTAGACTATCCTGCTTCTAGACTTCTTACAAAACCCTCTAGTGACAAAATCTTTCACGTGTTACCACGCTTCTTTCTTCCAAATATTCACCGCGTCATAAACGTTGCTATCCGACCTAGTCCGATCAAACGTTTCGTAAGAAAACATTTCTGGATTTTGCGATCACCTTACACCAAGCGGGATGAGACATCCCAGTTTAAGTCGGCCATTGGTAGTAAAAGATTTATTTTTTAATCGAGATTGAGACCGAGCCATGTTAGCGCTTGAATTCGTCAGTTAAAACCCCTTTGACAACAAGAGTTACGCACTGCAACCTTTTCCAAACTGTTCTTATAAAATTTGTAAAACATTCTGCTTTTTTTCATATCCGTTGTTATTCGAGAGTTTTTTTTTCTAACAAGGCTATTGTTCGATTTTCGCATTGCTATTGTGATTTTTCATTTTCGGCTGTTTACCACGCATTGTTCTAAGTTACCAACAAACCAAGTATACATACGTACAAACTTCAGATCATATAGTATGTATTGCTCGAAGTAGATGACTCCATTTATGGATCATCAGGTAGATGAAATTTCTCAAGCCATAGCTAAAATACCGTTTAAAATTTTCGTTAGACGGGTTTTCAGACGATAAGTGTGAAGAGAGCAAGCAGATGCCTCGCAACATTTTTTACTTGTCGATTTTTTTCATACTGGTTTCTTGAGTCGATGGCAGCAATCCTTTGTAGAAATATCTCTGATGGAGAAGGCCTTCTCCATAATTTTTCCAGCTACTTTTATTTTCTTCAAATTCATCCTGCCCTCTCAGGCTTAATTATGAAATTTCTTATAACCAGAACGGGAAATGGAAGGTAGAAAAAATAGTGCGAAAAAGTGAATTTGAGAGGATTAGAGTAGTTTAATTAGAGTCAGAGAGAAGTTTGAAAAGATTGAAGTTACAGAGGCAGTTAGAGGAGCAGAGTAAGGGAAATTAGTAAGTTGTCAAAGATAAAATAGATAGAGATAGAGAGCGAAAAAGAGAGAAAGCAAGAGAGAAAGAGAGAGCGAGGAAGAGAATGAGATATGAAAGAAAGAAAGATAGAAAGACAAGAGAAAGATAGAGTTTCTGAGAGATTAGTTATGCAAGTGAGAGCGAAAATTAGCAGGGAAATGACTGCTTGACAAGTTCCAGTTCCAGTCGTGGTGAGCTGTCATAAATTGCAGTAGATAACGGAAGCTCATCATTAAGAAGGTCAGATCATATGCTAATAGTGTTTGCTAGTTGATGGGAAACAAAGAGGGAGAGAGAGAAAGAGCCGAAAGGAGCAAGTGAGAGAGTAGAGCAGTTATATAATACCCGACGGAGAACTGCTGAATAGAAGGCAAGTAAAAACTCACTTAGGGACAAAAAGGAAATCAGATGCATGAATATGTATTGTATATGGAGAAGCAGTAGAGTACATCAATATCACATCAGGTTATAAGTGAGAGTTTAAGAAACTGAATAGTTCGGAGAATGTGAGTATAAAAAAGATTGAGGCGAAGTTTAAAAAAGAGAAAAATATAACGAGCGCTATTGATATAAATTACATTACTTGTCGTGCGTTTTGAACAGTTATATAATGTATTTTTTCAATTTTCTTCGCGGTCTGATTTTTTTTGTTGATTGTCTCGGACTCTGTTGTACGACTACTTTGATGAATGTTGACTGTTGACTTTATTAATGTGACATTGAGTCTACATTGGGCTGTAATTGAGAGTTTTTTTCTCGAATACTCTTACTTTTTAAATCCTTGATTTAAATAAAGAGCTACGATGCGAGGTCTATTCCTGTTCTTTGAGTTTTCGACTGCGATCAAAGTTCATGAGCGGTGGGAAATTGTTCTGTGTTCGACATTCAGCCAAACTTCATATCTCGGTCATTTAGCTCGTTTTCTGCGACATAGTCTTTTGTATTTCTCAGTGTAAATAACACATAAGAAATGGAAAGGTAGTGCAAGAAAGCGTAAGCTCATTGTTTCGTTCACCAAGTCACTTTAAAAATCGGTGCTAGAGAGTGGCTATAATAATTAATGTTCGTTCAAGCTTATTTCCTAATTTATCCCTTTGCTGACAGGGGGTGCGATAGGCTAGATCTGTGAGTAGTACAGGCTGTGACTTGTAGCAGTTCGTACATAAAAAATAGTGCGTCCGCTTACAGAAATTCCGCTGAAACAGTGTCAAACCAAACAATCAATCGAGCTTGACTACTCATGAAAAAAACTTGTGATCATTTTCTGAAGCAGCGAGTTAAAGCAAAAAAAGGTTTTTAGAACGTTCTTATAAAAAATGATTTCGCTTTCAAAGTGTTTTTTTTCCGTTTTTGATTCGGAGATCGTTGAAAAGTCTCATAGACCTTTCTATTTCAATACTAGCTTTAGTTTTTTTGTTGAAAATTGTTTTTCCCCGTCTGGACTTCTGAGACTCATCTCATATCACTGAACCTTGAAAAAATAACTCAAGAAAATAAAGTTGAGTGATAACCAATTGAAAGGTTTTTCCAAATATTTTTTTCCAGACGTTTTTCATCATGCTTCTCAATTTTTCGTCTTTCTCCACCAAATTTGTTCGTTTCACTCGACTGCTCAAAGAAGTGAACTTTTTTTTCTGAGGTTCTAATTAGAAGATCCTACCTTTTCGTAAAAACAAAACATAGTTATTAAATAATAGATTATTCTTCTGTCATGCACATTTTTGAGCGATTTTTTTTGCTGAAAAAACCCATTAAATTTCCTCCAAAACTCTTAACTTTTTCGGAGAGAGACATATTATGTTGAGAGTACGAAAAAAATTTTTTTTTCTGCGTTTTCAATGTTTTGTCTTTGTTATGCGGTCCTGCTTTTGTACTGTGTAACTGCTTCTGTACTGTGTTATGCGGTCCTGCTAAGTTTTTTTTTGATTTTTGTTGTTACGTATGGAGTATGAGGTAGTGGCCAGGTTATTGAGTATGTTTCTTCGAATCCTTGCCTCACGAATTACTCGTTCTTCTCTTGAAAACTTCTTCGGTATGAAAAGCATCTCAAGAATTAATACGTTCTATTCGAATTCAGTTTTGGAGACATTTAAGTGTTAACGTGTAAGATAACAAACCACCCAAAAACAGTCAAAAACTTATTTCCATTTCTTCTCATAAAATAACTTTTGTTTCTGAGTAAATTTTTAATTTTACTAGCGCTTGTATGGTCAGGTAATAGCCCGCTCTGCTTTGAAGAAACTTTTGCCCTACTCACTTAAAATGTTTTTCTTTGATCGAGCTTACAAAAAAGACAATGTCTTAATAGATTCATTTCTACTGTAAAACTGGGTTTCGGTAGTCTGAATGATAAAAATTTGAGAGCGAGAACTAAGAGATCAAAAAAAAGTGGTCACAACTGTCAATTGGTGAACTAAAAATCTCTTTGAAGAAATTCTTGTCTTGTGATTTTTCGAATTAATTTGCGTAAAAGAGTTTAACTAATTATGTACCGGATAATTTGATGCTGAAGTGTTGCCTGAATTTTTATTGATGACTCAAATGTATATTTTTCTTGCACTTATCTATGTTCCGTATCAGTATACGCATTTATATAAATAAAAGAGATAGTATTTTCCTGGTAGATCCTCTGGGGCAACACTAATGTGTGTAACACTGAAAACAAAAATCAGACTTGTGGATGCGCTACTGATATTTCTCAACCCTTCGATGAAGGTTATCAATATGCTCGTCGAATTCAGCACTCTCTACGATAGCTCAACGGCCTTTTGACGGGAAGGCACTATCTTGGATTATCGCTTTCCGCTATCTTGGAATATCGCTTCAGATCACTTAAAAACGAGTTACCGCCATAACTGGGTTACCGAATACTACTTCCTTGAGAAAAAAAAAAGAAGAACAGAAGAACGGTGTCGTTTTAAGAACTTTAAAAATTTAAGCTGGACTATCAATATCTTATCAGCTTGAGCCTCAAACAAAATTTTCAACCGCAAAATTTTCTAGTATTATTTAGTTTTCGACTTTACTTTTGTATAGGGTGCTGACCCTCGCTGAATTGAAGTTACCAGAATCTCGGAGCTATTAGTACACTCTTTAGATGTCGTTTTTTTATTTGAATGGCATGGAACTTGAACAGGAATATCCATAAGTGTTTGGGTTAAGAGTTCACCCGTTTTTTTGAGAGTTCACGCGAAAGTTTCCGCGTTGAAAATGGTATATGATGAAGATTGAAAAAGATAAAATACAGTAGTGTTCTCTTTCAAAAACATATTCATTGAGAATTTTTTCCCTACTTTTTTGTATTGTAGTTTTTGCTATAAAACCCGCTCGTTTGAACTAAATAGAAAGATTTAAGTTTTTTTTATTTTAATGAAGCCGAAGAGAAATATTCTGAACGAAAAACTTGATTGCACAGAAGGATTTCTGAGGGTTTTTTTGCAATTCGGGCTTAAATTCGGGCTTAAACTGTTACAGGAAATTCGTGGGAATTTCTAATTCATAGTAGCTCAAAACTTGGAAAGCTGGAATCTACATATTATTTCAATACCGAAAGAGAATAATGATTGAAAATCGAATAATATTCGTATGATGTAGATAAAGTATATATAAAATATATAACATTTCAGCAAATCTTTCAATACTGTGTGGAACCTTGTTAACATATTTTCCACAGTATTGAAAGATTTGCTGAAATGTTATATATTTTTATATACTTTATCTACATCATACGAATGTTATTCGATTTTCAATCATTATTCTCTTTTGGTATTGATATAATATGTAGATTCTATCAGTTCTTCATCAATTTATCTCCATGAGTACATATCCGATAAATGTGCACTTATTTTAACCATAAAAAGGTAACATAGCAATTTAATAATTTCAGAACACTCTAGACTATTTCGTCGGTTTTGGTGTCAGGCTCAGACCTTAATTAAATAACTTCAAAAAGTATAAACTTGAAGATCTTCTAAAAGATTCACCACATTCAGGCTTAGATTTATATTTTTTAAAGAAAGTTCTTCTAAATTTATATACCATCAGGTATGTTATCCAACATAAAACAAACAGTTCAAACGTTGTTTTTTGGCTTTTAATGTTTAGCAAACGCTTTAAAAGAGCTAATGAACTCTTATAGAGCTAAAAAGGCTCAACTTTAAAAATTTATCAAATAGGTCAAGTTTCTGCAAAACATTCTGTTTACTATATTCAGTATGAAAAGTTTTTCGAATCACTTTTGGCTCACAGATGACTTTACCGAATGAATTTTACCTAACGGCGATCTTAGCGCTGTTTTTGTAAAAAATATACATGTGTAAATCCCAACCGGTAGAATCACTAACTGCACTGCAGATCACTGGTAATCAGCACAAAAAAACTGTTCGTGCAAGCGCTTACAGCTTTTAACCCTCATGAGTAACTGAGACCTGCTACCTGGAATGAGGATCGCCGAAATTGGGACTCTTTTCATAATATTCAATATTTACTGCGTTATAACAATCAGAGAGAAATAAACGTAGATTTCGTTGCAGTGGATTTTTCGCCCGCCCCTAAATTTTCGAGATGGATGATCTCTGAAAAAGCGACTGATGGAAGCCCTGCGATTCGTAAATGATCCCTCTGCCACAAAAGCCCCGCCCTCCCCAGCGGGAAGCCGAGTGCGAGCAATCCGAAGTGCGCGACTTCACCCAAGAAAGCGCAAGTTCCTTCCCCGACTTTTACTCTTCATCCTTTCTTTGATGTGCATTCTACTATTCATTCTGTCATGTATGCTGTTTTACCTGGCGATTATCGCTTCGTCCACGCGAGACAACGCCTCGCCCCCTCGAGAAATCGCCTCATCCCCTCGAGACCAAGTCTCGAAAAATTCCGGCTTCCCGGACAGCCCTGAATTGTCTCTAGTGGAGAACCCCTATGCTCATCTCCATTTAATTCACCATCAAAGACAAATCCCAAAAGAGAATTTACCGTACTTGTATGAGATTTCGTTCAAAATATATCTGCCCTTCCACTTGGGAATCTCTTTCGGAGAGAAGAACTTCACAATGGAAGGCAAGCTCAAGATGTCATTCACAGTAACAACCTCGAATAAACGGTGCGTCAATTATAATCATATTAGAAAAATTAGCTTTATTGAGGTTGACTAAACATATGTCTTCCTATTATTAAACTCCATAGATTTCTCAGTGAAATCTGCTGCTGATTTATTTTTTTTTGTGCAATGATGCCAGAAACTCAAATTACATATTTTCCTTATTTTTCTGAATAGGAATATGAGACTACATTTTGATCATCAGATTTCCTTCTGAGTGATTTGATTCATCGTCCCGAAACGTTTTTTTTGGGATAGTTTAAAGGTTTTTTAAGAGAATGTTCGGAAAACGTCAAGATAAGCGGCATCAACTATGAAAAAAGATTAACCTGAGCTATTTGCGTAGAAAGGAATCCTAAGAAACAGTTTTAAAGGGTTGCGGCGTAAAGACTTAACACGTAGCTTAAACGTTGAATACACAAATTCTCGGTCAACCTCGACATTTGTATTTTTTGAACTTTGTAGTTGATCGGAACCAGAAGGGAAATAACTTTCCTTCAGAAGATTAGGGGACTCAAGAGATGCCGAGGCACATGCATATCTATTAGGAATTAATAATAGGTAAAGCATGCGTTTTCTAATTTTTTAGGTCGAAAAATATTGTTGCAAGTCCAAATTCATGAAAGTTTCGAGTTAAGCTTCGCAGCAATATTTCACGGTCATGCAAAAAGCTTTGTGAGCTCCTATGGTTTGTTCAGAAATTAGCTCACGGCTCATAATTGAAACCAACCGGTTAATTTTCTTGACCGGAAGCGAGTTCGTTGCCGTTTTAATAAGCAAATAGATCTACCCTTTACTTTTCGATTATCAGCCTACTGCTGCACTCGCATTCATTGAGAATCCTCTCCGTCCTCATCCGAGACAACCAGGGAGTTGCTATGCACTCCATCTACTCCTTGATACCAGCGTTAGCTCAATATTTTCCCAATTTCTTCATCATTGTCATGATTCATACGATTTCGACAAATTCTGTATTGATTTTCATTCATGATGCATTGTGAGTAAGAACGTAGAGAGAAAAAACAAAGTAGCGGTTGAACGAGACAGTTTCATGATGTTTGAATACTGCAAGAGACCGGCTTCAAGCACACTTATGAGCGAGAAAATGGTCAGCGAAATTTGAGAAAAAACAGAATTTTTGTTGTCATTTAACATGTAAACTGTACAAACTACTCGAGATCTGTCTGACTGTGAAAGCAAGCACAGGGAACCTCTAAGGTACGGTAATACTGTGAATTCAAGAATTTTATCTACACTTGAGCGGAGTTTTTAAAAGCAAAAATAAGTAAAGGCTCAAACGATTGCGGTTTGTTTGAAACGAAGAACCTAAACAATTGAAGAACTTTGTCTCACAAAGAGTAACGAGAAGCAGAGATTTTCATCTGAATCGCTCAATTTCGTCTTCAGTCCATTTTTCTAGTATAAGAGCAGCTCTTGGCAGGTTCAGAACCCTAACCCAAATTTTCGAGTAAGTATCTGGTTCAAATCGTTAAAAAGCACAAGATTCTTTGATCAATTTTTCAGCGGTCGATTTCCCTTCGAACTAAAATTTAAAAAGCCGGTCTTTAGCAAGAGTTAGTGCAACTCATTACTGCCACGCGCTTGATTCGAAATAATGGCCCTTCATGTCTTTACATTTAAGTAAAAGGTTCGAAGAGAAATTTAAGGATTTGTCAACCTTGCAGCTGGCAGATCCTCGATATTTCAACTGAAGAAGAACTAGAAGCAGGACAGAACTACACTGTATTCGTGGAGTTCGAAGGCAGAATAGACAATCAACGACGGAGTGGCATCTATGTCACTGATTACTACGAACAGGACAAGAAGAAGTAATCTATTCCCGGCAAAATAGCCTCCTTGGTAAATTAGATCTGTAGAGGGCGGAATAGATAACATGATAGAAATTATAACATATCACGGTGATAGAAACCTCTTTCTCAGCTATGTATGTACATTGTATTGCATCTTCCAAAATAACTTTTCGATTTCAAAACCATTTTCTTTCTTCACAAAAATCTTCTTTGTCATTGAATTTCCTCAAGTAGATAAAATGTTTGTAATTTTTCATAGAAAACGCGGAGCTGTACTTGTTAGGTTAATGTAAAAAGTTGAATGACAGTAATTTTCCAGATGGGTGATGACTAGTCACCTTCAAGTCATGGATGCTCGATCGGTGTTTCCTTGCATCGACGTCCCTGACGTGAAAGCTCGCTTCCAGGTGAGTCGATTCTAAGGACGATATCTTCATGAAAAAAATTGATAAAAAAACTTCCGAATTGAGTAGGTTCGCTCTACTCTTGAAAAGCAAGTTCAGAAGAGAGCGAGGGAAAAAAACCGAATTGAGTAGGTTCGCTCTATTCTTGAAAAGCAAGTTCAGAAGAGAGCGAAAGTGTTAAGGCGACGGTGGAGCATCCCAAGGGCACCCACGCAGTAACAAACACACTCGAAGTGCGCCATCACAAGCGAGCTCACCACGAGTGAGATTTGCTTCTTTTAAAGCTTCTTACCCTTTGGTCCTATACCTAACCGCTAAAGGCTGACCAATGGTAAAAGATGAATTTTTATACATATATATGTATGTACATAGGTTTTGGCACGGGCATACGTACCAATTTAGTTAAAAAATAGAGAAACTTGTTTTAAAGGTAACGTAGATTTTTTTCGAAGCACTTTTTCTGGTTTTTTCGATGTCTATTGAGCCTTCTTGGCAGAATATGTAATAGAGAAGCGGTGGCCAAATGGAAAGATTATGAGCTCTATTTCCGTTCCGTTGGTTTTCTCATGCAAACTCCTGAATATTTCGACATCGTAAGCGTGTCGTCAGAATAATTTTCAGTTGCACAAAAGTCCCAATTAGGAGTGAGAAAAAACGAAGTTCAGAGTCATTTTGTATTACATCACGAAAGATTTTATTTTTTTCTATTTCAGTTGTAGCTCAGTTTTCCCTGACTATATTGCTCATTATCTGCAAGTTTTTTCCATCTTTTTCTCAAAATTCTCGATATTCAGTCTCTCTCTCTCTTTCTCTTTTTCTCTCTCTCTTTTTCTTTTTTCTCTCTTTTTTCGTTTGTTTGTTGCTTTCTCTCGATGTTATTTGCTCGCTCTCTCTCCTCTCGCGGTCTTTGTTGATTCGCAAAAAGATATACATACACTGCTTATTATGTAGTCAGAGTATTAAAACGTAATCTCACAACATGAAAAAAAAATCTGTAGTCAAAATAGAAAATCACCCAAAAACACTTTTGTGTTAAAATTGAATTCCGCTTCAAGAATTTTTTTAATCGAGAAATGCAGCTTCAATTTTTTTTCGATTGCAGCTTTTTTTTTTACAAAAAAAATAATGTGATTTGGCAGAGAGGGATGGCATCGTTCTCAGTTCAAGCCAACACCGATAATGTCAACTTACTTGTTTGCTCTCTGTGTATCAGACTATCCTTACGTTGAGACCATGTTCAATAGTAAAAGCGGCAGCAAAGTTCGGGTTAGTCTTCCAAACTTTTTATCTCATTAAAAAAATCTAAGTGTTTTGCGGTGAAAAGGAAATTTTTAATTGTCTTACTCGAGACATGCAAAAAATATGACTCAGAAAGTGTTTATTCTTCTTTATACACAACCTCTTCGCTCGAAAAAAAATTGTTTTCCGTTTACGAAACTCGCAGGCAATTTTCAGAGAATATTTGGAACATTTTCTACTGAATTGGCAATGAAAAAAGCATCAAAGATACATTATTTTATAGGTATCTGAACTCAGTAGAAACCAAATCTTTTTTATGCATAGCTGGTATCCTATGATTTCCATCCGAATCGAATTATATCAATGAAAGCATCGGCCACAAATGTTAGAAAAATACTCTCAGATAAGAATTTACATCGAGCGGTCAAAAATCAACGACACTGATGTCGCGATATCAGTGATCCCTCCACTGCTTGCGTACTATGAAAACCTCTTCGATCTACCTTACCCACTCGACAAACTCGGTATGTTACCATTTAGTGAAGTTCTGGTGAATTGTTAGCCGAGAATTGAAATTTTGTAGATTTAGTGGAAATCTGTAACTTCTGATAACTTTATGGCATAACCAACTGTAGATTTTTGGTTTACGCGTGACAATACTCAATATTATTTGATTAATTTTTTAAAAAGATCTTAGTAATAGAAAAACTTCATAAAAATATCTTTATGAGAACATTCCTTTCATGTTTCATGGTTTCGACGTTCTATGAAAATTAACAGTAAGAGGAAGAATAACCGTTTGTAACAATTTACAGCATGACAAGAAATGAGAACATCATCAGACATAATTGCACACCAGTTTCACTAATGAACACCGGTTGTGACGTCATTAGTTTGCAACGCGAGAAAATATCGTGTAAGTATAACCAATCATCAGTAGAATGTTAGTGAATACGCTCTCGAGCATTTTTTAGAGTGAAAGAAGAAAATGTTAGAGGGTGAAACGTGGTCAATGGAATGAATGATGAGTGATAGAAGCATGAATATTAACAACGACGGAAAAGTCATAATTTTACTAGCGCCTTATCTTGTTTCGCAGCATGGTACGATTTTCTAAGAGATGAGATACAGAAACAACTGATTTGGTAAATCATTGGCTTCTTCTCAATCAGTGCTGATGTGTGTAGCAGCGGCTTCGTGCGTACCCAAAACATAATAATTTCTCTGTTCTGAGTGAATCCACCAGAAATGAGGATTAAACTCAGGACATTGCATAATAATCCGCGCACACTTTCGCACGCACACGTACGTCAAACATCAACTTTTGAAGCTAAATCGATGAAGTGAATCTTCGCAAAAACATAAAAATATTAGGCGCAAGGAAAATCATCTCTGAACTAATGCATGAAACGGTTTAAAGCGATTATAACAACTTTTAACACAAACTTGGAAGGTAATCAGTAGAAAACAATTATCAACCTTTAAAAATCTGACTACATGTTTTAAATTTGTGTTAAACTCTAAGAACGTGAAAGTTCACGACTGAGATTGGTACCCGCGAAGCTCACACAAAGAAACCGAAAGAGAGGTAGATAAACAAATTTTGAGTAGCTATATAAAACCGTCAGAGATAAACTAAAGTAAAAGGTTTTATTTAAAGGGAAGTAAGAGTTTTCAGGGCTATAGGACGAAAAAGCTCACGAATTTCCGTCATGAACTATTATGAAACACGAAATCAAGACGGAAACTTGACTAAGCGTGCTAAAGATTATGTGCTCAGCACTTTTACGCCTTTGAAGTTGGTCAGCGGTCAAATCTAAGGGCGATGCGTCTTGCTAGTGATTCCATCCATGGTGTGAGTACGTTCTCGTTTATATCTCTCACGTTGGCAATAATGGCAATTGAGAATCGTTTGCGACAGTACCCGATGCCTTCACTTCCTTGAAAAAAATTCAACTTGGAACTAGCTCAAATATGTTTAAGAACATATGCAAATCATCAATTCCACCCATTTTACTTGTTTTCGAAGTGTTTTATCACAACCTTACTCGAATTAAATGTTTGAAAAAAGAAGGTTTCAACGCATTTTTATAGTTCAGACAATTATGAATCTCAACGCTACATCCATGCAAAAATCATTGATCTCTTGAAATTTTTCCCATGAAAAAGTGAGAAAAGCTAGAATGTCTTTGTATGTATACTTTGTATGTATACTGATGTGAAAAAGACCTCGGTGTTAGATTTTGTTAAAAATTGACGATGCATCGATCGCTCTTTCCTAACTATTCAAGAGGTTTGGTAATTTCATCTCAGCTTCAAGCTTTCCCAAAAATCTTAGCTGAAAGTTTTTCAAATGTTTCAAGATACTTATTTTTATAGCTTAATTTGTTAGCTCAAAACTAACTATCCGCTAGTTTTCGAAAGTTTAACAAAGCTTTTTATCCACTCATCTAGAATAAATAATTGCAAAGACTACATGATTCACTGGGAAAAGTTGAACCAACTCGTTTATCCAACTTTTACCAAAAGTGCAAGCTCGTTAGCATAACCCTACATATTTTTAAGCCGAGTGATAGTTCTAGATGAAACACGGAGATTCATTTGAGTTGTTAAGAGAACAAGGCATGATCTGAAGGAATAGCGATGTGTCCCCGTGATGTTAACGCGTTCGAACTTCCAGATATAGTCGATCCCGCTCAGTAGAATAGCTTTTCCTCGTGCGAAAGCTTATTTTTTTGTCGTTAGGTGTAGTAGACTTTATAATGTGATTTGAACCTGCCATGCTGCCTAGATGGAAGAGGCTGCCTTCGGGCCCGAACTGAATACCTTTCCCGTAGGAAGAGCGGCTCCATCCACGAACAGCCATGAGTTTATAATCAGTCAAGAGGTGATAACAGAGGTGTCCAAAGATGCGTGCCACCTTTATAAAGAAGTAGTGGTCATAAGCTTCTCGAGAGTGAAGCACATCGTGAAGAAGTGTATGTTATGAACATCTTTTGATAATAACGAGCTTGAATGGAATAAGCATATAAATAAAACAATCTCAAAAGCTGAGAAGAAAAAAAATTAAAAACAAGCTTTGATTAAGCAAAACGTCTGTGTCTTTTCCTTCAAAAATCACACCAACTCGTCGAATGTGGCCCATAAAAGGTTTTCAGTATTTTAGATGATCCCATCGTCAAGTAAATTTTTCCAGCCTATTTTCCATGACGGTCTTCGAACAAGGTCACACAAGCTTCAGCATAAACCTGTCACATGTGTAGAACATCTTTGTGAGGGTTTGCTTTCCCAGAGGCAGGAAGGATAAATAAAACTTACATCGTCGGCTCTTAAGGTCCATCCCGCCGCTGCATCTAACCGTTCCGGGTCCCAGCTCAGATAGGGATTGGCATTGTCATGCGAGTAGTAAGAGACCTAAATCTAACTTTTTAAGAAAACATTGATTTTTGAAAGTGAGTTTTTTTTTTAAATTATTGCCTCTAGCTGCACTCTAGCTGCACCTTCATAAGCTTTTTCCTAAACTTTTAATGTAGCCTACTATTTCTTTTGCTTATTTACAAATAAATGAACGGAGCTGATCTTTTATTCAAAAGAGATACTACTTTGAAAAAAACTGACATCGAGAGCAGTTAAAATCATCAAAGTACCTAGTTTTTTCTATATTTCTTTTTTACGCGTTATTTAGCACCAGTGGTTGCATTTTGAGTAAACATTCCAGGAATTTTTAAGAACTTTGTTCTAACATTCAATACTCATTTTTCATGTTCCATCCAAAACTATTAAAATTAGATGACTTGAATGCATAAGCTTGCAAAATGCCACCTCATCGGGTTTTCGCTCTGTTCTAGCAAGTACCACATCAACGAGGCCGAGTGGGTGAAACAGAGCCTCCTGAGCGAATTGGGCGTAGCTCATTCCTGACGCTATCTGTATTGCAAAGAATCTTCTTTTCAGAACTCAATGCTGACATAGGATGAAACTGAACCCGTTTGCATGAAAACGACCGCATTGACCTGTGTATAGGAAAATTATCTGGATGATTTCACGCAACGCTTTGCGCTTTTATCATCAAATTTTTGCGTAGAGAAAATGGATTTTATTTAAGTAAATATCGGTTAGACGAAGCTAGTTCATAGTGCAAATTTTCAACCAGCTAGTTCGTTCTTACTGGGACCGAGCATTTTGATATGAGAGTGACAAAGCCATTCAAAAAGAGAGCAATACATTTAATGCTCAATGGTCTCGTACTCTCGGATGCTCATGATCTCAGAATAATTGCCTATGATACTTTAAACCTCAATGACGTGTCCGAGAAAAAGGTAGCCAATGTTGGAGTAAGCGAAGAAGCGGCCGGGAGGAAAGCGAGGAGGAAATTCCAAAAGCACCCAAGCCAGGAACTCTCTTTGCTTCAATTCTGTCCTGCAAGCTAAGCCTTTCTAGTAATCTGCATTGTTTCTACTAGCGGATTTCAGTTACGGTTGAAAATTTAACTTTTGGCGGCATTCTTGGCGACTTGTTTTTTATTCGTTTACTGAATGTCTTAGTTATTATATTTCAACGGATTTCAGTCGTAGCAAACAACTCGCTGATTGCTTTTTGTTTGCGGATTAAGAGCATTTAATTTCATTAACTAGTTTCTTTTGTCGTTTGGTTGGTGATCGGAATAAATTAACTTGACTTCTGGCTAATGGTGCCGATGTCCGTAAAAAAAAATTAATCAATAACTAATACGAAGATGGGAGGCAAACGGAAGCAATCAAAAGGAGAAATGGAATGTAGATAGCGAATTTCAGCGAGAGTTGAGAAACTGATGAAGGAACTGAGAAAGACGATGAAGCAAGCGAAGAATGGGTAGTAAAGGTATTGGGTCGAATGAAATCGTACTTTCTAAACTCCAATTTCATTGCATGTCCCCAACCGCCACTTCGGTGCTCAAGTAAGTGTAGCACAGTGATGGAACGGAGAAATGCGTGGTTCGTTGGGCCGAAGAGAGGGCCAAGTAGACCTAAGTAAATTAAGTAAGCCACCTTGTAAATTTAGGAATGGCGAACTTTTTCAACCGTCTATTATCTTGCTCAATTGAGCTCAGGCACAATTCAGCGAATCGGTTAGAAGTACGAGGCAACAAAAAGCGGTGCTAAAACTTCTTCAATCCAAAATAAAAATAATAATCTAACTTGACACAACACTTAAAAAAATATTTGTTGAGAATCCATGTAAGAGAGGTTAGAGTTGGAATTCACTTTATAAAAGGCAATCTTAAGTCTACGAACCATTGGTGCCGAAAACGCGATCGTTGAGCGAGATTGTTCTCTGGTTTAAGAGTCGCATGATAAGCATCGCCGTGATTGTCTTGCTGATACTTGCTACTCGAAGTCGGTTACTGGGCTCTGCCTAGAAACTGATGGTTTGAAAAAGGGTGAAAAGAGTCGATAAAAACCACTACACAATAAGGAAATTCTTTTCTCGCGTTTAGCTTCGGTTAGCGGCGAATCGAGCGTTTCCCTCGTTTTAAACAAAAGAAACTCGATAGAACCAGTTGCTGCTCCTCGGATGATCGAATAAAAAAATCAAGCATGTATACATATATGACGCTGCCGTTTTGATTTTTTGCCATAAATGTACTTTTCGATGATTTTTTTTTTGGCAGATTCTAGCAAAATAGCCTAATTTTATGGGGCTGCCATCAAAATAGCCTTATTTTATTGCGCTGCCATCAAAAATCAATTATTTTATGGCGCTGCCATCAAAATAACTGATTTTATGGTGAATGGCACAATTTCATTGAAAAGTTCCTTCATCAGTCCACTCCCACTACACTAAAAAAAACCCACTACACTATTTCGTCTATTTCGTGGCTATTCACCAAATTTAATAACAGAATCATATATGCACAAAGCGAGCAACCAATACGGACCGGGTTTGCACGAAAGCTAACCTATTTTCGATTCGCGACAGAGAAAATAGTACAGCGTTCGTGCAAACCCGGTCCGTATTGGTTGCTCGCTTTGTGCATATATGATTCTGTTATTAAATTTGGTGAATAGCCACGAAATAGACGAAATAGTGTAGTGGGATCTTTTAGTGTAGTGGGAGTGGAATGATGAAGGAACTTTTCAACGAAATTGTGCGATTCACCACAAAATCAATTATTTGATGGCAGCGCCATAAAATAATTGATTTTTGATGACAGCGCCTCAAATAAGGCTATTTTGCTAGAATCTGCCATAAAACAAATAAAAATCATCGAAAAGTACATTTATGGCAAAAAATCAAAACGGCAGCGTCATATATGTATGTCAAATTCTAACTGTGACAACCTTCGTCTCATTTCGGATATCCGCTAAGCCGTAGGCAGTTGCTATAAGAGGCATCTCCTCATATCGAATAGCCATGGAAATGGCGGGAATTTCTTGCAGGCGCATCTCTGATTCAATTTCGTTGTCGACCACCGTTAAATCAACTGACTCTGAGCAGATTCATATATACTATAAGTCGGAGAAAAAAATTCATATATATATATGTCTGGGTAATTCGGTTCAAACATTTCATCCTAGGGCACAGTATGAAGCGTACCGTTGAACTTCATACTGTAAGAGTCGTTTTTTTGTCATCAACTTACAGACCTTTGAAATTTGTGCACCATGTTTTCTATCAAAGTGAAACTAGAACTCAGTCTCACAGTTACGTTTTAGCTCAAGTTTCCTAAGTAGAACGTAATTTTTTCTTACGCTCTTCCCCCTCGATGCAGAGTCCGCACTTCCTTGATTCGAATCAGAGATTTTATCCCGTAGGAACTGCCACTCACGCTAAATAGTTCCTTTCGGAGACTTCTGTGAATTTCAGTAGCAGTGTAGATAGTAAACACGTGCAAGTACTGCGGTTTCAAAACCCTTGGATCTGCTCGGAATGAGAGTTGAACTTGGTAACCATTGTTCGTTAGACCTCCCCAATAAAATGGCATTGCATCGAGACTACTTCTAACGTTATGTTTTATTGATAACGCGAAGAGCTCGGAAAAGTTAAACCTTTTTTCGAAAAAAAAATAAAATTGCTCACTATTGAGAGAGTTCCTCGGTATTTCTCTTCCTCTCCAAGAGAATCCATCATCTCTTCTTATTACTAGAACGTTTCTACTCGGAAGCGGAGCTATCGATCGAATTCTCAATTTGTCTGAATTTAATCATAAGAGTTTCTGGAAACTCAGTTGAACATACATTTTTAATTTACTTCATGAAATCCATTCGAGTCTTTACATTGAAAAAGTTTTACTTCGATCATATATTGTCTCGACCTCAAGTGATGTTTCTTGAAAACCTTTTCTTATTTATTTTTTTTTAAAAATGCTAAAATTTTTTGGCAAATATGTTTGTTTTTTTAAAAATCGTAATACCTTTTTAACGTGAAAAAAATAGCTCACAAGTAAGTTATTGACCTACATAGGTAATTAGGAAAGTCACAGTAATCGTTAAAAAAAAGCACTTTCTCCTTCATCCGCTTGCATTTTCCCGGAAAACTGAATAACAGAGCGGGAAACCCGAGATCGATTTCCCATGTCCACTTGGTATCTACAAAAGGATATGAGATACATAAGTCACATCAACATAAAAATTACAATCTTTTTTCTAAAAAAATTTTCGCGCCCAGTAGAAACCGAGTTCGCTACCTAAACGAGTAAATAGAACTCTTTGAGTTAACAAACTTACAGCGACACTCTAAAAGTAATTTTAATTATAACACTCAAGGTAACCAATTTTGTTCATAACTCTATGAAATTGAATGAAATGATAGCTCCAAACAACAAACTTCACTCCAAATCCTTTTCTCCAAATAACAACGGCATGGACTTGGCTCCCGAGTGGATAGGCCTGAACGATAGCTGGATAGTATCCCTGTTGACCCTTTTCCTCTACAGCAGTGAGAATTTCGTCGAGAAGGCCAGCCTGGAGTATACATATTCATACATTGCTCACTAACAGTTGATTGATACCAAAGTAAAGAGTGTATCCATATTTTAATGAGCTTTCGAGCAGAAGACGGGTGTGCGGACGAGTTTACCATTAGACCATTTTAGACAACCATTTGGTTAACGGAGCAAGAACACGGTTATTCTGTCCATTGAAGATGTGTTCGGTAGTAAAGCGCTCACTCGTGAAGTGCTTTGCAGTGTGTGTCATTCCCCCAGTGCACGAGATCTGTCCCTTCAGGAACTCTTATTCACATCCGTGAGCTAAACCCCTATTGAGATTCTGTTTTGTTCGGTCACAGACGTTATTGACGACAAAATGTGAAGTTGCGGTTCGTGAACGCCCCTGTATTCGCTTTTCATTTGTACTTCCAACAGCCTCCTTCCTTTTCTTTTCTTTCCATACAGTGCTCGAAGCCATCTCAAGCAGCCTGACAATGTCATAATGGAAGTATCATGCATTCTGCGAAGGCAGAGCAGCAGCTTTTTCGGGAGGGGCAATCAAGATTACTACCAAAATGAACAATAATACACGAAAACTTGAAGTTTGAAAAGAAAAAAATTAGCTCTTTCGCACAACGCAAATTCGATTGCCTAATCATGGTGCAATTTTTTCACAAAAGAGCTGAGAAAATGCTTCCGTATTTAGGCTACACCCTACATATATTTAAAATTATCTATGGATCACGTTCCCAGCTCATGTTATCGTGTGGTTCACATTAAAATTATCTATGGATCACGTTCCCAGCTCATGTTATCGTGTGGTTCAGATTAAAATTATCTATGGATCACGTTCCCAGCTCATGTTATCGTGTGGTTCACATTAAAATTATCTATGGATCACGTTCCCAGCTCATGTTATCGTGTGGTTCACATTAAAATTATCTATGGATCACGTTCCCAGCTCATGTTATCGTGTGGTTCACATTAAAATTATCTATGGATCACGTTCCCAGCTCATGTTATCGTGTGGTTCACATTAAAATTATCTATGGATCACGTTCCCAGCTCATGTTATCGTGTGGTTCACATTAAAATTATCTATGGATCACGTTCCCAGCTCATGTTATCGTGTGGTTCACATTAAAATTATCTATGGATCACGTTCCCAGCTCATGTTATCGTGTGGTTCACATTAAAATTATCTATGGATCACGTTCCCAGCTCATGTTATCGTGTGGTTCACATTAAAATTATCTATGGATCACGTTCCCAGCTCATGTTATCGTGTGGTTCACATTAAAATTATCTATGGATCACGTTCCCAGCTCATGTTATCGTGTGGTTCACATTAAAATTCAAGTTCAAGCGCTTTATTCTCGATGTCATGGGACATGAAGCGCAATTATATCGAAGAGCTCCATCTGGTTCTCCGGACAGAAGAAGTATGAGAATGTTGACTGGAGTGTCGATCATGGTTTGGAAATTACGTCCTCAAGGTGTACAAAGCATACTAGTGACAGGAATCCTCCATTCTTGGCGATAGAAATGAAGAGTGAGAAGTGATTCGACCACTCTCAGCCACGACGAATGAAAAGATTCGTGTGGTACTCCTTCATAAATTTCAAAAACTCTTAGCTAGCCTTTTCTATCGAAAATGAACAATAATACACGAAAACATCAAGATTATCAATTCAAGCTCAACATTGTGTCGCCTTTGAGCTCATATAGTTTTTATACCTGGGAATAACACAAACCATTCATGCACCATGCAAATATGTTTGTATGCTCAAAAAATGAGATCGAAAGAGAAAACCGCGCTTACGTGCACGATGAAGTGTCGAACGTAGTCTGAGGAATGTCTCCCGACAACGTCGAAGAATGCACCTCTGGCGCAAATAGAAGTAGGCTCGATTCGTGCAGCCGTTCGGATCCGCATCATTTCCTGCCATGCAAAAAAAAGAGATATAGAGAGAAAGAGAGAGAGAGAGAGTGAGAGAGAGAGAAAGAAAGAAAAAAGTTAGGAGGAGAGAAAGATAAAAATACTTTCTATTTTCCTATTTCTTGTTTTTTGCGCTGTCTTTTTCACTCATACTTTTTTATCTCCTACATATCTCTTTCCTATCTATTTCCTCATTTTCTCCCCCTTTTCTTACGCTCCATCTTTTTGTAAATCTTTTTTCCTAATTTTTTTGTTTACCATCTCCTATTTGTTCACACTTCACAATAAGAGTTTTCTGATAAGGCTCTTTGAATGTTATATAATACTTCTGTCGCGCAGAAAAACAATCCGGTCTTGGTAGTGCAAGAGCAAGGTAAAAGAAAAACGACTTGATTTGATATCACCTCACGGACTAGCTTTTGTCAGTGAGAGTACAATAGTATCTCGTCTGATTTCGAAGTCTCTTACTCTCATCTTCATACTCGAAATGATATTCTTTGTTTCCAACCTGGAGCTTATCCATAGTTAGATTCAGTGCCACTTCGTGTCTACCAGAGCGCTGGTCTGCGTTGATGACATAGAATATATCCTTATCACTTTGGTATGAGCAGACAGAAGATGCAAGCAGGCCTTTCGGAGCCAGGCCTAGAATTTTACACTAGTCTTCGGAAACACTCGGTTCAAGATTTCAAAGAATATTTGAGAACTTCCGAATTCTGTTAAATCATTCTAAATTTTGAACTTAAAATTCCGATCGCATCTGAAAAAGTTAATCGAAGTATTTGAAAGACTTACTGGAACTAGAAAACAGAGAATAAATGTCATTTTCAAACATAATGGGAAAAAAGTTTAGAATAATAATTCTGGTTTTGATAAACACTATTCGAGCATTCTAGACAACGTTATTCCAAGTAGTACAATATTTCAAAAACTTCGTTTCATCAGTATGATAATAAAACAAGAGTGTTCCTGAAAGGGCTCTGAATTCACTGTTAGAGTTATCATCCTTACTGGCTCAATCATTGAAGAGATAGGTTGCATTATAGTAGCCCCAAACTCTTGGTTTCGGTTTTCATGCTTTGAGAAGTAAAATAGTCGTCACATTCCTTTCTATGCCACTCGTACTGCAACGACATAACTAAAATACAAAAACCTAATTGTGCGCTCCATTCTTCTTTTTCCCACCATACACACTAGAATTGCCCTAATCAGCTACCACTGCTCTAAGATGTTAGGCCTAAATCTCATCTCAGAGAATTGCACACTCTGCCTGTGTTTGATGTCTAAGACTTGAGCGAGACGCGGGAAAAAAAATGAAAACAAATATTTGAGTAAAAAGTTGCGAACCGGAAAGAGTTTCGCCCATAGCGTTTGGTGATATTCCAACGTACGAAACCGCATATTGACTTGCCGGTATGTCATAGAAAGAGGGGTGATTTACATCTTCACGCGATGGGAAAAGCTCGCTAGAGGCAACTTCGTAGGGCTCTGGAGACGATAAAGGCAGCAATCGTTGGGGAGCAATCCATGGTAAGAGGGTTGAAAGAACAACCAATGGATATCGCATTGTGGCTTCCTGAGTCATGACACTGATAAAATTACTTCGAAAAAGGATGCTCGAACAAATTTAACAATTTTAAAAATGCCGACATGAACGTTCATACTGGTCCTGAATAAATGGAAATTGGTGGAAAAGACGAAAAGATCACTATGAAATATTTGCAATGTATTTGGTTTCCTCGTACAGTAATGAGAAGAACCGACTGGGATCTTTTTGCCATCTTTTTGCGGGAACTACTATGTATATGATTTCCTGAAATATCAGGCACACAGATGGACAAACAAATCAATATTGAAAACTCGTGTACTTGCTCAGAAGTTATTTTAGAAATTTCAAATACAAAATTTTTGCAACCGCGAACTTGTGGAAAATTTTATTGATGGGAGATTCTTGAAAAATATAAAAAATTGCCACGCGGATGATGATTTCACACACGCATAATTTAAGTGAATATTGGGTTATGAATTCGGGAGCTTTCAAGAAGATATTCGAAGGACCTTATGATTGTACAGAGAACAGAGATTGGAAGAGAAGAAACGCAAAAACAAAGTAAATTAAGACAATTTTAAGTGAGAAAAAAAAGATGAATCTTTCCAGCTGTAGAGAACACGAGAGATACATAGTTTGACAGATTTTAAAAGAGAAAATATAAATAAATAAAAATTCAGAGAAAAAACCAAGAGAGACAGTAGAAAAAAATAAAAATATGGTGACAGATAGAGAAGAGAAACTCAAGAGGGTCTGAACATCAGACTTGAATGAGACTCGAATGAGACTCGAATGAACTCGAATGAAAATACATCAGATAGTAGGAAAAAACATAAGATAGGAAAAGATTGGAGAAACATACATATGATATAGATTCAAATGAAAACAATGAAGAATTTTTTTTTCATTTGTTGAAAAAAAAACTAGGCGATCTCTATTGAAAATCGGATGGTCAGCACGGAAATTTTGTTTCTACAGTTTTATTCTTACCATCTCTTTTCTTGTTTTATTTCGAAACTTTTCACCTTTGTCGTCCCCCTGGATCTCTATATTTCTTTATTTTTAATAGTTTTGTTTAGATTGCTACATTCTCAAATTTGTAATTTTTGAAGGTTGAGTACATACCTATAGAACATTTTCGCTAAGAGTAGTACAAATTGGATCAGCCGGTTAGTTTCTTTTTTTGAAGAGTATTCGAAGAAGAACATAGATTTAGCCATGAGAGTGTAATATAGAAGGAGTAAGAGAGCAAAGAAAAATTGGTAGGAAATGTTGTGAAAGCAGAGTGAAGACGAGAGCGAATAAACGAAATGAATGGAAAGGAGAAAATTGTTGGAGAAAGGTAGAAGATTGAGACAAGTTTATCGAATAATAATTTACCAAAAATGTTTGAGGTCAAAATTGAGTGGTTTCATGTGAATGACAAAACAAAAACAAAAATCTTCGCGAATTGAAAATTCAAGAGAAGTATGCAATGCTTCAGTGAAAAACATACGAAAACAAAACTCAAAAATTAACAAAGTAAGATAAAAAAAAAAAAGGGAGGGGTTAGTAAACTCCATCAAAACATTTGAAGATGAGAAGTATATAAAAAAGTTCTTTGAAAAAACAAGGGCGCGATTTTGAAGAGAGAATATATTAAGGTGATAAATAAACAGAGTTAGACAGAATAAGCAAGAAATAGTGAGAGAAATATTGTAGAAAAGTAAAAGATTGAGACAAGCTTATCGAGTTATAATAGAGGAAGATAGAAAAAAAAGGGAGCGGGGAAAAAATGAAAGCGAGTGTTGATTCTCAGAGACCAATGAAGTTCCGACATCATTGGAGCAGGTTCAGGTTTCAATATGACGGGGGATCTACTTGAATAACATTAATCTGAAGTATAGGTTGTTACACTCAATTTTTCATACAGTTTCAGCATAGAAAATTTTTTATTTCAAAATAATCACCAATTGGAAGAATAAACCTAACTCACAATGCCTCTCCATCAAGTTTGGACAGAAAACTAAGAACAAACACAAATTGCAAGTCTTTATCTTATTTTTTTTTGTTTTCTAGCTCCCTGTTTTTTAATAAGAAAGATTGCAGAAAATTTTTTTTTTATAATTTTAAATCTGGCAGAAAAAAATCTTGGAGTAAATTCATTCAAACGGTTGTATTCTTGAAATGTCAGATAGGTGTTTTTCCAGTCGTTGAAAAACAAAAAAAAGTTTATCGAGTAATACAGATGATGCTGAAGGGTTGAGGATAACCGCATTCTAAAAAAACAAGTTATTTTTTTCCCAGCGAAAGCTCATAGTCTGATGTTATCTAGTCTGATGTTATCTAGTCTGATGTTATCTAGTCTGATGTTATCTAGTCTGATGTTATCTAGTCTGATGTTATCTAGTCTGATGTTATCTAGTCTGATGTTATCTAGTCTGATGTTATCTAGTCTGATGTTATCTAGTCTGATGTTATCTATGTGCTTCTCTGGAGCGTTGGTTTTGCAAGAAAACAGTTAGACCTATGAATGTCTCAAGCAATTTCATTGATCCACAGTGAATAATTCTTTTCGAATATATGTTTTTTCGACCATACTCAAAAAGCGCGGTAGTGGTTGCTTTCTGGGTCACTACTAGTGTTTACAGCAGGATTAACAAGAGCAACATAAACATTGAATCGCTGGCATCATTATACAATCGTTTCTAAATAAAATAGTTTCACAACTAGTAAAAAAACACATTTTCGAGAAAATAGAAGAAAAACTAACTGTGTGGGCGAATTCAGGAATGGGAAACCTTGCCTTTGGAATAATGAAGCATGAGTCTAAGGAAGATGAAGGTTGAGAGGATTTAAAAATAGAAAGAAAATGATAGAGATAATTAAGAGCCGAGAGATGAAAGAGATACAAAGATAAAGTTTTAAATATAGCGGCGCGTTGAGAGATTGAACAGCAACAACAAAAAAAAAAACATGCAGAAGAGAATGAATAAAGTATGTTTAAAAAGTAGAAGTGAGACAAAGAAATTAATAAAAAGCGAAGGAAAAAAGATAGAGAGAAAAGAAAGAGAAAAATAGAGACAGAGCGAGCGAGGCAGAGAGAGAGAGAGAGAGAGAGAGCGAGAGAGAGAGAGAGAGAGAGAGAGAGAGAGAATAGATATAGGCAGAGTTAGAGTAAGAAAGATCTGAGAAGGAGAAGCTGACCTTGTACAGCGTGACCTGTAACCTCTTTATTCACTTTCCAAGCTCTTCACGTGTATAAAAGTTCCATTTTCTTGTTCCGTAACCCAATTATGTCATTTGATGCATTTCAAACTAAAAGGATCTCTGACCGTGATCGACTAACATTTTCTGAAGCGCGTTTCTACTGAGCCACACTAGTCTACTAGTGTTCTCAAATACTTTCAGGTGGTTATGCACTAGGATAATACTTCCATGCATAGAGCCTGCTGGATACAAGTGCAAGCAAGAGAACAAAACCTTTCGTTCCAGTTCGTAAAAGAGCCTTCGAACGTGAGGTTCAATAGCTCAGAGAGTAGAGCATTGTCTCAGAAGCGAATGGTGTGTAATCGGTACCCAAAAGACATCATCCGCAAGAATATGTAATAAGTATTGCTCATCCGACTGTTTACACATAAATACGTTTTTCGATAACTTTGTTTTTTTTCAAAGACAGACCCAGCTTTGTCCAGGGTGCGGCAAAAGTTCCCGTGGACAGTTTGTTTCCGATAAATACTTAATGGATTGAGCAAATCAAACAAATTTTTCATCAAAGTTTATTCAAATATTTTGGAATATAATTTCACTTCCAAATTTCGAACTGCCCTCCCTTCTCCTTGACACAGGCGCGGAGTCGCTTGTGGAAGGCACCCACCGTGTTGGACAGGTAAGCGACTTCAAGATCATCCCACTCCTTCTCTAGGGCTAGCTTAAGACTTCCAAAGTTCTTGTGGGGAGAAGGCCTTGCTCTCAAGGACCAATCACACAGAGAAGTCCAGGAAATTCAAATCATGCGAGTACGGAGGCCATTCGGCGGAGGTGATCATGGAGAGGAAATTGGTCTCGCATTGTGGGCGGGCGCAGAATCCTATTGGAACGCCCAATTGCTTCCCGCGAAGTGAGCCTGGCTCCAGAAATGTCGTTATGTCGTACTTCCTTAACGAGAATGCTTATTTTAAGGTAGTTATTGGCATTCACTTTGACTACCTGCACGACGAAAACGAGGTGAGTCTCACCAGTCGCGCAAATCCCGGCCCAGACCATGACAGAAGCGGGATGGCCCTTTCTCGAGACGTATCGGCCACTCTTATTGGCCTCGTTGAACGATTTCGACTAAATCCTATCGTTCTGGTGGTTGAAGGACTGCTCAATATTAAACAACCTCTCATCGGTTAAAAGAATATCCAAACAGTCCACTGGCTTGAACCGCTTTGATAGTTCAAGACATCTCCGAAGACGGGTCGCCTTAATCTGGTCCGTCAATGCTGGAGTCTTCTGCAGCTTGATGGGGAGAAGTCCCATGCGAGATTTGACGATTCCACGAACACACGAACACATTAAGCTCCTTTGCGACTTTTCTGAGACTCCGCTTGGGGTTGATATAACCTTTTTTTTGATGAATCTTGTCTCAGATGCTGTCTCAGTTGATGAATCATGTCTCAGATGCTTCTCACGTTGAAGGAAGTGGTCGCGGTCACTGGTCTGCCGCTCTTGTGAAGGTCATTACAACCATTCTCACGACAACGACGTATGGTGTCCTAAATGGTCCTGTGGGAAAGTTCGGTGATTCTGGCGATGTGCTTCTGAGTGTGTCCGGATTGGCTCAAGCGCAGAATACAGCATCGTTCAATGTCAGAGACCATTACCTAAGAACGAAAAGAGATATCACTCTGACTTTTCCAGGGTGTTTTTTTAACGTTACGACTAAGATACAAGCAAAAAATCACACGACCGCTTCAGCAAACAAAAAATATACAAAGGGACAAAGTCGTCCACGTGATCTTTCACCGCATCCTGTAATAGTTAAACCAAGCAGAAAACCTTAAAGATAATCGGTGAGACTCCGTCATGCGATATTGATGTGAGTATCATGATCTCATCACATGAACTCAATTGCTTGAAACACTGAATCAATCTACAAAGATACTGCAGCTCACAATTTTTTTTAATAGAGTTTGAGAAAACGACAAGCTCTAATCAAACAACTGATTGAATTAGAAATTTATGTCCCAAATAGCATTACTGTGATTTCCAACAACGACAAACTACGGAATATTTTTCATCCTTCAGATGTGTTTGCCCTGCAGAATCTGAAGGTGGCTGCGATGGAGAACTGGGGTCTTATCATTTGCCTACAGAAGTTTGTCGTTTACAATCCAAACATCTACACAGTTAGCGAGCGACGACAGGTGACGGATCTGCTCGCACACGAGATCGCACATATGGTCTGATTGTTTGTTGTTGTGCCCCTTAGGAAGCATTTTAATTAAAGAACATCACTTTTTTGAAATTTAAAACGTTACTTAATGAATAGTAAATCAAATTTTGGAAAAAATATTTATGAATAGTTGATATTACTGATAAATTAAGGTCGAATGGTTATGAAATCATCTGCTGGTTCTATATCTTTTTGTTTACAACGTTACAAGAAGTTCTACTAAAAAACATTGACCTCTGACAATATTCATAGCAACGCATTGTTCTCAAGAAGAATGGGTACATGAAAAAAACTCGGATATGCTTTGCTGTTTGATGCTCTTATGTGCAAAAAAACAACACTCTAAAATAGATAAACAGTATGCGATGTTTAATAAGCTCGGAATTTAAAAGTTCGAGCTGAAGACGCTGATGACTATTACAACTGATTGAAGGCTCGAGTCTCCGTCTTGCGATAATACTTCGATAACTCTGACTCCTGGTTGAAAAGTCTGTTTTTTTCATAGGAATAGAGCCTTAGTAACTGCGAATGCTTTCCTAATACTTTATTTCAAAGGTACGGTGTATTAATATTACTGTTATGTTATGTCTTCGGTCTCAGTGGTACGGCAATTTCGTGACTATGAAGTGGTGGAACAATCTTTGGCTGAATGAAGGATTCGCGACTATGATAACATCCAAAGCCGCCGATGCTCTCGAGAATGTCACTGTTCGTAATGTTGGTTTTTCATTAATGAATTTAAATGGCGTAATTTGCATAACTATCATTAGAAAGTAGCTAAGAAGGGTTTATACAAATTCGATTCGGCTTGAACGCTCATTATATGCTCAGGTGCATAGAGAAACAAGTTCAAATCGGCGTAGCCACAGGGGAGAAGTGTTGGGGTGGTTTGGTATTCTTGTAGCTTCGTAATGATCTGTTTAGGCTAGGAATCAAGTATAAACTGGCCTATTTTTGAAATGAAAGAACGATTAAGAAGTAGAAATTCGACTGTTAGAAGTAGAAAAGACACATCTTGAAAAGAAACATCATAGGATTCTGTTGAGAATATATTAGTGGGGTTCAGTTTCTTTGAAACTTGATTTGTAAAAAAACGATGAACTTCTTAAAAATCATGAGGTGGAAAACCAATAAAAAACCTTTTCAAATTTGTTTAAAATACCGAATTTAATATAGAGGAGATTCTTTTAAAAACTTGTATGTTCTTTTAAAAATCTTGAATATGATACCCCATATGACGTCCTGTGTCGAAGTAGCTGCAAATATATTGCAGAATTAGTCAACGTTCCAGGATGAGTCCACAGTGGAAAGCAATGCAAAGGCTCTGAGAGTGGACCAAGTCACAGAAAAGACGAACCCCATCTCCATCAGGGCGAATCTTATCATCGACCCTAGTAAACAGTTCAACCACATCTCCTACAAAAAGGTTTCGATCTTCGACACTCATTTAACTGCAAAGTGCGAGTTGCAAAATTGAATAGAAGACAAAAAAATACGTAGAAGTGAGCAATTAAAATTTTGTTTAGCATCAGGTTTGAAGAATCGAAAGCCATGATAACCTTAGAAATAATATGGAATGTAAGCCCACGATGACAGAATTAAAATTGAATCATACCAAGAATCCAAACTCATGTGAAAATTGCGAACATTTTAAACTTAAAAAAGAGATCTTTACGTAAAAGAAAAAAGTTAAGATATTTTCTACGTGAAGTGCGGAGAGCTTCAATTCTCCACAATGTACATAGTGGCCCATGTATTCGGCAACTAAACTTTCGGCGTTTATAATTCGATTTATAATGCACACTGAGCTCCAATTTTTACATATGTTTTTTCACATGTGTTTTTATTACAAAAATTGCATTTCAATTGATTGATTATCAAAAGAATGGTGGCCGCTCATAGAGTACGCTCTATCATTGTGGACTTGCACAAACTTGGTGCTAAAGAAAATCAAATAGAATGATTTTTCGACCCAATGTTTTCATTAATGTGAGCTAACAAATGTACATATTTAAACACTCTTGCTCACTTATTCACTGAGATACACGTTTGTAAACGCGTTGTCGAATACATGGGCTACCCTGTAGATACACAAAAATAACATTGACATGTATAATTCAGAAGTTCAACCTGACTTCATAAATACTATTTTTTCATCGCAACTCCAGGCGGCTGCCATTCTGCGTATGGTTGAGCAAATCGTTTCTCCAGAAGTCTTCACAGAAGGACTTAGACGCTTCCTCAAACGGTTCGCCTACTCCAATGCAGATCACGAGGACATGCTGAGGGTGCTGACTGAGTGAGTGATTCTGACTCATCCTCTTCTTTATCACCTCCTCAGGAATCAATTCATTGGCTATGAGAAAAAAGAAACCTTTCCAGCCCTCTCTCTCTGTATATCTCTTTTTATCTTCTTTGTGTCAGTGAAAAGATGCGGTGTGGTTTCGTGCAAAGAGTTCGGACGTTTCGCTTTATTTAAAGAATCATCAGCGATATTCAATTACCCTAAAGCAGAACGAAATTGGTAAAAACAAAGAAAGAAAGCGTATCTCACAGGAAAGTACTATTCGTACCACGTCTTCTGTAAGTTCATCCGAGTTTCGCACAGAATCAAGAGCAAACGCTCTGTCTATCCTCTCTCAAACTGGTTATACTGTGTCTGGAAAAACTCAAATCTCTAAGACATAGCAACCGAAAGTGCGAAATAAGGGCACAATAATTTTTACTATTCTTCAAATCTCAGACGCCTTTACTAAGGACATACGTAGAGCCATGCATGATGCTGATCTTGAAAACATCGAAATTGTTGAGAAGACTTCTCTAGGAAAAATTCTTAGCCGCAATCGGTCTCATGATAATGTCTGTTCCAAACCTAGATTTTGTATTTTCTGCCCTAATGGGGAAATTTGCATCTGTAACACTTCAGGTTGTATTTATAAGATTTCATGTGCATGTGGTAGCTTCTCTATAGGACAAACTGACCGACCAGTTTACATGAGGGCCTCCGAGCATTCTCGAGTGAGTAACAACCCCTATGCTCCATCCTATATCTCGAATGTATTTGCTCAACATGCTGTTCTCAAACATTCTGGCTCAAAGATGACTCTATCCGGTGCTATACTCCAAGTTGAACCGAATATTGTTCGCCGACGTCTAATCCAAGCCCTTCTTATAAAAACCAATGATCCCGACCTGAACAACCGAAATAAACTCGCTAAAGAAATGATTCAACTAGCTCTTATCTCTCTATCCAGTCTTTGAATTATTTCGCTTTGTAACGCTAGATTTACCATATTTCTCTTCATTATCTCACTAAAAATCGTTTTATCTTCTTTAGGAGTTTTTCTCTCTTGTGTTGAGATAACTTTCATGTGAATTATGCTTTTTTCGCTTTGTTTTTACCCATTTCGTTCTGCTATAAGGTAATTGCATATCGCTGATGATTCTTTAAACAAAGCGAAACGTCCGAACTCTTTGCACGAAACCACACCGCATCTCTTCACTGGCACGACAAAGACTTTCACTGTCTAATTAACCTCCACAATGCACGTCACTCAGTACTCAAATGTCATATTTCTTTCTCTCTCTATCTCTCTCTATCTTTCTCTCTCTCTCTCTAATCCTCTCTACCTCTCTCTCTATCTCCCTTTCTCTTTCTCTCTTTGACTTGTCCTCTTTGAATATCTCTCTATTTTGTTTTCTCCTTTTTCTCATCTCAACTTTTCTCAATCTGTCTCTTTCTCTTTCTGTTCTCTCGCTCTCTAACAAAGTCTGATTTCCCTCTTCCATTATCATAATTACTTTCCTGATTCTGTTCGATTTCTTGAATTTGATCTCTATCGGGGAATTTCGAATCTCTGATTTACTCAACAACTAACTCATTAATGATGACTATTAACTGATGACTAACTTATGACTATTAACAGAGCATATAACCAGGCGGAAAGAAGCAGTGTGACAGGGCAGAATTTCACACTTTCTGAAGTAATCGAGACATGGATATACCAGAAGGTGTACATTTCTTATTTACTAAACCATCGGTTTTCTTAATCGAATTACCCTTTCTCAGTAGCAGAAAGGTAAAATTGTTTAGAAGTTAATTTTTTATATGTAGTAAAGTTCAGCTTAAAATATGATTATATAAAATATATTATATAAAATGACTCTATAAAATGCTTCGGTTTATAAAAAATTTCTGACTAATAAAACGTGTAACATGCTCTAAATTTTAAGTCTCGTTTAACATAACAAATCATTCGCATCTTTACTTCTGAGAAAATATATGAATCTTGGTAGCTTTGAAAAATTGTTTTCAAAAATGTTTATAACGGTTTATATCGTTGCAAAATGTTTCATTTCAGGGGTTCCCTCTTCTCGTAGTGAAAGCCTCTGATGTTCCGGGTTGTGTACACGTTTCTCAGCAGTTTTTCAAAGTTGGAAATTGGTATTGACTATAAAACAGGGAGTCGTATCTTTGTGAAATCAGTTTGGATCTGATAGTCCAAGATTCATTCTGATCGCATGGTTATTGAAAAAGACACATTTTAGCTAGAAAATGGGCAAGTTCGTGGCTAATCAAACGCTTTTACCGACTAAATGAAGTTATAATTTGTTTAGTAACTTAGTTAGCTATAGGTCAGTCTGAATACGATGGAACTCGACAGTTCTAAAAAAAAATTCTCGATCTAAAAATTTCCATAACTACTCATAAATTGTTCCCAACCAACAAAACTTAATGAAAGCTTTTTTTCTAAATTAGTTGCTGCACTTAGATATCCTCTCGCCGCACAGACAGTGACAACAATCAATGGAAGATCCCTCTCTTCTTACGACATTCAGCTCTTCAAACTCCCGTCGTGCGATGGCTGTTAGAGAACCAAACGAGTCAGTTCGATGATAATCACTCAAACAGTTCCTTAGAATTTCTACTTCGTGACTCAGGACGAAGAAAGTCCTTCAGTTCCTCGAAGTTTGCAGTTGAAGTGGATCTCAGTGAGGATGTTGTGATTGACCGCGATGCGCGTTCCTACATCCGAGTGATCTACGACACGCCAACTTACAAGCGGATCGTTCACACGCTGAAGCATGACAAAGCCCGCATACCAGTCTCAACAATGTTGGTACAGCCTTTATGTCTTAGTCCTTACGTCAGATTAACTCTCTAAGTTTCCAAATCATAACACTGAATTATAACAGGATGTCATGAAAGTACAATGAACCTCTGTTTTTGAACGATAATTTAATATAAACGATGTGTTGATTTGTGAACAGCTATTTGAGATATGATTCAACAAACGCCGCAGAGGCAAAATTAAGCGCAGTTGTTTCTCTTTTTGTCTGACCCTCGCGAGCGTGTTACACAACAACTTGTAAAACTATGTATTTGCACATAGCTCTTTTGAATCCAAAAATAACGCAGTTGAGAACATGAAAGGAGAGAAATCTGCTAAGGTGTAATAGTACTTTGTGCTCAGCGTTATGTAATAGGTCTCAGCGCTATGTAATAGGTCTCAGCGTTATTTAATAGGTCTCAGCGTTATGTAATAGGTCTCAGCATTATATAATAGGTCTCAAGTTTCATTTAAACCCCAGAAAAATTCACCCTAACCCAGGAGTTGAGTGAAGAGCTTGCATTGATTTATTTTCACTCAACTATTTACTTTCATACGCACTATCACTATTCCAGTAATAAGACCCTAGTTTCACAATGTTAGGTTTTTGTGTTGGTATCTATCTCGTGGGACCACGTACTCTGCCTTTTCAAAAACACGGTCTTAAACAAACTACTAAACTTTGAAAAAAACACTGTGTTATAATACTGCGATAATAGCAAAATATAAAAACGTAGTAAACTTGAAGTTCCCATAATCTTTGCGGGAAACGCTCTTTTTGATGATGTTGCACGACTGTAAAACTTTTGACAGTTGCGATAGCGTGTATGACTAGATCTTTTACAGGACTCGTTTGGTAGACGACTGCTTCGCCTTTTCGGAATTCGGCCAGATCTCTTATGACATCCTCTTTCGTATGGTACTTCACATCAGCAAAGCAGTTCGTTACAGTTCAAATACAGATAACAAACACTCACTCAGAGAGCACCAAAGTCTGTCTGACCAGGGGCGAAACAGACTTTGGTACATTACTTAGCAGGTTTCTTGTATAGACTTAATGAACCATTCCAAACAATTTTTATATGTTCCTACTGTGTTGCCTTCGGGTTCGAAAAGTTAACCAAACTTCTGATAATGACCTTGATGAAAGGAGGATTTAAGAAGAGCGAAATACAAAACACTAGTTTTGTCATATAATACTGTAATTATGATTAAAAATTTAGTTTTAACCAAAGTGTTCAAGGTCGCCTACACTCCAATGCTCATCTTCAACGCACATCTTGAAGCGTTGCGGTATAAATTGGTCGTTTCCCCTCACTACAACCTCCTGAATGTAAGAGCGCAATTATACGGGCATGAAAAGAATAGTTCCTCTTAGAGAGAAAGAAAAGAAAGAGAGATGAAAGGAAAAAAGAGAAGGAAAGTTCGAGAGAAATAGAGTGAGAAAGAAGTAAATGAATCAGTTTACAGAAGATACATCTAACTCGAAGACTTTAACATTAGCCTACAACTGTTTTCCTCCAGGAAAAGGCCGTGATACTAAATGTTGATTCAGAAAAAAAGAATTTAGCTTTAAAAAACTTTTAATTATTTTTTGAATTTTGACCAAATTCAACGAATTCGCCAAAACTCATCTGAAACAATTTTTAGTCGAAGTGATAATTGGTGATCGTCTGTTATATATTCAATGAGCTCCCAAATGAAGTTCTCGAAACTTCATCTCAACTCATGCTTTTATTTCAATATAGTTATGGTCAAAAAACCAATTTCTATATGATTTTGATCGATACTGTATATATGAAGATGAACCTGAGTGAATCATCAACACACAACAATACAACTGTTCACATACATATATTGCAGTTCTCACCTGTTTCAATTTATAAAACTCTCAGATCAGAAACTGAGCGAAAAGCTAAGACCAAGTTTTTATTCCTAAAATATAAAATCGTACAAATTTTTTGACAAAAAGGCTGAAACAATTTCAGTAAACTCCTGTTCATAGCAGATGAATATGTATGCATGTACATACATATTATTGGGAAGAAGAATAATGAGGAATATAGCAGTAAGATTACACAAATTACAGTTTTAAGCTGATCAGAAGAGTCTGTACATACTTTCACTCTTACATGAAAGTTATGAACGTATATATGTGTATCAAGAGTTATATACGTATATATACTTTCGACTTCGTTCAACATTTCAGGAGTTTGTGATCCGAGTTTTCGAGCCCGTTTTGGAGCAAGCCATCAGCGACAATACGGAAAACCTCACTCTGTATCAAGAGTAAGTATTTTATTTATGTTGTTCAACTCAGTTATGCATTCAAATTCATAATCGTTAGAGACGGAACAAACAAAAAAGGAAGAAAAAACAACCGTCGGTAATTGAAATAATATCACTGTGGAAATGACGTCCAAAATTTTTTTAGGTTTGAATTATTGAATTTTAAAAAAAAACATTTTAAGGAAGAAAAAATTAGAATAGGTGATTAAAATAATGTTTTTAGTACATTTTGCGTACTCGATACAAATTCATTTGAATCGGAAACGCGACAATCCTTGTTTCCAGATCAAGGTATCCGATTCAGTATTTGAAAATGGCAGTCCAAAAACCAATACCCCGTCTAGTTTATTTTAATGTTGAAACAATTCAAGTATGAAAAAACACAAGACGATTTGCTTTTTCCAAAAATTATCTGGTTTAAGGTTATCAAAATATAAAATAAATAAAATAATTTCATAAAATGAAGTTAACTTTTTTCATCGCTCTAGCTCCCTCCGTGAGCTGGCGTTGATGCGCTTATGCTTGGCTAGAGAAACGAGGTGCCTCAACTTCACTATGGCTCGATTCGAACGCATGAAGAAGTCCTGCAAAGAGCAACTTCTAAGCGATCACTCTTGTAACGAGTTAGTTCTTGATAGAGATAAGAAAAAGACAAAAGTCCCTGTGTCTGCTTCTTTTCCTATCTACCTTTTGATTTCCCACTGGCCCTTCTTTTTTTCTTGTTCTATATTGGTCTCCTTCTAACTCTCTCTCGTTTTTTTCTTTCTTTTCTCCTGATTCTTTCCTCTTCAATTCTATCAACAGAACCTTTTTTACTTGCAGTGTGCCAGTATATTTGCGACAGCCAGTCTACGCTGCCGCAGCGTTGCTTGGCGATCGCAATGACTTGCAGTTTCTGGTGCAAAAGTGGAAAAAGGAGATCTATGCGGGAGAGAGGGATCGTATCTGGAATGGACTCATCGCGACCTCTGACAAAGAGACAACACACGAGTTTGTCTAAATAGCTTAAAACTTTCTATGAATAAACGGAGTCTAAATAATCTATGAATAACTGTCTAAATAATCTCTAACAATTTATCCTTATTTTCTTCTCTGTTAATGTTGAGGATTAAAAGTTAAATCTTATGGACTTAATCAAAACATAAAGTTTGGGCATATTTATTCTCTTTGAAAAAATAATCAACTATTTTTGGAAAAGAACACTATTTTCTATACTAAAAAAATCAATATACAATAATGATCTTCGAGGGACTCCACTAATAACAAGTTCATTCCTGTACGACTACCCATAACTGAAAAGTTTCCGATTCAAAGTCTCAAAAAATGTAGCTTAACGATTTTTTTTCCAGTAGCAAGTTTTCATGTCATGAACTCAGTTTGTTTTTCAAATTCATTATGTTTATCGCGATGTAATCTCCGTTGCAAAGACAGGGAAATAATGGAGAAAACGTCTTTGCAGGATTTTAATGGAAATGATGATAAGGAGACGATCGCGAGAAGATTTGCGCACCCGATGCATTGAGTATACGCGGTTCGCTTTCAAAATTAGACTCAAAAGTTTTTTCGCTGTGGTTCAGTGGATCTTCCATGCCATAAGCTTCGTAAACACTGAGAATAGCCCGTGTAGTTTAAAGTTGTTGATCCGATTGAATTTCTTTCTAACTCAACGTCAATTTTCTAGAATCATGCGCATAAGATTGAGAGAAAATTTGCCCTGCAGATACAGTTTCACAAAATATTCAACAGTGTGAAAATTTCTCTTCAGTATGAGTCATCGTAACCCTCACTTGCGTTCATTTGTCGTGGAGAATCTCGATCTTATCATCGAAACGTCAGTGCTCAAGATACTTATTACAATCTAGTACTTGAAATGATTTGTTTTGATATTTCTTCAAGATTCAGCTCAGAAATTTCTAAGACTGTTTACAATAGTTTTTGTCCATGACTATTTATACTCACCAAGTATGAGATGTATGACTCGGATGCATTTAGAGAAATGCATACCTTTCAGCAAAGCAAAAAATTAAGGCTATTTGTAAGATATCTTTAGGTTCAGAGACTCAAAATTGTAACACTAGTTTTTTTTTAAAAGTTAGCAGAATAAGTCGGATAGGCAAAAAAGTTTAATACTTTCAGACTAACAACGGGACGGAGTTTGAAAACATGAAAATTAAAAATAGTTTTTTGGTTAACTATTTTAACGTAAACTATGTTATGGTTATGGTTAATGTTATGGTTATGGTTAACTGTTATGTTATGTTTGTTATGTTATGGTTATGGTTAACTATGTTAACTATGGTTATTGGTTATGGTTTTTTGGTTATATTCTCTGTCCCAAGACGATGGTTTTCTTAGACTCTCTCTAAAATTATAAGAAGAAAAAACTCAAAACCTTTTTAGTTTTCTTGAAGAAAATTCGAGTGCGCAAAATCAATACTATTTTCACTCTCATTGATTGGCAGATCTGCGCAGTTGATAAATGCGATGGAGAAAGCCTTAAAGGTGTAACACTAAAATTTTCTACGCTGATTTTGCTTAGAAGCAAAAAAAGGTTCCATGCTTTTATAAGGGGGTTTCGAAATCAACCGACCGAGCACCAGCAGCTTCTCAATTGTACGAAAAAATTTCACTGAATGAACTGGTACAGATCTGAACACGCAGCAAAAAGTAGCTGTTAAAATAGTTCTGAAATGAAAGATTTACAGAGCGCTCGATGTTTTTTATGGATATTTTGTGTAAAATTTGTTTTCTAACATCTACTGAGTAAATAGGCAGGTTCTGAGCGAAAAAGTATTTCGAGAAATAGAATACCTCCACGGAGGAAAAAAAATTCACTTTTTCTACGGGTAAAGTTTCAAAAACCAGGTTTCTTCGAAAGTTAAATTGTGGAGAACTAGGAGAATGGCAAATTTCATACATTTTAAAAGTTAGGTTCCCGTTCTTTAGCTACAAATCCGTCGAAAACTACATGAAGCTCATCCTGCTGTGCTTTTCTCGAACTTTCCACGACTTGCAAGACATGGAAGTGGTTCGTTACTAAATTAACTATTTTTTTCAAGTTCAGTTCGTAGTTTCATGCTCCCTTATAGTCTCCAATGTATCCTCACAGTCATGAAAAAACAGAGATCAAGCAGAGAAGAAAGTCGAAAGCCAAAGAAAAATATGGTTCTATAAGAAAGATGATAAAAGGAAGAGTTCAAATCTAATTTTGTACGGGAAAAAAAGAGAATATTGCGGAGCGAAAGAGAATAAAGATATCACAAATTGTAGGAATGAAGAGCGAGTACGATTATTTGTGATAAAATAATGTTTTTTTCTGCCCAAGTGAAAGAAATATCAAAACTTTTAAATGGGCAAAAAGTACCAGAGAAGTTCAAAAAGGATGGGAGAAGAAAAAAAGAGGAAAAAATTGAAAAGTTTGAATATTTGCTGCGGTTACTAACTCTTCAGGAAATGAATTTTATTACTTACCAGTTTTTATGTTTCCATCACTAATTCAACTTCCTGCATCTTTTCCTCTTTTTCTAAATATTACTGTCTCCTCTTTTCTCACTCACTCCCCCCTCTCTATCTCTTTCCCTCTCCCTCTCTATTTCTCTCTCTCTCTCTTTCTCTCACTTTCCGTTTCTCTTCTCCTCTCCTACTCTTTTTCTTCCGCTCTCTCACTACCCTGTTCTGTTTCTCACACTTTTCTCTCGTTTTTTTCTCGCCTTCTCCAACTTTTCTGTTCATAAGTTTTGAACCTAATCCACTCTTCCTTCTCTTCATGCCATGATATAGTTCAAACTCTAATCATAATGAGTTTATCCGCTTTTTCGTTCCGCAGTTCAGTCTCTGCAAGAAAGATGCAGAAGTAGAGTGTAGTGGTGGATGCCTCGACTGCTCCTAAACTGCGATGAATGCTACTGCAGGACTCCTAGTAAAATAATAAAAAGCTTTTCGGAGGCAGCCAAAGAATGCTAGCAGAAAACTACTTTCTCGACCAGAACTCAATCTTTTCGAACTTTACATAGAATACAGACAAAAAATATCAGAATGCGAAGAATAGGAAAGTCGTGACTGCTCTACGTCTAGCTTTTCCAGAAAGCATCAGACGCCTCACTTCTTTCTCTATTTTACGTCTTTCTTTTCTCTTTTTGTGACCCATTTGTTATCGCTTTTTTTATTTGTTCCTCTCTCTGTTTCCCTCTTCATATCTCTTTTCCTGTCTATCTCTGCCTCCCTGTCTTTTTTCTTCCTTTTCCCGAAGTTTTTTGAATTCTTTCGCTCTCTATTAGATAAACTTTCTCTTCTGTTCCTATATAACTCTTTCTTTACTTCTTCCTCTCTCTCACATTATTCCCTATATTTTTGGCTTCTTTTAGTGTTTTCTTCGAGTTTTTTGGGAATTTTTTTCGTGCTTTCAATGGCAAAGAGCAACTAGCTCTATAAGCCTCAACCTGGCAACCCTTCATCGCAACTGTTGCTCACCAAACATGTTTAACTTGGCTGAATACCCAATCCATTTTGAGAGAAAAGATGATGTGCTCATCAATTAGGCCTTTTCCTTTTTCCCATGAACGGGTTTAAAGAATCAATGATTTATTCCGCTAATTTGGTTTACTCCATTTCAAAAAGCGTGAATTTACTTATCTATTTGATTTTCCATATCCTCATTTGTATTGGCCCTAAATTCGTGCTATCCTCTCCCATATGTTCACTGTGGTTATATTACTGTGCATTAAATAATTGAAGACAGCTTCTCAGTAATCAAAGTCTCAAGTAAAGTGGTTGAAGTCAACATAATGTGATAGAGCTGAAGTTGTGAGCTTCATGATTACTGTACTTGAGTATGATGTTGCGTTGTTGTGAAATCAGAAGGCAGTGAATTGATTAGTCCAATCCTCTTCAAACTAAATGTATTGATTAGTTCAATCCTCTTCAAACTAAAGGTATTGATTATGTAGTTCAATCCTCTTCAAACTAAAGGTATATCTCCGTTTAAATACAAGAATGTTTTCAGAGACATTTACATGTGTCTTTTGGAAACTGTACAAAAGCAAAGAGCATATTTCTGGAGAGGAAAAAAACATTCTTAATAGGATAGGTATAATGAAAAAACGAATAAATGTGAGCAGTATAAATAAACAAAAAACAGAAAGTCATGGTCTCAAAGAGAAAGAGAATTATGAAGAGGAAGCATAGGAATTTATTAGCTGTTTGATCAAAAATGATTGTAAGAGATAATCAAATTGTTTGATTAAAAAAGAATTCCATTGAAATTTTCTTTTTCCAAAATGTTTTTTTTTTTTATGCTACTCGCATGTACCTTTTTTTTACAAAAATGATTGAGAAAACTGCTTTACTTTTGAAAATCATGAAAGCCAGTGAAAAACGATGCCTTCCACGAGAAAATTGTTTTTTTCCAAGTAAACATTCTATGTAATCCGAATAAAATGAGAAGTTTTCTGAGAAATTGTTTTTGAATATTCCTGCATCCTATAGCAAAACAAAAATCGTAGTATTGAACCATAGATTCATTCATTCTTTATTTCCATGTACATGTGTATGTTTAACGTGCAATCGAAATATAAAAACAATATAACATGGATTTTTATATATGATAAAATTAAGAAATGAAAAAGAAGAAGAAAATGAAAAAGAAGAAGAGAAATGAAAAAGAAGAAGTAAGAAAAAGAAGAAGTAGATCGTCAAAGAACATATCTCAAAAAGTTCAACTGGAATGTAACATAAAACAAAAGGTGAAACATAAAAGAGCCCGTGACTGCATTTGTTTGATAGAGCACTATATCAGTCTAGCAGCTCTACAGTCTCAATTTTCCCGAACTGACCGAGAAAAAAACCTTCATTTTTCAAATCGGGTCTTGTGATTAACGGTTTAAGGGTCCTGATCTCTCTTCAGAGCACAAATATGTGAATTGGGCGCAAGTATGTGAGTGCTTAATGATCAGTAAAAGCAATAATAAGATAAACTGAAACTTCCTTCCTAACAAATCAATAACGGTACAGCTCTCTTCACGAATACTATTCTTGCTGACTTCAATTAACTTCTTAACAAATCAATAACGGTACAGCTCTCTTCACGAATACTATTCTTGCTGACTTCAATTAACTTCTTAACAAATCAATAACGGTACAGCTCTCTTCACGAATACTATTCTTGCTGACTTCAATTAACTTCTTAACAAATCAATAACGGTACAGCTCTCTTCACGAATACTATTCTTGCTGACTTCAATTAACTTCTTAACAAATCAATAACGGTACAGCTCTCTTCACGAATACTATTCTTGCTGACTTCAATTAACTTCTTAACAAATCAATAACGGTACAGCTCTCTTCACGAATACTATTCTTGCTGACTTCAATTAACTTCTTAACAAATCAATGACGGTACAGCTCTCTTCACGAATACTATTCTTGCTGACTTCAATTAACTTCTTAACAAATCAATAACGGTACAGCTCTCTTCACGAATACTATTCTTGCTGACTTCAATTAACTTCTTAACAAATCAATAACGGTACAGCTCTCTTCACGAATACTATTCTTGCTGACTTCAATTAACTTCTTAACAAATCAATAACGGTACAGCTCTCTTCACGAATACTATTCTTGCTGACTTCAATTAACTTCTTAACAAATCAATAACGGTACAGCTCTCTTCACGAATACTATTCTTGCTGACTTCAATTAACTTCTTAACAAATCAATAACGGTACAGCTCTCTTCACGAATACTATTCTTGCTGACTTCAATTAACTTCTTAACAAATCAATAACGGTACAGCTCTCTTCACGAATACTATTCTTGCTGACTTCAATTAACTTCTTAACAAATCAATAACGGTACAGCTCTCTTCACGAATATTATTCTTGTTGACTTAAATTAAATTTTTAAAAAAATAAATAACGGTACAGCTCTCTTCACGAATACTATTCTTGCTGACTTCAATTAACTTCTTAACAAATCAATAACGGTACAGCTCTCTTCACGAATACTATTCTTGCTGACTTCAATTAACTTCTTAACAAATCAATAACGGTACAGCTCTCTTCACGAATACTATTCTTGCTGACTTCAATTAACTTCTTAACAAATCAATAACGGTACAGCTCTCTTCACGAATACTATTCTTGCTGACTTCAATTAACTTCTTAACAAATCAATAACGGTACAGCTCTCTTCACGAATACTATTCTTGCTGACTTCAATTAACTTCTTAACAAATCAATAACGGTACAGCTCTCTTCACGAATACTATTCTTGCTGACTTCAATTAACTTCTTAACAAATCAATAACGGTACAGCTCTCTTCACGAATACTATTCTTGCTGACTTCAATTAACTTCTTAACAAATCAATAACGGTACAGCTCTCTTCACGAATACTATTCTTGCTGACTTCAATTAACTTCTTAACAAATCAATAACGGTACAGCTCTCTTCACGAATACTATTCTTGCTGACTTCAATTAACTTCTTAACAAATCAATAACGGTACAGCTCTCTTCACGAATACTATTCTTGCTGACTTCAATTAACTTCTTAACAAATCAATAACGGTACAGCTCTCTTCACGAATACTATTCTTGCTGACTTCAATTAACTTCTTAACAAATCAATGACGGTACAGCTCTCTTCACGAATACTATTCTTGCTGACTTCAATTAACTTCTTAACAAATCAATAACGGTACAGCTCTCTTCACGAATACTATTCTTGCTGACTTCAATTAACTTCTTAACAAATCAATAACGGTACAGCTCTCTTCACGAATACTATTCTTGCTGACTTCAATTAACTTCTTAACAAATCAATAACGGTACAGCTCTCTTCACGAATACTATTCTTGCTGACTTCAATTAACTTCTTAACAAATCAATAACGGTACAGCTCTCTTCACGAATACTATTCTTGCTGACTTCAATTAACTTCTTAACAAATCAATAACGGTACAGCTCTCTTCACGAATATTATTCTTGTTGACTTAAATTAAATTTTTAAAAAAATAAATAACGGTACAGCTCTCTTCACGAATACTATTCTTGCTGACTTCAATTAACTTCTTAACAAATCAATAACGGTACAGCTCTCTTCACGAATACTATTCTTGCTGACTTCAATTAACTTCTTAACAAATCAATAACGGTACAGCTCTCTTCACGAATACTATTCTTGCTGACTTCAATTAACTTCTTAACAAATCAATAACGGTACAGCTCTCTTCACGAATACTATTCTTGCTGACTTCAATTAACTTCTTAACAAATCAATAACGGTACAGCTCTCTTCACGAATACTATTCTTGCTGACTTCAATTAACTTCTTAACAAATCAATAACGGTACAGCTCTCTTCACGAATACTATTCTTGCTGACTTCAATTAACTTCTTAACAAATCAATAACGGTACAGCTCTCTTCACGAATACTATTCTTGCTGACTTCAATTAACTTCTTAACAAATCAATAACGGTACAGCTCTCTTCACGAATACTATTCTTGCTGACTTCAATTAACTTCTTAACAAATCAATAACGGTACAGCTCTCTTCACGAATACTATTCTTGCTGACTTCAATTAACTTCTTAACAAATCAATAACGGTACAGCTCTCTTCACGAATACTATTCTTGCTGACTTCAATTAACTTCTTAACAAATCAATAACGGTACAGCTCTCTTCACGAATACTATTCTTGCTGACTTCAATTAACTTCTTAACAAATCAATAACGGTACAGCTCTCTTCACGAATACTATTCTTGCTGACTTCAATTAACTTCTTAACAAATCAATAACGGTACAGCTCTCTTCACGAATACTATTCTTGCTGACTTCAATTAACTTCTTAACAAATCAATGACGGTACAGCTCTCTTCACGAATACTATTCTTGCTGACTTCAATTAACTTCTTAACAAATCAATAACGGTACAGCTCTCTTCACGAATACTATTCTTGCTGACTTCAATTAACTTCTTAACAAATCAATAACGGTACAGCTCTCTTCACGAATACTATTCTTGCTGACTTCAATTAACTTCTTAACAAATCAATAACGGTACAGCTCTCTTCACGAATACTATTCTTGCTGACTTCAATTAACTTCTTAACAAATCAATAACGGTACAGCTCTCTTCACGAATACTATTCTTGCTGACTTCAATTAACTTTTTGAATATCCTTACTGCGATTCTCATTTTTCTCTCTTTCTCTATATTTTACTTTTACACTGTCCTTCTCTCAAGCTTTTCCTATCTCTCGTCTCTTCTTTCTTTATCTTTTTCCCTCTCAGTCTTTTTCTCTCTCCTGCTCTTTCTTTTTTTCTTTCTCTATCTTTCTTTGATCATCTCTGAGCCTCAGTTCCAATTCGTCCATCTTCTCCTCTCTATCTCTCTCTCTCTACCGCTTGTTCCTACTTTTTCAGTTTGAATACGTCGAAGGCCGTATGAACGTGAGTCTCCACGGTCACTTACACAGCAGTCAACAGCGCGAGCGGTTGGAACTTCAAGAGAGATGGAGGGAAACCTTCATGGAACACGCCATCAACAACCTCACGATTATACTTGCGGAAGAATTCCCTTAAGAGTTGATCTTTCTAGTTTTTTATCCTTGAGATTTATCCTCCTCTAATGATGTACCTTCCACAGCAGTTCTTCTTTCCGATTAACCTTGAAAATTCTTATTATCAGTTTGAATTACTTGAAACTAATTGTTCTTTGTTGTTTTCTTTGCGATTTGTTCTTCTGGATCCTTCTAATTTTAAAGTATTTAACTTATTGGAAGCCATTTCTATGAGGACAACATTAATCTTGTACATAGTGGTTCACAAACTAAAATCACGATTTTCTGTGAAGTTTTGAATGCGTGTAAAAGTTTTCTACAAGAATTCTATTGAATTGTTTTTAATTCAAATAACTGGTTTCTGCGAAAACTCATTAAAGTTGGAGAATTTAGAAATAAGTTTATCAAAATACCTTATCGGAATATAAATGTGCATTTTTCGACCAAGTTCGATTCAATAAAAACTTCTCCGTTCTTATATTAACATCCAATGTAATGATTGAGAGCTGAATGAACTTTATTTTGTGAAAAATTTTCGTCTCGGCGAAGTTCGTAATATAAATAATTATCAGATACATCCACTTTAAAATTATCCTCCTCTAATGATTCACCTTCCACAGCAGTTCTTCTTTCCGATTTACCTTTAAAATTCTTATCTTCAAAAGTTCCGCGTCAATTCAACCTTTTCGCTATCACTGGGAAAAGCACCAAAACTCAACGGATATTCACTGACATACTTTCGAATGAACTCGAATTGTGAAATTGGAGAATCAAAATTGACGCAGAATATATGAACTCTCCTAAACAAAAAGTAAATAGCGAAGGTGATTGTGTAATAATTTTTTTTCTTTACTTTATCTTCTCATCTTTTATCGGTCTCTCCGCTTTTCTATCGCTCTGTTGAAGTTTTAATCTTCAGTAATGAAGAGTTGGAACTCTCAGGGATCTTTCCAGAGCATCGCCAATGCTTAATCGTCTGCTCGATATTTTTTTTCAAAGCCCTCTCTGTCAGTAAAACAAGTAATCCTCAGAAAATGGATCTAGAAATTTACTCCTGATCTTTTTTTGGTTACTTGCTGTTCCGACGAAACTTTCTACCCAACACTTTTTTACCCGCGACACTTTGTACCGCGACACTTTGTTCTAACGATCAAATCGGCAAAAATTGATATTGTGGAAAAATTTTTCAAACGCTCTCGTTCCTAAGCTTAGCGGCCTCGTTAGCGTTATCTGCACCTGAGCCTGAGCGAGAGAAAAAAATTGAAAATAATGCACAAAAAGAATAAAATTTCGCTGCACAAAGCGTCGCGGGTACGAAATGTCGCGGGTACAATGGTCTGGTACAAAGTGTTGTGATACGTAGATCAGCCATCCTAATATCGTTTCAACTTCCGGACGCATATTTGACTCCATCATAATTTTACTGCTTTCTGAAATATTGCATGAGATCATCCCACTTATTTTGCCGTGGTTTCAAATATTATTTATTGACTAAACGGATTCAGAATTTATTACCTTACACGGTATGCCCTTTTCAGCAAGATCAATATAGTCTTGTTTTGAGGAAAAATTCCTTTTTTTTTTTACAAATTTTTCATCTCTTTTCAAACTTTTGACAAACTTCTTCGCACAACAATGGTTTTCAGACAAGGATATTTTTGTGAGCATAAAATAATTTTCTCGACAGAGAACAAGAAATTTTTCCCAGTTTCAATGAGCCAACATTCATTTCGGCGGCTTTGTTGTTAGTGAACTGACAATTAACTCAAATCGTTTCAAACGCTTTCTCTCAATGTCAGAGACATGAAGCGCTTAAATTCGAAATTCCTCAGATGTTTGATGTGACTGAGATGATTCGTACGATACGGCTCAGAGGTGTCCTCTTCCTGCTAAAAGCCGAGTTCTGTCTTCTCGATCGAACGAATAGCCGAGAGAAATTAGAAAATTAACATTGGGAGCAAAAGTTTTGCTATTTTTTTCGGTTTTATGAATAAAACATCGAATTTAAAAAAAAAACTTCTATTCTTTTACAACACAACAAACCACACTTTGACCGAAAATAAGCGTTAAGCGTTTTTTTTTCTAAGTGTGGTTTCTCTCAACTCTCAAACTTCGCTTTTTTATTATTCAATTCAATTCTTTATTCCGCTTGAAACAAAACATAATGTTAAGTGACGAAACAGATGACACTGTCACAAGAAAAGTGAATTCAGTGAAGGTTATGAAAAGTGAGATCTAAATATGACAAGAACAATGAGGAACATTTCATTTTAGGAAAATAGGAAAGCACACAAAAAAAGCAAAGAAAGCAAAGCTTGTATCTTCAGTTATGAACTATTCATCAGCAATTAAGAACTATTCATCCGCAATAATAACTTGAAATTCCAAAAATTCAACTCACTCTTTATCATTCGAGAGCTAACTGAGAACACAAATAAAATTGAAAAAAAAGAGGAGAAACAGAAACAAAACATTTGAAGAAACAAAGCACTTGAATTAAAAATGTATTCTAGAGTTGGTGACAATGGTCTCACAATCAAGCTTGATAAGTTCATTTCTAAAAATGCTAGAAGAGCTTGTAGAAACCAAAGAACAAGGTAACTTATTCCAGACATTAATCATTCTTGAGGCACAAGTGCTTGTTCTGCTTTGATATTTACACGTTCTTGAGGCACAAGTGCTTGTTCTGCTTTGATATTACATATGTATGTACATATAAAATGTTTTATATGTATATTTGTTAGAATACTGAGCTGCTTAGGAAAAGAAAGGGTCAAACACGGTAATTTCATCTCGTAAGACTCTGCACTACGAGGCTCATTCATCTCGTAAGACTCTGCACTACGAGGCTCATTCATCTCGTAAGACTCTGCACTACGAGGCTCATTCATCTCGTAAGACTCTGCACTACGAGGCTCATTCATCTCGTAAGACTCTGCACTACGAGGCTCATTCATCTCGTAAGACTCTGCACTACGAGGCTCATTCATCTCGTAAGACTCTGCACTACGAGGCTCATTCATCTCGTAAGACTCTGCACTACGAGGCTCATTCATCTCGTAAGACTCTGCACTACGAGGCTCATTCATCTCGTAAGACTCTGCACTACGAGGCTCATTCATCTCGTAAGACTCTGCACTACGAGGCTCATTCATCTCGTAAGACTCTGCACTACGAGGCTCATTCATCTCGTAAGACTCTGCACTACGAGGCTCATTCAACAGTAAAACCGTAACTCAAATGCATAGCTTATGTAATTTTTGATCATGGTTTGAATTTCTCTCACATGTGGCTTTGAGTTCAACTTTCTGGTCAAAACTTTATTAGGAACTTGAAAATTAGTAGAGTTATTGTCAGAAAGATTTCGCTTTGGAATTTAAACGTTGATAATAAATCATTTAGAGAAAAAAGTCAGCAATCAACTCAAATGCATTTGAAGTTTTTTAAAAACAACGCGAAACATTTCCTACTTGCTCAGGTTTTTTCATTGTTTTGATATATTTTAGGAACCTCCAGAAATGCTTGTACCATTTTTTCCCATTAACTATCTAGTCACATGAGCTCTATTGAGAATTTTCTGAACTTCTTCATAGCGTCTTCAGGACGAAATTTAACGCCTGGTTAGTTGTTATCGAAGGAAGATTCAAGCTGTACCGATCTGACCGGAGTGATCGAAGGATTGTTTGATTAAACTCCAGGTTATAACCGATCAGATTCTACTGAATAAACTTTCAAGCCTCCAATCAGCAGATTCTTGTAGATTTGAGTGATTCATAGGACAATTTTTCAAGAGAAGTTGACCAAGAATACCGCGGTAGTGATTCATGGCGTAAAAAACTTCTTGTAGGGAAAATTTGTCACATCAAATTTCGACAAAAAATGTATATCAGAAGCGATCTCAGACCACTTTTCCAGGAAATGACTTGCAACTCATTACTTACGTGAATTGACTTATTATAGAAGACATGACTTTGAACTTAGAGGAAAGGAACAAAGCGAATGCAGAATTTCAAAATTCTTGTGTAGCCCGGCTAAAGCTCAAAAAATAACCTATACGCTTATGTATTTTATGTACTTTCATGTAGAAGTTAACCTATATTTTGTTGTAATCCATTAGAATGACGATAGATTGATCAAACTTGTGTTAACCAAACATACTTGATGAAAAACATTCCTTGATGTTTTCAACAAATTTATCGAACAAGTAATTTGTAATTCAGTTTAGAATGAACATTCGTAGTTTCAATTTCAAAAGGGCGACTTTTGTGAGGTCTGAAACTTTCTATGTTTCATTCAATAGCTAAAATTCTGAAATTTTAAAACACACATCTTTAAATATGACTTTCGGTTTTTCTCCCTCTGGCTTTATCTGCGAAGTTTTTGAACTATCAAATGTTCAGTACTTGCTAATCAGATGAATAACTTTTGTAGCGCACAAATTATATTCGCCTAATAGTAGCACACAAATTATATCCTCTCATTTCTTTTTTTTAAACAATATTTTCCCTAATTACACTTTTTTCCGCAAAATTTAAGTCTATTAAACTCTTCTTAACATTTTCTTCTTCCAGACTTCTCTCTCTCTTAGATACGTGCTTTTCGCTCATGAATAATCCGTCATACTGCAAAGCTGGTCACGCTTCATCTCAGGCATACTTAAAGAGGAACTTTTCGAGACCCTACCTACTCTAAGCTTTAATCTCTACTTTTCTCCGGTTTCTCTGCTGTTCTCAGGCTCTCTCCTGCATCTTTATGCCTTTATACCCACTTCGTTTCCTCCAATCCCTCGCTCTGCCCCTTCTGACTTCCGGTGTCTCTGCGAGTGCAGCTGCAGAGAGTAATCTATGTTCGGAGCCTGGAAGAGTCAAATTCATACCAAGGCTGGTAACATCGACAAACTGACGCACTCCACTCATTCCAACGAATCGGTTTTCAAGGTGAGCCATCGGTTTAAATGAATTTCGGAATCTGTTAAATAATTAACTTTGAAAGTTTTTGGACTCCGTTCGATAACCGATCGATAAACTATTTTGAAGGTTATAAAGTATTTCATTTTATGAACTAAAATTTTTGAAGTTTGGAGCAGTTTTTTTTATTTCAGTGTTTTTTTTTTTGATAAAAAGGCAGAAAACCACAATTGAAGTTTGTTGTATTAGCACTTTGTTTAAACTGTATTGTGATTTGAAAAAAGTTATCAAGGAGTTTTTTTTTCTTTTTAAGTTTTGCTCCAGTTATTTTAAAGTGTTTTGCAAGAGAACCTTTCGATTTATGAGGTGTTGGTTTCATCGACAAGACGAATTTAGTGAGAAAATATAACAAAGCAATAATCACAATGATCAAAAGTTTTTTCTTCCTGAAAACCCTTTCCATGTGTGAAAAAGTAGCTCTATAGAAATTTCATCGAAAAGCCTTTAGTCGCGTGTAAAAGCGTCTATGTACATGGTGGCCCATAAATACGCAAACAATAGTTTCGAGTGGCACCCAGCATAGAGCGCTCCCATCTACGCTGCGCCACAGCCAATTTGTTCTCAAGTCTTTTTGAAAGGGTCCAGGTCTCCGAGGCATAGATCAGAGCGGGTAAGACAGCACCTTCGAAAAGGCGCCTCTTGAGAGACATTGGGACAATTCTTGCCGCGAACAGGCTACGGTATCTATCGAAAGTGAAATTTACGGACCGGATTCTCCTATCAACTTCAACCGTGAAACGGCTGTCATCGAGGGAGACATCCTGCCCTAAATACACGCATCTGTTCACCACACGAACCTTGGTACCCCTGATGGTTACATCTCTACACATAGGGTTGGTCGAGATTGCCACAGTTTTTGAAGGATTGAGTGACAAACCGACTTTCCCCAGTGCGACAATAAGCTGATCAACCATAGATTGAATCTGCCTACTGTCGTGACTGATGAGAACTGTATCAGCGCACAGTAAGTGATTTAAGTACCTCCCATTAACATTGATCCCTTTACCGCACCAGTTGAGAGACTTGAAAGCTTCTTCAAGAGCAGCAGTGAAAAGACGCGGAGACAGACAGTCCTCTTGTCTAACTCCCCTGCCAATCTCTATAGGAACCTCCTTGCCATTGACCACTAGAGAGCTGAAGCTCTCTTTTCAGAACCAATACAGGCAGTTCACAAGTTTAGGATGCACCCTTTGGGCTTGCAGGGACTCGTACACCACTCTGGAGTGCACACTATCAAACGCTTTTTGAATGTCCAAAAACAATAAGCACAGCGGTAGCCGATACTCCTTGCAGTTGGAAATGATGAGATTTAGCGTGAAGATGCCATCCAGAGTTGAATACTGAGAACGAAAACCCATCTGGTTCGTGCTTCTTTCTGGGTCAAGAATTTTAGCCACTCTCCGGTTAAGAACCTCCGTGAAAGTTTTTTGAACCACCGGCAAAAGAGTGATAGGCCTAGAGTTTTTTGGTGAGAGTGGCATCTCCTCCTTTTTGCAGAAGTATGATGCGGCCATTCCCAAATCCTGATGGAATTTGTCCCTCCAGACATCTATTAAAGATGCTTGTTAGGGCAGGAGTGAGAATTTCCGAACCACAGCGAAGCATCTCCCCAGTGATTCCGTCCTTCCCAGAAGTGAGACACCGGAGTGAAGCGAACACCTCATCGTTTTGGATGGGCATCCACTCCTCCTCAGAGTATAACTCGGTATACCCATCACCACTATATACAGTTCATTGTAAAAGTCCTGGAACACCTTCATGACCTGAGTCTGCTGCCAAACAATTTGACCACCCGATTCCTTGATCCCAGTAATCCACTGCCTGGCTACACTCTGGGATTGGACCGCTTTTTTTCCATCCCCGCCCTACCCGCACCGCCTCACCAACCGTTTTGTTGAATCGCTCCACTCTATCATCCGTTCAACTTTGCCGTAAGGCTCGGTTGGGCAAGACCCATTGCACTCGCGAGACTCCTATGCCATTTGTTTTTAGTCGGCGTCTTTCTTGTAGGAGTCTTTGCGTACGTTGAGAAAACACTGCGCTGTTTGAACAATCTCTCTCGCAATTTCAGCAGCGCGACTAATGGAATTTATTAACGTGCAATAAAAAGGGTTGGAGCCAACCGCTTCCATCTCTCTCTCTCTAGTGCATAATGATAGAGTGGGCGATTCATTTTGAAGTTTATACGACCAGTGAACCGGCGGGGCAGTGGATTGGCTGGGATTCTGACCACAGCTATAAGGAGCCTGTGATCAGAGACTAAATCAAAACAATTCGTAACACCGACATTCTTAAGAACGCATTACATCCCTGGTCAGCTTCTCATTACGGCAAAACATCTTGGATCTCCCAACAATATTCTGCGTCAGCTAACAGAGCCAAAGGAGCAAAGGCATGGTGCAAGAGACTTATCTGCCAGGCTTCATCACCAGCTCAGAAGGGCCCTCCTCCTCGCCCGATCTCAATCTGCTAGACTATTCAGTATTGTCGAACCTGGAGATCAATGTCAATACTCATTTTAAAATTGAATATTGAGTCTCTGAAGCAATAACTACAGAGAGGGTGGTCGAAGATCGACGAGAATTCCAAAAGAGACTCAGAGCGGTTATTCGTGCCAAGGTGACAGAATCCAATGTTTCCATGACTGATAATTAATCAATTTATGAATTTGAACTCTGTTGCTCGATTTCTTTCTGAAATAAACGTCGTTGTTTATTTATGGGCCATCCTGTAGAAAAAAATTCCTTCGTCTAATTTTTTCATGCCAACAATTTCCCCGTTTTTTTGCGAACATCATACTTTTAAAATCTCACAAATCTCTCTTTTTCCTATAAATCAAGTTCTTTGGATAAAAAAAGAAGACAGTAGTGTTTAGCGGAGAAGAAGCTAAAGAGACGTGGCAGAGAAAACAATTAAGCAGAAAGAACATAACAAATGAAGAGAGCGAAACTGATGGACGTGCTAAATACGGAAATAGTAAGAAACATTTAGTAAGAATAGTGGAGAGAAATAGGAGAGTAGAAATAAGAAATTAGTGACAGAGGACATAGGAGGTAGAGGAAAAAGAGAGATTTAGAGAGAGAGAGAGTAATAGTTAGAGAAAGAGAGAGAATGAGAGAGCGGGTGAAAGAGAGAGAGAGAGAAAGTTAGAGATATAGAGAGGGAGATAGAGAGAATTAGAAAAAAAGAGACAGAGAGGCGCGCTTCCCGAATGTACCATTTTTGACGAATTAATTAATTCAGGACATTTCATTCTTGAAATTTATACAAATTTTTTTGCTATCTCTCTTTCTCTTCCTCTCTTCAATTGTCTATTTCTCTTACTATAACCATCTTTCTCAGTTTTTTTTTCAACTTTGGTTTCTTTATTGGTCGAACGCAATGCACTCTTGCTTTCTTCTTCCTGCTTTCTTGTGTTTTCCCCCATGGTATTCTCGAGGTATAACCAGGCAACCTCTCCTCTTCCTTCTCCTCCAAACTTTTCCACTTTCTGTTTTCGTCCCGTTGCCCCAGACAAAATATACATCTATCTCCCGATTTAGAGAAGTAGCTTCCTCTTAAAATTATTAGTGAGAGCTATTCAGTCAGACCTCTTCTTAGTGTGTAATGCGATAGTGTTGGGTGCTGACTATTCCACGGAAATTATCAAGCTTGTTCCCCTCCGGACAAATTCACTCGAGCCAAAAGTATTCAAAAGTTTGGTAAAACTTGTCCCAATCTTACTTCGCCCTGGTACACACACAAGCAGTAAATCAGATAGCAGCCACTAGTCTTTCTGAGATAGGTGTTCATCTCAGATCATGGAGCGTATACCCTTTCCCAAAGTGGAGATAAGTGCGAGGAAGATGAGGATGCTCAGGCTTATTGAAGCCAATGACTTTTACATTCATTTTTTTCTTTTTAAACTTCGCTAGATGTTTTTCTTTTTCCTCAAACTTTTTCAATCACAGTATGAAATCAGAAAGGATCAGTTCTTTGTTTTTACATTACACTTTCTCAGTAGACTAAAAGTTAAATTTTTCGGGGTTGAAGTTTTCCGACTATTATTTTTTTAAATCTCTCTTCTTCAGTGTACGTTGAGTATGTCTTGTTCTGTTATTGTCTACAACCATCTTCTGCTGTATTTTTCACTTTCCCTTAATTCATTATCTCCTCGTATCTAATCTTTCTTACTTTTCTTTACTCACGCCATTTCCCCCCTCATTTTCTCTTCTCAATTCGAAACCATTGTTTCGTGTGATTTTTGCTTCCATGAACTGTAAGAATTACTCCTCAGTTCATGCAATTGGGTACACAGAGTGATGAAAAAGTAGAAAATTCATAGTTTAACTTGAGAAAAAACTTTAGGGTGAAATTTAGACACAGCTGCGTCTGAAATCAATTTTGCGAACAAAGTTGAAAAGTTTTGAATAACTAACTATTTGAACAAGTTTTGACTAAGTAAAAATTCTGTATGTTATTTCCTATGTTTTTGTTGTAAAACGTATAATTCAGTAATGATAAATTATTAAAACCGTTGAGCTACTCGTTAGCGATGCATAAACAAATAACTTTTTGAAGATTAGAAAAAAAAACGATTTGAAGTTCTTTTCATGTTAAGAAGATCGTGCCGGTTCGCTCCCCAGACCACAAACCAAGCACTCTCCCGCTCACTCGAAAGGCCATTGTGGGTCCCAGCAAGATATACCAAGTGAGTTAAACAAAACAAGTCGAATTCGAGTATTGAGAAAAAGGAATTTTAAATATGAAAACGTTCTTCTCATATGAAAAACCAGCCGCGACATTAATCTCTAAACGATGAGATCATCGGCGCGATGATTATGAGCGCTCACATGAGTTTGAGGTCTGAGATAAGAGCTTCCTGGGTACGAGCTCGGCTGAATTTTTGTTTTAAGACTATTTCAACCACGCGCTTGAAGAATCTGAATTTATCTGCCGCGACATTAATCTCTAAACGATGAGATCATCGCGCCGATGATCTCATCGTTCAGAGATTAATGTCGCGGCAGTTCTTGACCATTTTGTTCATGGAATAACTTGAAAACTAATGATCCGTGTAATAAAGATAATATAAAACATTACTATTTTTTTCGAAAACACAAATCTACCTTGAAGCCGTTAAAATCGAAAACTTTTCATCAAGTTAATTGTATGTATTTCTAATGTCATCACATAGGCCATAAACCTACATATGATGAAAACAAGACGGTGCATTTTTGCGATAATTATATAATAATATTTATCGCGATGTGTATGAATGACCGGCAAGGAAGCAAATAATGAACTGTTACAATCTAATTAACACATGCGTGACACTTTACTAACTAAAGTGAGAAAATTCATTCATAGAATGTCTATTCATAAACAAACAAGGTATGAACGGAACCAAGAATCCTGAAAAATTAAATTTACAAGACAAATTCAAATTTTTTCTTCAATGTTTCAATCAAGCTTTTACTGCTGCCTTTGGACTAATTCCAAGTGTTTTCACACGAAGGCAGCGAAAAACATTATCGTAAAAGAGTATTCGAATATTTCAATACTCAATAAGTTATTATTCTTATTTTTCTAGTGTTTCATTTTGGGGGGTTTGACCGCTTCAGCATGTTTCCATTCGAAACTTAATTTTCGCGCTTTTGATATTGAGTGAAGCAAATCAAAGACCGCCCTAAAAACTTTTTAAAGATTTTTTTCTCATTTTTTAAAATCATAACTGTGAGCGAAAAGATAAGAAAAAAAGTAAGAAATAGGCTAAATCCCTCTACTTTTTACCCATGACTGTTTTCCAAATTTAATTTAAATACGGAGATACAATTTACAATTGATCATAACATGCAGTCTCGCTAAGGGATAGGACCCAGTCTTCCATGAGACATGGAACCAAAGCTCCAAGAATTTCTCACAAACACCTTTTTTTTCTAACTGAGTAAGAAGCGGAGTCCCAATCTTGACTTGAAAAACCAACATTTCTCATATAGGGCTGTGCCATGATATCTCAAATGAGGTGAGAAAAGCAGAGGATGGGAAGAAGTTTACAGAGAAGTAAAAGAGATTAAAAATCACGCTGAGACCGCACAGAATTTGAATACTCAAGTAAATTACATTACTGTTTGACATCAAAATGTGTAGATCGTTAAGGGAGCCCTGCAGCCTCCACCGCGCTTCAAGCCTCCTTCCGTCATACAATTGTATGAAAAACACGTTGGTCATTCTGTGGGAATTTTTTTCTCATAACATTCAGTCTGAACTTTAAAAAAAGTCTTTCGGAAGCCATGAAATAATTTACTTGAATCTACAGTTTACCCCATGTATTCCGCAACCAATCTTTCGGCGTTTATAATTCATTTTATAGAGAACACTGAGCTCCGATTCTTACATATGTTCTTCTCACATGTGTTTCATTACATGTTTTAAATTTCATTTCATTTGATCAATTATCAAAAGAATGGTGGCCGCTCATAGAGCACGCTCTATCACTGTGGACTTGTACAAACTTGGTTGATCAAATACTCGCATCGCTAAGAAACTCAACTTCTTTCGCATTCTTGTCTGGAAAACAATCAAACGGTTTGAACACATCGGTACACTTGCTGACTTGTCCCGAAGAGGTTGTCCTCAATTAGTGCACACCCCTAACAAGATTGAGGCCGTGAGGAAGCGATTCGGGAGAAATGCTTGCTGACTTGTCCCGAAGAGGTTGTCCTCAATTAGTGCACACCCCTAACAATATTGAGGCCGTGAGGAAGCGAGTCGGGAGAAATGCTTGCTGACTTGTCCCGAAGAGGTTGTCCTCAATTAGTGCACACCCCTAACAAGATTGAGGCCGTGAGGAAGCGAGTCGGGAGAAATGCTTGCTGACTTGTTTCGAAGAGGTTGTCCTCAATTAGTGCACACCCCTAACAAGATTGAGGCCGTGAGGAAGCGAGTCGGGAGAAATGCTTGCTGACTTGTCCCGAAGAGGTTGTCCTCAATTAGTGCACACCCCTAACAAGATTGAGGTTGTCCTCAATTAGTGCACACCCCTAACAAGATTGAGGTTGTCCTCAATTAGTGCACACCCCTAACAAGATTGAGGTTGTCCTCAATTAGTGCACACCCCTAACAAGATTGAGGTTGTCCTCAATTAGTGCACACCCCTAACAAGATTGAGGTTGTCCTCAATTAGTGCACACCCCTAACAAGATTGAGGTTGTCCTCAATTAGTGCACACCCCTAACAAGATTGAGGTTGTCCTCAATTAGTGCACACCCCTAACAAGATTGAGGTTGTCCTCAATTAGTGCACACCCCTAACAAGATTGAGGCCGTGAGGAAGCGAGTCGGGAGAAATGCTTGCTGACTTGTCCCGAAGAGGTTGTCCTCAATTAGTGCACACCCCTAACAAGATTGAGGTTGTCCTCAATTAGTGCACACCCCTAACAAGATTGAGGTTGTCCTCAATTAGTGCACACCCCTAACAAGATTGAGGTTGTCCTCAATTAGTGCACACCCCTAACAAGATTGAGGTTGTCCTCAATTAGTACACACCCCTAACAAGATTGAGGTTGTCCTCAATTAGTGCACACCCCTAACAAGATTGAGGCCGTGAGGAAGCGAGTCGGGAGAAATGCTTGCTGACTTGTCCCGAAGAGGTTGTCCTCAATTAGTGCACACCCCTAACAATATTGAGGTTGTCCTCAATTAGTGCACACCCCTAACAAGATTGAGGTTGTCCTCAATTAGTGCACACCCCTAACAAGATTGAGGCCGTGAGGAAGCGAGTCGGGAGAAATGCTTGCTGACTTGTCCCGAAGAGGTTGTCCTCAATTAGTGCACACCCCTAACAAGATTGAGGTTGTCCTCAATTAGTGCACACCCCTAACAAGATTGAGGTTGTCCTCAATTAGTGCACACCCCTAACAAGATTGAGGTTGTCCTCAATTAGTGCACACCCCTAACAAGATTGAGGTTGTCCTCAATTAGTGCACACCCCTAACAAGATTGAGGTTGTCCTCATTTAGTGCACACCCCTAACAAGATTGAGGTTGTCCTCAATTAGTGCACACCCCTAACAAGATTGAGGTTGTCCTCAATTAGTGCACACCCCTAACAAGATTGAGGTTGTCCTCAATTAGTGCACACCCCTAACAAGATTGAGGTTGTCCTCAATTAGTGCACACCCCTAACAAGATTGAGGCCGTGAGGAAGCGAGTCGGGAGAAATGCTAGGCGTAGCATGAACAAAATGGCCTATGAGATGAACCTATCACGCACAAATCTTAAATGAATCGTTAAAGAGGATTGGAGGCTCACCCCATACTTAAAAGGCTACCATCCTGAATTTGAAGAACAAGGAGGAAAGACTCTAAAGGTGCCGCGCCTTAATCCTCCAGAAGCGCGACGATTCTCACCTTAGGACAATCTTCTTGGAAGAGAAGCTGTTCACTGTGGAAGAGGCCTACGATCCTCAAAATGAGCGAGTGCTTGCTCGGGACTTACAAACAGATAATGAAATCGATCATAGCTTTGGTTTGGCCCGGAGTGTTCCCCAGAGGCAAAAATCCCCTTGTTTTCGTCGAACCAAGAGTCAAAATTGACCAGGAATACTACCGCCAGCATATTTTTAGAAAAGTGTAGCTTCCATGGTCTGCTTCCCACTACCGTAATACACGTTAAGTCTTCCAGCAAGATTCTGCGCCTGCTCACAAGGCTATCGGTACACAGGCATGGTGCAAGGCTTATCTGCCAGGTTTCATCACCAGCTCAGAATGGTCCTCCTCTTCGCCCGATCTCAATCCGCTATATTATTCAGTATGGTCGAACCTGGAGATCAATTTCAATGCTCATTCCAACTTGAACAATGAGTCTCTGAAGCAATCACTACAGAGAGTGGTCGAAAATCGACGAGAACTACCTCCGTCCAGTGATCGTATCGTTCCCAAAGCTACTCCGGGCTGTCGTTCATGCCAAAAGAGACAGAATCAAATGATTAATTAACCAATGTGTTTATTAAGGTGATATAATAAATGTAAAAACTCTTGCTAACTTATGCACTGAGATACACGTTTTTCAACGCTTTGTCAAATACAAGGGCTACCCTGTAATTAAGAAACATTGGAAACAACAGTGAGGTAGTTACTTTTACCACTTTGGACCTCAAGAAACACAGTTTGGGTAGTCGTTGAAGTCACTTGAGCTAAGAACAATGACTAGCTATCGGAGTCACTTGAGCTAAGAACAATGACTAGCTATCGGAGTCACTTGAGCTAAGAACAATGACTAGCTATCGGAGTCACTTGAGCTAAGAACAATGACAATGACTCCGAGCTATCGGAGTCACTTGAGCTAAGAACAATGACTAGCTATCGGAGTCACTTGAGCTAAGAACAATGACTAGCTATCGGAGTCACTTGAGCTAAGAACAATGACTAGCTATCGGAGTCACTTGAGCTAAGAACAATGACTCGCTATCGATTTTTGCTTCATGAAAAGCATTGATTTAAGGAATGATTTCATCCAGCTTTTCCACTATGGATACCATCTCTAAGCAATCGCTTCAATTTTATTTTGGAAAAAGATTTCTTAACCGAATTCCTTTATAAAAATAACTTCTTATTTGTTTTCGGAAAAAAAGTTTAATTCAAATCTTTGCAGCCACCTTATGTGACGGGTTTGGCAGCTGGTGCAATTCCCAATCACTACGGTAGTGACAGTAATTTGCTCCACACCAACCATAACACTATCAATCATCTTAACAACAACAACATCTATAACTCGCCGAAGTTGATTTCGGGCACATCGAGTTCCTCCTCCAAGGGCATGGATGCCATCGCGAGCATGGAGAACAAACTCTTCCAAAACGGGTTCGTCTCATTTTCCTCCCTTGTTTGATCGATTGAGACTATACTTCATGTTTTATTGATTGGTTTTTTTGTTCGAATGAGTGATAATTTCATATTGTGCGAAGGGTCTTATGTTTGACCTCCTTCTCGTACGAATCTGAGTGTACTCACTGCTGCTGCAGATATTATAATAGCAGTGACCAAGGATACAGCCATTGGTTTTACCAGAATAAGTGTTTTACCAGAATAATCCTAGTTCATTATGAAAATCGTAGCAGACAAATTCAAAAATGGTGAAACATGCACGTATGAATTGGCAACTGCGGGCTGAAGAGCCTTGATGGACCGCTTGACTTCTCACCTTTGTAATTCCAAAGAGTTCAGAAGGATAAAAAGCCAATGGGGCAAAAGTAAGCATTGAAGTTTAAAAAAGTACTTTTCTTTCACAAGATAAAAAACCCATACTTTCGTACGATCATTTGTCTCACCACGAATTCCGTGAAATTCGAATTAAATACGGATTTTTTTATCGCCTTTTATTGCTTTTTCTCGTAAATTGATTTCTTCGTTTCTGGGAAGTGATTGCTTCAGTAAGAGAGTAACGATAGAAACACAACGTCACTCATTCTCATTCAACGTCAATTCGTTGTGAGAGAAATGTCACTCATTCTCATTCAACGTCAATTCGTTGTGAGAGAAATGTCACTCATTCTCATTCAACGTCAATTCGTTGTGAGAGAAATGTCACTCATTCTCATTCAACGTCAATTCGTTGTGAGAGAAATGTCACTCATTCTCATTCAACGTCAATTCGTTGTGAGAGAAATGAACGTACGAATTTGCCGCTTTATTCATCTTACACCAGAAAAGTAGTTTCTGAAGTATTAACGCTCTAGAAGCAACTGTGATTGTAGAATGATTTAAACAACTCGCGCCCGCGACAGGTCTCCCATGTGTGTGATTTCATCTTAATTTTATACGCAAGGAATAAAGAATGAATGAATGAATGAATGAATGAATGAATGAATGAATGAATGATTTGTTCGACTTCTTTTATCCAATCCAACCGCCATATAGCCGGATCCGATGTACAGATAGTAGCTATTCGCATTTCAATCTTCGTTATGTTAATTCTTTAGTTTTCGTTGTTCATGTCCTATGTAAAAGGAGGAACAAACAGTTTCGGATCGGATAATTTCAGATTCGTTCTTCTGTTTTCCTTTGTTACTTTGGTAGTTGACCAAAAATATCCGATACATTTTCTCTCTCTTTCTCCCAATCTCTGTATCTCTCTCTTTCTCCCAATCTCTGTATCTCTCTCTTTCTCCTAATCTCTGTATCTCTCTCTTTCTCCTAATCTCTGTATCTCTCTCTTTCTCCTAATCTCTGTATCTCTCTTTTTCTCCTAATCTCTGTATCTTTCCCTTTCTCCTAATCTCTGTATCTCTCTCTTTCTCCTAATCACTGTATCTCTCTTACTCTCCATTTCTTTTTCTGGTCTTCTTTTTTCTCTCCTTACTTTTCTCTTCTTTACTTTTCTTTTAAAAACTTTTATAAAAGTTTATTTGTGTTATATTGTAAGTACTGGATTCTCGCTTTGTTTTCATAGTTCACATTAAAGCATCATGAAATAATTCCAAGTGGCAGAAACGAATTCGAAAATTTGTCTAATATAATAGCTGGACAAACTTGATTTGGTAAGAGTCTTTACTCATTCTCCACCTAAGTGCCTGGACCAATTTACGATGAAGGAACTGAATCACAGCGTGGCCCCTAACCGCGTGAACTGAGCGCACGAAAAAACCGGAAATACGCCCACCTAATTGAGTTGACCACATCCGTGCCGACAACTGCATCATGGCACGCACATTACTCTGTTCCCATCATCTTACATCTACCCTTCAGGACGATTCTTGATAAAGCTGGAGTTTTGGCAAGTGGGGACTTTCCGGTATTAACATTATAGTGTAATATGTATAAGAATACTGCGAGCAAATACTGCGAGCAAATTGTTTCATATACATTTTGTGATTATTTCAAACAAAATATAGATAAAAAACATTTAACTTTGGATTTGAATATTATTTGTTAAGATAACAGTAACTTCATTTCTATCAATTAACTGGCTTATTTAATGATGGAATTGAGTTTGAGAGGGTTTTGACATTAAAACAACGCTGTTAATCGAAGGTTTTAAGTTCAGTGATATAGTTCATATAGTTTTTTAAAAATTATTTTTTGAGGTTGATACGAAAATGTTTTGATTTTGTGAAGGTGATCAGTTTTCATAATTGAAACGCTATTGCTAGGTTTACACGTTTTTCATTGAACATTAGTTCTAAAATACAAAGAATAAAACTGTGAGTGCTGAGTGACTCGGAGATACATCAGACAGTGAAAGTCTTGTTCGTGTCAGTGTCGAGATAAGGTGTGGGTTCAATGCAAAGTGTTCGAACGTTTCGCTTTATACAGGGTGTACAGAAAGTCCAGGTGCATAGTATTTTTCCGATAAAAACTTAACGGATTGAGCAAATCAAACAAAATTTTCATCAAAATTTATTCAAATAGTTTGGGATATAAATGCGTTTTCAAATTTTGAACAGCCCTCCTTTCTCCTTGACACAGGCGTGGAGTCGCTTGTGGAAGGCACCCACCGTGGTGGACAGGTAAGCGACGTCAAGATCTTCCCACGCCTTCTGTAGGGCACGCTTCAAGTTTTTCAAATTCTTGTGTGGGGAAGCACAGGCCTCGCTCTCAAGGACCGACCACACAGAGAAGTCCAGAGGATTCAAATAAGGTGAGTACGGAGGCCATTCGGCGGATGTGATCATGGAGGGGAATTGGTCTTGCACCAGTCTTGCACCCCTTTAGCCTTGTGGGAGGGCGCAGAGTCCTGCTGGAACGCCCATTTGCGTCCCGCGAAGTGAGCCTGGCTCCAGGTAAGTACTTATGAGAATGTCGTTCAGGTAGTTATTGGCATTCATTTTGACTCCCTGCTCGACGAAAACGAGCGGAGTCTTGTCAGTCGCGCAAATCCCGGCCCAGACCATGACAGAAGCGGGATGGCCCTTTCTCTAGACGTAACGGCCACTCTTATTGGCATCTTTGACCGATTTCGACCAAATCCTATCGTTCTGGTGGTTTAAGGACTGCTTAATATTGAACAACTTCTCACCGGTGAAGAGAATATTGAAACAGTCCACCGGCTTGAACCGCTTTGACAGTTCACGACATCTGCAAAGACGGGTCACCTTCATCTGGTCCATCAATGTGTGAGTCTTCTGCAGCTTGATGGGGCGAAGTCCAATGCGGGATTTGACGATCGTCTGAACAGAACTAGCCGAGATATTCAGCTCCTTCGCGAGTTTCCTGAGACTCTGCTTGGGGTTATATCGAATCTTGTCTCGGATGCTTCTCGCGTTGAAGGAAGTGGTCGCGGTCACTGGTCTGCCGCTCCTGGGACGGTCATTCGTCGTATCAGTCTCACGAAAGCGACGTATTGTGCTTTGAATGGTGCTGCGGGCGAATCCAGTGGTTCTGGCGATGTGCTTTTGAGTGTGACCGGACTGGCTCAAGCGCAGAATGTAGCCTCGGTCCATATCAGGGAGCATTACCAGAAAACGAAAAGAGTTATCCTTCTGATTTTCTCAGGGCATGTTAGCAACATTATGAATAAGATACAAGCGAAAAATCATACGACCGCTACGCCAAAAAAAAGATTCCAAGTGACAAAGTCGGGCACCTCGACTTTCTGTACACCCTGTATACATAATAGAAGTGATGAACTTCAAGAAAAAGAACTAGAGGAAAAACGTTGAGGGGTCGTATTCAGATTCCATCCCCTAGGGTAAATTATAGGGTAAAATAAAGGGAAAGTTCAAGGTAGGTACATTCCGTGTGCAGAGACAATAATTTACCCTAGAATATTCTAGCCGAGCTACGATAATCTAGGTCTGGGGCTATAACTTGCTATTTGAGCGAATCCGTTTGCAGAGACAATGTTCTATGGTAAATTATCCCTAGAACATTGTACTTTGCTTAGACACTCGGACCCGTCCTAGCCGTACCTTAAACATTATTTTACAACTCTTTTCAATGCAACATGCGTAACACAAAATTTTGTTTTGCGTTCACAATATAATCTAGCTACACGGTAAGACAAAAGAATGTAAGAATGGCTTTCCTCGAGTGCGAGGTATATGGAAGGAGTACCCAGACCATAACATTGCTTTGAAGTGTACATTTTACCAATTAGACCATTTATAATCTTATACGATAATACTAGGTCAGATGTTAGTTCTACGAGAGAGAAAGAGAAGAACACAACCTCATGTTGAGCAAATAATTCACCGCCAAGGCCAGGCTCCAGCCCAACCATCCTTCTCACTGCATCTGCACTGAAGTCAAACCGCCCAGGGCAATCAGGAAGCACGCCAAAGATATAGACATAGCATTAAGTGATTCGGACGACAAAGTGGCCCTCAGAAAAATACACATTAAGACTGTTAGAAATTTTCTCAGAAATAGCCGACTCAAACCATTTCCGGGATAAACCCCCTAGAATACCTAAGTCCACTTTCCAACTATCCAGAGAAAATCAGATAACTCTGTCCCAATTACGTAGCGGCCACTCCAGTTTCCTTGACAGTTACCTGAATCGTATAGGGGCCAGTGATTCTCCCATCTGCCCACTGTGTGAGATAGAGCCGCATACTTCGAGACATATTTTTTTCGTGTCGCTGTAACCCCACTTCACTTAGCCCTATCGACCTTTGGCGTAGGCCGCACTCGGTTGTTGATTTTATGTTCAATTAAACATATCCAAAAGAGAGAGAGAGAGAGAGAGAGAGAGAGAGAGAGAGAGAGTGAGCTCACAACAGTGGAGGGTCGAGAGCTTCGACTACTTTCTCCAGTGTCTCGCGGAGGAAGAATACCCGCTGGGCAAGACAACAACAACAACAACAACAACAACAACAACAACAACAACAACAACAACAACAACAACAACAACAACAACAACAACAACAACAACAACAACAACAACAACAACAACAACAACAACAACAACAACAACAACAACAACAACAACAACAGAACTTTTTGAAAGCTAATCCGTGCAGAACCTAAACTAGAACTTGCAAGGCTAGTATGTTGTAGGGTATATTTTTTCCTACAATGTTCTACCCCTAGAACTTGTCTCTGCATACGGATTTGAGCAACTTGTAAAACAGAATATAATATAATAAATTTTAGCCATTTATTTTGATCTACGACTCTAAATACGGTCCCAGTTGGTGAAGCTTTTGCGCTTTGCTGTTCTTCAGTACTTTTGATGACTTGCTAGTTAACAACTATCCAATAAGCTTTCAAAACATCCAAAAAAATGTCTTCATTGGGAAAAAATCATTGAGCTTAGTGAATTCGAACTTCCCAATACATGTTTTATCGACCCGAAAATTAAATGTGTTCTTGGCATTCTTGTTTACAGTTTTTGTCTGTTTTTTTTCCAGTCAAACAAGTTTTCTAAACGGTATTTGAAGGTAAGGCTCTTTTTCTTAGCGTTGTCCTGGCATGGTGGCGTGTGCTCTATCAACCATCGCTCTCCATTTGTCTCGATTTAACTCCTCTTCAACCAATAAAAGAGGTTGTTGTGACGGGAATAAACATACTGAATGTTCTAAACGTTAATGAATGTTCTTTCCGTTTTCATTTACATAAGATGATCGACTGCGACACTTCATCGTTACAATGACTGCTACTCGTCTTCACTTAAACTCTATGTAAATTCGCAAATCTTGGAGTAAACTTATCACGGGACTCTTCGGCAATGTGAGGTTGAGATGTCAAATGATCTACTAGGATTGTTCATAGCAGTGCCACAGTTTCCCCTTCCAACTTCCTGTCCTAGTTTTCCCTATTTCTTCTCTGTTTGTCAGCCTTGTCAGTGATGACCTAACCAGTTATCCTTTGGTGATAACAAAGTTTTGAAAAATCTCGAAAAAAAATACTGAGCTTCCACTAACCGAAATCTCGAGAATTAAAAATTCCTCGCTGAAATTCGGTGAACGTAAGCTTTGTGATTCAGAATCAGGAAATTGAAGAAGAATGTGAAAAGTGAGAACAGCTATACCCTTGTTATGAAGTCATCATATCTTTCTAATTTTAATACCTGACATCTCTAGCTCAATATCATTATCACTTAGTCCTATTTGCGTTTTCCATCAGACTTGGAATTGTAGCTCCTAGGCGAAAAAGCGAAGGATCACTCTGGGGTTGCCATGGGGACGGAAGACGCAATGGACGGACTCTCATGAAGCAGCGTCAGCTGAATAGAGCAACAATGCTTTTTTCCATGAAAGAATAGTCGATCAGAGAAGAGAGCGATAGATGGTGAAACAGAAGCACATAAAGAGAGGGAGAGAGAAAGAGAGTAAGAGACAGGGAAAGATATAAAGAAAGAAATAGAGAGAAACACAGAGAAAGGGGAAGAGAGAGAGAGAGATAGAAAGAGATAGAGAGAGAGAGAGGGAGAGAGAGAGAGAACGCAGCATTCCCGGTGAATGAAATTGTATGTACTCTTCTCTTCGTTGGATTGATATTCAACTTTCTATACAAACTCTCGTCGTCCAATTTTCGCTTTTTTATAGGTTTGCTTTTTTCATGTTCATCTTAATTTTTCTGTTTCTCGCTACTACGCAATCGCTTAAAAAAGCAACGAAACATTAGTTACCTCTTATGTACATACATGTACGCCTCGCATTCCTCTCTCGCTGTCTTTTATTCGAGGCTTTTTGAGAGATATCTTCCGTCCAATAGCTATTCCATATTCGCCAATCTCTTTTATTGTTTGCAAAATAAAGTGTTATTATCAAAGCTTTTCTTTGGAATAATCTTTTGTTTTTCAATCAAGTCATTGTATTTCTTTTTTTATTCTGTTGTTTACTATTTCGGAAAATATTCTCATTTATATTTTCGTGTACAAGTTTCTGACTAATTTCTCGAGAAGCTCATTAACCTCAATTAGAATTTTATTTGTTGAAATAACTTCGAAAAACAATTAGTCCTTTTTTATTGCTGGTCTTTGGATCCTGATTAAGCTGAAAATTGAGTTTAGACTCGGTTTGTTCGATGAACGTCTGCGCACTTGTTTTATCTTGCTGTCTCGGTGGATTAATCTCTTTATCAAAGACTTTTTAAATTGAGACGGTAGCCTATTTTTTCTGCTGTTCATACCCTTCGAGACATCTGAAGTTCCATCGCAAAATGACCCAAGATGATCCTCCACTTACCAATCGACACACAACCACTGCAGTAGATGAACCTGCCAGGTGCTCCTTGAACGTACAAGAACTTTTTCAATTAGTATTTTCAGACACTTTCCACCCACTCTCGCTCATAACCAAGTTTCTCCTCGCTTACAAAAATGATGGTGTTGCTGATGAAGCTGAAATGCTGAACGTTCTACCAAAAATCTTTACTGCAATTTAAAAATGCCCTTTGTCAAATAATTTTATCTTTAAATATTCTATGTCAACTCTGTTGGTTAAGCTTCCGGGCCAGTTATCCTTTGATAGCATTGGTATAACTGAATCTCATTTCTAACCTTTCTATGTAAGCCTTGGGCAAAAGCAAAACTAGCCGTTCATTGTATGAAATCGGTGCGATAAGTTACGTTCAGCGGTCAACAATAATATGAGCTCTTCTCAGCAGCGTTTATGACGGGAAAATTCGATAAATTTTCATTAGGTATACATGTATTTATTGCATTAGTTCCTCATTCAATTCCATTAAGAAAAAAATTAATTGGGTTAGGTAAGTAAGCTTTTTTCATTAAATAGAGGGCTCAATTCTCGATGAGGTATTCTACTTTTGGATGAATACCGTATGAATCCGGTCAACCGTACCGCTCCAGAAATCATCTCCAAACAACTTTTTTTTACTCTAATAGCATTCACATGGAATGAATTAGAGTATATTTTGTGAATTTAGTTCATTCTCAACAGTTCTGTCCTTGACTTTATGTTTTCAAATACTCTTTTGTATGCAAAAAGAAAAAAACGGTTACTGGACTATTGGAAGTTTGCCTTACAAAATCAAACACTTTACTAGACAAATTTTGAAAATAGTTTGTTCAATTACTTGCAATGAAATCGAATTATGCTCTTTGTCATTAAATATGTCTAATTTGAAGAAAAAAAAAGAAAAATTCCTGAGAATTTTGTAGATTTAGAAGTATAGCAACAAAGCACTAAAGATAACAGTCGCAATATATTTAAAAATTAAATTACAAACACTGTTAAAAAGGATTTATCATGTTTTTTTTGGAATTTTTTTTAATCAAACTTGAAATTTTCGCTTTTTGCCGAAACAAAAAAAGGTCTGGAGGCACAAAAAGTGGAGTTTAGAAAGAAGGACTTGAAAGCGTCTTTGGTTGGAAAGCCTCTTATGTTAAGGTCTAGGAGAAGAACAGAATACATGGACAAGTATGAGCGTCTCTCTAAAATAGGCGAGGGCAGTTACGGAGTGGTTTACAAGTGTCGCAACAAGGAGAACGGGCAGGCTAGTCTCCCATTTGTGTTAGCAGTCCGAGTCTGACAAGTTCAACATCAGCCCTTAGTTAGAGCCATCACTAGTTTGATATTCAGCTTGAAGAGCCTTCAGCTTAAACTGGAGTCATCCAAAGTCACAATGTTTTCAAATACATATTTCACTACATTATTGTTCATTCTGGTTTTCGACCAATGTTAATTTCGTAAACTATTGTTGTTTCAAAGATCTTTTCCCATTCTCACCTAGTAGTAGGATTCTTTTGTCTGAGACAAAATTTTTCATGGTAAACTTTATATATTTTTCCTATCCAGTTCAAAATAAGTGTTTACACATTTTAGAACTCTTCAAAATTTATAAACTCATAGCAGAAAATAAAAAAAGGTTGCGTGAGACGAAACTTATTGAAGGATTCTGCTGTGTACGAGCTTTTGTAAGTGGTGTTTTATCACAATTAGACATATTCTTACATAGACAATAAAATATGTAGGTTTCTCGATGATAATCACGAGTCTCGATTTGATTTACATAATGTCTTTTTCAAATACGCAACATCCCATTAACGAATAATTTCTAACAATTACATAAATCTGACTAAATTTCCATCGAAGTGCTCAAGCACCTGTAAAAATCTGAGTTTTTTTTGTTTTGTTGTTATTCATTTTTATTCGAGTGGCTATATATAATTCTGTCGTATTTTAGATAGTTGCAATCAAAAAGTTTGTCGAGACGGAAGATGACCCTCAAATCAAAAAGATTGCTCTGAGGGAAATCAGGATGTTGAAGGTATGTATGTTAGTTTTTCTTGCTGAAGTTGAAAAAAAAGAAAAAAAGGGCTGAAAAGAAGAAAAATAGAGAATGAAATAATGCAGAAAAGCAAGTAAGAGTGTATCAAAAAAATTAAGTTTCTCTTCCAATCCGTGGCGATGGTTTTCGGAAGCATAGCTTCCCTACTCTTACAAAAAGTTTTTATTGTCTCTTCTATTATTCTCAAAAATTTTTTTAAGCAACTGAAACACCCAAATCTCGTCTCTCTACTAGAAGTCTTCAAACGTCACCGCAAGCTGCATCTCGTATTCGAGCACTGCGACAGAACTGTTCTCAACGAACTCGAAAAATATCCGAGAGGGTCAGTAACGATAATTGAATTTTGTTCAAACATATGTACATGAAACAGCTTCCTCAGTTATCATATTGAACTTTTCTACAGAGAGTGACGTAGAATTTGAATAATAGTAGGTCAAGAGTAAAGATGTCCTTAGTAACTTGGTGAAGGCTTTCTTCGTCAGTGAGAAACTATTTCAAATTCATTTCCACTAACTTGCTATAGTAATCAAGATTCAGTACATGGCTAGATTTTGCCAACGGGGGTGTTCAAGTTAGTTTTTCTTCCTCTTACTGAGCGCTTCAATTTTTCATCGTGGCTTACTAGCAGTTAATATTCATCGTGAACTGTGATGTTATGTTCTCCTGACGAAGCATTCGTTTTACAAGCTTGCAAAATTGAAATAATAGCTTTCGTTGAGCTTTTTTTTTATAGTAATGAATGCATGGAGTATTCCATACTTCCAACATCTTCTTATTATATTCCATTCCATTCAACCTTATTAACGGAATAACTGAATATTATAACCGCATGTGAAGTTGAAACATGCTCGCCCTCGATTAGGAAAATTGCGCTCACTAATTCTCGAATATAATTAAAAGTAAATGTTTCGAAAATTCGATAATCTGGATTGAAATTACTCGAATAATGTGTTGTTGCAGAGTTCCTGAAGAAATCACGAAAAGGATGACGTATCAGACTCTACAAGCTCTTGGATTCTGCCACTCTCATAATTGCATCCATCGTGATGTCAAGGTTAAACCTATACCGTAACCTATACCGTATTCAACTCAGATTATCCTAGAGAGAGAAAAAGAGAAGACGTTATGGGAATAATGAGAAGACAATAAAAGGGTTTGAGGAAGAAAGAAGGGAAGAGAAAAAGTGAATAAACATTTAGTTTTACTTGGGTTATTTAAACATGTTAGTTTCTCAATGTTTATGGTTTAGAATCTCAATGTGTATGAAAAAAAACTTTTTGACAAACAGTAGTTCCAACTTGAATTTCATCATCGAATGTAAATGAAGTAAGAAATTAAAAATTTTTTTTGTTGTTTTCTTTAAAGAAAGACTATTAATCAAACTGATTTGAAGCCCGAGAACATTTTGATCACCAAGAACGACGTCATCAAATTAGCCGACTTTGGTTTTGCTCGTCTAATGAGTTAGTCTCATTATTTTTTGTGCAAACGACTGGAATCAAGAAAATTTTATTTAGCGGGACTGAAAACTTAAGGAAAAAAACTGTTATTGGAATCAAAAAAAATTATAAAACAAAAAAATAGGGGTTGGAATCACGAAACTTTTGTCTCGAAAAACATGGGCGGGAATCACAAAACTAAGGCTGCCGAACTTTAGTAGTTTACTGGACCTCGGCATTGGTTTCACATATTTTTGGAGAGGTTAAAGCTTTTAAGAATGTTTTTGACTTCTAACAAATGTTCACTATATTTTGCCTAATATTAACACTTTTTTGTCTAACATTAAGATATAATCTTATTATAGAATACCTCATACATGAATTCTATTCGCGATAGTTATACTATGATTTATGTTCTTTATGTAGTGCAAAAACGACTCTGCAAACAAAAATATGTATGAAAGTATGATAACAGTGTTGATAATCCTACCCAGCCACCCGGAAAGGAAGGCATTGGTTGAATCAAAGTATTGAAAGGGGCCAACGGGAACAATTTTTTTACAACTGAAAAGAAAAATTGTGAAGGGTACACAAATGAATTAATTAAATCAAAGTATACATCAGCATACTTTCATTTCATGAGTTAGCATACTTTAAGCATACTTTATGACTGTTCATTAATCAAAGTACAGGTAGCATACTTTGCTTTTATGAATAGTGATATTTTGTGATATTTTAATGTATTAAAAAGTATTAACTGGAAAAGTAGGAGTAGTCATACTTTATATGTATATATGCAGTTATAAAAAGTATGACTATTCATACTTATTTTTTTGTGTGGGAAATATATACAGTGGTTTTAAGAGAAAAGCCGGTCTTTGCTGTTAAGCTTGAGGATTTATCGCACGTGAATGGAGAAGCCTTACAAAAAAAGAAAGGGTTACGAAAACCTTGGAAAATGATTCAAATGATTTCAGATGCAAGTGAGTTGTACACTGAATACGTGGCTACTCGATGGTACCGAGCTCCAGGTGAAATTCTTTTTCGAGATGAAATTTTTTAACCAATGTGAAAAAATCTTCATCACAACATCGAAATTTGTTCATAAGTTCCAATGAAATCATATGATTAATGTTGGTGAGTCAATAAAGTTCCATGGAGTCTTCAAGAGCTGCCATCTTCATGGGCACTCATCACATATTCTTAACCGTTTTCCATCTTGGCGTTCGTTCCGTGATAGTGAACAATTTTAGCAACTTTTGATTTGCTCTAATAGAAACATAATATTACTTGTTACCATTTGCGGTTGATTCCAAATTTGATTATAGGAAGTGACAAAAATTAATGTAGACATAGCATTAGAGAAATTTCAAGAGAGAAAGAAAGACGGAGGGGAACAAACAGTCAGAGTTTTTTTCCTTCTCAAATCCGTGTCAGATGAAGTTGAAGCCGAAGAATGACAAGCAACCAAAAAAATTTGCGGAAAAAACAGGTATTCACAGAACTTCTGGTGGGTGACCAATCCTACGGTGCGCCGGTTGATGTGTGGGCGGTTGGGTGTGTGCTGGCCGAACTGCAGACCGGAGAAGCTCTCTGGCCAGGCAACTCAGACCTCGACCAGCTCCATCGAATTAGGAAAACCGTTGGTGAGATTCTTCGATTTCTAGGAAAGCGTCGAAATCCTTCTTGTAATACGAGCACATCCGTTTTTTTTATCGGAAGTGTATTTTAAATCATTTTATCCTACTATATCATTTTATAACAATAGAAAATTTGTTTCGATCTTTCTTTTTTATAACTAGAATGTTTTTCTTTTTAGATTTCTTTTTTGTAACATCAGTGTTTAGATGATGTTCCTTTCTGTTCGATTATACAGGGTGTACAGAAAGTCCAAGTGCATAGTATTTTTCCGATAAAAACTTAACGGATTGAGCAAATCAAACAAAATTTTCATCAAAGTTTATTCAAATAGTTTGGGATATAAATGCGTTTTCAAATTTCAAACAGCCCTCCTTTCTCCTTGACGTCGCTTGTGGAAGGCACCCACCGTGGTGGACAGGTAAGCGACGTCAAGATCTTCCCACGCCTTCTGTAGGGCGCGCTTCAAGTTTTCCAAATTCTTGTGTGGGAAAGCACAGGCCTCGCTCTCAAGAACCGACCACACAGAGAAGTCCAGAGAAATCAAATCAGGTGAGTACGGAGGCCATTCGGCGGATGTGATCATGGAGGGTAAATTGGTCTTGCACCAGTCTTGCCCTCCTTTAGCCTTGTGGGCGGGCGCAGAGTCCTGCTGGAACGCCCATTTGCGTCCCGCGAAATGAGCCTGGCTCCAGGGAAATACTTACTTTGCGAGAATGTCGTTTAGGTAGTTATTGGCATTCATTTTGACTCCCTGCTCGACGAAAACGAGCGGAGTCTTGCCAGTGGCGCAAATCCCGGCCCAGGCCATGACAGAAGCGGGATGGCCCATTTCTCGAGACGTAACGGCCACTCTTATTGGCATCTTTGACTGATTTAGACCAAATCCTATCGTTCTGGTGGTTGAAGGACTGCTCAATATTGAACAACTTCTCATCGGTGAAGAGAATATTGAAACAGTCCACCGGCTTGAACCGCTTTGACAGTTCACGACATCTGCAAAGACGGGTCACCTTCATCTGGTCCTTCAATGTGTGAGTCTTCTGCAGCTTGATGGGGCGAAGTCCATTGCGAGATTTGACGATCGTCTGAACAGAACTAGCCGAGATATTCAGCTCCTTCGCGAGTTTCCTGAGACTCTGCTTGGGGTTATATCGAATCTTGTCTCGGATGCTTCTCACGTTGAAGGAAGTGGTCGCGATCACTGGTCTGCCGCTCCTGGGACGGTCATTCGTCGTATCAGTCTCACGAAAGCGACGTATTGTGCTTTGAATGGTGCTGCGGGCGAATCCAGTGGTTCTGGCGATGTGCTTTTGAGTGTGACCGGACTGGCTCAAGCGCAGAATGTAGCCTCGGTCCATACCAGGGAGCATTACCAGAAAACGAAAAGAGTTATTATTCTGATTTTTCCAGGGCATGTTAGCAACACTATGAATAAGATACAAGCGAAAAATCACACGACCGCTACGCCAAACAAAAAAGATGCCAAGTGACAAAGTCGGGCACCTGGACTTTCCTGTATATCATAGTCCATGCTCTAATTTGTCTTATTGACTTCGTGATATTGCTTATAAGGTTGCGTGGAACAATAAATAAAATGAAATGAAATATTCATGTTTTTTTATAGGTACTATCTCTTCATATTTCGATTTTGTCCATCTCTATCGCTCTCTCTTTCTTTTGTCCATCTCTATCGCTCTCTCTTTCTTTTGTCCATCTCTATCGCTCTCTCTTTCTTTTGTCCATCTCTATCGCTCTCTCTTTCTTTTGTCCATCTCTATCGCTCTCTCTTTCTTTTCTCCATCTCTATCGCTCTCTCTTTCTTTTGTCCATCTCTATCGCTCTCTCTTTCTTCCTCTCTTTTTCTATTTTCGCTTTTCTCTTCGAATTTCCTGGTCGGCCTTTTTTCTCTTTTCCTCTATCTCGACTCATCTTTCTCTTTCTTATTTCCTGTTACATTAGCGATGAGAAAAAAGAATCATATCGGTCGATATCGAATTCTTGGTTGGCCTGCAAAGGATGATGATCATTGGTTGAAGGAGAAATCATCCCTCGACACGCCTCGATCTTCCGGTCGAACAAGTTCTTCCAGAACGTCTCCCTCCCCGAGGTGGAGGGGCGGGAAACACTGCAGCAGCGACTTCCTTCTGCTCCCTCCACCATGATCGACTTTCTCCATGTCAGCTTTATAAGCTAATGCTTGCCCTTTTGGATTAAAAATAACAGCGAAAAAATTTTTTTGATGCAGTTTCAGATGTCTTTTGGTGTTTTTTCCCTAGAAGTCGCTCCACTTCTTCAGAAGTTCTCCAGATGACACAAAAATACTTTTAATTTTTCTACGAAGAGTTGCTCAAAAACTTTCTCTTTCATTCAAGTATAAACTCTGTCTAAATTTTTTAATGCTTGCTCCAAGTCTTTTTGTTGTTTGCAGGATCAAACAAAAAGAGAGCAACACTGATTACTTTATCAATTAGTCGAGATTCGTGTTAAACCGGGTGTCTCAACTTCTTCCATAGATTAATCGCCAGAAAGTAACCTGTTCAGATTCATTTCTATACATGTTGATAGAGTGAAAGAGAAAGTATGACCTTTTCGAACTTGGTATAAAAACGACGCGAGCGATTGATGAAGAAAAGGGAGCGAACGATAACAATTAAGTCATGGAAAAGCATTGAATACTTCAACAGATAAACATGTCGTTTCAGAAATGCTTCGATATGAATCCTGACAAGAGATGGTCTTGCACTGAACTACTCCAACACGACTACTTCCGAGGCTTCCAATTGAGGCAGAAGAACGAGAACATTTCTCCACCGCATGCGACTTTCAAAAAGGTATACAAATTTCTTGGAAAACAAGCTGTCCAACAAGCCCATGATATTATGGGTTATAACCGAACCGTCTTGTTCTTTTTCGAAAGTGAGTGTGTAAAAATTCGTTTATAACCCAGGATTCATTGCTTATCCGCGAGATTATTCTATCAGACGGTCAATAGATTGTTTTTTGCCTTAAACTACGTCATTCAGCTAAAAAATTACTAAATACAGGTGAGTTGTTATCACTATCTACACAGCTTCATTTCATGTGGCAATTCAACTTACAAAAGTTTTTTCTAAGGGATCACAGATATTGATTGTTATGTATAATCCTGTTTTTGTTATAATAAAGATGTGAGATGACTTTTCAGCCGACAAATTCGGTGTACCTGCCATACTTAGGCAGTGAAAACAAAACAAATCCTCAGAAGCACAACGCTGTCGTCACCACACAAAGGACTTATCTACCAGTAATTTGATCATTCCAACTTCCTAACTCAACCATGCAAATGGAACTTATTATGATATGAATCACAAAAAAAAATTTTTAATGTATGTTCGGTCTTTATTAAGCTGCTTCGAGATCGAAATAAACTGAAATGCCGTTCATTTAATTGACCGATATCCTCGTAGAATTTAGCCAAGAACTGATTGGCCTTTAAAACTAGGAAAATTAGTTGCAATGTTATGATGTTTCTCTATAAAAAATTTCTTTCCCTAAACTAATACAAATGCAAGGATTTTGAATGCCTTTATCAGCAAAAACTGATTCTATTGCTAGCCTTTGAATTGAAGCAACGTGATATACTGAATCAGTTTACTTGTTTTGTGATTCGGTGCCCGTTTTCCTGTCTTTTAAAAAAGAATTTCCCAAAATGAGCTGTTATTCCCAGCCGATCCATGCTGTTATATCCAAGCTTTTATTGAGATGGATGATCATCACTTACTTTCCTGAAACTTCTCAGCTGTAAATTTTTCTTCCCAAAAAACAGTCTTATTCAATCAATTGATATCAATTATCGTTTCAAAGTCATTTAAAAATTCCAATCTAGTCATATTGAATCAGTGAAGATGAAAAAAACTGGCATGTCGAATGTTCTTTTTTGAACCAAAAGAAACTTGAGGATTGTATTGGCGGTGATGTTACTTTCCCTATAAGTTATATTTGTAAATAACAACAATATTGCTCGAGTTACGGTTTGACAAATGCTTTCATGAACAAAATTCCCAGGAAATCGTTAGTAGCATAAAAGAGTCGTATAAAACAATTCGCTTCTTATGTAATTAAAACTTTTTTGTCAATTCACATACAATTTAGTTTGTTTTTTTTTCTAATAGTACGCCATTTTTTGTGCGCTCATTGAGAGAAGTTGTATAATAGAATTAGCTGATCGTGCATGTGTTTCCACGTCCCAAACACATTGTTTGGTTTATGAAAGTCAGAAACACTTTGTTTGGTTTATTGCAATTCGGGATGATCACGTTGTTAACTCTGGGATTTCATTCTTCATATTCGATAAGCAAAATTATCGAGCTAAAGCGCAGTTTTTATAAGTATTATCGATAACAAATTACCTCTGAAACTCACCCGTTTTTGAATAAAAAGTTTTTTCTGTTTTAGTTTTCGATATCGCTCGCATCCAATCACATTTTTAATCAGAGTCAATCAATAAAGTTGATAAATTCCTTTCATGAACAAAACACTGCAGAAACTGCAAAAAAAATGTATATAGGAAGAGAATGACTTTCGAAAATCAAAATTAGGTAGTTTTACGTATAATTAGTAAGTTACTATAACATGACTTAACAACAAGTCTGATAATCATTTCCGGAAACTAAGAAAGAAGTTCGAAAAAATCAAATAAAAAACAAAATTAGAAAAAATATGAGAAGCAAAAGATAAGTACATTCATTTGCTAACAGGTGAAACCTAACCGTAATACTTCATAGTTACTCTTGTTTTAAACTCTCAACCCAGACGAGGATCGACAGAAATACTCGGAAGTACTCGTTGATAGACCTCGCTGACAGAATTAATGATCAAATAGTAAATTTGGTCATTTTCGATATCGACAAATGCACAGTTGAGCATATTGAAGCCATTGACGCCCTGGCAAATTAAATTAGACCAAACTACATGATTGCTAGAGCGCTCGCACTAACGACCAGAGAAAAAGGGACGACTGAAGCCGGTGGCTTCTGGTGGTTTATGTGATTTATCATTTATATTCATTTTTACATATACATATAACAGTTCGAAAAACTAACTATATTTCATCTCAGGTAGTTAGATAAATATTTTTGTGATCTCAAATCTGTTTTTACATATTTAGTTGTTTTTTTTTTTTTACATTTTTTGTAATACATATTTTGAGAAACTGAACGAAAAATGATTGAATAAGGTTCTACAGTGCTTACTAGCGACAAAGATGTATGTAGTTTATCAAAAGCTTAAAATAGCTTTTAAACAACGAATGGTTTTTTGCAAGAGATAATAAGGGAGGTCGGGGTGAAATAATTCTGAGTAAATGATCATAAACGTCGATTGGCTTCAGAAAATGCAAAATAATTTGCGTATTAGCTCTTTGAAGACTTTCCCGGTAAGCGAAGACCACGCACACAAAAATGCGTATTAATAGTCGTGCTTTTGAAAGCACGAAAATGGAACTATATACTTTTAAAGTATTTCAAATCGTTCCGCACACAAGTGTTACTATTCATACTTTCAAAGTAGGATTATTAATAAAATGAAAGTGTGCTAGAGATAAATTGAAAGTATGAAAAAAGGCCGAAGGGCCTTTTTTCCCGAAAGGAGTTCTCGAAGGGCCTTTTTCAAGGAGAGCGCTTCACAAGAAAAAAATTTTCTTGATACCTTTCTTCCAGAATTGCTATCTTGAATGATTCACACGATGCGAGTCGTATGTGTGCTTTTCCCGCATGAAGTAATCGAGATAATAAGTGTATATAGAGCAACCTAATTCAACCGGGATTGCAGATTGGATAAGTGCCAAGAAAAGGAAGAGAGCAATCAAGGCATACTTTCAAAAGTATCCCTTTCATTAATTGATTGTATGCCCTTTCTAGCATACTTTCAAACTTACGCGCAGGCACACTTTCAAATTGTTACTGTTCATAAATCACATGTATGCCCTTTTAACATACTTTCCCAAACTCATCCTTTTTGTAAGTGTGTGTGGGTTTGGTTTCCGGTTGAAACCGGCCGGAATTAATACGAACACGCTGAGCTCATCTTCTCAAACGAGGCTTAGGGTAAATTCCGGCAATGCTGAAACTAGAAAGTTCCGTTCAGGTACAAGGAGTCAAATTGATCAAACCACCGCACGGAAAAAAGCTAGTCACCGGGGGGACTCGAACCCATGCAACCATCTCTCCTCTATCCGGGAGCGAGCGTGTTAACCGTTTCTGCAGAGCTGTCTGTGAATTATATCCTTCCCGGAAAAAAATCAAGCCTACGGAGGGCGACTCCCCATCATTTACGTTCACAATTTTTTTTATCATCTCCCGTAACTTCATTTTTTGAGTATTGTCGAGTTGTGTTGAAGACACTTAATTTCGAATCAATGACTCAATTTTCGTTTCAGAAAAAGAAAATGTCATTCAACGTGAAATCACGCTTTCTCTGAGTTAGATATTCATTTTAGCGTAAGATTGTGGCCTAATATAACATGATCGGTTGAAAATTTTTTTTCTTTGCAGTTTAATCATATTCTAACTAGAAGTATTCAAAAATTCCGAATTCGAAGAAATTGGGATACAGTTTGTCTTAAAACAACAAATACATTGCATTTTGAGTATGTTAGAGGGAAATTGAGTTTTCATTTCTCCTTAGCACTAAAATGTCGGTACACGGTAGAAATCACTGACATTGATTCCAGAAACTACTAATTTTTGAATTGCATGTTAGGCGAAAACTGTTATTCTATTGAACATCGTCGAAACACAATCGTTGAAAAACGGTGATTATGTACGATTGAAGTATTCATATATTGAGACCAAACAATTGAGTCCTGTAAAAAGTCATGTAAAAGTAAAAATGAAAGGTTATTTTTTAATTTTTTTTATGTTCAGAATTATTGTTACAAATAATGTTCATTTCGAAAAGATCCATAAAGAAAAACGAACAAATTCTCAATAATTAACCGTCTTGGTTCTGGTTTTTTTTTCTTATTGTGATCTTCTAAATTCTCCGCAGACTTGACGGAATTAATCGAGAGCGAATGTGTTCAAAGATACAATTGAAGAATCGAGAATATTAACTTTCATAAGTTACAAGTTCTGTTTTGAGGAGGCCGATTCATTATTACTCATGTTTTCACTCACTAACTTTCCGATTCTAGACGTTTTTATTTCTGTTAAAAAAACAATCGATATGATAATTTCGGGCAATATGTCGCTTTTGAACTTGCGTCCTCAACTTTTAATTTTTGTTCAAAATTGGTTTTTATTCCCTCCAATGCTCAGCTTGCTCTTTTCTTAACTCACTGTCGCAATGGATACGGGGTGAGAACTACAAACTTTTTCGTTTTATGTTTCTGTATCTTCTCTTTACCAGTTGATCACCTTATCCATTTCCTTCGATCTATTCTTCTTTCTATCTCTAGCTCTTTGTCTGTATATACATAAGTATATTTCTTATATTTATATCTCTATATACATAATTTTTATTTATTTTTATCACTTTTTCTCTTTTTTCTCTCTCTTTTTCTTATCTTTTTCTTCACTTTTACTTGTTATGTTTCTCTTCCACTTCTTTTTTCCTTATCTCCCTTTCTCTCTTTTTATCTCGCTCTATCCTTTTTCTCTTTCTCTCACGTCTCTGGAGTCTCTTGTTACCATCAGTTGCCATCTGCATAGAAATACTTCCTATCATTTGGCTGACTGTCGATTGTGGAAGTCGTCAGCAGGTGATGTATTGTTTACATCACTACACTCAATGGGAGGCTCCGTATTTTACAACCGCTGGTTTCTTTCTGTGTGTGCCGGCTCGATTGCTCTTTCGTGTTAAGCTTTATAATTTGTTTTAATGAATCACAAGAGAATTGTTGGTACAGTCTTTTAGGATGAAAGGGCAAAGTTCTCTAGGTTGTGTAGTCCTTACGTGCTAACTCGCTTTCAATCAGGGTAGAATCTCTGAATGGGCTCAACCCTATCTCGTGGAACGGCTTTTGTGTTAAAGCAGTTCAATCATGCTTCTGATATGCTTCAAAAAGTGTCATAATCATTTTGATAGAGGCAACGCTCTTACTCGGCAGGCCTGAAACGAGCCTTGTGGTGAGCAAATAAGTATTATTGGTCGATCTTCTTCGATTTGTTCCAGACCATTAAAATGAATTGTTTCGTTGATTTCCTTTGATGTTTTCTAGGCAAGAAAACGGTTATCAGCAGAGTATGGAAGTTCTGTGATTACCGTATTGATTTATATTACTATACCCTTATCTAAGACCCTCTCCCCCTCACCCTCTCTCTCTTTCTCTCTCTCTCTCTTCCTCTCTTTTTCCATTTTTCATCTCTCTTTCTCTCTCAGGCCTTAGAAAATGAAATTCTGCAATTCACGAAATTGGCCTATTCGTTTTCCCCCAGTCCTGAATTCAATAACTTTCTTCTACAATGTTTTTCTTGCTTCTTTCTTCAATATCAGTTGAAAGTTTCTTTCGAGGTAGATGTCAGATTTATCTGTTCAGGTCTTGATAAATACTGCTCAGAATATAGAAAAGTCGACACTTCATGCGTTTAACCCCCCCCTACCAGAGGTTCAATGGGTCAGAGTGGCATTTGTTTGATACGGTCTCGTTAGCGTAAGCCGTACGGCCTCGTTAGCGTAAGCCGTATGACCTCGTTAGCGTAAGCCGTACTGTCTCGATAGCGTAAAGTTTTTCTAAACCTAAGCATTTTTTATGTAAAAAAACTTTTTTAATGTAAAAAAATTAATGTAAAAATATTTTTTTGTAAATATAAACCAGTCAGGCGTATAACCCTTTGAACCTCTGGTAGGGGAGGTGGTGTTTAACCACCTCCCCTACCAGAGGCAAGAAGTGCCGAAAAGTCAAAGTAAATCTCATGAAAAAAATGTTAGTGAAATAACGGAGAAAGAATAAGATAGTAAGAAGAAGAGTGCAAAATCGAGAATCAACTTGTATAACTATAGGTTGTCTTTCAACATCTTTCAACATGAAACGCCAGTTGAATGATGTATATTATGATGAAGATTTCACGAACCAAGCAAGATTCACGAGTCATGTGACAGCCAAAAGGTATTCCATAGCATTTTTCTTCAATTTTTCTTCAATAACATAATCATTCGAACCTTTCGTTTTTCAATGGAGTTATCGAATATCAAAACTTCATGGTGACGGAATAATACAAGGTGTTCATATTTGAGCTTATTAGTCTGAGCCCAGAACTGTGAGATTTCAAAATTTACTTGTTTTCAATTGTTTTATTGATAAAGGCTCAAATGTATTATAATTTTTTGAGAAGATGAAGAGTTAATCACTATTTGAAGCTAGTAGCTTGCTGGGTTGTGTATGACTGACACTTCTTCAGATAACCGGGGAAAAGAGAGTGCCTGATACAAAGTTGTGAACAGCTTCTGATTGAACACTTGGAGCGAGAGCTCTTGATAAGACTATTCTAGTTTAATTTCCAAAAAATTGGACTCGAAAAAGAGTATCTCAGAGCTATTGAAGAAAATTATTTAAATTTTCTGCGAAAACCTAGATTTTGATTTCGAAAACCTCAACTTCATTTTAACTTTTGCACGCTGAAGTTTTTTCAAGCAAGAAAAGGGCGGCATAGAGCCAAACAAAGAGAACGAGGAGAAAAGTTTTTTCTCTTTATACTAGACAAAAAATTTTGTTTCCACTTATGATGAAGATAGTCAAAGGACAAAACTTGAATTAACTCCCAGCGAATGTCTGGCAACTTCCTCGAATGTAGTTATCAAACTTTCATCAAAACAAACAGGAAGCGTAATTTGAGAGCACCGAACAGCGGAGTATCTCGTATAGTAGTTTTCCGGACCCTTTTTTATGGAAAAAATCCAGGAAAGATTTTTGATTATTGAACACATAATTCGAAAACGAAGTGCTAGTTGGTGTATCACATAGTTTTTTGTCCTGATAGAAAATGAAATTAAGAATTAGTTTTAAAAAATTCCATTTCATAGAAACTGATGAAAAAGTTTTTTCCCCAAATACTTGAAGCGGCATTAATGAAATAGCTTCAGTTTCAAATACGAAGGTGAAGGTGAAAAATGTTGAGTTTGTTAGAACAATAGTGCTTCAAGGTTATTTGAAGCCGAATTCCAATTATCTCAATTGTTGATTCGAAGTGCTTCTGACAATGGAAACGAGGTTTGGACTAGAAACATGCATTAAAACTGAGTAAGGAGTAAATTTTGCCGTCTTACGCGAGATTGATTGAAATTGATCATATGAAAAAAAGTTTTCTTAAAACTGTTGTGACAAAGAATTTGAGTTTTCGTTATGATTATTTTTTTTAAAAAATAAAAAATTCAATTCAAAAAAAAATTCAAAAAAAAATAAAAAACCAATGCTACCCCTGTTCATTCTCAACATGTTAGAGGTAATAGATTTAAAATTATTTCTGACTTTGTTTATGAAGAGATTGGCGAAAACGTTTCCTCTTACAAGTTTCGAACGGTTTCTTTCGAGATTATGCAAGAGTTTCTATAACATTTGGAGAATCAGGTTTCATGGTGAGATGAGAAATAGACCGAAGAATCGCTTACTCCTTCTGATGGGACTCCTTGTAATGACGGCTTTTCTCTATCTCCTCGATGGATACCTCACACTCTTCTTAACGAACAAATTTAACAAATTCTCCAGGAATGCAGGTCACATGCTTTTATATCGATAAGTGAACTATCTAAAAAAAATTTAAAGAAAAATAAACTTTCCGGAAAATGTTTGGGATTTGAAGAAGAAAAAAACTAATCCGAAATCAAAATGAAACGTTTTTTTGAGTATTTGAGTATTGAGTATTTCATTTCAAAAGTTACCGAGAAAAAAAATTTTAAAAAGATTTTCCGTAATGATATCGGATGGAAAACGGAAAAAGAAAAAGGTGGAAAGAAATATTGAACATCTGTTATACCCTCGATGATAATTTCGAAGGAAATCTCCATAAGTTACTTTTGTTGAGTGAGTTGAAACAAGATTGAAATGGATTTATTTGGCTAAAAACATACTAGATATTCTGCCACCAGTTGAAATAGTTTCATCCGACAAGAGCCCCGAAAACCTTTTTTTAGTTCAGTTTTCATCGTCGAAGAGTCTCTGAGAGACTCGACAAAAACACCTGAAAACATCGAAGTGGAGAATACGAAACAGCAGGTGAGAGACTGGGCAGAAAAAAGTAATACAACAAAAGAGTTAAGAACAAGTTAGTCAAGGAGTGAGTTGGAGAGTGAGAGAAGAAGAAAAAAGAGAGATAGGTGAAAAAAGAAAGGTAAAGAAAGATAAATCCTGTATACTCGCTTTTTAATTTTTATTCTTAGCCTCAGTAGCCATTGTGGCCGCTGTAGCGAAACAACAAATGTTTCATGTTTTTTTAATAAGGCGAGTTGAAAGATAGTTTTCAGTTTTTTTATCTCAAGTTCTAATGTGCTGTCCTAATGTGGAACCAAAAATGTCCAGAACATATCAAAATCTCTTTCTGAGAATAGGCTCGCCGCTCAGTTTTGTTCACTCGATTGCGAGAGGATTTGATAGTTCAATTCGCTTACGAGGACTACCGCGAAGGAGACCTTGGAGGCCACAGTCTACGCCTCGTTGTTGTTACCAAGAGGAAAAGCAATCTGGCTGTGGGTGTAAGAGGAAGTAAGTTCACTCTTGGTTGAGGAGGCCTCATCTCTCTCCGACTTGGGGAGCTTTCCTAAGGAAGATCTCGAATAACATTCAAAGTTATAGCTATAGATTTTTCATATAGACCGAGTGAATATTGAAACGAAAAAGTTTTTATCATTTTTTACAGATCATTTTTTTCTCAATGAAAAGCTGGACTCTGGACTTATCATATTCCGAGCTAACCAAAATCTTGATAACAGAACTCGCGCTATATGTACAGCTTCCTCACCTTACACAATGGCTGAGGTAATAAAATGATTCAGAACTGGAGGAAAAGAACAATTATTTATGGAAGGAGATTATGATATCTTTTAAACTTAAAAAAACGAAAGGTTTCATTGATTGAGATTTTAGATGGTGTTTTATATTTGAAAATTGAACGTTCTGTTTTAGAGAAAATTGATGGCACCTGGTACGAAATGGCTGAAAATCATCAAGAGCAGTTCGGAACTTGGATTGTATCATTTGAGGTTTGTCACGACTCTCAATGTTATTTTCTTCTTCTGTGTTTTAACTGTTTTTCTGTCAGAATCACGTTTTGTTTTTGCTGCTCTACTGTATCATGATTTCAGTCACTCAATTCGAAAAGCACAAACAATAAAACCCTCACCTTTATTTCATAAATTCAACTGTTATCGTGTTTTTCCGAGTGCTTTCAGTTGCCGAACCAGATCAAGAAAGTCAAAGAATTTTTCATCTGGGATGTGGAAAATCCGAAAAACAAGGTTTTTTAAAACCATTTTTTTCGAGTTTCAAATTTTTCACGAAATTCAATGTTTTTTGAACGCTTGTTTTCTGAATCAAAATTGGGAAATGTTTTCTGAATCAAAATTCCTCAAAGTTGAGCCATCAGATAGAGAGCTAAAAAGAGCTTTAAAAATCAGAGCTAAAAAATGATAAAAGCTATACATATTTCTGACGACCGAGCAATTAATGTGCACGTCTTAATATAAATTTTTTATTCAGTCAATGATTGTTGGAGAACAAGAAACATATAATATTACAGAATGAGCCGTCTATTTTCCGCCTAATTGCAGACAAAAATGTTGGTCGACTATGCTATTCCACCAGAATCGAAAATCCACTTGTTCGATTATGATTACTGTACGTCTTTCTTTTCGGAACATTTGAATATGTTTTTTTTTCGGAGCATTTGAATATGACAAAAGATACATAAAGCTGTTTAGTTAACTTATTTTTCATTACTGACAGAATTGGGCGTTTTCGACTGAATTTTTGGATTACTGATTGAAAGCTTATGCAAAACATTACGTTGAACTCAGTGTCTCATCGTTGCGACCGCCAACAAAATAATCTAAATTGAATCTTAGTACAGAAAAAAACAAGGCAAAAACCTTACGCGCATACGATTCTCCACGCTCAAGAGAAGGAAACAAAACTTCACATGAATTATGTAGTAGGTTGAATTTTTAATCGAAAACTATTTATTTAAGTTTTTAAAACGCTTTTTTTTCATTTCAGTGGGTTTTCAGACAAAAAATGCTAAACAGAAGAGAAAAAATATTTTGAATTTGAAACGCGCACATACTAACTAACACAGATAGATAACAGACATCCTAGAGTTTTAAAAAATTGAACTTCGCTCAACAAACGCTCAATTTGACCCTTGGTTGTTATTGTCGAGTATCAAATCGCCTTAGTTTTGACTACCTTATATTAGTAACTTATTAAATCTTTCACGTAAATTTTTTTTACTATTCCAGATCATTTCCAGAAATAATATGTTGTGTATAAGTCTTGATAGTGTTTAAATATACTTATTTCAGTGTGCTTAAATAAGCGTTTTAAACCAGGAACCTCCCAAAGAACTTTGCAGCTCTCTGCTTGCCTTTGCTTTTTGGAGAAAAATATCAGGCAGAGCATATCCTGGAATTCATGGAGCTGTCTCTCCTCATTGGCGTAGAACACGTCTCCCTCTTCGCAGACATGTCAAAAATCTCGAGAAGGACGCAGAACGCACTAACCTTCTATGAAAAGCAGGGGTTCGCTATCGCTTAAAAAGTACTCCGATTGAATTTTTGTTAAGGGTGTACTTGATTAAAGGCCTATGAGGACACTTCAAGTGTTTATACTCACATTCAACTGCCACTGTTCTTAAAATTACTTTTCTAAATTCTCACAAACAAAAAAAATCCGTAAAAAAATTTCATCGTGTTGTTCATATCAGAAAAAAATTCCAGAAAAATAAAAACCTTGATTTTTGGCAAAGACAGGTTAGTATGAGACTGAGGGAACTTTAGAACAGCTAATTGATGGATTTTCAGCCACCTCGATGTGACGGAATATCGCGCGCCAGTAAGTGGGATTTGGTACTTCGGGCAGCTGGGGATGATTCATGACTGCCTCACGAGACACTCATCTTTATCCAAGTAGGCAGGTTTGGCTTTCATGTGGTCTTATTCGAGTGAATCAATGCAATATAAACTATTATACAAATCATGTGAACTGAAATGGGATTTTGTACTGAATATTATGGAAACTAATGTAGCTTCGATATTTGAACAACAGCTATCTGTATATCGTAATCATTCGTTGATAGCCTCAATCAATTTTTCTAATATGTGTATTACTAGAATATTTGCAAAAGTGGTACTTAAAAATTGGTACTAGAAATGGTACTTAAAACAAAAGATGCAGGGACTACATATTCTGTTTAATCCGGTGAGAAATTACTGTAAAAGGAAATGGGATAAGATTTATACACAAATTTATGACGCCAATATTCGTATAAGAATAAGCTAATTTTACATCTACAGTGGCGTGGGACAACGTTATGAAGATTCGTTATACTTGTAGTTTATGAATATGACGCTTTTACAGAGAAGAGTGGTCTACAAGTAAACTGAATTATGCCTGTAATCTGGAAATCCTTTCACATTTCATAGTTGTTTTTTTTTGCATTCATCTGAATCCCCACTTTTATGTAGGAACAACAATAGATAACTGAAGAAAAAAAATTTTCTGTGAGGTTGGAAAAAGGAAGTTCAGGATCTTTGATTAACACGGAAATCATGATGTGACGGGATTCATTTGCTGGGAATATATCTCGCGACCTATCTACCGACTTGCCTTCTCACCAGCCCTTGTGGCCGCATTTACGAGTGAACCAATAGCTTACTTCTAGATATGTAGGATTCCAAGACATGGATGAAGTAATCGTGAGCAGAGACGGCAGAATGAATACCATCGAGCAGCTCTACTCCTATTCTGACGACATCGCGTCGCTGAGGATCCCGACGCAGCTCATGTCGAATCTGTGCGCTGACACCCTAACCAGGCGGTTTCATTGCTCCGGCCAATAGAGTAGTAGACTACAGAAATCAATAGTTTGAAACAATAGACTTTGTATAGCATGAAATCGTGATGAAAAACATGAAGAATGTTTTTGATACAGAGATTATTTAAACCTAGCTTTATCCAGAAGATCGTAGATATGCGCATTGATTTTAGGCGCAAATGGGTTAAGAAACAGGCTGTTTATAATTCCAGGATAACTTTTCTGTAATCAATACGGATAGAGTTGGCAGAAATTGGTTAGAACGCAAAAACTCGAAAAGTGAAATAAGGAACTGGAATGTTGCACTGAAAAGCCTTGGAAAAGGCTTTTTTTTTACCACGTCGTGCTGAACATACTGTTCTGTGAAAACGGAAATGAAAAGAGGTAAACAAAGCGAGCTGAGAAGGAGTTTGATTGAAGTTTTGTAAATACTCTGATTGAGCCCTACCAAAACATTTTTTTTGCGTTTTCTTCAACCTGTGCTATCTCTCTGAAATGCAGTTGTCTTTTTTTGAAAACAACATGAACATAGTAACGCGATCACGGCTAACAGCTTCCAAATATTCTTCTTTGGTTTTTGTCAGATAGTATGGGAACTTAGAGTTTTAGTTATTATGTCGAACTTGGTTTTCATGATTCGACCTCAAAATGTATGAATTTTTGTTGAAGATTAGTTTCATTCATTTTGAGCGGAAGGTTAAGCGAAATATAATTCTACCGTTTTCAGTCGCGACAAGATAACTCAACAAATTAGTAGAAGTAAATCGAAAATTTTTTGAGTATGTCATACCAACGAGAAATTACTCGAAAACATCGATGAAAAACAGCAATAAGCAATATTAGGGAAAAAATAGAACTATACAAGAGCTTATAATAAAATTTAATTGAAATTGAAAACTTTTCGATGAATCTTATTAAGGGAAACTCGCAACTTTCCACTGACAATGCGCAACACGCTTACACTGGAGCCATTGGACAAAGTTCGCACCAAATGCGTCGTCAAACCGATTCACATTTTCGAACAGGTGGAGATGATTTATCAAAACAAACTGACGTTTTGTGGTCCTGTCCATCTCTTACGATAAAAAGTGTCACCATGAGTCATCCTGATTCTTCTGTGCTTGGGTTTCTGCGCATTCACCTGGTTTTGCTGCTTTCAAAAACCACGCTGGGAGATTTCAGAAATTAAGTCATTGGTTATTTTATATATCAAACGGAAATGCTAATGTTTTAATGAATCGAACCATCGAACGAAAAAGATGGTTTGAAAAAAGTTAAGTTATAGATGAAAGTTTAAAACTTTAAAACTTGAAAAAGTTTTTAATTTTTTGGACTTCAGAGAAATGTTTATCAAGAAAATAATTTTTCATGGAGCGTTAAAATTCAAAAAAGGGAAAGATAAGCGGAGCACCGATTTTGCACCTTCTTTAGTCTCACCACGAATTGCCGGTAAATTGCAATGGAATACGGTGTTTTTTACGTTCCTACTTTTTGAACGGATCAATCACATTTAAACAACAATGAATAATAAGAAAACACCGTAATCTATTGCCAATTCACGGCGATTCGTGGTGAGACTAACGAAGGTATGTACAAAATCGGCTCTCCACTTATCTTTTTTTTTTAATTTTAAGGCTCCATTTAAAAAAAACAGAAGCACAGTCGCTCAGAATGAATGTCTTCTTATGGTATCAATTTTTTTTATTCGAAGGAAAGAACTAAAGCAATCTTGAGCACTGTTATTAACCTTAACTCATAAAATATGCTCCAAGCCAGAGGATTGGATCATCTTCCCTTTATATAGCCAACATAGTCATCTTCCAGGGCATCCACCACACTTCCCGTGCCGTTCAAGAGAAATGGCGACTCATCAAAGCAGACTACACGCAGCTCGCAGTCTTCCACTATAGATTGGACATTGAGCTGGGGAACAAGCACGACACTCTCATCTCCAACGCATATCCTGCTTTGGAGAAGAAATACGAAGAAGCTTTGCAGAGCTTCGAGAACTTCTTGCTTTCTCAGCCCGTATAATACACGGGTTTATACGTACCTCATCCATGATAAGATATAAAACTTGCGAATCGAATCATGTATTTGTATGTATATGAAGAATTTTCACCTATGAAATTTTTCATATTAGAATATTGAACTACGTTGAGATATTCAAACTATCGCACGGACAACAACCAGTCCTTGTACGGAATCGGAAACAGGCGTCTCCTTCTCTCTCTCTCTCTCTCTCTCTCTCTCTCTCTCTCTCTCTCTCTCTCTCTCTCTCTCTCTCTCTCTCTCTCTCTCTCGCTCTCTCTCTCTCTCTCCTTATCTCTCTCTCTCTTTCTCTCTCTCGCTCTCTCTCTCCTTCTCTCTCTCTCTCTCTCTCTCTCTCTCTCTCTCTCTCTCTCTCTCTCTTTCTCTCTCAAAATATCCTTTACTATCCCATGCTTTTTTGATGGCGTTATACACAGAACAATAAAGAGAAAAAACCTTTATGAACACTCTTGACAAACATGAATAGACGGTTTTGCTGACTTCCAATTACATTTCACCGATTATACTTGAACCAAATGGCTTCAGAGGTCCAAAGAATGCAGAGCATATTTGGAAAAAAAAAACGGAAAACGCTTTTTTGAAAAGAAGACGGTCAGCGCCGTCTCAATTCTGCAGCATAAATATAAATTTTTGAGAAGAGCTCAACCGCAAAAGGTTATTCAAGTGTATAGGACCTTTAGAAAGACAAGCTTTGTGATTTCCAAAAATTATTTGATGAAGGTCTATCCCTCTCTTATTTATAGCTCGTCTGCGTCCACGAACGCCGTTCAGCGCCTGATGTATGAATTTAAAACTTCAGCTCTTACAAAACTTAATGCAAAATGAACTGAAAAGCGTTCCCGAAACGAGAAAGCTTGTCAAGTTTTGATTGAGTCACGTTTTATACAATAAACTTCATGAAGAGTCGGGAGATTTTTTGTAAAATAATATAACTTGACAAAAATAATATAACTCTTTAAATTTTAAAAAAAAAATTTGGCTATTTTTTGAGAGAGGAAGTTGAGAATAATGAGAAACGAGCTAAAGTTGAAAAGCTGAAAAGGAAAAGCTTGCCAGTGTTCCAGAATCACCCATTCAAAACTATTTTTTTATCAACATTTTGCAGTTCTGTGAAACTATGAATGTTTAAAATTCAAGAAAAAACTCAATTTTTCACGGCAGAAATCTTTTCAACTTTCAGCCTGCTACGATAACTCCTTTCTTTATTAAAAAAGGATTAAAAACTGAAATAATGGACAAAAATATTCATACGATTCATCGCTTTAAAAAAACACACATACACACGTAGATCATTTAATTCGTTTCTACCATTTTTACGGTTTTTTTGGTTTTTGTTTTTTTTATTATCGGAAAAGGTTTTGTAATAGTTTTTCGAAAAAACCGAAAAATCGAGCAGCCCTTGTCCCTATCAACAGAAAAAGCATTCCTCATCTATTGGATGGTGCTAATGAGAAACCTCTTCATTCGACTGACTTTCAGTAAACTTGTTTTTTTGTTGTTGTTTTTCTCAGCAAGTGTTAATATTGCAGCAATGCAGGAACAAGTGAGAGTGAGTTATAGAGTTGATAACGAGAGTGGTATGTACTAACAACGTTGTAACAGGAGTCTTTCTTTTTGTCGAAAATATGAGTTTTTGACACTTAATGTTTTCGAGCTTTCTCCAGCTGAGAAATACCAGTAGCTCATACGCATAGTTACTGGTTCATAAAACAATAACATTTCCGACGTTGGTGATTAGGCAGATAGCAGTTGTATTCAGAACGCAATTTGTTTGTCTCTAATCCCGGGCTTAGAGGAATCTTAGAGGCTTAGAACGCTTAGAGGAATCTTTTTTCTTACTTGTTCTGTTTTGGTTCATCAAAATTATTCGGATGCGTGGGGTTTCGTTGTGTTTGTCTTTCGTTGAAACAAAAAAAGCTGAAGAAGACTTCAACGATAGAAGAAAGAAGCGATTCAAGGATGCTTCAGTTACGGTGATATCGGTCTGAACTCAGGACATTAAGGATTATGAAATGTAGTGGATTATGAAATGTAGTGGATATGTAAGTGAAACCTTCTGAATAGTTACGTATGCTAGCGCTAAAAAGACAAAAAAGTATCGCTGAAAATGTTAAATTAAATAAAGTTTCGCACTGTACTGAATAGAGGAATTGTACGAATTTCAGTTTTGCTTTTTAAGCTTTTCGTATGTACAGCGATGCTTTCGGTATTTCATAGGGATGATCCAAGTAAAAACAAAACAAAAAATTATTTGTAAGATTAATTTATTAATTTTGTTTAAGGGTCTTTTACTCTTTTTTATGGGTTAATCTAATAAGTAAGTACATGATTTCTCGCACAAACTTACACTTTCGAATGAAAATTTTTTCCAATTGTCTTTAATACGATATACATACAACCTCTCAGAGCGAAAATTGAATTTTGTTGTTGTTTTTTACCTAGTGTCTTTTTAAATAACTTTTTTTAAACGAATTTTTTCTTCTTCCGGTCTTTTATATCCTCGAAAAACATCAATATTCAGAAAAAATGTACATACATATTACTAACGTTTCAAATTTATTTTTTAACTCCAAGTTATTTTGTAAAAAATAAATAGAGAAACAGTGAATAGGCGTAATTAGACGGAGAACATTCATTCCATGGATCGTAATTGAACCCATTCGGCAACGAGCCTTTTACAATTAACCAAAGCCTTTCGTAATGTGTTTCATTATTAGACTCTTTGAGGTAACTACAATAGCTTTAGTTAGTCAGCGATCGATACACACGGGAGAATTACTTAAGTTTTTTTATTTATTTGAACGTTCCCCGATAGAAGAAGTTTTAAAAGACCGAAATTTCTGCAGAAGCAGGTGTGAAATGAATAAAATTGTAACAATTACAAAAAATTTTCTCGAAAAGCCCAAATTGCGACAGAATAAAATAAAGCAATCAGATAATAAACGTATTTAGAGAATTTTAGTAAGGCATATGCGCAGATAAATTCTCAACAAAAAAGTTTTGATATGTGCATAATTTTTTTCAAAGTTTCTATAAGTCTTGTTTCCTGATATTGACACGGCCGAAATCTCCTCCGTAAACATCTGATCTGCAAGAAATCGTTAGTTTACTCTAAATTGAATGACTGAAGCTTCATTTTCTTCTCACACATATTTTTTTAAATTAAGTAACCGACCAAGCTGGCCAAAAGACGTGCAAAACTTGATGGTACCCTGAGATAATACCGTAATATAATACCGTAACCGTAATACCGTAACTGGACCCTTCCCTCTCGAATGCCCTTATTTACCAAAGCAAACTAACTCTTTTACTTTTTTGAGCTTAACCGATAAGTAAAATAAATTCAAGCTCACTAAAATCGGATGATATTATTAATTAATTGCAAAATTAAGGGCCAGGCAAATTTGTTCAGTCTTTTGCGACATAACTCGTTCCATTCGTTTTTTTCGTTAAAAAAACAGAGCCTGTACATCATACAAAATAATATGTATATTCAAATCAGAAGATCGTTCTCAATATCTCATAGACAATTAGTTCGTTTCTTGATTATTTCTTGCTTGAAATGTTCAGAGCGGTTTGTTTCATAATTCCTATTCGCCCTTTTCACTCCGTGTTTCATAATTCCTATTCGCCCTTTTCACTCCGTCCTATCAACAGTATCGAACCCGGCAATTACCAGGAGTTAAACACACTAAACTTGTATTTTCTCCCTTAAATCAACATCTATCCTTTTTTTTATAACTGATACGTGAGTATAATTTGTATTCGCGTTTCATGTGGCTAAAAAAGAAACAAATTGCTTCGAGTGGAATTGAATTTTCCAATTTCGTATAAAGATTTCACTTGACCTGGCACGCATGAAAGTAGCGATGGAGTGAATGGTGAAGTTGTTGAGCATCTCCGCATGTGCAATGTTTTCCTCGTCTTCTTCTTCTCCCGATTCGAACCTTCCGGCTTCTGACTCTGAGATGGTGCCCAGGCGATGAGCTAGAGTAGCCACTGCGACAGGGGAGACACCGGGCGGCTGCGAATAAGATTTATTATTATATTGTCCGACTCATCCGACTCAATGTGGTTTTATGTACTCTCTCTCTTATGCAAAGCTTGAAAAGTTTGTTAGAAACACTGATCACTAAAAGTTATGAACAGTGAAGGTCCATTATTCTCAATATGCATTACAATCCGGAACTTTAAGGTTTTGTTGGAAAAAACTTGAACAAAAATAAATTTTAAAAAAGAAAACAAGAGAAATGATTCGTCAAACTTGAAAATCTACTCTGAAAAATGCACTTCTTTGTGTAAAACAAAACAATATGCCGCTCTAATGAGTTTATTAAGATACCTTTTTCAGTGAGTGACTTACTTCAGCAGGTTCAGCGGCAGGGCTCACTTTGGCGTTCTTGATGGCCATTTCTAGAAGTGTGAACAGACCGAAAGCGCCATTTTCAAGGGCTATGTACGTGACTCGGTTCACGACGCGCATGAGTGGAAGACCGAAGTAGCACAAGACGATCACAACAAGGGTGAACTGAAGCATTTGAAGAAGTGACTATTTCAAAATTTGCAATTCGAGAGAACTATGTATTTCCACTTCCTCAAGGTTATAATGAGGAGTTTTATTGAATCGCAAATTACTATGAAATATCGTTTCATCCCAAAATTCATGCAAGGGACAACTAACTGGCGCATTCTCAGGCATGATGTCACCGAGACCGATAGTTCCGAGTGACATGAACATAAAGTAAATGGAGTTGTACAAAGAGATTGCAGTATCCGGCGGTCCCCAGAGTGAGTCGTAGTAAGAAATTATAGTAGCAGAGACTACAATGTACGCTGCGGAGAGAAGACCTGTCATCTGGAAAGTAGCAGTCGCTCATTTAGCGTGTGAAAGTGAATTTGAAAGTGTTGTTCAGTGTGTGCGTGGTGGAAAGAGCATAACCCGGAGAGCCAAAATATATGGTTCGGTTCCCGACAAACTGTTTTACACGAGCTTTTTCTATTATTATTATCTTTTTTTGTTGTTAACAAATGATATCTTTTCGAGAGAAAGGGGAGAATAATTAACTTGATGGTTAGGCAGAAATCAAAAAAATTTCGTTTCGAGATGAAAAGGCATTTCCTTCTCTTCCGTCATGTTTTCAACTTGGTTGCTTTTTTAATTAATCTTTTTGATCGGATTGTCGTAGGGCCGAATGTCGTTGGCTAATATTTTTTTTAAAATTATTTTATATTCATATAATATTTGTATAAACTTGGATAACGAATTTAAATCAAATCAGTTGCAGTCTTGAACACAGGCTATTTTGTTAAATTTTCTAAGGGTTGTTAGTGAAAGAGCATCTAAACCACAATTTTTGCCCACGAGTTCTTTTCCATCACTTAGTCACCTATAGGGTTGCCCATGTATTCCGCAACTAATCTTTTGCATTTTATAATTTACTTAATAGTGCATGCTGGCTCCAATTCTCACAGATATTTTACTTGCATGTTTTTTATTCATGTGATTGAAATTCAATCCCAATTTTCACAGATATTTACTTGCATGTGTTTTGTTCACGGGATTATAATTTAATTTCATTTGATTTTTTTTGTTGAAAGAATCGGTGCCGCTAATAGAGCTCGCTTTACTCTTGTGGACTAGCACAGACTTGGTTGATCGAATACGTGCATTTCTAAAAAACTCAAAGTATATCGCAATCTCTGCTGGAGAACAATCAAATAGTTTGAGCTGTTCGGTTGACTTCCTGATTCGCCTCGAAGAGATGGTCCTCGATTAGTGTGCACCCCTAATAAGATTGAGGCCGTCAAGAAGCGAAGTGGTCAATATGCAAGGCGAAGCATAACAAAATAAGAAGTTGTTCACTTTTGAAGAGGTCTAACACCCTCAAAATTTGCGAGTGCTCGCTCGAGGCTAATGAAGCAGGTAGAATAGTTCATAAAGCTTCCCATCCTGCACAAGTCATAGTTCGGGCCGGAGTTTCCGCCACCGGCAAAACTCTTCTCGTTTTCGTAGAACCAGGCGTCAAAATATACCAGGAATACTACTACCAGCATATTCTTCAAAAGGTATTGTTTCCTTGCTCTTCTTCCCATTACGGTAAACAACCTTATTCTTCAATCAAGGTTCAGCGCTTGTTAACAAGTTTACGGGAACACAAGCATGGTGCAATACTTATTTTCCGACTTCTCCAGTGCAAAATGGCCGATCTCAATCCGCGTAACTATTCCGTGTGCTCCTATCTTCAGATCACAGTTAACGCTTATCTTCACTATGCATTTTGGGTATCCAAAAAATCTTTTCAGAAAAAGATCGACGAAAAGTACCTTCGTCCAGTGATCGAAGCGTTTCTGTAAGGAATCCGGGCTTTAGTTCGTGCAAAAGGAGACCGAATTGAATGAAAATTTGAAACAATGTTTTTTGTAAGTGTGAGCTAACAAATTTTCAATTTCGAACATTCCCGCTCAAATATTAACTGAGATACATTTTTACAAACGTGTTGCAGAATACATGGGATGTAGTTATCAAATCAATTTTGCATGCTTTTTTTAAAACTACGGAGCAGTATTTTTTCTGAGTATCTCAAGATCTCGAAATTGAGCGTCCGAAAAAATTACTTTGCAATAGCTTCTTTTATTGTAGAGCAATGTGGTTTTGACAGCATGAATAAAAATAACCTTTCTGGTTTTTGTACCCGTCTTTTAGCAGGGCACGCTGTTTAGATTAAGATACTGACTGTTTCTGATATTACCAGTGACTACTTCCTTTTTATTGTTTTTTTGCTAGCTGCAGTGGGAATAGTCCTATTTGTGCAAGAACTATAATCGTTTCTTAGACTCCTTAGTTTTAGTGGATGTTAAGGTTTGGGATAGGGACTCTTCGCACCGTAATCCGCACCACTCTACCACTTAAACCACAGAAAGATCGTTCAGAACAATAAATTCATAATCAAATTTTTATTTGATTGAGTAGTTTCTTTTCTGATCTCGGTTCAACTGACTGCGATGGGCAGGGAAATAACTTCTTCATCCGATGTTTGAAGACCACGAGAAGCCCTGGTGAATATGGGCATGAGAAAGATGAATAGATCTTATGTAAGAAGTAACAAGAAAGCGGAGCATTAGTACAACAGTAACACAACTAGCTCCACCAAAGGCACCTTCAATCAAAGGCTGAAGTTAACAGCAAAATTCACTTTCATAATTGTTTTTAACAACTTATTAATGAAATATATTAACGCTTTCATAATAACAACTTAGTAATGAAATAAATATGAATGAAAAAAGTTAGCAAAAGGGTTATGAAAATAATTTTGAATAATGTAGTGTAACATGCCTCAACTTGAAGAGTATTCTAGCATAGAGTTTCGTCACTTGAACGAGGACCCATTGTCCGATGGCACGAGTGGTGACTATCGTGATTGGAATCGTGATTAATCCATATAGAACAGTTAGTCCTCGCGTCAAATTCGTTTGTGGCCAGATTGTACCTGATTTGAAATTTTCTCAAAACTGTTTCGATCCTTTAAATGAGCAATCAGTAAACCTACCTTCGTCTTTTTTGGCTCTTAATCTTTTTTCTCCATATTTTTAATATTTAATATTATTGGGCTAGAGTAAGAGGAGAAAAAAATGAAAACTATCGAGTCTCCGCATCATTCTTATGCTGCTCACAATAGTTTTGTAAACTCACTACTGTTTCAACATTTAATCCCCTAACCAAACTTTTCTCCTGTCCCTAAATACTTTTTTTCTTAAGACTAGTCCTTATCACTCGCTCTCACTTAGTCTCTTTATGAGTAACGGTTTTTTTAATTTGACGTTTCTCATTGCCCATCTATCTTAAAATGTTTTTCTTTCGTAAAGATCTTATCACTTCTTCGTACATGGCCCTCACCATATCCAATGCACGTGAAGATGGTCCCGGCATAGAAGACGGCGTTCTGGAATGACCACATCAAGTTCTCCTCGCTCTCGTCCTTGTAGAAGGTACTGTGTTTCCACTTTCCATCCACCTTGATGAGCTCTACGTAAGAGCGCTGCAGTAGCGCAAAGCGTTCACTTGATTACTCAGCGAGCCACTTTGGTTAAATACAGAGCCACTATTCATTCAATTTTTAAACACTCGTGTTCCAGTGTAACAAGGGTACAGTAATCAAATGAGTGTTAGCGTATGTTTGGAAGACTTTCCTATTTCTACCGCTCCAATAATTTTTATATCACTTTTTTTATATTTTCAGTCAATAATTTTTTATGTTTTTATGTCTGTCAATAATGCTGTTAATGGAACATAGACTACGAAAAATGTGAATAAAAGCTCAACAATTATCATATTTTTTTGGTTAGGAATTGAATAAATATACTCACTAAAAATTTTCCTCATTTTCAAGATTGAGCTTAAAAAGCAGTCAGGTCATCCTTTCGACTTTACAAGTAATAATCAAAGAAATAACTCTGATTTGTACTGAGATGCTAGCAAAAAGGATTTGGGTTTTGATTTCAGTTCTAAACACACTGTATTAGTTTCTAGAACACACTATCGAGAAAAAAGTTGAGCTGAGAACTTTGACGAAGTCTTCGAGAGACTCTGTGGAGTTTCGGAACTCGTTAGCCAGCTCTGTGATCCGAGCATCCAATGCTGCTTTGGTCTCCAGCAGAATCTATACTTGTTTATATTTCTCGAGTCTGAAGAAATTAGCTCGTCTCGAGCTCGTCAGGAATCTTTGTCAAACCCGGTAGAAATCTCTTTAGAAAAAAATTTTTCTAAATAAAATAAAAGGTTTGAATCCGTTTCGTAGACTATCTCGTTATCGTGCCATACTTAAAACAGACTTCACAAAGTTATCTTCGCAGTTTGGATTAGTTGTTTTCAAGACTGTGTTTATTTAGATTCGTGGTGACCATGTGTTAGCGTTAAGTTGGAATTATTTACTGATTGAGTGGTCTAGAAGGTAAAACACACAAAAATTAAGTATGGAAAATGACATATATACATTTGCGAATATGACTGTTCATACTTATATGTAGGTTATTACTTTTCATACTTATATGCACGCCCATTCCTAATTTTATGTTTTATAAGTTTGTATAGTCATACTTTCAAATGTATATGTGTCATTTTCCATACTTATTTTTGTGTGAATGAACGAACACAGGCTAAAAAAAGAGGAGTAATCACAAAAATATTATTGGAAAAATGAATGAACGAAAGAATAACCTGCAGCTCTACAGGACGCTCCAAATAGTAGAACATGGCACCTCCGAGCAAGGCATATGTTAACACGACGGAGCTGTACATGCATAATATATGTACTAACAGATTCATTCACCCCCTCGACACATATATGAGGTAGAGCTGATTATTTCCATTCGATAATCTAATCTTTAAAAACCATGTTTCATCATACAGGAAAAATACGGAGGCCATGACAATTTTATTCAATGATCTAGTCGCTTCCGGTGAAATAAAGATGGCTGGGTTCGACTGTGGTCCTAAATTTGATTTTTCCTTAGCAATCGAATGACTACCTACATACATATGTATTTTCCATCTTAATCAGAAATCCCTGTCTCCAAACAGCGGGTTGAAACATTAAATAACCCTTCCAAAAAGCCATTCAAAAACTTTTCAGTTTCTTTTTTTGAAGGCAGGGAAATCTAGTGTGGTAACCTGCTTGCTCCCGATAAGAATTGTACAGCTTAGCTCATCCCCGCCCCAGAGAATATTTTTGTCCGTGCGATATTATAAACCAATTTCGTCCATTCTGGGTCTTTAAAATCGAAACAACTTACAGAAATATGGTATGTCTTATGGTAGTTTTCCCTCGACTGGCCGCTTGGTAGAAGAAAGACTTCATAAACTCTTCAAAGAACTTTGCCTGATGAACACTTTTTTCGGCTTGCTTTTGCAAGATATATTTCTTCAAAAACATATATTATCTCTAGGCTTTTTTACTGTTCAGTATGACTATAATATATAGCCCTAGAGTTTCTGCGCCTTTCCATCCATTTGATTGAACCCGCTTTCCGCAGTAAAGCCGTGGCGTTCATATCTTTTCAACCCTTTCTGCCTTGTTTCGAATTTTCGCGAAACAAAAATAAGGGGAATGTATCATTTCTCGTGTTTGTGGTTGAAGTTATGAATATATTGACTAGTTAGCATAAGCAGTACGCTCTAAGCAACAAAGAAAATTCAATAAGTTAGGAGAATAAGTTTCAATATTTTTTTACATATTCTGTCTAAAACTTTTTTTGGAAAGGCAAAATTATTCTCACTAAATGAGTAGGTTTTCTTCGGGACACCAGGTGCATTATCCCTTTCTCGTCTGGTTTGCGTTGTTGGCTTCCGAAACGTCTGAAATTTTTTTCTCGGAAATCTGAATTCTTTTGGTATTAAGATTATCCGAATCAGAGCTCAAATTATAACGTGACGACATTTTCCCAAGAGATCTTATGCGACTGGAGTTTTTTTTAGGAATATCAGACCGGATAATTCTTATTCAATGTTTAATTGTTCTCAAAAAACTTGAACTTGCTAAAATTAAAAAAAATTCTGAGCTTATTCGATTATATGTTTTCTGCGAAACGTTTCAAATACCGTCAACAACATGTGTTTTTACTTTGGTAAGTTCTCATCTGTGCTATTATTAAAGCTGCCTAAAAGTTACGATGCTTTAACAAAACAATTTTTTCCGCCGCGGAACATGTAAATTTTTGGGGAGGAAACTACAGAACTTGCCGGTATTCTTAACAGAGTGTTTCCTCATTAACACTAGTAATTGAGAACATTAACAAAATTAATACTAATAAGTGAGAAACTCTTAACGCCGAGTTCGTGTTTTGTATCTAAATAATAACGTTTAAATGTGTATTTTAAGAGTGGTGAATGGAGTCAATAGGTATTGAACATAAAATGTTAAAAGATATACCGGAAATTGTTACCTGTCGTAGAACTGGCGGTAGTTTCCTATGGGAAGGATTGATGAACGTATCCCCATCAGGGGGAAAATCAGGAAACAGCTTCTGCAGAGATTTTTTTACCTCTTTCTTGATAAAATAGAGTTCCAGATTTTTTTCTTAATTCCAGTTGTTTTTTTTTTACCGTAATAGAGCTTTCTGAAAGATTTCTTATTTGTGATAAACATTGAAATAGGAGCTGGTAGACTTAAATGTATGGCTAACGAACTGTTTGGAAACAAAATAAAAATAGATGTCTGAAGGCTTTTGTTCATATTTCAACTCCAATCGGAAAATAACAGGTTGTGAATCATCTAATATAAAGTCATTTGATGTTATAGCTTAGAGATGTATCCGTTTAGGCTTTAAAAAAAAGTATTTGGGGTGAAATATCAAAGTCGATCACCAAAACATAATTTTTAGTATAACTTGAGAAATAGGTTGTTGAAAGAGAAAACAAGGAAAGATACTTGACTTGAGTAAAAACTAAAAACTCATTATATTCTTTAACTGACTATATTTAACTGAAGGCTGAAGTATATTATTTACCCATCACATTGGTTCAAGGTTCATCACTCTGCCTACGGGCATATGGCACAAGTTAACAATCGAACATCTAGCTTTGTAAATTTCTTAAATGCAAAATAAGACTATGAAGGTATGTATATGACTTAATTATTCTACTTTTAGACGGACTAACCTCGGCCCTTTTTCCTTGTTTCTCATAGTAAGCTTCCACAGCTTGTTTGTTGGGCTCACATTCAGTCTATAAAACAGTAATGCTGTGTTCCAGGCCCAGAGCTATGTATTATATAAAAATTGTAGAAATTAAATTGTCGTTTGTGAAGTTCATGAATAAAAAGTACAGTTCTTCTTTAATTATCAATTTTTTTATAATCAAATAATCAATCTTAAGTTGAAATTACTTCCTTGTCTCTGTACGTTCTCGCACGTGCGACATGTGTAACTGACTTCAATAATATTAGATATTTGTGCAATCGTATCAATAATGGCACTTCAAGTCTTTGAAGTTGATCACGAAGAGGATGAAGAAATAAAGTGTTTAAAAATGTTTGTTTTTTTCGAAAAAATTCCCTTCAGAGTTGCTGGTTCAGGTCTTACATCTTTGTTTTCGGGCTCATCTTTATCTGCGTCTGAAGCCTCTTGAGCCTTTGTCTCATTCATATTCGCTCAATAAAGAGATATTCAGTCATTTATACATAGTTGGTGAAATTAAATACATTCTGAGCAAAAAAAGTTTCATTCAAAAACGGTCGGAAAGGAAGCGAAGATCTGAGAAAAAAAAACCGGTTTGAAACGTCTGAAATCGTTCGCAAAAAAAATTATTCTAGAGATTAAATGAATAAATTTTGAATTGATGAGTGAGAGAACTGGTTGATTGAACAAATAAATGAATGAGTGGGATGTTCTACATGAACCGCAACAGTAGAGAGTATTTTCTTAACAAGATTTCTTCAGAAGGTTCTTGGCTCAGGAATGAAACTCGAAAACAATGATAAAAACTTTGTACTCTTTTCACTTCCAATGAGAGTTTTTAACAGAAACCAAGATTGAGATAGAGCATTGAGATAGAGCTTGAGCAAAAAACGCAGTTCTGTAAAAAGCTTATCTACAGCAGACTATACACAACAAGATTTGATGAGCACTCCGTGCTAAAACTCTTCCAGTTTCTGAGTAGTGATGAAACCCTTCCTGTTTCTATGTTTTGCCTAAACCCCTTATTCCGATTCAAGTGCGTCGCCCCTACCGACCACTTCGTTGCGGTGGTAGGAAGTTTTCGTACTTTAACTAAATCAACGATTTAGTATGAGAGACAATTCTCATAACATTTTTACGCGGGTGATATGAAACGAAAAGTTATAAAGAGCACGGTTTTGATTCTCATAGAAATTCATCCACATCAGTTTTCTTTATTATCATTCAATAATGAACGCAATAGAAAATAGGAAACGGTAAATCGGGCCGAGTTCTGCTTAAAATAATTGGCGGAACTCGTCCCGGACGTGGGACTGACTTATAGTAAAAAAGAATCCTCAAAGAACGATAATTGATAAGATTTGCACAATTACTTTCAAAAGCAATCAATAACGTAAAGAACAGAATCGATTAAAACCTTTTATTTCGTTGTTCATCAAGTTTCCAGTGTGAACTTTTCTATCAAAAAAACATGCACATTCACCAGTTTCATCAATCCAAAGCATAACAAACTCTTCATAGGTTTGAAAACCATAAACATCAATGTAAAGTATGGAATCACATTTAAGACAACTTTCGAAGTTCACTTGCGTTTTTTCCTCCTTTCAACCTTATCAATTTCTTTTCTTTAAACTTTTCTCACTTTCTTAAATATCACGGGAACCAATAGAGAACGAAAAAAAGTCCATTGTCTGATAGCAATAAACGGAATTGAATTAAAAAGTCAGCATATGAATGAATTCATTTTTTTAGGGGAACCAGGTTGCCCATACAAATCCTGATAATTGTATGATCACCTACAAAACACCAATGATAGATTGAAGTTCCAACAATCACGTTTTGAGCGAGAGTATTCAGAGAACATAGCTGATGTTTAAGTTGACATGATACTTGTCGACATCTGCGGCCTATTCCGGTGCGTTTTTAATGTTTTTTCCCCTCAAAGATGTTCGTTGAGGCAGAGCAAGAAAAGGTGAAAGAATGAACAGATACGAGACAGAGAATTAGATGAAAGAGACATGGAGAGGCCTTTTTACAAGCTTTTTTTTATGACGGACTCTTTGAGAATCATGAGAAAGGGCTACACCGAAAAAGTTGAGTGCGCGAAACGGGACGAGAATGGTTGCGGAGATGTATTTTATTGTTTCTTTAAAGGAAACCAAGGGTGAAAAGGAAGTTCATAGTGAGTAATGAAGTGATTCCATTACTTACTTAGCTCAACTCTGCTCGATTCTTTGAGAAGAGGACATTACAACTTCAACCGTTCACTTAGTTCAGCTGTCGTCATGAACTTTCTTAGCATTTTGTTTTTAAAAGTGTTTGAGGTAAAATAAATAAGAGTAAGTAAGTTGAAGTAAGAAAATAGTTAACATACTCCAGTTCTTCACGAAATAGAGATTGATAAACCAAGAAGCTTCATGACTTTTTTATTTTGAAATAAAACAATTTGTAAGGGTTTTTATGACGGTAGAACTCTAGGCACAGACATAAGTTTTCCTATATTCAAAAAGTTCCAAAGTCCGGCTGTGAAAGCTAAGAGCTTAAGAAAATCGGTTAGGAGGATCAAAAAATCATCAAAAATATTTTCTTTGACCTGAAGAGACGAGAAATGAGAACAAAAAAATGAGTTGTTCAATAAGAGGAAATACACTTATGAATGAATAAGGAATAAAGAGTACTGAAAAGATGTAATAGAATAATGAACAATTAAATAAGAGAGCGGAGCTGATTAGCAAAATCTGATAAGATTGCGAGAGAGAGAGAGAGAGAGAGAGAGAGAGAGAGAGAGAGAGAGAGAGAGAGAGAGAGAGAGAGAGAGAGAGAGAGAGAGAGAGAGAGAGAGAGAGAGTTCAGGGTTAAAAAAGAGTTGAAAAGGTTAAAAAAAGAAAGACATACTAATGAAGTTTGGGAGAAGTAAAAGAGAGAGAAGGAAGACGTATAGAATGAAATCATTGGTTCGAGATATGGGTCAGGGCATTTTAACGAGTGATACCATCAACAGCACAACAAAGTTCATTCTCTTTGGATCATAAAGGAAAGCTTACACAAATTCCTGCACTCTGATCATCTCATTGAAGTGCGAGTCAAACTATTCATGGAAGATAAATTTAAATAAAAGTTTCATGAGAGGATGCGGGAAGAAGAAGAGAGATAAAGGGAGAAAAAAACAGAAAATATAGAAATAACGAGAATCAGCAGAACGTAAGAATAAAAATGATGCTTATGTTTTTCTGTCGGCAAGTAATTTCTGTCTGTGATTATCATCTCTTACCCAAACAGCAGATTAATTTCAGAAACAAACAAACGTCACATTCAGCTTAATAATATTATAAAAGTCAATAAAGTCTAGCCCTACCTAGCTAGAAAAAAAATTGAGTAGAAATGTGACAAACGAGTTTTTTTCTTTTCATTTTGGAAAAGATTCAATTCTATAGTATGCATATTTGTATGTACAGGGTCAGGCAGATTCATTGCAACTGCAATTTGGTTTTCAACCAACTCCTCGTACGAGAAAGAAGCTTTTTGTTTGAACATGAAAAGTTTTGTTTTCAACCTTAATGAGTGCATCCAGTTGAAATTTCATTCAAAACAGGCTCCTCGTTAACGGATTACGGTTTTCAGACTTTGTGAATGTTTGACTATCACGGGGCAAAGGTACGCTGGAGAAAAAATGTTCAAAGCTCTCTTTAAAGCCGAAATTTTGTCACTTTTGTGTACTTTAGGACAGACCTTCGCCTGCATGTATCCCAAGATGGCTTAGTCGAGAAGGTTTAAGTCGAAGGAGCAGGCCGTTATACCCGCGGCTTGACTTCGCGGTTGTACATATCAAAAGTTTCAGTATGCTCATTGGATGCTACCAACTATACTCTGCAAAATCAAATGAATTCCACGAAAAATTTAGAGGATGTTTATTCATCAGAATGATCGACCAAGTCGAAGAATTTTCGAAATCAATTGTAGTGCCCAAGAGGCCGGACAATCGTTACAATAATTGTGCTTAACCCTGTACATTATCTGCGTATTCGAAAGAAAAAAGAAGCTGGAAGCAGTGAGAAACTGGGAACTACATATTTGTGGCTGAGAGCATTCTGCGTTTTTTCCATTTCAGTCATCTTTGAATCGCCCGCAGAGTGAATTTGTTTTCAAACCGATTGACTGATGAAAGCTTTAAATATAGCGTTTCAGAAGAATTGTGAACAGAAGCGTCCCTAACTCATGAGCGTTTTTTTCAATTACTTTTTCTTAACAGAAAAATTAAAAAACTTTTACCGAATTTGAGTAAGAATCCGATGTTTTATCCGATAACACCTTCATTCTTTCACATGAAAGTGTATTCATATCATAACATAATACGTTCCTCAGCATTATCTTTTCAAGTATTCAAAAGTAGATGTGTTAAATCAATTTTTTTGTGTTGTTTTTTTCCTTACACCATTTATATTGTTCTTTGTACTGTAAACTTATTATCTCCCTCAAATTCTTTCTATCGCTCTATTTAATTTTCTTCATCATTACCTCTAAGTTCTTCGTTGTTTTTTTTCTTTTTTTTCTTTCACATATATCAACTGCTCCTCATCCTGTAACACAATTCAATCAGTGAACTTGATACCGTTCACGCCTGGCTCCATTATTATATAAAAGACACATATGTATGTATATCTGATTGTTTTATGCCTCTAATGGTCTTTTGAAAAGAGTTAGGTGTGTGCATGTCTAGTTCGGCGGTGAAAGCAACGCCAAAAAAAAGGGGTTTGGTTTCCTCTCAAACACCGAACTCTGCCCGATTGGCTACGAGCTTTTTGGCTACGGTTTGCAATTAATAGGAAAAGTTTTTTTAAGTTGAAGAATTCAGCTTTGAAAACCTCAATCATTATTTAATTCATACCTTCGTTTTTCGTACACAAATGACATAGCTTTTAAACACTAGTTTGGTAGTTCTCGAGTCGTGATTTCGTTAATCATGCTGAGTTGCAGGAGAGTGATTATTTCTCCTCCTCCACTCTTCAATTTTGCCCTTGTTCGCTTGACATCTAGGAGAACTTTGACAATTCCGCCGACATTTTATTTATTTCTTCCGTGTTTCTTCGTTCTCAATTAAAAATACCATAAAAACATGGATTGAGAACTTTAAAAAAAACTACAACATGAATTAATAAAGCATAATATGAAATATAACACTTGGTATCCCTGAGATTCATCATAGAAAAAATAGAAAAGAACTCTGAGTCCATGATCATGCTAGCACCGCAGTTCTTCAAGTTCTATTCTTTTTACGACTTTCGCGCAAACTTGGATACTCAAAAAAGCCCCGCTGACATTCTCTTTTTATTGAACTGAGAAAATTCACGATCCACTCCATTTGGTATAGAAAATGAGCTGAACTCGGGAACATAAACTTTTTTCTCTGACTATGTCGTCAGCAAAAAGTGTAACCTGCGGTTCTATTACCCTTTGTGAAATTTACTTGGAATTGTTTTTCGGAATGTTTTTGGTCCTTGAAATTTTCGTCGTTGATATGTTTTTTTTCTTCTCCGAGGCAATCAATTTTTCTCCTCTCAGTGTACTGCCGCCTTGACGAGGTCCTTGAGGAGGTCCACTCCGTGGATATTCGCTCTCCACTACCCGTCACCGAAATCATCTCCGATATGTAATAAAACGTATTTTTAAGAAAAGGTTCCAATTCAATTCTTTATTCCGCTTGAAACAAAACATAATGTTAAGTGACGAAACAGATGACACTGTCACAAGAAAAGTGAATTCAGTGAAGGTTATGGAAAGTGAGATCTAAATATAACAAGAACAATGAGGAACATTTCATTTTAGGAAAATAGGAAAGCACACAAAAAAAGCAAAGAAAGCAAAGCTTGTATCTTCAGTTATGAACTATTCATCAGCAATTAAGAACTATTCATCCGCAATAATAACTTGAAATTCCAAGAATTCAACTCACTCTTTATCATTCGAGAGCTAACCGAGAACACAAATATAATGGAAAAAGAGAGGAGAAACAAAAACAAAACATTTGAAGAAACAAAGCACTTGAATTAAAAATGTATTCTAGAGTTGGTGACAATGGTCTCACAATCAAGCTTGATAAGTTCATTTCTAAAAATGCTAGAAGAGCTTGTAGAAACCAAAGAACAAGGTAACTTTTTCCAGACATTAATCATTCTTGAGGCACAAGTGCTTGTTCTGCTTTGATACTTACACGGCAAGCATATTCTGTAGTTATTCGATTCTCTCAGCGAATAAGGCGATGGGCAAAGTTCAAACATATTTGAGTAATCTACTTGAATATTTCCCTGCAGACATTTATGGATGAACACAAAATCGGCCACATTTCTTCTATATTCAAGCGAGGAGATGGAAAGAAAATTCAGTCTTGCAACATAACTCATTTTGGGTAATCCGGCCCTTTGTAGTAACCTTCGTGTAAATGATCTTTGCACTTTTTCTTTGCAGTTAACGAGACCGATAGTTACTGGGGACCATACCTCACTCCCATATTCAATAAGGGGTCTTATGTATGTGGTGTATATTCTGAGCAGCACTTTAATTGATTTGGTTTTAAAGGCTCTGAAGGTCATGTTTATACATTTTTGGGACTTTAGGGAGGTTAGTTCAATATGTTTAGAGAATGTGATATCTTCCTGAAATGTAATGCCAAGATCTTTCACTAATGAGGTAGTTGGTATGATATTGTCTTCTAGGTTATATGTTACTTTTGGATTCCTAGGACCACAGTGCATGATAAAGCATTTTTGAGTTGATATCACAAGTCCCCAGGTCAGTGAGTAATCGGAAATGGAATCCAGACTTCTCTGAAGAGAGGCTCTGTTTTTGGAAAAAATTTTGAGGTCATCGGCATATAGAAAACCATGGACATCTGGCTCTATGTGCTCCATGATATCATTTATAAATATTGAAAAGAGGAGGGGTCCAAGGCAACTCCCCTGGGCAACACCACTGTTGTATACTTTAGGGCCTGATATTGTATCTCCGATTGAGACTTTCGAGGAACTGCTCGTGAGAAAAGAACGGATAAGATAGAGGAGGTTGCCCGTTATTCCCACTTTTTCAAGTTTGTGAACAAGAAATCTTATGTTTACAGAGTCAAAAGCCCGTGAAAAGTCGACTAGACAGATGTCAAAGTCTTTTTTTTTTTATTCTGAAACGTGAGGTAAATGGAATGAGCCTCTACCAGGGATGTTACCGTGGACCGTCTCCGACGGAAACCATGTTGTTTGGGATGTAGTATGCCATTGGTTTCCAGATTTTGATAAGTTATATTGAAGATCAGTCTCTCGAATACCTTTGACATAGAGCACACCATAGTGATAGGACGATAATTTTCGATCTGAGAGCGGGGCCCTTTTTATGAACTGGTTTGATTATTCCTTTTTTCCAGGTCAGAGGGTAGTGCCCTAAGGTTAGTGAGTTGGTGAAAATGATGGAGAGAGGTATGGCCAGTGAGTCCAGACAATTTTTGAGTATTCTACTTGGAATAAAGTCAGGCGAAGAGTTCAGTTTCGGAGCTATTCGTTTCAGGATGGAGTTCACCTCAAAAGGGGAGATATCATTAATGTGGTCGAGGTGAAAATTCGGGCGAGAGATTTGAAGGGGTCCACTGATTGGTAAGGGTTGTAACTTATCAAAATACTCGGCGAAGTGAGTTGCTTGTTCGAAGGGGATAGTAGTTGGTTTATTGTTCACTATGAGAGCAGGAATAGATGTGTTGCTTTTAATGCGGTTGGATATAGTTCTGAAGAATACCTTATAGTTTCTCGGGAACTTAAACTTGTTTTCCCTAATAACCTCGAATTTGACTAGTTCTTTGTGAAGTTTCTTGGATGTGCGTAATGACGTAATGGAGAGAGGGTTGCGTTTGTTACTTCTGCTGTATAATCTTCTTATCTTGGGGGGATATTTCAAATGTGTTTTGACATTCTTATTTTTAGGAATCCTATTATCCATTATGAATTGGATGATGTTGGTTAATTTATCGACACTTTCGTCAATAGTTAGGTTTGAGAGCATGTAAGTCCAGTCGATGCTAAAGAGGTCTGAGTTGATTATTTCCCAATCTGCCTTTTTCCAGTCTAACGATGAGCTGGTGCTTGTGATAATACGCTTGGCTCTATCTCTGATTTCAAAGTATATTGAGGCATGATCGCTGGTGGAGAAGGGAGGCCTGACAATACAGTCTTTTATGATATTTGAATTACTGAACAGGCAATCGAGTGTATTTTGAAGTCTAGTGGGAGAAAGTACGAGTTGTTTAAGATTGTTGTCGCATGTCATGTTTAAGAATGCAAGAGACATACTACATGTATTGGGAGCGGTGAGATTTGCCCAGTCTATCTTGGGGAGGTTCATGTCTCCGCACAGAATGGTGGGAAATACTTCAGTAACATGAGAGGTGATAAACGAGCAGAGATCCTTTGTATTTTCTACTCCACAGCTAGGAGATCGATATACATTAATCAGTCTAATGGCCGAGAAAGCAAACGAGAAAGATGTGTTAGGATAAATGTCTATTATTAACCCCTCGCACTGAGCCTTGCTATATTGAACAACTAAAGATGAGGAGATGGCATTATCTACTAGAATGGCTACGCCTCCTCCTCTTTGTGCCAATCTGTCACCTCTGAATACCGTGAAGGGTAAATTATCGGTTAGAATGGAGTCGGGAAGCTCACTGTGCATCCATGTCTCAGATAGTAAGAGAATGTGATATTTACAGCAACGAAGAAGAAAATAAAGATCATATAGCTTATTCATCACTGATCTACAGTTGAAATACAAGCATTTGATTACTTCTTCTCTAGCTCTTTTATCCGACTTATCCTATGGTGAATAACGAGAGGTTTTCCTAACATTTCTTCTTCTGGAAACAAATTCGTCTGACTTTCTGGGGCATGAGGTAGATTCTTCGGCGTTTCTGGTATTGCGTCTGCTTCTGACTTGTTGCGGCTTCACGGAGCTTTCCGCCAGAAAAGGAAAGTCATTTGAAGAAGCCTCGAATGTAGATGTCGACCGGGCCCCAGAGTTCACCAGCGAAGACGATGGCATTTGGGAGTGTTGAGTTGATTTTCCAGGCGGTAAAAATTTTCGTGCGTGTTGAAATGATGCTATGTTCAATGAAGAAGCTTTGTTAATTCATACACGCACATTGTATAACACGAAATCAAGAGTAAAGTGAGACGAGCGAAGTTCTATTCCTACGTGAACTTCGAAGCTGTGATTCCCTGCTCAAAAACTTTACATGTTTCACAAGAAAGCCATCGTTGTCTTTTCGAAGCTATTATCATAGCCTCAGCGTTAAAACCGAAACTTCTTGATCAGTTACCATCAAAACAGTTTCATACGTACATACATAGTTCTTCAGAATGAGAGAAAAATTTTATCAACTGCCTCGCATACCTTCATATATCGTGATGTGCAACTGCCTCGCATACCCTTCATATATCGTGATATGCTACTGCCTCGCATACCTTCATATATCGTGATGTGCAACTGCCTTGCATACCCTTCATATATCGTGATATGCTACTGCCTCGCATACCTTCATATATCGTGATGTGCAACTGCCTCGCATACCCTTCATATATCGTGATATGCAGTGCAACATTTTCGAATAAACCTTTATAGCAGACTTTTTTACTGAATAAAACGACAACTTTCTCCTCCAGCAAGCAGTTCACAAGTAGTTTATAGAATTTCATCACGAGAGGAAAGTAATCAGCGATATGATTCTACAAGACACTACACAACAGGAGTAGACACGTTCATGTACAGTAGAGATTAATGATTCAGTAGCATCATAAGATAAATTAAGTAAATCATTCGAAATTCAAAAGGCCTGTTATTAAAAATTAATTATGAACTTCCTTTTCGAGAAAATTATCAGACCGTTATCCTCTCCGTTTAGGCTTTACTTCATTGGAGCTGTTCTATGAACGAAAATATGTTACAGCGCATTCAAGAAGCCTTTCAACTCAATGGTCGATATTTTTTGGATTTTTTTCACAGCGGAAAGTGGTATGGTTGAAGTGCGACAAAATTACAGTTTGTATAAACAGAATTTAACGAGCAAACGATGCGTGTGAACAAGACGAGAGCTCTAAAATAAGACTATTGGAGACCGTACTCACGTCTACGGCTGAAATTTTCTAGGAAAGTTCTAACAATTTTAACAAATTTATACATACTAAATAGACTGCGTCTCATCTTTCAAAGTTTGCGTAACTTTTATGATGATCTGAGCTTATAATGAGTCGAGTCGACAAAAATTTAGGAAATCTCACTGAACTAATATGAAAGCATATGTGAGGTTGCGATTAAGTCGACTCATATGAGTTGAGGTTGCGATTAAGTCGACTCATATGAGTTCTTGGTTGCGATTAAGTCGACTCATATGGGTTCTTGGTTGCGATTAAGTCGACTCATATGAGTTCTTGGTTGCGATTAAGTCGACTCATATGAGTTATTGGTTGGCTCCATTTTTGAAGAAGCTGTGATTTTGGTTTATACATCAGACATATGTATTTCTGTATTTTTGACAATTTGAGGTTCTGGGTACCTTTTTTTTGGTGTCTCTCTTGAAGGATATTTCACATCCTTCAATACAATTTTAACTCTGACAGTTCTGAATGAGCTTTACTGAATCATTTTCAAACTCAAATTTTTTTCCAGTCGGGAATCATTCATTTTTTCAAACGTGTTGCACATGAGAGGGGATATTGAGATTTAAAAGTGGAAAATAACTTATTTCTGTGTTGTTTTCATATTTAAATTATAGGGGAGAAAAAGAGAGAGATCATGAGAGAAAGAGAAGAAGAAAAATAAAAAGATGGAAAAGAGAATAATATGTAGATTAAGACATATAGTAAGAAGAAGACACAGGAAGAGTAAGGGGGAAGAGATAGATAGATGGATGAAGAAATTAAAAGGAGTTACTTCAGTTTTTGGGTATTATCGGCGAACTACAAACTACAAACTATCTCGTTATTTGCTGTTCAGTAGAGCTAAACGAGAAGATGAGAAGAAAGTTAGATATTTACTTTGTATATAATAAGATATACTCCTTCCTCCCCCGTTCTATTCTAAACAACTGTTTCAATCACTCTCCTGCCAATCAAACGATTCTTCCATAGAGATGTTATGATTCCGAATGGAGAGATGGATCAGTTTACCGATGTAATTGTAGTCCGGTTGGCTCTGGTAGGAAAGAGAGTCCACATATTTCATCAAACGGCGGAACTCTGTCTGAAAGCAATTTTGTCATTAAGAGCGACTTGATGTTTCTGGCTTCTTATCGTACTTTTGTTGAAACTTTCTGAGATTGATGAAAGTTCCAGAAACTTCGCAGCAAAATGTTGATTCGTGAGAAAGCTTGGAGAACAACAATAAATCGTGTGCATTGGTAGCTGAATGGAAAAGAGCTTCCCACGTAAAACGAAGCGGTGAGTTCGTGACGCGCTCAATGACCGTTTTTGCACGATTTTTCCCGAGCACGGCATATTCCTGGGTTCACAAACACCAAAGCAGTGAACATCTCTTTGCTAGAAACTAGCTTAATCGACTATGCATTCTTCAAAATTACGACACCTTTCACCGCAAAAAAAAACGTAAAAAGACGTGACAATCGAGAAATGATGCTAAGAATCTCGTTACTAATTAACTTTATGCAGCATGACAGGTATGTACATAATTCTTTTCTTTGTTGTTCAAGATTTAGAAGTTCAGATTTAGTCTCATTATTCAAACCTCAGATTGACTATATGATAATTGAATTTGTATAGCGTATATTTTTTTTAACAAATTTTCAGGTTAAAAGCTAATTTGAAACGATTCACCGTAAGAAGTGATTTGAAAGAAAAAAATTGAACTGATCGAGCGAGCGACTTTAAAAAAAAACAATTTATGAAGTACATATGTATATTCCTATGCGTTACAAAGACTATTCCTTATGTACTTCAAAAATTGAGTATGAAAATAAGCAAGCAATGAATAAATTATGTAAACGTTTTTGTAAACTTGAGTTTTATAAACTACAAGAATTTCCCGCATCCATACCCTGGGGCAGTACTTGAGTAGCTCATGCATTCCCTCAGAGGTTCTCGCGTGTTCCTTCCTCCTCTGAACTTCTTCGCGGTCCTTGCGGTGTAAATCAGACCACGGCAGGAAACCTACAGTGATTAGTCTTTGCTGTATTTTTTTGTATAAAAAAATGAACAACTGAAGTTGATTTTTAAATTCTTTATACGGAACAGGCACCAGTTTCGAGTATTAGGCTAAAAATGGAAAAAGTTTTGGAACTTTGCTGTCGCTCTAAAACGCATGAAAAGTTGAATGCTATGAGACTTTTTTCGACGAACGAGTAAAACTAGATACAATTGAAATGAGCCGTGGAAAAAGGCGCAAAAAGAAAAATTTTGATGCTTGCACACAGATATCAAGAAGGTCAGAGAATGGGTCAGAAAGGTAACATAATGGGCCCCTTCGAGAACTGCGTTGAAAATTATCCTGTAAATCTACTTTTCCTTCTAATCAATCGAGCCGTCATAAAAAAGTCTAAGAAAGAGATGGATAAACGACTTTGCGAGCGGTGCTTTGAAGCGGAATTCTGGAGAACTTATTTTAAAAGACTCATCTCCTCATCCATTGATCTTAAAATTAAGTTTTAAAACTCAACTGTTGAGACCTCTCTATTCAACTTACTGCATGTCTCTTCATCGAACATCCTCACATGTTACGTTAATTTGGCGTTTAAAAAAATAAATATAGGTTATTTGTGTTGAAGCACACGATTGAAAAGCTAACCAGAAATCATTTCGATGATCATATAAAACCATGACTCGATGTCATCTTTCGCCGACTGCTCCTTCTTCTGATGGGCGGTGAGTGACGCATATCTCGTCGTGCCTCTGCTCAATCAATAATTTGTTAGTTTTTTGTTCCAACTTTCGATTTCCCATCGAGGTTACCCGAGTGAAATGACTTGAGCTAAAACTTTTAAGTTTATATTTGAGCTTTTTCCTTCAAATTTTCATTTCGAAACAGTTTTCAGTTAGAATCCCTCAAACAGCCCTTTATTCATTTGAAAACCGCCCGAGCTAACGTTAAAATATTTTTTGAGCCCATCCTACCTTCCCAGACCGCAGTATTCATACTTGCTGTAACGTAAAAGCCTTGTATTTATATCCTTGAACTATATCTTTTGAAAAGCAAGTTGAGACGTCTCCCGAGTGGAATTACTTGAGATTTTTATATGCACACTAGGAACACAAAAACATTGAGATGGGAAAAGATGATGACATTCCCAGTACACCAAGCATTTGCGTAAAAAAGCACCTGAACTGTGCTGGTTGCTCTCTTGGCATCTTCTTACTGCCAATTTCGTCTTTGAATGAGCGACATAGACCAAAGTCTATCAAGCAAACTTTGCACCCATCTGCTGACAGAACAAAGTTCGAGGCCTAAAAATTTAGAAAAAAACTGGTATTTTAGAGAAGATTTGTTTATGATTATTGTAAACTTCTAAAAATATCGAGTAACACTAGAAAATTGTGTTAATTTCAACTTTTTTGTCCCACAATCGCTTGAGCCTCAATATCTATGTTGATTGTTGCGATGTATGTATCTTCATTGTCCTTGTGATGTATGTAATTGTTTTTTTTCCCGCAATTATGAAAAACTTTCTAATCTTGCTCACTGTACGAGTATCTGCGCCTGGTTTCCATATTTTGTTTCTTGTATAGACAGTTATTTTAGGTATTCTTATTGTTGGCTCTTTGTTTCAATTTCATACACTTACCGCTCGTTCGTTGATCTTTGAAATTTGCCCTGTTTCTCTGTCCTAATCTTCTCTTTTTTTCGTACTTTTTTCTTCATCAGACTCCTACTTACCTCATGCACTTCTACTCCTAACCCTTTCTTACACACAAAAAAGTATGGAAAATGACACGTATACATTTAAAGTATGACTATTCATACTTATAAAGTACAAATTTATGAATAGATATATAAGTATGATTGGTAATAATGTATAAGTATGAAATGCCATACCTTCAAATGTATATGTGTCATTCTCCATACTTATTTTTGTGTGTACTCCCTTCTTCCTATTTATCTTTTTGCCTCTGCTTCTAGTCTCCGAACCACTATATCTTTCTTTCTTGATTTTTGAACCCTCTCTCACTAACTCCTTATCTCTCACTTAATATATTTTTTCCGGCTTGTATTATACAATATACATATGTTGAATGAATGAGACGATCTCGCCTTGATGTCCCGGTGCACGAAACCAAGTTGATGGAGAAACTGAATGGGTGCCAATGTGAGCAGCGCCAATCGAAGGGAAGTGGACAGAGAGAATCTGCCGTCTTCCGTGTAAGAAGTTCTCAGCGCGAGCAGACTTTCACCCATCTGCCGAAAGACTTACTCTTCTCTTTGTCTATTTTGCTGCATTGAGTTCTTATAGCTAATGTTCACTACTTGAACATCTTCAAATCAGGATGTACTTCCTCTCGTCCACAACTCTATACTCTGTTTTAAAACAACTCCTTTCAAAATGTCAAGAAATGCTTTTAAATCAGCTCGGATCAATGTTGTTTATCGGGATTAGAGAGCAAGTCATCGGTATTAGAGAGCAAGCACCATTACCATGGAATATAACTTTTTTTTTGTTTTAAAACTGTTTATTTTTCAGCAGAATTGCGAGCAAGGATTATAAAAAAATTAAAATAGAGAGCCATGCAGTAATTTTCAATTTAGTACTTTTTTTCAGGAGCTTCTAAGTCTGTATGCGCCGTGATTTAATCTCAGCTAAACCATGATTTTTTTTCAACTCTGACTTTGCCTTACCAAAGTCATTACAATGAATTTGAAGTGATCGACAATTTTTCCTTTATCGACCATAGTGGGTAGGTATTCTGTTGCTTCTTCGCCACCTTCGCGGGCACTTCTGTAATAAAAGGCGTCGAATTAAATTTTCAAAGCTGCTAATAAAAAACGCCAAGAATTACTAATTTACTATGAAGGAAAAAATCGATCATAATTCGAAACGAATTTAGTTAACGGAATTAAAATTGAGTTGATGTACCCGTTGGCAGTCGTCTATGCCTCACTTCAAAGGTTCACTAACTTCATTTCATTCTATTTATTCATCCATATACATGGGGTAGATTCAGATACTCAAAATACAAATACGTGTACAATAAAGTATAAACATGGTTTTTATGGGAATAAACTAATTCATATAATCACAGGAAAATTAATCTCAGTCGCAGTGTTTCTATTAAATCAGAATAGGAGGATTGGGTAAAATAACATCGATTGGAAGTTCTCTAATGTTTTTGATGAAGAATTCAGAAGAAGGGTTTCTAACTGAGTTGTATGGTAACAAATTCCAGACGGATAATGATCTAGAGGCACAAGAGGAGTACCGAGAAGACTTGATGGTATAAGGCAGGGCAATTCTGAAAATATTTTAACTACGAAGAGCAATTGGAAGAGGAGTCATCAAATATAGTCGAGATGAATCAAGTTCAGAAGATGAGTGAACTTTTTTGTGGATAAATGCTAAGTCTGCAATCATGCGTCTGTATTCAAGGGTTTCTAAACCGAGCATTCTCAGCCTCTCAGAGTAGGATAAGTGAGACTAATAATTCCGGGCTATAATTATTCTAGTGTAATTTCGCTGAACATGTTCAATATCTCTAATTAGACCTAACGCCGTCGGCGACCATACTGGTGAAGCGTATTCAAGAATAGGCTTTATGTAGATAACAAAGGCTTTAAACAACACATTTAGCGATTTAGTCTTGAATGTTCGCAGAAATAGATTGGCTAGATTAGAAGACTTCTCACAGACATTCTCAACTTGTTTTTTACAAGAAAACTTTCTAGCGAATATGACACCTAGATCCTTAATATCGCGAGAAGTTGTTAAGATATTGTCATTTAGACTATATTCTTGTTGCTGATTTATACCAAAATGGCAGACAGTACACTTTTAATAGAGAACTTTAGATTCGAATGTTTGCACCAATTAGCAATATTGTTGATAGCTACCTGGAGATCAGGCGAATAGGCCGGTACTTCAGTGTATAACTTAACATCGTCGGCATATATTACATAGTTCACATTAGACGGGATGATATGCTTCAAATAATCAATAAACAACAAAAAGAGCTTTGTACCAATAGCTGAGCTTTGAAATACACCTCTCAAAACACGAGAAGGAGTAGATTTTTAACTTTTAACTTTCCTATTACATATTTTCTTTAGTAGTTTCCACGAAAATAATGACTGTCTGTTAACTTTAAGAGTCTTCTCAGTCTATAATTATACTTTCCATTCGAAATTTACTTTGAAGGTATAAATTATTTAAAAAAATTTTCAGCGATTTTCTTATCCTTTCCTAGCTAAATAAACAGCATGAACAATCCCGGGTACCCGTAAATGTTACGGAGATTCAGTTTTATTTTCTTCAAAAAAGCTCAGATGATGTGGTTTGAGTTCATTCAGAAAAGACAAAGACGCTTTGTTCCATTCAAATCATTATCAACATATTTGCAAAATCCTCGAACATGGGTAATTGAACATGACTCGATTCAAATGTCCGTTTCTTTTTCATCAAAATCAAAAACATTTTGTGTAATTTTCAACAAAAAATATTTTGAATATCTGGAAACTCTTTGAAATGCGCCTCACATGACACTTTCTATTCATTTTCTGAACAGTAAATGCGTGCATTTCTAAAAATAGAGTTTAAAAAGTGATCTTATGTAGTGAAAAAGGCGAGCTGTTTTTAAAAAAAGCTAACTTTCACACTTTTAAGATTCAAAGACGCAGAGCGTTCACTAACGGCTGTTATGTAACTCCAATTAGTGAATCAATAAAGTTGGAAGTCATACGTTCTAGCTTAAACGACGAAGTGTCTATACAGTAAAAAAAATTAGTAAGTGCTAATTGACAGTCAATGCTCCGCCTCTCCTTAACTGAATGTTTTCCCATTAGATGCTCAACACTCCCTGTTTTTAGGTGAACCAACTTGACAAGAACAGCGTAGTCCATGTCAATTCCATGGGAATGTTGATCGCAAATCTCCAGTTTAGCCGCGAACCGCCGACCATCTTTTTTTCGAAGCACCTGTAGTAGAATTTGTTCAAACATTTACCTTCACAAGTTTTCTCCCTAATACTTGACAATGGTTCAAACTACAAGGTGTACAGAAAGTCCAGGTGTACAGTATTTTTCCGATAAAAACTTAACGGATGGAGCACATCAAACAAAATTTTCATCAAAGTTTATTAAAATAGTTTGGGATATAACTGCGTTTTCAAATTTTAAACAGCCCTCCTTTCTCCTTGACACAGGCGCGGAGTCGCTTGTAGAAGGCACCCACCGTGGTGGACAGGTAAGCGACGTCAAGATCATCCCACGCCGCACTTCAAACTTTCCAAATTCTTGTGTTGGGGAAGCATACGCCTTGCTCTCGAGGACCGACCACACAGAGAAGTCCAGAGGGTTCAAATCAGGTGAGTACGGAGGCCATTCGGCGGATGTGATCATGGAGGGGAAATTGGTCTTGCACCACTTTAGCCTTGTGGGCGGGCGCAGAGGCCTGCTGGAACGTCCATATGCGTCCCGCGAAGTGAGCCTGGCTCCAGGGAAGTACTTCCTTTATGAGAATGTCGTTCAGGTAGTTATCGCCATTCATTTTGACTCCCTGCTCAACGAAAACGAGCGGAGTCTTGCCAGTCGCGCAAATCCTGGCTAAGACCATGACAGAAGCGGGATGGCCCTTTCTCGAGACGTAACGGCCACTCTTATTGGCATCTTTGACCAATTTCGACCAAATCCTATCGTTCTGGTGGTTTAAGGACTGCTCTATATTGAACAACTTCTCATCGGCGAAGAGAATATCCAAACAGTCCACCGGCTTGAACCGCTTTGACAGTTCACGACATCTGCAAAGACGGGTCACCTTCATCTGGTCCGTCAATGTGTGAGTCTTCTGCAGCTTGGTGAGGCGAAGTCCAATGCGGGATTTGACGATCGTCTGAACAGAACTAGCCGAGATATTCAGCTCCTTCGCGAGTTTCCTGAGACTCCGCTTGGGGTTATATCGAATCTTGTCTCGGATGCTTCTCATGTTGAAGGAAGTGTTATGCCGCTCCTGGGACGGTCATTCGTCGTACCAGTCTCACGAAAGCGACGTATTTTTTTTGAACGGTCCTGCGGGCGAATCCATTGGTTCTGGCGATGTGCTTTTGAGTGTGACCGGACTGGCTCAAGCGCAGAATGTTGCCTGGGTCCATATAAGAGAGCATTACCGGCAAACGAAAAGAGTTGTCATTCTGATTTTTTCAGGGTATGTTAGCAACATTATGCATAAGATACAAGCGAAAAATCACACGACCGCTACGCCAAAAAAAATATGCAAAGTGACAAAGTCAGGCAACTGGACTTTCTGTACACCCTGTAATTTTCTGCCATGTATTCTACAACATGTTAGTGGTATCGAATGAATTCGCTAACAGATGTAATAAATAATACTGGATTTCCCTTTATGTTCGGTGCTAGAGTAAATTTGAAAAATTGAAGAGTGAATTTGAGAGACTTTTGCGTAAGTGCTGAAAATAACAAGCGTTCGTGATCGCACTTTCGATATTTTGTTAAAGTTTGAACTGTGTGTCTGGTAAGAGCGTCTGAACCTTGCTTCTCAAAATGAATTTTTTAAAGGATTAGACAGGCAAGTTATGATGCAAAACCACAATTACTTGAGAGTCTGAGTTTCGGTTCTGTCAATGAATGGTTTTTTAAAAATAATTTGCCAGAATTCAGAGAATGGGGGAATAGGAATGAGAGAAAAACCCGATCATCAAAAATATTTCAGATTCCTTCTGAAAGATTGAATAAAAACGTAGAAGCCTCAAACCTCGAAAACAGCACCGAATCTGCCACGGGATATCATGCGGCCGATGGAGTAGACGCCGTCTTTGCCCCGGATGGTCTGATTGGTGGCAGGAAGTCGCTCGTCCCACTCATCGTCCTCTCTCTCACATGATCCGCGTTCTTCGGACATGGATGTTATATAAAGCAGATAATGAGTCCTGAGCTATGGAAGTTGTTCTGATTGAGTTCATATATTGCTGAAGAAAGCGTGACCACGACCGAGCTTGATGACAACGAACTTGAAACTGATACCAAGCGGATAGAGAAAGAGAGAAGTGAGAGAAATGAAAAGAATAAAAGAGAATGTGTCAGTTTCGGAGAGAGAACAGAAAGAAAGAGAGGAAGAGAGTGGAAGTTCCGCAGATGGCGAAAAGGTCAAATGGCGTATACTATGTCAGTCAAACATATCTTGGGAGCAAGAGCAAGAGCCGTAATACAAGTTATGAGTGTTGAACGTAATTCGAGAAGAGTTATTTAAAGTGTTGAGGAGAGGAGAATTATGAGCATTTTCTAGAAGTCGAAAGAACAAGAGAGATCTGAGAGACAGAAAACACTCAAGAAATTGGAAAAGCTTAAGAGTGTGGAACTGAGGAAGAAAACAGCTGAAGTTGTGCACGGAAAGGAAGAAAACAGCTGAAGTTGTGCACGGAAAGGCCATTGAACTGCATGTGTTTTTTACACTTTTTGGCAAGAAAGACAGACACGAAACAGAACAGAAAGAAAAGGGAAATATAAGAATAGAAAACAAAGTTTCGAGAGTTCAAGGAAGCAAAATAAGAGATGCTTGAAAACCACTCTAGTCTTCATCTAAAATTCAATTGATCACCGGTCCCGAGTGACATAATCACGAGATCAATCATCAAGAATAACAAGAATTATTGATTTCCCTACCGCAGAACTCTTACAAAGAGCAACCAAATGAGTCAACTAATGTAAAAATAGCAGTAGATAAAATACTATCCAAATATGAGAAAAGTCATTGACTTTTTTGAAAAAATTGCTACAATTGAAATTCTTACCATATGAAGGATATAATTTGTTTTAAAAGTAAAAGTTGTTGTAATCATTGCCTAAAAAGATGCTTTACATTTATATATATTTATATATACGTATGTATAGGTTTTTCATTTCCCGTATGTATAGGTTTTTCACAGAGATTTAATGTGCTGGACGGAATAAACATCTCATTACACAGGTGCAACGGTTTATCTGACCAGCAACTTAAACCTCTGTGAAATCAAAAAGCCTCGAATACCTTCACTTTAGTTTTAATTCCTCTAGAGGTCAACTTACGCGATCAATTATGGTAGATTAAAGAGGCAAAGACAGTCAAGAAGCTACTAGTCCAACAACTATCTAGATTGATTTACTGCAATCTGACTCTCATTTGCTTGACTTCTCAAGTATCGTACTAACGGAAATATTCATATCCCGAGAGAAGAATAATCTTCGATTTAAATCGATTATATCATGGCCTAACCGCTTTCAGAGATTTTTCTGAAAAAGAGAGATGTGCTAGCAGGAAGTGCGGCGGAAAAAGCTTATTTCTGAAGTGCATACTAGGGATTGAAGATTAATGAGAGAGAGAGAGAGAGAGAGAGAGAGAGAGAGAGAGAGAGAGAGAGAGAGAGAGAGAGAGAGAGAGAGAGAGAGAGAGAGAGAGAGAGAGAGAGAGAGAGAGAGAGAGGTGAATAGTAAGAAAGCAGATGAGAAGAATCAAAAACTTGTGTGAGAAATTCAAAAATTAGGTGGAGAGATGAGATATAAGGGGGAAAAGAGAATGACAGAGTGTGAGAGAGATAGAGAGAGAAAGATAGAGAAAGAGGGGGAGAGAGTGAGAGAGATAGCGAAAAGAGATAGTGAGAGAGAGAGAGAGAGAGCGAAGAGAGAGATAGAGAGAGACCTACGGCTAGCAAATGAGAGCGAAGCTACTCATGCTCTATGGCTGAAAGGAATGCAGAGATACAGTGATGGAAAAGCAAAACCTAGAGACGACGCTTGAAGAAAACGAAAGAAGTATTGTATACTTTGGAGGAAGAAGAGGTCACATGGGATCAGAACTCAACTCATTCGGTATGTTGGTTTGGAAGAACAGGGAATGCTTAGAAGAGATGTTATTCTAAATTAAGATTACTACATCTCAATTAACATCAAGCTTCAACTTCTTCTCGCGATTTTGTGCTGTTCCATTTTATCAACTCTTGCTCGAGGCCGTGTTTCAATCCAGCTAAAAAAATCACAGGAATGTAGAGAATCGAGTCCTTATTCCATCGTGACAATGACATTCGCCTCCAGATTGTGTTCGAAAATGATACGAACACATATTTAAATGCTTGAAAATAGGTAATTATTCTTCTGGGATATATACCGAAACAAAAAAGCTGATGACCTCTTCTGAAGCTGAAGCGTTGAAAATTTCACAATGATTTTTTTTGAAAAGATACGTTAAATTTTTTCCCTGTTGAAACTATTCCCTCGGCCGAATAGAAAGTCTTGTTGTAAGGAACAATTTTTCGTTTTCTTGAAGGGAAATATATTATTATTATTGTCCTCAATTTTTCCATTTAAATTTCTCTTTTTTTCTATATATTTTTATTCTCTCAATTTTTGATTATATTTCTTCTATATAGTTCTCTTTTTTCAAGATATTCTAATGCTCGTTTTTTTCCACAATGTTTCACAAGCAATTTCTCGATCTTTATAGAAAATTTGAAACAAAATCACTTTTGGGAAGGATTAATAAATAAAAAAAACAACAAAATCTTCACCGGTGAGGCGTAAAGTTGGTTCGAAAAAATGAACAAACGATGAATCTATGAGCATTTTTCACAAGAGAAACGCGAAGTGAAAAAAAATGAAAAAAACAACAACAAAAGAAAACCAATCAACACATCTCTAATTTTTCAAACGAATCTGAACAAAAAGTTTCAACAGCAAGAAACATTACATTTATTTGTCTTATTACATTAAAATCCAATCAGAATCTGAGAATAAAAAAGTGTCTAAGGAAACACTTAATATTTTGAGGTTATGGATGAGGAAAAAACTTTTGAAACGAACACCTTAACCACACTTTGGAGCACCAAAACGTACTCACGTCTCTGTGGATATGGGAACAAAGATAGACGAAAATCGAGTAAATCATAGGAGGACGAGAAATAACAAAAATAAATTACTACAAAATTGTTTTATTCTTGGTAAGAGGTTCTTCGTTAACTCAAACAAATGGTCTTTTCGTTCTCATCTCATTTGTTGTTTGACGTCCCGTCGCCTACTAATTCTAAGCGACCTCTTCGAACACAAGCCTTTGATTTACATTCGTTACTATCCACAGTAACTCTGAATCAGATGTTTTATACTATGCTCCTTTAAAGATCTCTCTTTAGCGATATTAGGAACAAACTATCCTACCGCGATAAACCTGCAGTCAATCGAGAACACATTTGTAACAGAGAATACACTTGTCTCAAATAATTTCATATGTCTATTATTGCGCAACTCAAAGAGAGGAGAGAAAGGCAACAACTTCAAACTAAAATAATGAACCCTAAAAACTATCGTACATCCCTCGCCATATCTGCGCCATGAAAATCTAGTTTCTCTGGTGACATTTTAACAAGAGTTTGAAGTTAAAATTATTAGCTAAATACAATTGTCGCACTGGCTTATAACTATACAGAACAACCTATTTTCTGGCTCAACGCAAAAGTTCAACAAATTTTCGAAATCCCTCTGCGGAAAAGTTACAAAAATCAATAAATACGACCCCAATTTTCAAAGATAGAGGTTGTTTGTGAGGGTGTGAGGGGGGGGGGGGGCAATTCGACATCTGAACATTCAATTTGTTCAAAAATGACATAGAAGAATCAGCGATTATCGACTGTTACTATGTGAAGACAGATAGCGAAACTCATATAAAACTCAAAATCCTATCTCAGCCGCCATCAGTAACCCTCGCCCATCTCCATCGCTTCTTGATGCCCAAATACAAAATGACTTGTTGAACGGCGGTTGTTCTCAGAAGACGAGCGCTTGGCAGAGCTGCAGAAATAGCGGATACAATCAGACTGTTTTTCACGATCCGCACGAGTAGTGAGTACATCAAACAGACTAATTGAGCGGACGCTCAGAAGATAAAACACAAGCGCGGGCGATTGATAGCGGGAAGGCGTTAAAACTAGAGACTTCTTATCACCAGCTGTATTTAAAGAGTGCATAGATATCACGATATCACCCACATCGTGAGTAAGCCAAATACCCTGAAAAAATTACTGAGTCATGTTCAAAACTGCTTAGATTTATCTGTTTTTCTTCAACATGAATACTCTTTCTGAGTTAAAGGATATTCAATCTTTGACTTTTCACTCTGTAAAAAAAAAACTTCTAACTTAGTAATAACACCACTTTTTTTTCAGGATAATTTTTACTCTATCAAAAAGACCACGTCCTTTAAAAAAGCAATACATTGCAAAAATTTAAAAACTTTTTTCGTGACACGGCGGTGATGCGCTCTTTCCCTGTGAAATAGAGACGTTTGGATCCCATCCTGTAGGCTATCATATTGAAACTCATTCCGTAAAACATCTTTAGTCCACGCAATAGTTGAATCATGCCTCTTCTTTGCTAGGCCAAGCATGGCGGGAGTAGCCAAATGCGGTGTCGGAATGATGGGAGAGGGCACGCTCCCCGACGAAGACTGGAACACTTTGTCCAGGCGATCTCTGGAACGCTGGCGGCCTGAGCTGTGCTGAGAGCGAGTCGGCTGAATCACAACCAATCATTAACAATAACAACGAAAAAACCTGAGAAGAAAGCTAGAAAAAAACTCAACGAAAGTCACTTTAAATCGTTGAAAATTCAAGAAAAAAACAACGAAAGAGTCTGGAATACTGAGAAGCGAGCTAGGGGTGAAGGGTGGAAAAAAAGAGCTTCTCGTTAATCTAAAGTACCCCACTGCCTTGATGGAAGGTAGTTTTTTTAAATTTCAACGGTGCGGGCGGCATATTCCTGCTTAAATTGAACCTAGAAACCTAGAGAAAGGAACCAAGAAACTTGAACAAGCCTTCAAGCTTAGAATTCAAGTGATTAGTTTCGCGAGCTGCTCAATCGGTTATGCAGAAAACTATAACTTTCTCACCCAAGATGACTGCCCTAGGGTTAATGAGGTATCCCCCCTTCCTCCGCTGCCTCAATTGGCTGTGTTTGATCCTTACCTGGTTGTTACTTGCCCCCAGCCAAACTTGGGTGTATTTCAAGATAATATGTATATGTTATGGCTAGAATTGATCAGGCGCATTAAATTGATCAGATCAATTCCTAGAATTGATCAGAAGTTAGAGTTCTGATCAGAAGTTAGTTCCTTTCCATTTTTACATCAATTTTTTTTAAATTAAAACTTTTCTCATGCGGTCTCGTTAGCCTAAGCCATACGGCCTCATTAGCGTAAGGCTTAGGCTAACAAGACCGCATAAGAAAAGTTCTCATATTCAGCCGAAAGAGCCATCTGATCAGAACTCTAACTTCTGATCACTTCTAGAAATTGATCTGATCAATTCAACCATTTAAATTGATCTGATCAATTTAACCATTTGAATTTGTCTTATCAATTTAAAGCGCCTGATAAATTCTATCCATAACATATAATCATCAGAGAATGGCTGACTTTGAAAAAAGTTCGAGCGCGTGCCATGATAAAAGAGGACTTATACGAACAGACATTCGTGTCCCTATAACCTTTTTCTGATAGCGCATAGGTGTAACCTACAGTACCCCGATCCTTACCATTAAGCTATGTTTTTTATCCGTGCAAAACTGTTCTCATATTTCGTCTCTACCAGGCACCTTCGTTCTAAATGTGTAACTTTGTTAGCTGCCAACTTTTTCAATCTAAATTTTGTTGGCAGCTTCACTTAGTCTTTCTTAACATTTTTGTAGTAACCTTTCATATCATTGAACCTTGAGCAAAAAACAACGTATTGGCCAAGTGTAGATTGTTAAATTATCCCGAGCTCAGACAAATGGTTAGCATATTATACCAGGCACCAATTTGATGTAACTTTTAACCCCCCCCTTCCGCGTATTTATCATCTATCGTCCGGCTTTTCTTTGTTGCACTATTTCTTATTCTTCAACCTTCTGGTAATACTCCCCCTGCCTTCTCATTATTTCAACACATCGCCCGCAAGTGGCAGAAAGTTTTATATTTTATTACAATCTTTAATGGTTCTACACTTCTTTAACCTCAATCCACGCATTCGAAGGGACAAATCACTGAAAGGTACGCTTTGATTGAGCGGAGTGCTGGTCATGGCGTCTAAGAAGGAGAGCGACGACATCGGGGTGTCGCCCAGGCCTGAGTCTGAATCTAATACTTACTCAAGAACTGAGTCGAATCCAAATCAATAATGAATTATTAATGAGTAAACTATTATTGTAAATATAATGGATGCATTTATTATCATCAGACTTAGTGAAGCAAAATAAATTTTCTTAATTCATTCACCATTCTTCACGTCCATAATATAGATTTTTTTAATTCTCAACTATTTGGAATTTTTTCCCATTAGAATTCATTTCAAAGTCAATCAAACTGTCATTGGTTCTCATCGAAATCAATTTATCACTACTGTTTATAGTTCAACAACTAAAGGTTTTCCTACTTCAAAACTCACCTGAAGATCTCTGGTAATTGTGCGTTGCGGGAGGAAAGCTGGTCGTTCGGAGTCTCTCTAGTTCGAGTTCCCTAGTTGCAAGCCTCAAAAGAATAATTCAGGCATAGAAAACGGTAGCGCTGGGGACATCCACAACGACAGGAAATGTTTAAGAACAAAAACAGGCTTTCTCTCTTTGTGTCTCTCTCTCTCTCTCTTTTTCTCTCTTTCAATCTCTCTCTCGCTCTATTCCTGCTTTCTATAGGCAGTTTTTGAACCCCTTGAAGTCGTAAATGCCAGGCAGCTCATGACGAAGATCTATGAAAACGAAGTTCAAGTCCTTAATGACCTGACAAAGCTTCTACAAAACATTCGTTATTACTTCACTAGCTTGAATTCTATTTCTCACTCGGAGTGTTGACTGTATTTGATGCAAAAATGAGAATAATTATGTAAGACTGTAGGCCAAAAGAAAAAAAACCTGGTTGAACTATGAAGCAAGTCTCGAAGACCGTTGTTCTAAGACTAATGATCCCCTTGAATGATTTTATTCAAAGCCGCAAGTGACTAACAGTGCTTCTAGTTTCTGGCACTGCACTCTCGCTCTATCGAGTTCGCACTTGATCTCACTGTTCTCCGTCATCACCCTCCTGCAAAAAAAGCTTCATCATGGTAAGTTCGAGTAGATTACGGTAAGCTACCAGAATTTTTTTTAGTTGGTCCGAAAATCCTACAGACGCCCGCCGGAGGCAAAAATTTTTGTATACAGAAAATTTTTACATCTGGAAATTTTTTTTTTACATCTGAAAATTTTTTTTTTACATCTGGAAATTTTTTTTTTACATCTGGAAATTTTTTTTTTACATCTGGAAATTTTTTTTTTACATCTGGAAATTTTTTTTTTACATTTGGAAATTTTTTTTTTACATCTGGAAATTTTTTTTTTACATCTGGAAATTTTTTTTTTACATCTGGAAATTTTTTTTTCAAGTTTTAATTTTATGAGATAAAAATTTTTGAAAAACTTGCACCTTTATGAGATTAAAAAAATTTCACATAATGGTCCCCCCCTTATGAGTTAAAAGACAGACGCCCGCCGACTGGCGACCGGAAATGACTAAATAACCCCTGTAAACTACATTAATTATAATTTTAATTTTGTTTTGAAAACTTCGAGAGCTTATAAAACACACAAAAAAAACTCTTCTGACGGACTGAGTATTTATAATTGCTTTGCTCAATTGGTTGAACATGTCTAAGGTATATGGGAGAATTTTTTTAAATTTTTAGCGGTTAGTTGTTTTTTCTCACAAGACAAGATTTTAAAAAAGTAAAACACTCTCTCACTCACTTGAATTTCAATCTTTTCACAAGAACGTTTCTGTTAAATAATATTCCCGCTTACCACGACCCCATGTGCCCTTTTCAAACACAATGTTGAACCCTTGACCCCATGTGCCCTTTTCAAACACAATGTTGAACCCCCAACACAATGTTGAACCCAATCTTTTCACAAGAACGTTTCTGTTAAATAATATTCCCGCTTACCACGACCCCATGTGCCCTTTTCAAACACAATGTTGAACCCTTGGACTAACAGCACGTTTTTTTTAAAGTAAATTCTACTGCTTTGTGTCTACTATGTATCGAAAAACTTTTTCGTAGAAATGAATTTGTTTTCTATGCCTTTTGGCTGGTCTATGAACCGAGAAGAAATATTTAAGCGCTATTTCCAAGCCACAAAAACCAACTTCTCCGCCTCGATTCTCTTCTTTACTTCTTCTTGAGCTGCGCCAATGAACTTCACGGCCCTCTTCTTCTGCTCAGTATTTGCCCGAGTCAGTCGATTGCGGTGAGTTTGCTGAGCAGAGTGGGGTTCCATTAACCTCTCTAAACTCCTCGTCACGGTGTTTCTTAGCACCCGCACAACTTTTTTCGAGCGCACATATTTTTAAAATTTCAGAGTTTAACATTAAAATTTTCCAATGATTTGGACTTTCTCTACAAAAAATCCGAAAAAAAACTTTCCAAGCGCATAGATTTCAATGTTTTTTGATGTTTTCAGAAAGCGCATAGAATTTTTTGACCCGCCTTGCGGGTCATAGAAACACCGTGCTCTTCGTAGAATACCTGTTAAGAACTTACGCTCTACAAAGCTGATGAGCCCGTCTAGCACCACGGTGATTCTTTTCAACAACAAAAAACAGATAGAATAAATAACAAGTATATGGCGATATGGTAGTTAAGGCAAACGAACTAAGAACTAAAGATGATTTCCCAGGCGAGAGCAGAGGTTAAATTGTCATGTCAGTCCTTCTGTCGGCGGGCCTCTGTTTTCCAAATCATAAGGGAGCACCCTTGTGTAAAACAACAAAAAAAATTTCGCGGGCCTATGTTTTTTTATCATAAGGGGGACCCTTATGTGAAAAGAAATTTTTCCGCCTCTGGCGGGTGTCTGTATCTTTTTCTTGCACACTAAAACACCCATGGGCGAGAACAAAAAGTTTTGCATTCGAACAAGGGTTAAATAGTCAAGTCTCCACTGCCTGCAGGCGGGTCTCTAATTTCACTTTCTATCGGTATATGTCCGGGCTTGGTATAATGGTAGTGTGTTCAACTATTGTGCGAAGAGTCCCGAGTTCGACTCTCACCCCGGACAGATCCACCAAAACCAAGGGGGTTAAGAAATGTTGGTAGTACTCATGCACGAATCTGACTCTCCCCACTGCTGCTATTCATACTAGCAGTGATCTAGCAGGCGGCCACTGGTTCTACCAGGATAGGTATGTCCTGCATGTCAGGGGAGCGCGTACGAGAACAAGCGCGAGGAAGATTATTATTATTCTTTTTATCGGTAGCTGTTTCAATCACAAGGCTGAACCTCACTTATGTGTGAGAAACAATACGGGTGTCTGTCGAGGCCAATAACCGACTTTGAAGGGTCTTCGAGTACTTCTTGGACATATTTCAAAACTCCCGCTTTCGAATTACTGTTTTCAATTGGAACCTCCCCAGGCTGTTTCTTACCACCCGCCAAACAAATGAGTTAATGATGAGCAAACGGCAAACTCACGAGAGGGAATGAGAGCGTTTGTAGGATTTGAAGAACGCAAGCGAAAATAGAGTTCGTATGAAAATTTGAGATATCGCATAAACTTGTGCAGAGTTTACCAGCTGAGCGGGTTAAAGAAAAACCCTAAACCTCACTTCGAAAAGAAACTTGCTTCCAGTGAGGACACAATTATCTTTATAGAGAACGCAAGAAAAACCCTAAACCTCACTTCGAAAAGAAACTTGCTTCCAGTGAGGACACAATTATCTTTATAGAGAACGCAACCCACTGAGTTTGAGCATCTTTAGAACCAATAACAAAAAAAGTAGAGACTCAAGTTAGCCCTAGTTCTATCCATTTGTGACTTGTATGTGTCGTCAAAAATTGTTAAGTACCTTTTTCGAAAAGATAAGAAAAGGGCTCTCAATAATAAAAAAAGAGCTAAAACTGGAGGATTGAGAATGCGAAGAGAATTGACAATATAGTGGAGACTCGCTCGCTTCTCATTTTCAAAGAAACCACGCTCGAAAATCGGACGCTCTTTCAAAATCTAATGCGCAGGTGACCTAAATTTCGACCGCCTACCCGAAACAAAATCTTCATCAATGTAATTTTCTAAAGGGGAAATAATAAACGTCTAATTATTCTCGCAACACACTGGCAACAGTGGCCATTCGTGACTCTACAGCCTTAAGAGCCTGTCACGGATGGAGCCGGATCATCCAGTCCAGAATCGAGCGCGACCTCAGGTGGCGGATAGAGGGAGTCGGATAGAGTGAGAGAGGGTCGGTAGGTTGGTCGCCTGCATTAGGAGTGAGAGAGGGTCGGTAGGTTGGTTGCCTTAGAATTTTTTTTGTCATTTGGCAGTTTACCTATGGTCACGCTACTGAAACAACCTCGAAACAAATACAGAAAAAGTTCCACTTCTTTGTTGCGCCGCATTTGGTGGAGGTATGGGTATAACAGACTTCAAATAGGAACCTGAAAGTCCAGCACTGTTCCAAGATTCTTCATGTACTCGGCTGCTAAGTCACGCGGACTACGAAACAGCATCTGGAAAGTAAATTTTTTTTAAAATATTCTCTCGTTTCCGCTATTTCCTGATTGGTGTTTAGGTACCCAGAAGGCATATAGAGGCATGTTCAGGTACCAAAGAGCTTATATCTACTTGCATTGTTGATAATTCAAAAATGGGACGCTCTGCAAGCTCGGGGTCCATAATAACAAGAAGCGAGCCAGTTTTAACAGCCTTCAACTTGTTATTTTGTCCAATTTCTCTCTCTCTGTTTCCAATGTTCTCAACATTTCGCTCACTTCTCAATATTCTGAAAAGTCCCCGTTCAAAAAGCTGTATTCTACTGATTCTCAATATGTAAATCTGGAACACCGAGAGCTATGCTTAATAAATACTCAGAGATAAGTTTAAATACCAAATGAAAACCAATATCTCTATCTTTTGTTCACTTGTCTCATCCCTCTATCAATCAGACTTTCTTCCCTTCTTCTTAATTAGAAACTGCTTGCCTTCGTCCTCTCACTCGGCTTTTCATTGATTCAAATCCACCCAAGAGCATGGACCACCTATGTCCATCTAAAACTGACCTTCCGTTAAACGAAAAGACAATCCGAAAAATCGTCTTGACGGCTCGCGCTTTAATAAAACTTGATCTCGCTCACATATTTGCTCACACCTTTTCTTCAGTCGTCTTTATTGTATCTAATACTGCCAAAGAAGAAATTAAATAAGCAAAAACTGCGATTCTCAAGAATTAGAAGTCAAACCTGTATATCTGTCTTCAGTGAACGGTTTATTTCAACGAACTGTGCGCCCTTTTTGCAATATGGACAAGAATTCGGTGAAACGCCATTTTCTGTAAACTTGGTGTTGTAAAAGCACACAACTCTAGGAATTTCGATTACGTCTGGAAAAAAATATTATAAAAAAAAAACTATTATAAACTTTAAAATCTGTTTTGTGCTAGAAAAACTTCAAAAACCATTGTTTTGATTTTCCAACAAAAAAACTTATAACGTTCCCCAACCGAGTCATTGGCAGTAATGACGTTTTACTCAGTTTAACCGAAAACTCTGATTCTGTTCAAATGAAGAACTTTTGAAATTTTCTGTTAATATAAAAAAATTTCAGCTTCAAACCATACATGAAAAATGTGCAATTATTCAGAATTTATGGGCACAATTTAACTCGAAGGGCCGCGTTTTACTTGAATCGGGGGCTTTTGTTTTTAGTGTGAGTAATTAACTCACCATTTTCTCTGTTTTTTCGAGAAATTTAGTCAATGGATTGGTAAAAAAATTGCAATGTGAGATATTGTTCAATGCGGTCTCGTTCCTAAGCCGTACGGCCTCGTTAGTGTAACCTTTGCCTACGCCTGGGCGTAAAAACACTTGGAGTTAGCTGAAAGCAGCTTCGACAATTTACTTAATTAGACCGAATAAAAAATATCGTGGCTAATTGTGCTTAACGGCTTCGTTTCTAAGCCGTACGGCTCTTTGACATGGGGTTTATCTAAGCCTAAGCGAACTCGAAACACACTGGCAACAGTGGCCATTCGTGACTCTACAGCCTTAAGAGCCTGTCACGGATGGAGCCGGATCATCCAGTCCAGAATCGAGCGCGACCTCAGGTGGCGGATAGAGGGATGCCTCCCTACGAATAATTCGTGCTGGGAGGTAGCGGGAGAAATCCCGCCGCTTACCAAAACTGGGTAGTATAGCTCGTCAAAGGAGGGCGATGCCGGACCGGCCTGGGCATGCCACCGGACAAAACATCAGCCGATACTCCGCTATAATTTTCAATGGCGAGTCTAGGCGCCAGTCAAATAGCCTCTTGCCTATCTCCGGTCAACGACAGGCGAGACGTCTCTACTCCCACCCAAAACGATGCTAGGCCGGCTTGACCACCCACTCACAAGGCCTATAGCATGAACAGGTTGCTACAACGATGTCCGCCTTCACAAGGTGCAGCATGACAGTCTCAGGACTGCAAACCTTGAGCCAAACTCACTTCCATCACGGATTATTTCTCACTTCCATCACGGATTTTTTCTAATAATTTTGACTTCGCCTACGAAAAATTCGAGAAAAAATGCCTTCAACCGCATGGATTTCAATGTATTTCGGGGTTTTTTGAAGAGCGCATAGATTTTTTACCCGCAGTACGGGTCAGAGAAACATCCTGAAACTGTCTTCCCACAAAGGAATGAGCATCAATTGTATTTGAGAAGGAGAGCTTCTCAACAGAAAAATTTGGTATTTCAGCACAACTTGATCAATCGTACAGAAAAAGCTTGGGCGATAGTAACGCAGAGTGAAGCCGCTCATTTTTATCTTTTCTTGTAAAAAAGGCTTTTTTTCGAATCCTCATGAGTCCATTGAGAATATTATTGACAGCAAGATCAGATTGAATCGGTTTAAAACATTTTTTTCGAAACACTTTTCTGTCAAAAAATTTCAGTGTTACTTTTCGCAATTTTTTGTTTACTACAAACGGATGAAGCTTAGAATTGCTATTTAAATACTTTTGAGCGTAATTGATAACCGTTATATCAATCTAAACGTAATTGATAACCGTTAAATCAATCTGTTTTTGAAATGAGCAAGATAGAAGCACGCGAGCATGAGTGTGACCCAGCGCACGACACAACTGGAATATGTCGTGCGCTTGGTCACACTTTGACAGGTATGACAGGCATTGAGGTATTTTTTCACTGCTTTTTTCGCATAGGCTTGAGGCATGAGGCCATTCGACTTAGGAACAAGACTTCTTCAGAAAATTTGCTCTCATTCCCAACTGAATTTGTCAAAAATATAAAAACAAATTAGAGAATAGAAAAAGCTGTTTTGAACTGAATATATACCATCTGGCCGTCGGTTTTCTTACTCGGACGGTCACAAGGATTCGAAAAAATTTTCTTTTTTTTCGACAGAAAAAGATCAGAAATAAGCGGGACTTCTCTGCGTTACTATCGCAAAGCTTGCTGTGTTGAAAATTGATAACATGAAGAAACCAACTTGAATAGCATTTTTTGCAAATCAGATGACCACATGATGAGAAAAAGAATTGAATATTCGGAGCAGGGAGGGCGATACAGCTATTGCAGTGTATCCAATCTGAGCTCATTATCTGCAAGATTATGCTGTTTCTCTTTTTTCAAACTGAAAATAGAATACAGCTAGGGGAAAAAAAGAGAAAAAAAACTAAAGAGAAAAAAAAAGAGAAAAAAAAACTGAGAACAGAAATTCAAATTTAAAATTAAAGCTCGAATGGTTTCTGAACACGATCTTGTTCACCAATTCAAGTTAGTTCTGAATGAAAAAAAAAACATTGAAAAAACTTAAAATTTCCACGAAAAGGTAGAAGAGTTTTCTCCGATTAGTTTACTCAAGAATCAAGTTTTAAAAAGAAAGCTTTGAGCTCGAGAACGCTGATTATCGTGACCTTAAACACTAACGTGACACAATAGACATTGCCTTTTTAGTGTATGACAGAATTTTGAACTAACTTCTTACTGTAAGCTGTTCATCAAAACTTTTGTACCCGAGGTTCACTGCTTCTCTCTGTGTACTTAATTTTGTTCGCATGTAATTTTTTGTTCATCGCTTCACTTTTTTCATTCATTCTAATCATTCATCCGCTCGCATATCAAAACAAACACGGCACTTTAGGGACACACCCCTACCAGAGGTTCAATTGGTCATACGTATGACTTATTTACATTTACTAAAAAAAATTTTTACATAAAAATTAATTTCACATTAAAAAAAACGCTTTGCCTTGAAAAAAGTTTACGCTAACGAGGCTGTACGGCCTAGGCTAACGGCAGGTACATCTTTTGAGTAGAGCGACAAGCGTGTTCCGAATTGCTCCTGTGCCCAAGGTAATCTAGTGCTTCTTGGGGATCTACAAAATGTATACTTGTGTATCAAGCTGATCAACATTCACCTCTTTTCAGGCGAAAAAAGAGAGTTCGACCCGTAAAGCAAACCAATGCATTTCTCAAACTTGCAGTGTTTGTAAAATGTATGCGGAAGTCTATGCGCTATCTAATGAAGCGTTAAAATTCATGTAATGAAAACACATGTGATAACAACATATGTAAAAATTGGAGATCAGCGTGCACTATAAATTATTTATTTATTTATTTATTCAGATACATTTTTGAAACAAAAATGCGACAACACTCGGAACATGGTGAACACATGATAAATTCTCTACAGGTTAGGTAACTGCAGATTGAGTAGTTTTAATACATCGAGAGAACTCAATCTTGCTTTCAGAGCAAGTACAGTGGGAGCAGAAACAACATCGTAGGCAAGCTTACAATAATATCTAGCGGAACGAAAGGCGAAAGAATTGAATAATGGTAGTCTACGCGTACGGGAAATGTGAAATGAATATTTAGAAGTACGACCATTACAAGGCTTAAGCCTATACATTTTACTAATTGGAATATCAATTAATCCATTCAGTATTTTATAAGAGAAGATGATATCTGTCTTAGTTCTACGCGACAATAAAGTATCTAATTGGAAGCTTTTAAGTCTATACTTGTAGGAAGGTCGGGTTTGCAGAGATTCTCGATTGTAAGAGCATCGAATGCATAGTAATCGTGTGAAAATATGCTGGACATGCTCAATTTTTCTGATGAGATTCTTTTTGTACGGAGACCAAATGACAGAGCCGAAGTCTAGTAAAGGAACAATGAAAGATTTGTAGCAACGAATATATGCTAATGGACTTTTGATGCATAATGACCGAAACAAAGCGTAGACTAATCTCATTGCTCGTTTTGTAACATGTTCAATATGATATTCGTAAGACAAATCGACATCAATGAAAACTCCCAAGTCTCTTATTGGTGATTCTGCAACTTTGAATGGAATGTCATTATGATCATCGGTTTTTACAAAATAAGGTAGACCAGGATTAGATTTACCCAAATGTAAAACACTGCATTTGTTATTCGCGATCGTCAACTGCCATTCATCACAAAAAGTCTGTATTTCTAGAGCAGCGGATTTCAATTGTAAGTGGGCAAGAGTAGAGTCATTAGGAGAGAAATTGGCAAATACTTTGATGTCATCCGCGAACAAGTTGACAGAAACGAGATGGAAATTTTCGAGCCTATATGACAGGCTAGCGATATATAGAGAGAATAGAATCGGGCCTAAGACAGAGCCCTGGGGCACACCTGAACTAATTGGAAAACTATCAAATTCGAAAAAAGTTTTTTCTAGTGAAAGATAAACGCAGCGCCGATCAGGAGTTAAATGACGTATCACGACAGATTGTACCGCGTAACTTTGTATCCGACACTTTGTACCCGAAACTTTGTACCCCGTCACTTTGTACCGCGACACTTTGTACCCCGTCACTTTGTACCGCGACACTTTGTACCCCGTCACTTTGTACCGCGACACTTTGTACCTCGTCACTTTGTACCCAAGGAAATTTTAAGACACTGTTTCGTTTGTAGTTTTTTTTGTATTTTTGTTATTTAAGCTTGTTTTTTTTTACATTTAATTGTCCCGTTTGTAGTTTTTTTTTGTATTTTTATTATTCAAGCTGGTTTTCTTTACATGTTTGTTTGAATTTCCCGCCAAAAAGGGAAGCTACGTAATTACGGCGGGAGTAATTGGGCCTTTAACATACTACACCCTTTCACCCGCGTCGCGGCTCACCTCACCCTCGCGTCAGCGGAACCTAAAACACGGCCTCAACTTAAAAACGGCTTAGCTCAATTAATTACATTCATGACTGCTATTCGTCAGGTTTTTCGGCCTTTAACGGCCTCAACTAAGCCGTACGGCCTCGTTAGCTAAGCCGTACGGCCTCGTTAGCTAAGCCGTACGGCCTCGTTAGCTAAGCCGTACGGCCTCGTTAGCTAAGCCGTACGGCCTCGTTAGCTAAGCCGTACGGCCTCGTTATCGTAAACTTTTACTAAGCCTAAGCGTTTTTTAATGTAAAAATAATTTTCTGATGTAAAAATAAAAATGTATAAACATAATTTAAAAAATAAAAAAAGAGAAAGAAAAAAGAATACTAATTAATTGAGGTAGGCCGTTTTTAAGTTGAGGCCGTGTTTTAGGTTCCGCTGACGCGAGGGTGAGGTGAGCCGCGACGCGAGTGAAAGGGTGAGGGGGTGCGATTTGTTAAAGGCCAGTAATTGGCTGGAACTGCTTAGGTGTAAGAGTTGCCATTCTAGGCAAGAGTTGCCATTCCAGCGCTTTCCGAGAACTGTTAGCGGTTTTTTTTGCTTTCAGAGCATACCGAAAACAGATAGATAGTCAACATGTACTCTTGCGTTGCGATAGCCAGGCTGCGGTTCAGATATTGAAAAGAGGCAGTTCTCAGGAACCGTTGCATGATCTGTGTTTAGAAGTGAACAAAATTGTGGTAGAAGTAAATGCTAAAGTTCAATTTGTATGGATACCCAGAGAGTTAAATTGTGAAGCGGACGAAGTTAGTAGATGGGTGGATCATGATGACTGGGGGATCAAAAGAGATATCTTCAATTTGTGTGCAAGGAAATGGGGTCAGCCAGACCGGGATATTTTTTGCTGATGAAACCAACGCTAAATGTGATATTTTTTTCTCCAGAGGGAGCTGTCCGGGTTCGAGCGGGATCGATGGTTTCGAACAGAGAAGCGATTGAGATAGAAGGAATCTTCTCTGGTTAGTTCCTCCGCCATCTCTTCTTTCGAAGACTTTGCGTGTTGCTAGTAGTTCTGCTAGCAGGGCCATTCTGGGCACCCCTTTCTGGTCAAGTCACACTGCTTTTCCCACTCTGAGAAAAGGGAATACTTGGGCTTCTTATGTAAAAGATCCATTAACTTTCGGAAAAGGAGCAATTATTTTGATACCTGCATCTAGGAAGGGAGGGGCTTTTGGAAGCAGCAAAATTGCCTCGGATTTCGTATTTTTGTTGTGTGATTTCAAAAACTCCAGCCTATGAACAAGGTGCTTCACGCCTTTAGTTATCTAGCCTCACAGTTGTTCGGTCAGGATAAAGCACACTTCCTGTTTGGCCATGCAAACACGGGTTTTAGCGAAAACGAAAGAAACGCAGTGACTGTAGTTGTAGCTAAAACTATAGGTTTGCATGATTTAAACAGCAAGTTGTGCGGCCGCGATTTAACCAAAACCCCTTTTTGGCGGGAAAAGGGCGGGAAGAGATTTAAATCGCGGCGTGCTCTTCATTCTACGCTTTTTCTGACCGGTTTTCGGTTGAGTGTTATTCGGTGCGCACATATCAATTTGCTGCTCACATATCAAATATTTGCTTGGGCACAGGAGCAATTCGGAACACGCTTGTCACTCTACTCAAAAGATGTACCTGCCGTTAGCCTAGGCCGTACAGCCTCGTTAGCATAAACTTTTTTTCAAGGCAAAGCGTTTATTTTATGTGAAATTAATTTTTATGTAAAATATTTTTTTTAGTAATTGTAAATAAGTCATACGTATGACCAATTGAACCTCTGGTAGGGGTGTGTCCCTAAAGTGCCGTGTTTGTTTTGATATGCGAGCGGATGAATGATTAGAATGAATGAAAAAAGTGAAGCGATGAACAAAAAATTACATGCGAACAAAATGAAGTACACAGAGAGAAGCAGTGAACCTCGGGTACAAAAGTTTTGATGAACAGCTTACAGTAAGAAGTTAGTTCAAAATTCTGTCATACACTAAAAAGGCAATGTCTTGCATTAGTGTTTACGGTCACGATAATCAGCGTTCTCGAGCTCAAAGCTTTCTTTTTCAAAATTGATTCTTGAGTAAACTAATTGGAGAAAACTCTTCTTTTACCTTTTCGTAGAAACTTCAAGTTTTTCGATGTTTTTGTTTCATTCTGAACTAACTTGACTTGGTGAACAAGATCGTGTTCAGAAACCATTCGAGCTTTAATTTAAAATTTGAATTTCTGTTCTCAGTTTTTTTCTCTTGTTTCCCTAGCTGTATTCTATTTTCAGTTTTAAAAAAAGAGAAACAGCATAATCTTGCAGATAATGAGCTCAGATTTGATACACTGCAATAGCTGTATCGCCCTCCCTGCTCCGAATATTCAATTCTTTTTCTCATCATGTGGTCATCTTATTTGCAAAAAATGCTATTCAAGTTGGTTTCTTCATGTTATCAATTTTCAACACAGCAAGCTTTGCGATAGTAACGCAGAGAAGTCCCGCTTATTTCTGATCTTTTTCTGTCGAAAAAAAAAAGAAAGTTTTTTTCGAATCCTTGTGACCGTCCGAGTAAGAATACCGACGGCCAGATGGTATGTATTCATTTCAAAACAGCCTTTTCTATTCTCTAATTTGTTTTTTATTTTTGACAAATTCAGTTGGGAATGAGAGCAAATTTTCTGAAGAAGTCTTGTTCCTAAGTCGAATGGCCTCATGCCTCAAGCCTATGCGAAAAAGCAGTGAAAAAATACCTCAATGCCTGTCATACCTGTCAAAGTGTGACCAAGCGCACGACATATTCCAGTTGTGTCGTGCGCTGGGTCACACTTATGCTCGTGTGCTTCTATCTTGCTCATTTCAAAAACAGATTGATATAACGGTTATCAATTACGTTTAGATTGATATAACGGTTGTCAAATACGCTCAGAAGTATTTAAAATAGCAATTATAAGCTTCATCCGTTTGTACAGTACCGCCCAAAATGTTAACATATATTGAATTATTGAACATAACTTTTTTCAAAGATAAAATTCAAAGCTCAAATTTTCACAGAAGTTTTTTGGGGTGTCTGTACCGTACCGGACATCATTTGGAGTGATTTATTAATTATCTCCAAGGAAATACACCAAAATTTGTATATCTTCCATTTTTCAGTTTTTTTCTCCATGATTTTTTGTTGATTTTTTTTTTTGTTTTTCGAACTTCATTCATAAAATTTTTGTTTCAAGTCATGATTCGAACTGTTGGACATCGAAATACAAGTAAAAGAATGTAAGAACCTGTTGTTGCTGGGGCGAAACAGGGCCGGTCACAGAGCGAGCTCGCCCAGCAGTTTGGGGTAACTCAGAGCGCTATCTCCCGTATCCTCCGGCGTTTTCGAACCCAGGTAAACGAATTTTATACAACTGAATAACTTTGGAACACAAAAAAAATGCAGGGACGAGTCATCGTGAAGACAAGTTCGGGGAGACCTTGCGTAACTTCGAGGTACATGGACCGAAGCATCCTGCGCGCATCTCGCGAAGACCCGAAACGCACTGCTAAAGACATTCAAGCTGTCATATCAAGGCCCGCGACTCCTGCTTCTTCAATAACTACCATCAAACGCCGTTTGCAAGCCGCTGGACTGAATGGAAGGCGGCCTGCAAAGAAGCCTTTCAGCAGTGAAAAAATCGTAAAGTTCGAGTTCAGTGGGCTAAGGATCACCTCAGTTGGACACGCCGTGAGTGGTCTCAGATTGTTTGGAGCGATGAATCCAAGTTTAATATGTTCTGCAGTGACGGTCTGAGGTGGGTAAGACGTCCAGCGGGCAAGCGTTTCCTGCCGCAATACCAGTCGCTCACAGTCAAACACTGGCGGTGGTTCTGTGATGGTCTGGGGCTGTTTTTCCGCCAGCGGCATGGGTCCACTGAGACGTATTGTCGGAAATCTCGATCGTTACGGCTATGAGAACATAATGGAAAGCACTATGCGCCCTTGGGCCCTCTCCAAATTCGGTCGTGGGTTCACCTTTCAACAAGATAACGACCCGAAACATCGACCTCAGCACGTTCAGAACTGGTTTCGCCGTCGGCATGTGGATGTTTTGGACTGGCCGAGCCAGCCTCCCGATTTGAACATCATCGAACATTTATGGGAACATTTGCAACGAAAATTGACGGGAAAAACATGCAGAAATGCTGATGAAAAGTTTAAGCAGCTAGAGGAGGAATGGAAGGCGATTTCGCAGGTAACCATTAACTCTTTGATTGATTCTATGCCTCGTAGATGTCAGGCAGTCATTGACTTCAAAGGATATGCCACAAAATACTAGACTATATGTTTTAATACTTCGAAAAAAATTGAACATCTCTATAAGCACTTTTTACTATTTCCATTGTTTTAACGAATGAACCTAATAAAACATTTTCCAAAGTTGTTCTATCACTCGAAACATGTGAACTTGGCTTGTAAAAAATATCTGAAAATTTGAGCTTCATTCGTTTTTTTTTGAAAAAAGTTATGTTCAATAATTCAATATATGTTAACATTTTGGGCGGTACTGTAGTAAACAAAAAATTGCGAAAAGTAACACTGAAATTTTTTGACAAAAAAAATGTTTCGAAAAAAATGTCTTAAACCGATTCAATCTGATCTTGCTGTCAATAATATTCTCAATGGACTCATGAGGATTTGAAAAAAAGCCTTTTTTTACAAGAAAAGATCAAAATGAGCGGCTTCACTCTGCGTTACTATCGCCCAAGCTTTGTCTGAACGATTGATCAAGTTGTGCTGAAATACCAATTTTTTCTGTTGAGAAGCTCTCTTTCTCAAATGCAATTGATGCTCATTTCTTTGTGGGGAGACAGTTTCAGGATGTTTCCCTACAAACCGACGCCCCAAACTTCGCAAAGAAATGGCTAGCATCGTACCTCAGAGGACGAACGAGCCGTACATCCTTTCGCGACGTCCTCTCAAGCTCATCCCTGATCAGAAGCGGATTCCCTCAAGGCAGCGCACTCTCACCGCTTCTTTTCAATTTATATCTAAGTGATCTTCCGAACAACGATCCAAACATCAAAATCGTCTCTTATGCTGATGATATAACGCTATGGGCGTCAGATCCGAGCATTTCCACTGCCTCGCTACACATACGATCCGGTCTCCCACACATCGAGAAGTTCATCCACGATCGTGGACTATCTATTTCTCCTGCCAAAAGCCAGCTTCTACTCTTCACACCTAACAGCAAAGAGTACAAGACTATCCTAGATGTCTCGATCGGAGGTCAGAGCGTACCCACCGTGAATACCGCCAAAATCCTTGGAGTTACATATGATTCTATGTTCACATTCAGTCATCATGCGAAAGACATAGCAGGCCGAATGTCGCAACGTAACAATGTACTGAAGGCGCTAGCCGGCAGTACATGGGGCAACCAAAAGGAGACACTCCGTCTTACGTACAAAGCCATTTGCCAATCCATATACAGCTACGCAGCTCCAGCCTGGGCCAGCTTTCTCTCCTCCTCAGCACATACCAAAATTCAAAGAGGACAGAACAATGGCCTGCGTATCGTAACAGGAAACCATCAAATGGCCAGCGTAGACCACATACATGCTGAAGCTAAAGTTATGAGATCGAAATCGCACCTTCACATGCTATCGGCCCAATACTTGGCAAGGACCTTGAGCCAAACTCACTTCCATCACGGATTATTTCTCCAAGGACCCCCACCACGCAACATGAAAGCTGATCTTCACATCGCATGCAGAAGCACTGTTGAAAGAGCCCTGTTGGAAACAGCAGAGAAGAACAACGGGAAAAGCGTCGCCAACCGAGTCCACACAAACATGGTCTCAGAAGAAAAGGAAATCATCCAAGGTCCAGTCATACTGGGCGGCCGACCACCACCGGACATAAATGAAGAAGAAGTGGACCTCTCCAGAAACGCCCGCTGCACGCTGAGCCAACTCCGCTCAGGCTACAGCAGGTACACCAACCACTACTTACACCGGATCGATGACTCGATACCTGACTACTGCCCAGACTGTCTCAATGGACCTCACGACGTGGCCCATCTCTTCAAATGCGCTAGACGTCCAACAAGACTCACGTTGGAAGATCTCTGGATGAAACCAAAAGAAGTAGCCTCATTTCTGAGACTATTGTGAAGGAAAGAAGAAGAGATGTATTTAAAAATAAAAAAAAGAGAGGAGAGGGAGAGAGCGGCTCTCCATAGCCAACTCTCTTCGACGCGAGACGTTTGCCGGCAACAACAACAACAACAGGATGTTTTCCTGACCCGCACTGCGGGTAAAAAAATCTATGCGCTCTTCCAAAAAAACCCCGAAAAACATTGAAATCTATGCGGTTGAAGGCATTTTTTCTCGAATTTTTCGTAGGCGAAGTCAAAATTGTTAGAAAAAAGGGAATGTTAAACTCTGAAATTTTAAAAATCTCTGTGCTCGAAAAAAAATTGAGCGGGTGCTGAGAAACAACCTGGACAGTTTTTCTGACATTTGTAATCTGTGTCACTCACGACGTCATAACTTGACACATTTGGTACTTTTTTGCATCGCTGTAGGCTTCTCCTTCTCTCCTGTTAGCTCATTGGGGCGCGTTATGTCGCATTTTGATGCACAATCATGCTTCCTGCTCTTTCCCATTTTCCTTTCTTTCTTATCCCTCTCCTTATCTCTCTCTACCTATTCCCTCTCCCGGGGAGTGTCACGGATTTGATTCCAAGATAATCTCGTCGCAGAGAAAAAGAGACATAGCCTACAGTGATGTAAAAAAGTACCCACGGTTTAGGATAGTTTGAAACGGCTTTTTTCGCTTAGGCTTAGATAAACCCCATGTCAAAGAGCCGTACGGCTTAGAAACGAAGCCGTTAAGCACAATTAGCCACGATATTTTTTATTCGGTCTAATTAAGTAAATTGTCGAAGCTGCTTTCAGCTAACTCCAAGTGTTTTTACGCCCAGGCGTAGGCAAAGGTTACACTAACGAGGCCGTATGGCTTAGGAACGAGACTTCTAATGAGAAGAACTTCTAATTGATTGGGTCCGGCTACTCTACGTAGATGCCACGAGCAACGTTAGGTGTCCCGTCGGAATCTCGGATAGTTTTCCAGTGAGTGATCAGCGCTATCGCCATTCCTCTTCATTCTTGTCATGGACACTATTACTCGTGACCTACAGGGTGAACTTGCATAGACCATCCTGTAGCATGGATGAACTGGAGAGATCTCACAGGCGTACTATGCGACCGAAAGATGCCTCTGCGCCTCAAGTCAAAGATATGTCGGACAGTAGTGCGCCCCGTAGCTTTGTATCGAACCGAGTGCTGGCCAACTACGAGAACAGTTGAGCGACGTCTACAAACTATGGAAATGCGCATGATCCGTTGGATCATGGGAATCTCTCTCCGCGAGCACCTACCAAATAAGACCATAAGGAGAAGATTTGGCGTCACCCCCATCGACGAGAAGATGCGCGAAAATCGGCTGAGATGGTTCGGCCGTGTCACCAGAGCATCACCGGAAACTGTAGCCAGCACAGCCTACAATCTCGAAGTGGACGGCCGGCGACCGAGAGAGCGACCGAAGCAGCGATGGCAAGACACCATCAATGCGGACTTGAAAGCCAGTCATCTAAGCCCGAAAGATGCCCTCGATCGGGACAAGTGGAGAAAGTAGATCCACAAAGTGGACCCTGCCATCGCGGGACAACGCTAGGAAGAAGAAGAAGAAAAAGACAGAACCGAAACTCAGACTCTCAAGAAATTATGATTTTGACACCATAACTTGCCTGTCTAATCTTTAAAAAAATTGATTTTGAAAAGCAAGGTTCAGGCTCTCTTACCAGACACACAGTTCACACTATAACAAAATATCGAAAGTGCGATCACGAGCGCTTGTTAGTTTCAGCACTTACGCTGAAGTCTCTCAAATTCACTCTTCAATTTTTCAAATTTACTCTAGCACCGAACAGAAAGGGAAATCCAGTATTATTTATTACATCTGTTAGCGAATTCATTCGATACTACAAACACGTTGTAGAAAACATGGCAGAAAATTAGTTGGAACCATTGTCAAGTAGTAGGGAGAAAACTTGTAAGAGAGAAAAAAAGAAGGTACATGTTTGAACCAAATTTTACACCATGTGCTTCGAGAAAAAGATGGTCGGCGGTTCGCGTCTAAACTGGAGATTTGCGACCAACACTCACATGGAATTGACATGGACTACGCTGTTCTTGTCAAGTTGGTTCACCTAAAAACAGGGAGTGTTGAGTATCTACTGGGAAAACATTCAGTTAAGGAGAGGCGGAGCATTGACTGTCAATTAGCACTTACTAATTTTTTTTTTACTGTATAGACACTTCGTTGTTTAAGCTAAAACGTATGACTTCCCACTTTATTGATTCAATTGGAGTTACATAACACCCGTTAGTGAACGCTATGCGTCTTTCAGTCTTAAAAGTGTGAAAGTTAGCTTTTTTAAAAACAGCGCGCCTTTTTCACTACATAAGATCACTTTTAAACTCTATTTTTCAAACTGCACGCATTTACTGTTCAGAAAATGAATAGAAAGTGTCATGTGAGGCACATTTCAAAGGTTTCCAGATATTCAAAATCTTTTTGTTGAAAATTAGACAAGATGTTTTTTGATTTTGATGAAAAAGAAACGGACATTTGAATCGAGTCATGTTCAATTACCCATATTCGAGGATTTTGCAAATATGTATGTTGATAATGATTTGAATGGAACAAAGCGTCCTTGTCTTTTCTGAATGAACTCAAACCACATCATCTGAGCTTTTTTGAAGAAAATAAAACTGAATCTCCGTAACATTTACGGGTACCCGGAATTGTTCATGCTGTTTATTTAGCTAGGAAAGGATAAGAAAATCGCTGAAAATTTTTTTTAATAATTTATACCTTCAAAGTAAATTTCGAATGGAAAGTATAATTATAGACTGAGAAGACTCTTAAAGTTCACAGACAGTCATTATTTTCGTGGAAACTACTAAAGAAAATATGTAATAGGAAAGTTAAAAGTTAAAAATCTACTCCTTCTCGTGTTTTGAGAGGTGTACCTCAAGGCTCAGCTATTGGTCCAAAGCTCTTTTTGTTGTTTATTGATTATTTGAAGCATATCATCCCGTCTAATGTGAACTATGTAATATATGCCGACGATGTTAAGTTATACACTGAAGTACCGGCCTATTCGCCTGATCTCCAGGTAGCTATCAACAATATTGCTAATTGGTGCAAACATTCGAATCTAAAGTTCTCTATTAAAAGTGTACTGTCTGCCATTTTGGTATAAATTAGCAACAAGAATAAAGTCTTAATGACAATATCTTAACAACTTATCGCGATATTATGGATCTAGGTGTCATATTCGCTAGCAAGCTTTTTTGTAAAAAAAAAAAAACAAGTTGAGAATGTCTGTAAGAAGTCTTCTAACCTAGCCAATCTATTTCTGCGAACATTCAAGACTAAATCGCTAAATGTGTTGTTCAAAGCCTCTGTTATCTACATAAGGCCTATTCTTGAATACGCTTCACCAGTATGGTCGCCGACGGCGTTAGGTCTAATTAGAGGTATTGAACATGTTCAGCGAAATTACACTAGAAAAATTCTAGCCCGAAATTATTTGTCTCACTTATCCTACTCCGAGAGGCTGAGAATGCTCTGTCTAGAAACCCTTGAATACAGACGCATGATTGCAGACTTAGCATTCATCCACAAAAAAGTTCACTCATCTTCTGAACTTGATTTATCTCGACTATATTTGATGGCTCCTCTTCCAATTGCTCTTCGTAGTTAAAATATTTTCAGAATTGCACTGCCTTATACCATCAAGTCTTCTCGGTACTCCCCTTGTACCTCTAGATCATTATCCGTACAACTTAGTTATCATTACCATACAACTTAGTTAGGAACCCTTCTTCTGAATTCTTCATCAAAAACATTAGAGAACTTCCAATCGATGTTATTTTACCTAATCCTCTTATTCCGATTTAATAGAAACACTGCGACTGAGATTAATTTTCCTGTGATTATATGAATTAGTTTATTCCCATAAAAACCATGTTTATACTTTATTGTACACGTATTTGTATTTTGAGTATCTGAATCTACCCCATGTATATGGATGAATAAATAGAATGAAATGAAGTTAGTGAACCTTTGAAGTGAGGCATAGACGACTGCCAACGGGTACATCAACTCAATTTTAATTCCGTTAACTAAATTCGTTTCGAATTATGATCGATTTTTTTCCTTCATAGTAAATTAGTAATTCTTGGCGTTTTTTATTAGCAGCTTTGAAAATTTAATTCGACGCCTTTTATTACAGAAGTGCCCGCGAAGGTGGCGAAGAAGCAACAGAATACCTACCCACTATGGTCGATGAAGGAAAAATTGTCGATCACTTCAAATTCATTGTAATGACTTTGGTAAGGCAAAGTCAGAGTTGAAAAAAAATCATGGTTTAGCTGAGATTAAATCACGGCGCATACAGACTTAGAAGCTCCTAAAAAAAAAGTACTAAATTGAAAATTACTGCATGGCTCTCTATTTAAATTTTTTTCATAATCCTTGCTCGCAATTCTGCTGAAAAATAAACAGTTGTAAAACACAAAAAAGTTATATTCCATGGTAATGGTGCTTGCTCTCTAATCCCGATGAACATTGATCCGAGCTGATTTGAAAGCATTTCTTGACAATTTGAAAGGGGTTATTTTAAAACAGAGTAAAGAGTTGTGGACGAGAGGAAGTACATCCTGATTTGAAGATGATCAAGTAGTGAACATTAGCTATAAGAACTCAATGCAGCAAAATAAACAAAGAGAAAAGTAAGTCTGTCGGCAGATGGGTGAAAGTCTGCTCGCGCTGAGAACTTCTTACACGGAAGACGGCAGATTCTCTCTGTCCACTTCCCTTCGATTGGCGCTGCTCACATTGGCACCCATTCAGTTTCTCCATCAACTTGGTTTCGTGCACCGGGACATCAAGGCGAGTTCGTCTCATTCATTCAACATATGTATATTGTAGAATACAAGCCGGAAAAAAATAAGTTAAGTGAGAGATAAGGAGTTAGTGAGAGAGGGTTTAAAAATCAAGAAAGAAAGAGATAGTGGCTCGGAGACTAGAAGCAGAGGCAAAAAGATAAATAGGAAGAAGGGAGTACACACAAAAATAAGTATGGAAAATGACACATGTACATTTGAAGGTATGGCATTTCATACTTATACATTATTACCAATCATACTTATATATCTATTCATAAATTTATACTTTATAAGTATGAATAGTCATACTTTAAATGTATACGTGTCATTTTCCATACTTTTTTGTGTGTAAGAAAGGGTTAGGAGTAGAAGTGCATGAGGTAAGTAGGAGTATGATGAAGAAAAAAGTACGAAAAAAAGAGAAGATTAGGACAGAGAAACAGGGCAAATTTTAAAGATCAACGAACGAGCGGTAAGTGTTGGAAATTGAAACAAAGAGCCAACAATAAGAATACCTAAAATAACTGTCTATACAAGAAACATAAAATGGAAACCAGGCGCAGATACTCGTACAGTGAGCAAGATTAGAAAGTTTTTCATAATTGCGGAAAAAAACAACTACATACAACACAAGGACAATGAAGATACATACATCGCAACAATCAACATAGATATTGAGGCTCAAGCGATTGTGGGACAAAAAAGTTGAAATTAACACAATTTTCTAGTGTTACTCGATATTTTTAGAAGTTTTCAATAATCATAAACAAATCTTCTCTAAAATACCAGTTTTTTCTAAATTTTTAGGCCTCGAACTTTGTTCTGTCAGCAGATGGGTGCAAAGTTTGCTTGATAGACTTTGGTCTATGTCGCTCATTCAAAGACGAAAGTGGCAGTAAGAAGATGCCAAGAGAGCAACCAGCACAGTTCAGGTGCTTTCTTATGCAAATGCTTGGTGTACTGGGAATGTCATCATCTTTTCCCATCTCAATGTTTTTGTGTTCCTAGTGTGCATATAAAAATCACAAGTAATTTCACTCGGGAGACCTCTCAACTTGCTTTTCAAAAGATATAGTTCAAGGATATAAATACAAGGCTTTTACGTTACAGCAAGTATGAATACTGCGGTCTGGGAAGGTAGGATGGGCTCAAAAAATATTTTAACGTTAGCTCGGGCGGTTTTCAAATGAATAAAGGGCTGTTCGAGGGATTCCAACTGAAAACTGTTTTGAAATGAAAATTTGAAGAAAAAAGCTCGAATATAAACTTAAAAGTTTTAGCTCAAGTCATTTCACTCGGGTAACCTCGATGGGAAATCGAAAGTTGGAACAAAAAACTAACAAATTATTGATTGAGCAGAGGCACGACGAGATATGCGTCACTCACCGCCCATCAGAAGAAGGAGTAGTCGGCGAAAGATGACATCGAGTCATGGTTTTATATGATCATCGAAATGATTTCTGAATAGCTTTTCAATCGTGTGCTTCAACACAAAGAACCTTTATTTATTTTTTTAAACGCCAAATTAACGTAACATGTGAGGATGTTCGATGAAGAGACATGCAGTAAGTTGAATAGAGAGGTCTCAACAGTTGAGTTTCAAAACTTAATTTTAAGATCAATGGATGAGGAGATGAGTCGTTCAAAATAAGTTCTCCAGAATTCCGCTTCAAAGCACCACTCGCAAAGTCGTTTATCCATCTCTTTCCTTGACTTTTTTATGACGGCTTGATTGATTAGAAGAAAAAGTAGATTTACAGGATAATTTTCAACGCAGTTCTCGAAGGGGCCCATTATGTTACCTTTCTGACCCATTCTCTGACCTTGATATCTGTATGCAAGCATCAAAACTTTTCTTTTTGCGCCTTTTCCTCGGCTCATTTCAATTGTATCTAGTTTTACTCGTTCGTCGTTGAGGGAGAAAAAAGTCTCATAGCATTCAACTTTTCATGCGTTTTAGAGCGACAGCAAAGTTCCAAACCTTTTTTTTTTGCCTAATACTCTAATTAGCCTAATACTCGAAACTGGTGCCTGTTCCGTATTTAGCCTAATACTCGAAACTGGTGCCTTTTCCGTATTTAGTCTAATACTCGAAACTGGTGCCTGTTCCGTATTTAGCCTAATACTCGAAACCGGTGCCTGTTCCGTATTTAGCCTAATACTCGAAACTGGTGCCTGTTCCGTATTTAGCCTAATACTCGAAACTGGTGCCTTTTTTGTATTTAGCCTAATACTCGAAACTGGTGCCTTTTCCGTATTTAGCCTAATACTCGAAACTGGTGCCTGTTCCGTATTTAGCCTAATACTCGAAACTGGTGCCTTTTCCGTATTTAGCCTAATACTCGAAACTGAGAAATCGGTGCTCCATTTATCTTCCTCTTTTTTCGAATTTTAACGCTCCATAAGTCACCATACTTTGAAAACACCTTGTATAGAGAACATATCAAAGGGAGAAATCAGAATTGTTAAGAATAAAGAAAGATAAGAAAATTTGGATGCACTTGAAAGAGTGGGAGAGATATATTGAAAGAAACGAGCGGAGGTCAAGCCAATTCATTGATATGCTTAAGCAAAGAAGTTGAATGGATGGGAAAAAACAAAAGGATTAACTCTTGAGGTTGCAAAGGTTTTGTTGTTCATCAACTCGAATGGGCACTTTTTTTACTTATCTGGTCTGGAGAAAAAAAAACACGCGAGGGGCGGAGCCTGCGTCCTCCTTCTCGTCGCAGATAAAAAGACAGATTTGACCTAGATAAGCAATCACATGAACAAAGAGCTTCACTGCCTTTAAACTGTGTAACTTAGAATTTGAAGAACAGAGTGCTTCTCTCTTTCTCTCCTGCGTTTTTCTTTCTCTCATTTTTTGACGAATGTAGTCATTGAATTGACAAAAATTAATAATATGAGAAGTTTTCTTATGCCGTACGGCCTCTTTAGCTAAGCCGTACGACCTTTTTAGCTAAGCCGTACGACCTCGTTAGCTGAGCCGTAGGGCCTCGTTAGCTAAGCCGTATGGCCTCGCTAGCTAAGCCGTACGGCCTCGTTAGCTTAGCCGTACGGCCTCGTTAGCTAAGCCGTACGACCTCGTTAGCTAAGCCGTACGGCCTCGTTAGCTAAGCCGTACGGCCTCGTTGGTTTAAACCTTTCCATAAGCCTAAGCGTTTTTTAATGTAAATTTTTTATTCAAAAATAAGAGAGTTTAATTGTGCACTGTGCCTCGCAGAGAAAAATCAATCACGCAGGCACCTATTGCTCTCTGCGGCGCGAGATTCTAATAGTGATACAGTAATATGGCGTGAGAGAGAGGGATGAGAAAGGAAAATGAGAAATACTCCTTCTCCCCTCTCCGTTCATTGGTCCGCGTTTTTATTTTTCTCCAGACCACCAGATAAGTAAAAAAGTGCCCTCGAGAATGATATGTTGTTTAGACATCGAGTGAAGAATCCGAAAACAAAAGAAAATATCCATTTTGTGTTTACTCGGAAAAGAAGCAATTGAGTTACAGTATATGCAGTTATATTATGTAGTTCAATGACTTCACGAACAAGTGTGAATATACAAGGAATAAATGAATGAAACAAAGCATTTACTCTCTCAATCTTAATGATATATTCAGAACTTGAAAAGGATGATTAAATACAGGAAAAACTTATAAAAGCTACTAATATAGGTTTCAAAGCAGGTAATTCAAAGAGCGGAACCTGGAAGCTCTGTCGATACAGTGACAAAGCAATTTTTTGTAAAAATTTAGATCTTTCACAAGTCTTCATTCTTTGGTTCGTGGTTTCGCTGATGCCAAAGCTCGTTTTCCGGAACAACCATTCTAACTTAGAAGCTCTAATTTCTTTGCTTCTTTAATTAGATATCTCGAGTGGCTGCAGTGTAAATGTTTTCGCAATAGTTCATTCAGTAATAGCTTGAGTTGTAAATATCAAGCTGAATCATTTTATGAGAAGATAAAAAAATTTTCACCTGTTTTTTTTCCATTTAACAAGCGCTTTGTTTGAATTTTGTTGTTTTCAAGACGTTTTTGTTTTACGCACTCTTCGAATGCATGAGATTGAGAAGCTCTCAGCGCAAAGCCACATTAGTTTATTTTTCCGTTTACTCGTTTATAAAAATTCTTCTGTCAATCCTGTTAGCAATAACTTTGAACAAGTTTTTATTTTAAAATGAAGCTGAAATGAATAGTTTTTTGTTAATTTTCCGATAGAGTCACTGGTATCAAGATGCAACCGGTTATCCCACTTCATTTGGTTTCCGATAATCTGCGGGGAAAATATATAATGATTCTTTAGACAGCAGAAACTTGGACTGTAATTTCAACCTTGAGTCAGCGACAGAAATTTTCTAATACCTCTAATGACTGCTGATCGAATTATTTGCTATTCCGATGATACATGTCGAGGAGGTCCCTTTGTTTTCGCATGCTTCGCTGTTGGCCGGATTAATTGCATTGTGAAAGCAACAACACCTGCTCGATCGCTCACCGCCCCAGGCACCGTGGGCCTCACCGTAATTCGAGAAGTTTACCATGACAAATGTGATGATTCACTGTCTGGCACTCCCTTCGCCCCGCTAAAAATATCTCATTTGTCTAATACAATGAAACTGGATTCAAACGCTTCCCATCATAATCATAGGCATGAAGATAGGAATTCAGAAACAAACACCTGTGAGTGTATTGCTTGGAAGAAGCGATTTTAAGATTTTAAAATCATACTAGTAACCATGTTCTCTCTTGTCTTTCTTGACCACTTGAGAGAAAATCTTAAATTCGAACTAATTAAATGTACTATAAAAAATTGTTCTTATACTTGTGATGGGAAGGAATCTTCGCGAGTTATCCATTCTATGGACATTTCATGTTGGTTAGGCTGTTGGAGGTTAAATGGATCAAGCGCTGTGCTTCTTTAAATCTCAAACAAAAAAGGTTCCAAAATCATTTCTTTTCGATAAAATCAGATTCGATACCATTCAGTTTAAATGTATGATCTTATTGAAATTTTGATATAGTTGAGCGGCATTTTAACCAAACGGGGTTGTATGTTTAATTCACTAAATTATGATGAATTATGAATTACCTTACGAGCATTGAAATACGCAAACCGGTAACAAGGAATCAAATTATTAGTTTTTTTAACTTCTAAAATCATCCTCCGACTGAAAATTTGAAGAAACTTTTCCCTCAAGACTTTGTCGTATTCATCCAAAGTTGGTGTGTTCGGTTTAAGGATTTTCTACAGTTAAGAACATATGAACATGTGAGGGGTTTTCGATGGGGAGAATTCTGACTTGTGGAGTCCATGGTAATACTCATCAAAGAGGGTTTGTTTCAAACCATTCGATTCTTGGATGCATAATGTCCACCAATGCTTCGAAGATTGATGTATACAAACTATCGTGGTGGATTGAATGTAGCACCTCGTACTGTTCGTCCCATTCTCTCTCTTTCTTCAATGAGAAGCTACTCAACGCGACTGTTGTTGATCCGTGCCACGCCCGTGCCAGTCAATAACCATTCTGCCCTCTGCTCTTTTCATATCGCCAATTAATGCATCGGTAATTTTGCCCTGAATATCATCGTTCCAGTTCACAAACTGTAAGACATTCTATTGAAATTGTATCTCAATTGCCAAAATTAAACTTAACGTTACGGTAACACTGATTTAAGATCTTTTACTATCAGTATATTCATATCTTCATCGCCAAAGGATAACGTGTTCAGTGTTATCGCTAAAATGCTAAAAAGGATAAAGTTCAGAGCAAACCTGAGAAGAGAAATAATCAACTGTAGCGCTGCGCTGAAGAGTCTCAATAGGACCGCTCAGCTTTTCAACCTCATATTCCCAAAGAGCCTCAAAATCGGAGTAGAAGTAGAAAACCATTAGCTTTGTTAGTAGACGAGAATGTAAGAGTCGTGGACGCGACCGACTTTCTTGCTTTAAGAAGGGAAAATGTTCCGATATGTTTTTGGATTTTACAAAAAAAAAGGTTATAGACATCAAAACACAACATATCACTATTCTTACGCTAGTTAACTATGTTCTCACCTATCACAGACAGACTTTTTGTGATTTCGCCAACGACGACTGTTTTACAATAATGAATTGGGCTAAAATATTTCCAATTCCTATTTCCAGAGTTACATACATAGGACAAAAATTTCAAATGTCTACCGGAGATCTCTTACCCTTGCCATAGGCTGTTGTCGCTGGCGAACGATGTATTGCGGAAGAGGGACATAATGGTTATGTGGCAGGCACTCTGCTGTCCTCGTTCTGTCTGTGCTCTCTGACGCAGGCGCTTACTCTATGCGCCGGTCGCCTTTCTCTAACCGCCATCCCACGGTTAATCTCTCGCCAGCTCATCGCCTCTCTCACTAATGCCAGCTGTTCAGTCTCCTTTCTAGCCTCAGGGACTGTTCCAACCCAATTTTTCAAATGCCTGTTTACCCTTTAAACATGTCACGACGAGAATACATCTTCACGGCCTCCATGTTCTCGCGATTTATGTATGTATACTGTACTCGAAAGTTTTTTTATTGTTGCGTACAGTGAACATAGTAAACATATAGTATATTCCAGTACTGTACTAGTTTTGTCTAACATCGGTTAATATTTTATTGTTCCCTCTATTTAGCATATATTGAGGCCGTTGACATACTCATGCGTTTTCAAATTGTTTGCTCTTTTCCCCACACTCCCTACTTCAGAAGTTGTCAAGACCAATGAATGAGTTCGGAGAAGACTGTTTAGATGAAAATCCTAAGCGTATCAATATAAGCTTCTCTATGTAGTAGCAGAAATCAAGAGGAGGATTAGAGATTGTAATTTCCAGTAAAATAGTGTATTCAATGCTGAAAAAAACGAAGTTACTAATACTCTTGCTTATTCCGGAACGAAATTTCGATTCGGCTGAGCGTCCAACCTGTTAAAAGCTCAGGAAAAATTCAACTGTTTTTTTATCTGTGAAGTGAAATGTATAGACTTTTCATTTTTTTCTCCGTAAAGTAAATTCCAAACTGTTTTTGAAATACTCGGCTACTTCGTACTCACATTCGTTATCTTATAATAGTCCCCAAGTTGCTCCTCTTGGAACCTCCAGTGTTACATCAGATAAAAACTTTCTAAATGCTTGAGTTGTCACCAGAAATTTCCACTTCCTCCTCCCTGCGCATCAATCTATATAACTAGTAAAGATGGTCAGACTTGAAAAGTATGAATATGTTCCATCTTCGAATCAGGAAAATTCTGAGCTAATCTATTAGTTAGCAATTTAGTCCTCACACGATGAACGTTCAGAGAAAAAGTTTAAGGAAGACAATTTGAAAACGCTGTGAACGTCCTTAACACGATGTTCACAGATGGTGTGTTCACAGTTACACATATTACACATGAAAGAGAGAAACAGCAAAAGAGATATATAGATAGAGAGCGAGAGAAAAGAGAAGAAGACATATCGAAAAAAATGAATGAAATGAAGAGAGAAAGACGAGGAGAGAAAAAATAGGAAAGGAAATTAAAGGGATAAAGATTGAAACGGAGAGAGAACTCGAGAGAGAGTCGAAGAACATTACAGAGAAAAAAGAGGTAAAGAGAGATATGAGAAGAACAAGGAACGTAGAGTGAGAGAAAATAGAGGGAACTAAGAGATAAACGATGATGAGAAGGGGAGGGATAAAGAGTGTGATAATAAGCACTTTGTTTAGTCGAACGAGCAATCTGCATATTTTACTGTTTGAATGTTAAATGAAAACTCAAATCAGCTCTTTGCTGTCTGGTTGGCACAACCTATCAAAAACACTATATTGCTAACCATTTCATTGAGGCATAGTTATACGGTGGGTGCACTGAGAGCCCGTAATCCTTCATTTTTCCTAGAATGAAGAGGAATGAAGAGAGAAAATATTTCACTCCGCAAAATGTTCAAATATGAAGTTTTTTTGTTGTATTTTTTGTGTGAAAATGAAGTTCATCACTTAGCATCGGAATAACATCTCCTTAATCACCTCAGAGGAAGAGTTCAGTTCATGGAGAACTGCTGTATAATCTACAGTTAGAATGCTTCTGTGAAGTCAATGAGACGTATCTCTGAAACTTTTTGTTGTTAAAAATGAGAGTCTTATTGAGTCAGCGTAAGAGAAAATTCCGAAACTTTTTAATGAAAGCCTGATCGATTCAAGTTAAAGACTTTATTATTAGTCCAACATCATTGCTAATAAGTTGAAACTTGTTAAAAAATATCATACAAGGAGAAGAAGAGGTTTCAGGTTTGGTGCAAATGGCGAAAACGAAAAACTCTAATTTTGTGAATAAAAAGGTTTGTCTAAGCACTCGCATTCAATTGTGGAGAAAAAAAAACTGGTTTTACTTTTCTAACATCAAAAAATATTCTATAGTGTCACTCAAGAAGATTTTTGTGACTCAACATACTAAAGAGATCTATTTTTCCTATTCTCGCTGTTATTTTACTAATTTATACACACTGGACGCTGAAAGCCTCTAAGTGTGCTGACGATACTTTCACGTAAGTCTGCTGCATTTAAATAAATGCCCTCCAGACTTCAATCTCTATCTCTTTTTATTCCTTTCATTTATTTTTTAACTTTCAGTTAATAATTCACAACTGAATGATCAGTTACAAAACTAGTTGACCAATTATGCGAATCAGTAAGCTTATCATGATAAGCGTACTCATTCGCAACTGGAAGTACAATACTAATGGACTGCTCATGTACCTAATGAGGTTAGGTCTATGTTTACTTCTACAAGAAGCAGAATAACTCAGAGTTATCCCAGTGGTATATCCCAGTCTGTTGAACGAGAATATTCTCGGATGGGGTGATCAACCCAGGAACTCTCTTCTCTCTTCGATACCAAGGGTATATGAAAGGCAGGGGTCCTCCCAAAAATGAGATTTGAAGAGGATATGGTGGATGATCTCACTCACATTCTCTCTTTATGAGGGTCCGTGAAGAAGTTTTTGCGCGGCAGCAGCCAATAGAGTTGGTCTGGAGTACAGGTGCTACCTGTTAGCTGTCTTTTCTTCGCGCAGCGGACGCTTGAATAAGATGTGCCAAGTGCCAGGGGGTAGATGGTCCAAGACTATTCAAGTCGCTCCCTCTTTTTCTTTCTTTTCTTACTATTTCTCTCTCTCTATCCATATATATTTATCTCTCTACCATTCCACTCTCTTACATTCTTGCTATCATTCGCTCTCTTAATCTCTCTCCACCTCTCTCTCTCTCTCTCTCTCTCTCTCTCTCTCTCTCTCTCTCTCTCTCTCTCTTTCTCTTTCTTTTTAAGCATTCGAATGACTCAAATCATTAACTGGAGAAAAAAGATTGGGAGCTGATTGACTTTTTGAAGTCAGCCTGATAAGGTTATTTAAAGTCAGAAGAACCGTTTTTTAAATCAAAATACATATAGTAAAAGACATAATCTGCTCATTTAAAGAATCGGTTCTTGGCTGTTTTGCGATTACATCGAGTCTATCTGGCATCCTCTCCTCTTATCTCAGGCACTCTAAGAGTTTTAATGCAAAAAGTAGCAGTATATCAGGGAGAGATCGCTACAGCCGCTGTGAAAGATTATACGATAGAGTAGGAATGGGGCCGCCGGATGACGGTTCTGTTCCTTCCCCCAAGCTCGCGAACCAATACGTCCAAGTTTGTTGAGCTCAGAAACAAAGGAAGTTTGAGGTCAGGCAAGAGAAATGATCAGGAAGAGAACTAGAGAAAACAGAGGAGCAGAAAAACAATGGGAGCAGGATTTGAATCCGCGCCGGTTGCCTTTTGTATATTTATTCATTCTTCTATTGTACACCTTCTGGTGTGACAATATAGAACATACATATAAAGAGATTTCCGGCTGAGATCGAGGCATTTTGCTGATACTTGCAAAAAATTTTAAGAAAATTTTTTATAGTACAATACATTAACAGGAAATACAGTGCTGCAAGCTAATCATTTAATTATTCATGTACTCCTACATTGAATTAAGTAACACGAATTACAAGGCGTTCGCGAGATAATGCACACATGCGTAAAAGAAGATGGGAAATACATGACTTTAAAAAAATGAAATCTTCAAATAAATAAGACATTTTAAGAGACTTTGCTATTACTAACTTACTCATTTCCCCGGTTTGACGATATTGTTTTGTGATAAATAGACACATTATTTGTGAATCTCAAAACATCATAAGCAGACGGAAATCGGAATCAGATATTCTGATGATAGAAGAAAATTAAAGATAACGTTTGACATTCAAGTATTATCGGATCAAATCATACAAATCATTTAGTATAAAAGATTCTACAATGTTCGCATTTCTGCAGTATCAATTTCTTCAAAATGTCACTGTTCCGGAATTTGAATCTGATATTCAAAGTTTTTAAAGACTGTATTATGAAATTTATTTAAGGATGAAAGTACGAAATTTCATAAATTTTTTCTCAGAGTGTTTCGATCCAAAAAACTCTCAAAAAATTCAATGAAAAAGTACACAAAAATTTGATACACGAATAAAATTTTGTCGCAAACAAGATTATTATCGTAATCAAACAAGATTATTATCGTAATCAAACAAGATTATTATCGTAATCAAACAAGATTATTATCGTAATCAAACAAGATTATTATCGTAATCAAACAAGATTATTATCGTAATCAAACAAGATTATTATCGTAATCAAACAAGATTATTATCGTAATTTACTGAACTGCTCCCACTCAAAAAACCGTTATAAATCATATTCCAGTTGTGATGAAAAAAAAACTTTTATAATCTTTTCCTGAAATTCGATGAAGTTTTTTGAACCATCTGATAGAAAGAGTCGGATGACTATTCTGAGGATGACTATTCAGAGGATGCTATACCGGATAATTATGTTTCTTGCTTTTAGTCATATAATGAAGAAAAAAATTATTATTAATTTGAGAACTACTTATAATTTCTTGCTGCAATTTTTTTAATACTTAGTCTTCTTTGCAGTTTCAACGCATGCGTATCAAGTTATACAAAACCGTTTTTAAATCCGAAAACTTCGCATCTATTCATACTGTTGTGAGTATGTAAACTGCAGAAGGTTTACTGTATGAAGGATTCCTGTAACATTGAACTTTGAACTTTTTATTACGCGAAAAGAATCACGTGGTGGATATATATATTATACAAAAACATTGTAAATTAAGAGGTTTTTTTCTTAATGAATATCATACTTTCTATTTCTTTTTTTAATGATGAAAAGAAAAAATGGTTAGGGTTATCCTCCTGTGAAAATGCCGAAGATTCGCTCTGCAGTTGAAGGATTTGTTTAATTATGTAATCGTGATTAAGTTGCAACAGGTCAATCTGTACGTTTTTGACTGAGATCGATAACACTATAGTCACTATAGTCACTATAGTCATCGAACTCAGTCAGAAACTTTCTGATCTTTTCGGATTATTTCTTTCATACATGTAACGCTTACCATTCGTGAAAGGGTGTCATGCTATTCCTACAGCGGACCTTGCGAAAAAGTTCTCAAAAGGAATCAGATACAAAAAAAGAGAAAAAATTCATAACTCTAAAAGTAGAAATATAAATCAGTAGGAAGAAAAACTGTAACAATAATGATTAGAAAGTGATTTAAATGCTGCAAGTATTGAACTTAGACGTATTACCGCTGTAAAACGCACCAATTTCTCAAGAAAAGTAAGAACTTGGGCTTTTAAACAGTTTCAAAAGTTTTTCAGACATCCAAAACGCACTGAATCACTTACATATTTGACTCGGATTGCCTGTTAAATTTGAAACAGCTCATTCTTCCATCATGAAGTTTTCAAGCTTTTAAACAATGATCGCATTTGGATAAAATAACGAGTCGTGGCCAATTCGTGTGACGAAGAAGTGTGAGTATAATTTTTTGAAGAAATGTCTTAGGGGGAGGGTGACTTCACGTAACAACCAACACAACAGTTTAGCAAGTGCCTAGTTTTATTTGTTTGGAGATGGAACTTACTCTGATTTACTTTTTCATTTAGAAAACTTACTCTTTTTTAGTTTTTGTGTTGCTGTAGAGCGATGTACATAATAATAATACTTTATCGCAAGGGTGATTTCGGAAGGGGCAGGTAGGGGATCAAATAGAGGAGTGATTCGTATCAACACCAAGGCGTGACACTTTTCAAAGTGAGAAAAAGAGGTAAGTCGAGGAAAAAGAGGTAAGTGGGTCTGGAATCGAGAAAATGAGGATCGTTTTATAGCTTACCGATAGCTGTTTTAAATGATTTGACTGTATTAATCGAAAATACAGTCTCCGGGAGTTTGTTCCAGACCGGAACTACTCTGGTTGAGAAGTTATTAGAGAGCTTAACATGTTTGAAACTGGGTTGAGTCAGACTGAACTTGTGTGACCTAGTGGGGTATCTGTGGTCTTGTGGGGAGAACATCTTGAATGGAGAAATGGGGGTTCTTCCGGTCAAGATTTTGAAGGTCATCACTAGATCGGTCTGGTCCCTCCGTTCTTCGAGGGACTGCAATTGGAAAAAAATTTTTCTCTCTTCGTATGTCATATCGGGCATTCCGGCTCTTCTGCAGACTTGTTTTGTAAAGTTTCGTTGAACCTTTTCTACGAGTTCTTTATAATATTTCTGCCGAGGTGACCAGATCACGGAGCAGTATTCCAGTTGAGGACGAACGTAAGCAACGTAAAGCTTTTTATAAAGAACGGGGTTTTTCGATTTGAAGGTTCTTAGGATGTAAGCGCACCTGGATTTTGCTCTGTTGCACATATTTTCTATGTGTGTAGAGAAGTTCAATGAATTATCGTATTCTACACCAAGGTCCCTTACTAGTTTATTCTCTGTGATTTGTTTACCGTTCAGGTAGAATTTACTCTTGGGGTGAGTTTTTCCTAAAAGTGTGACTACTGTTTTGGTAGAGGAAATAGTCAGTCCCCATGAGTAGGCCCACTTGGCAACAGAGTTTATTGCGACTTGAAGTAGTTTCGCATCGCTAACATCGCATGGCGGCACTCGATACGTGGTTTAGAAAGTAAGTAGATATTTCAGAAAACTGTCATGTCCCAGTATATTGCCTAAAAGCCGCTATGTTTTGCTTGCCCTATGATGCCTTTCTGTCTAAGATTTAGTATATCTTCTGGTCTGTTATCCTAGATAGTTCCAAGTCGTTTTTAGGTATGGATGGACCGTGAATCACTTTTTCGATGCGGGTAAATAAATTTATTGGGGTGACACGAGTAGGAATGCCATTTACCTTGGTCATTGCCATAGAGAATAACACCCTGTGCCTTCCTATGCCGTTCCTCACCTATGTGAGTATTCCCCATTTACTTCCACGCCTGAAAAGTATAAAAACCTTCTAAGACTCGTCTTAAAAAAATGAATTTGTCATGGGAACTTCTTTTTTACAAAGATTTATTGACTTCGAGTTCTTTTAGGACACACACAAAACATTAATAATGAAAATAGATAATTTTACAGAATAACTAATTTTTACACCCCCTGGCGGTCGCTCCGCTGCTTTGAACATCGAATACATTTATTTGCATCTCAACACTCGCGGAGCGGTCCACGAGGGGTACTCTGATGAATATTTCTCGTTTTCTATACTCGCAAAACGTCCAATTAAATAAATGAATCGTTTTTTTGTTCACGTGCTACAATTGATTTGTTCACGTGCTACAATTGATTTGTTCACGTGCTACAATTGATTTGTTCACGTGCTACAATTGATTTGTTCACGTGCTACAATTGATTTGTTCACGTGCTACAATTGATTTGTTCACGTGCTACAATTGATTTGTTCACGTGCTACAATTGATTTGTTTACGTGCTACAATTGATTTTTTCACGTGCTATAATTGATTTGTTCACGTGCTACAATTGATTTGTTCACGTGCTACAATTGATTAGTTCACGTGCTACAATTGATAAGAACTTCGATCACAATGAATTTATAACACAAGAATTCACCAAAATATAGTTTGATGGAAGTTTACATCATTTGAGAAATTTGAAATGCAGAAAGTAACATAGGGGCAGAGGTGAATGATTTCCAAGCCACAGAGGAGAATCGTGGTAGTCATTATGAATGACACGGTTCCCCTTCAATAGCGACTAGCTTTTTTCAATAGGAATTAAATGGACGAAGAATAGATTTTTTCGATCTATCAGATTTTTAACTATAAAAATTATGATCAGAAGACATGAAAATCGATGAAAAAGCAAAAAATAAGTATGGTAATAATATACTGTGAAAAATGAATGAAATAATAGAATAACATTAATTGTAAAAATATTATACTTTTTCAACAATGTTTTCGGAAAAGCCGTAATACAAAGTTTTAGAAAAAAGTTTCTTTTGAAATTCATCAAAAGCTGCTGATGGTTACTTTCATATATGTTTTTCGAAAGTACTCAATACGCATTTACCAAATGATCGGGAACGAACATTATAGATAAAAAATTCTCAGTAAAAGTTGAAAGTATACTTTAGTCCCCTACCCATATACTAATACTAGGTTAGTCCCCTACCTAATACTCAATTATTAATTGTTTAAAGTAGAACCTTGACTACTGATATACCTATTCTGATGCCAGTTTGTCTGATTCTCTCCGATTCTCACAATCCATCTGCCCCATTTTGAACCCTCCCTATCTCCTTCCTTTCTTCCAACCCCTTTCCTCCTCTGCCTATGAATATCCGTCTGGCTCGATCTGTGCCTTACTTGCGTCATCCAAAGCTCTCTAATAACGCAACGTTTCATGCTTAAGTGTGTTATCTTTTATCACTTGAATCCGCTTGAAATGTAACTTTTCTAGTTGTTTATCTTTATTTTGACCTCTGTTAAATGAAACTTTTCTAATTGCTTTTTGTCGTTTTTTTTTTGCTATAGTGAATTCTTACACCTTGAGCTTCGCCTAAATTAGAATTTATAAACCTCCGTTTTTTTGTTTCCTTTTTCATCCACCTCAGTCTGGAAATTTTATATACAGTGACCTTCAGATTTGAGAATTCGTAAAAAAGTTAATTCGAAGATACACAGATCTTATCAGAGATGACTGACATCTTATCAGAGATGACTGACATCTTATCAGAGATGACTGACATCAGTATTCAGAAATTAATTTTTTTTTCTCTTAGTCTTCTCTCTACATACAAATGTTAATTTTTTTCAATCTTGCTGCATGTGGAGTAAACTCTAGCCATTAATTAAATTTATTATCCTCTTACAAAAGAACTTCTTATCAGCTGGGTATATACATATTTGTGATTCTATATTTATATGAAGTCGATGTTAGACAATTGACGTATCCTATGCTTGTTCTCACCCGCTAATCACTGAGTTTATGATTTTAGAAGGGAGAGACAAGACACCTATAGCCATTGAAAATATCAATTGAAAATTACTTTAATGTTCAAGGAGAAGTTAGAGCCCACAACTCAAATTTGAAGTCAGACGATCAACCCATTCCGAAATGTACAAGAAACACGCGGAACCTCTCTTTTTTAACATAGGCTGCTGAAAAACCATTATTCCAAGCATATGCCACGATGATGGACCCGATCGCCCGAATAGTATACGAAAACGTCCTCAAAGTCACTTACCCCTCCTCTTATAAAAAATTCGATGTACTTCTGCTTTTCGGTTCATATTGAAGTTCAATACATCAAACACTTTCGCAATAAGTTTCAAGGCACAGGTTTTATTCATGTTACTGTGATGAATAAAAAAATTGAGAAAGATTGGCTATCTCTTGCTGTTATATGAAAATGACAATAGCTTGTAGGACTGTGTTCGTCAGTTCAAGACGAACAAATCGAGCGTTCACGCTCCTATAATCAGAAGAACTGGACCTAAACTGACGGAAGACCACGCAAAAATTCTTCTGGTGTCCGTCGAGTTATCACAAGAATATTCAAGAGCAAACCAAGGCGGACAGGTAGCGATATCAGCACGCAGACTCAACAATCTCACAAAATAACGTAAGTTTTTTTTAATGATGAACGACTTTCTAATGTATAATACTAAAGATTGAAAGCTTTCAAATGTATAATACCAGTCTGTCAAACAGGATAAATTAATTGCCAAGGGCACATTACATGCCGGGTTTGTTTGACAGCTAACTTAGAGGAATGGGTTAAAATAACTGCTGCAGCTATGTTGTAGCATGTACAGGGTGCGTCAAAAGTACTTGGACAATACTTGATCAGCCTTGGCGAGAAACCTACGCATCTCGCACGCTGGAAGATGACACCAAATTATTCGTCTTAATACTTTCTTATCAAATTTTTAGCTTATCAAACTCTTATCAAACTTTCATAATAAGATGCGCCTTAGTTCATCTCGAGCCACAATTCTGGATTTGAGCAGTGCCGGTCACCCCGCTTCAGAAATCATCCGTCGGGCGTTCCTCGTTCAACCGTTTTTAACACTCTCAAACGTAATACGTTCTCTGACCGTCCTCTTACAGGCCATCCAGCTTCTGCCACAACTCTTCGGATAAGGAAAATTTTTCCAGAAACGAATCAAACGCAACCCTGGAAAAAATAACAAAGTTTTGAAGCAAGAGAGAAATGGCTGCTGAACTCGGTGTAACTGATGCATCGATGAATAAAGGATTTCCCCAATTGAGGATTTCCCCAAAAGTTGTCCTCGAGCAGTTAAATGGAAGCATCGATGGATGTACAAAAAGGAGCAGCCAGAGCCGACGCTCAATAAAGGATTTCCCCAATTGAGGTATGGTTTTCAGTTCAGTGTTATTCCCATGGCTTCGTGTACAGGGAGCTTCTGACTTTATTCACTGCTGATGTCTAGTGCAACAAACTCGATCGAGTGAACGAGGCAATATCCGCTCAGGACGGTGAGGTAACTCGAGTCCACTTCCCTTGCTTCCTGCATGAACAGATCGCGAACAAAACTGTAAGAATTTCACCAGACTACGAAATAAAGTCTCACTCAGCGTATTCATCCAACTTGGCTCTATCGGATAACCATCCATCCGGATCGAGGACTACTTCAACACTCTCTTATTCGTGTTCTAACATTGAGGCATCTTATAGACAAATGCCATCAATGCATTTGTCTAAAAGATGAAAGAAATTCTCTGAGAATACTGCTGGATATATCGTTGATTGATACTCACACTTAGGTTTCTGAAATTTGAATTAACTTTTTTTCTGAAAAAAACGTTATGAACTTTCTTGCGCACCTAATAAGTTCGCTCGCGATGGTTGGAAGAAGATTCTGATTCATTGGTCACATCCAAAGATTTTTTAGTGTGCAAGAAAAAGGTACAGATGGCCGCCGAAGTTGGAAAAATATCTTTTCACATAAGGGTCGTTTTTTTATGATTAAAAAAACAGAGGCCCGCGAGAAAATTTTTTGTTTTTCATAAAGGTTTTTCCTTATGATTTGGAAAAAAAGAGGCCCGCCGACAGAAAGTCTGACATGACTATTTAACCCCTGGTCACATTAATAAATCATCAGTCAAGAGCTCAAATTGGTTTGGTTTCAATGCTTAGGGGCTAAGTAGTGGTTGTAAGATTCACTCAATTCTCGTTTTCTCAACTTTTTGCCTAACTTGAACTCACTATCCTGCGGGAATCCGTCATTTCCGACCGTTAAGTTTTAACGATCAACAATATTTCTGTTGCTCTATTTTTTCCTCTTCGATTGGCACTGAGTAAATGAGAAACATAATTAGTTATGAAAATTTTTGTAGTTTAATCTAATTTTTAAACGATAAAATTCTAAGAGTTGTGGAGAAATTTCGAGAGGAAGACTGCAGATTTTTATTCGAGACAAACTGCAGTGAAAGCCTGACTTTAAATAACTTTACCGAGTTGCTTCAAAACCAGATTCTGTAGCTTTTTCTTGGAATGGATCAACTCCAGTTGTTACCACAACCTTTTGAGAAGACATCCTTGATTTCGTGTAATCGTGCAGTATCATGCTTCGTTGGTGAACCAGAAATTTTGGAATAGCGGAAGCGGGTCACTTGGGTTAGCGAATTGAGCAGTGAGGCGTGAGATGTTTGTGGCTACCTTGTGCCCCAGAACTGATACTGCGAACGGACTAATGTTTCATGAAAAGTTTTATCAAACTTTAACTAGATTATGGGAGTGATAATGCTGATGGAAAATTCTCAGAAACTCTTAAAGTTAATCAAGGTTGAAATACTCAGTCGTTACTTATATTAACTGACCACTTGAAGGGTTCTTTTCAACTTGGGGGGCGCACTTTACTTCGGGAGGGGGGAAGGGGGGGGGCTCCGCTTCACTTGGGGGCGCTTTTTAAAAATAACTTTATTAATGATTATTTCTACATTAAAAAAGCTTAGGCTTAGGAAAAAGTTCACGCTAACGAGGCCGTACGGCTTAGGCGAACGAGACCGCATAAGAAAATTTACTTTTTTTGTTGTATTTTTTTCATTTTTTGAAAGCACCGAAAAGAGCCCCCCCCCCCCTTAAATGATGTGCGGCCCCTTTCACTTGAGGGGCTCAAGATAAAAAGTTCCACTTGAAAGGAGCTTTTTTCCCCACTTTTAATATTTCATGTTTCATTTTCAGGATTCAGAGAAATAATTTTCTGATTTTTTTTTGGCCTCGAAGCGATTTGAAAAAACTCGAGTGACCTTAAGATCGGTGGTAAATGGGTTGCGCAAGAGGGGTCGCGGGGTCACGTATTTTTCTTGTAGCTCTGTTGTCCCCATCTCACAACGGCATCGCCCTTTCCCCTCTCTCTCTCTTCCTCTCTCCGATTTTTTCCTCTTTTCTCCATATTTATCAGTTTATTTCCATTTTGCTTCAGCTCTCTAAACCTTGGCTCCGCTCCAACTACCGGCTCTCTAATCTCTAATTCTGAAGTTGTAGCGCTCTGTCTTCCTCCACTGTCTCACAACACTTCTCCTTCTGTGTTCCTTCAAGTCTTTTCTTCTCATTCTTTTCTAAAGTCGCTTTTTCTTGATTTCTTTTCTATGCCGATGGTTTATTGCATGCCATTCGGTTCTCTCTTTTCTCTTTTTCGTCTACTCTCTCTTCTTCTCATTTTCTGCGTTTTCGTTTTATCTGTCACTCGATTTTCCCCACTCGCTCAGTTGAGATCTATTCACTATCTTCCCTCTCTTAATTTCTCTCTTCTTTTCATCTAACTTTTTCTAACTATGTATTCTCACTCCTTCTTTCTCGAAAAAGGTTTGTTAATCTTTTTTTCTCCCTCTCCTACTATCTCTTTCACCATCTCTTTCTATCTCTTTCTCTCTCTATCTCTTTCTCTCTCTATCTCTTTCTCTCTGTTTCTCTTTCTCTCTCTATCTCTTTCTCTCTCTATCTCTTTCTCTCTCTATCTCTCTCTCTTTCTCTCTCTTTCTCTCTCATCCTCTTTTGAACTCTATGTCTAGCCTGCATAGCCATCGTCTGTTCTTTCCCCTGCCTTTTGAATATGCTGATGAGAATATACGGGGGCTAGGAACGTTCGAATGATGTGACGCAAACACTTACACAAAAAAGGAAGAAAAACAGAAAATTATCCATTTTTCAGAGCATTGCTTTCGAAAAATTCCCATTAAAGAAAGTACACTTTGTTGAAAGAGGCATATAAATAGTGGCAATGATCCTACAAGAGTCTTTTACTTTAAAAAAAGGCACACTGATTAGATGAACTTCTCGCTTCTGAAATTGTTACGGTATCGCGACATTTCGCTACACGAATTTCGCTACACGAATTTCGCTACACGAATTTCGCTACACGAATTTCGCTACACGAAATTTCGCTACACGAAATTTCACTACACGAAATTTCGCTACACGAAATTTCGATGTACGACATTTTAGTACACGACTTCTCGATACACGATATTTTGATACGCGACTTTTTGACACACTTGATCAGTGATGAAATTAACGGAATAAAACTAGAAACTTTTTTAAAAATAGATAATTCATGAAGTCTTGATTGAATAAAATGTTAAATTATTTTTTTTGTTTCTGAAAATTTGAATTATTACAATTTTATAATAAATTTTTACCCAACTAGTATATGGAGTGGTGAATAAATACACCTCAAAGATAATTATTGCACTATGAGGCAATTTATATTAACGTTAGTTTTCAAATGGTGGTTGGCTGAATAACTAATTTGAAAATTGTAGAGTTAATGCCTTGTTATAAGTAAGATTCCATTGAGCGAAGGGAAAATTTCGAATAAAGGTTTTAATTCAAACATATAAAACAGTTAATGAGTAGTAGAATCCAAAATTTATTCCAAGTTTTAAAAATTCTTTTTTTACTTGGGGGGTTCGCACTTTATTCGGGGAGAGGCGCAATTTTCTTGGAAATTCAAGTAATTTTTACTGATTTTTCTCGCCTAGGCTTAGGTAAAGTTCATGCTAACGAGGCCGTACGGCTAACGAACGAGACCGCATGGAAAAAATGTATCTTAATTTTAATTTTTTGCCGATTAATTTGACTGAATTTGTTTTCAAAACAAGAAATAATTTTTAATGAAACATTGTTATCAATCGAAACTTCATAGTTAAATGAGTGAAATTTATTTTTACATTGTTTTCGATTGACACTTCAAAACTAACTGGACAAAATTTATTATAACATTGTTTTTGATCAACACTTTTGAAAGTGGTTAGTTAAAAATCAAGTTAACACTGTATTCAATCAAGACTTCATAAATTAGTTTTTTTTAAACCATCATTTTAAAGTTTAATTTTGTTTGGAAAAATTATATTTAAGAGAGAAATGTTGTGATTTTGTGAATCGAAATTTCGTGTGGCGAAATGTCGCTGTAGCGAAATTTTGTGGTTCCCTAGTTACTATCTAGTAAGTTTTTATCATTTTAGTTATACTCCTCCTCCTCTTCCAACAAAGAATCGCTTCAAAGGTATTTTTATAGATAGCTTAGATCTTATTAAACACTCTGTCTTGAGAAATTTAGTTTTTTTTCCGTCAACGTGAAAACTTTTATAGGCACTTTGTTAGTGGGGGGGCGTGCTTTACTTGGGAGGTCAGGTTAGTTTTCACAAATTCTTCCCTTAGGCTTAGTTAAAATGTAAGCTCACGAGGCCGTACGGCTTAGGAACGAGACAGTACGGCTTAGGAACGAGGCCGTATGGAACAATTAGCCACAATAATGTAGTTTTATCCAGTCTAATTGAGTAAATTGACTTAGCTGTTTTCAGCTATTATTCGCTTTTTTTTCGGCGGGCTTTCATCCCCGAGGTTGTAACTGACAACCAAGACTCTTTTTTTCAGATAGAGTTGAACCGGGGAAAACGGCCAGTAGAAAATTTACCTTCGTTCGAGCACGTTGATGCTATTGCGGGTGGACTTGTTTCAGTGAGAGCCTATTAATAGCAAATACGTCTTTTTTCCGAAGATGAAAACGGCCAACTGGGATTTTCTTTTGTCTGAGTGCGTTTGTGCTCTTAATGGCGGGTTTGAACTAAGATGAATGTTAATATTTTATTTCACAAGACGACATAGTGTTTGCAGGGTAAAATTGATCAATATCTACTGCAACTATCAAGGATGTCACCCGATAGGTTAGCTCAATCTCGGAACCTATACAATCAGCATAGCAGATAAAATTTCCTGACTTTTGGAAGAATCAATTTTTATAATCCTGTTCTTGTGATACACTCGATGCCTTACGGCTGAGCATCATGAAAGGAAGGTCTAAAAAAGTTTCGAGACATTTCGTTTAAGATTCTCAACTCTACCCAGAACACGAATTCAGTATATTCCACATTTTCTGATATACCCAATGTTTCACGGCGGAGAATCATGGGAGGTAGGGTCTACGGAGTTTCGAAAAAGCAGGCTTGTTAATTAGCATGTTGTTCTTCTCAGGACTTCACGACCGAGGCTAAAAACTTTCATCCACTGCAGGCTTGCTTGAAAAAAAAGTCGAAAAACTTTTTCCGATTTTTTTTTTGGAAAATGTCGAAAAAACCGGAAAAACCAACAAAAAAACCGCAAAAAAACGAAGAATGAAAAACGAAAAATGTACAACCCTGATCCACTGTATGTTCTTGGCAATTTAAAGAAATTTCTTCGTGATTTGAATCGTGAGCAAATTCCGCTAATCTCGACAGACGTGAATTTTTTTTGTAGACCACGTCTCCTGGAAGACGTTACGAATGAGTCTAGAACTTGATGTTTACTACATCAGATTTGTTTCTCCTTTTTTTTGCTGATGCGGAAAATATAGAAAAAGTTGAAGTCCGGGCTGTATAACGATCAATCTAAAGCCGTTTGGGAACGGCACTATTTTGAAACCAATCGCTAGTCTTCGTGAACCGTTGCGCAGCGGTGTTTCGAATTTTTTAAAAGTGATATTGGCAAAACATTTCAGCTCCTCATTCGAAGTCATCTTCACGTGAGTAGTACATATTTGTCATTCACTTCCATGTGGGGCTCGAAGAAAGCGAGCTGATTTTTTTTCAAAATGCACATTAAAAAAAGATTTCCTTTGCTTCAATTATTCGCTCGTGCCATACACTTGAAGGAGCGCCATATATTACAGAATTAAAAACAGTTCTATTGATAATTTTCATTATACATATAGTACGAGCGAAGCGTTAACGTTTATACACGAGGATGTAACATAGGTCTTGAAGGTGTCTTCGGAGGGTACTGTCTCCAAGTACTCCGTCTTTGAGGTATTCAGACGTAGTCCGAACTGACTGAGTTTTCTTCTCCAGTCCTGCACTTTTTGCTGAAGCTCCTCTCTCGTTTCAGCTGCCAGTAACACGTCATCCGCGTAAAGGATGGTCTATGCAAAATCACCCTGTGGGTCACGAGTAATAGTTTTCATGACAAGAATGAAGAGGACTGGCGATAGCGCTGATCCTTGATGTACACCCAAACTCACTGGAAAACTATTCGAGATTCCGACGGGACACTTGACGTTGCTCGTGGAATTTAAGTAGAGTAGCCGGATCCAATCAATTAGAAGTTCAGGCAATTCGTGGTCCCGAAGGGCGTAGATGATGAGCTCGTGTGGTACTCGGTTGAATACTTTCTCTAGATCGAGAAAGTGAGATGGAGTGGTTGAAACTTCTCCCTGTGTTTCTCCATCAGCTGGCGAGCAGTGAAAACAGCGTCTGAAGTGCTTGTTTCTTTGACGAATCCACATTGGTTGGGTTGGAGCTTGACGATTTCTCGCAAGCGCTGTTCGAGGAAACGTTCGAAAATTTTCATTATATGATAAACAATGCGTATCGGTCGATAATTCGAACAGTTCGCTGGATAACCTGTGTTCTTGAAAATCGGAACAGTGAAACTTGACAACCAATCTGTGTGTGCTCGCCCAGTTTCCACTATAGCATTGAAGAAATCCGCAAGCCAGGGTATTGCGGTGTCTCGTAGTTTCTTGAGCTTCCATAAGCTGGCTGGTAGCTAGTCTGGACCTGGGGCTTTGAAACTCTTTATAGCGCAAACGGCTTTCGAGACTTCGACATAGGCCTTCTGGAATATCTACATTTGAAAAATATTCGGAGTGCTGTTGCCAGCGTCGGAGGATCTCTGTAGTATTCTGAAGCCTTCGCCCGTCTTTCGCCTTAACATATTTGTAGTGCTCCATGTCAAAAGTTGCCTTTTTCCTCGCTTTTGCTAGCCGGTAGATGGTTTTCTCTCCTTCCTTCGTGTCCAAGCGGTCGTATAGTTCACGAAGATGTTCACAGCGCGCGGAGGATACGTTTCGCTTTGCTTATTTTTTGCAGCCTTGTACTCCTGCCAGTTATCGTCTGTCTTCTCGATGAACCATCTCTTGTTAGCCGCTTTCTTTGCACTACTTCTGTCCGAAGCCAGATCTGCTTGTCGATTGTTCGGCGTCCAGGTTGCGTCGTTCCTAGAAAGTTGGCCGTTGCAGAGTCTCGAAGCGAGGCCCATGCCCTGTTTATGTCTTCCGAATCGATTTCGGGAAAAGTGAAACCAGTGACGACAGTTGAATTTTGTTCCTGAAGCTTGAAAAAATTGATTGTTGCCGGGCCAGTTACTTGCACTCTCTTCTTCACGTTGACACGCAGGTCAGTGAAGACCAGCTTGTGTTGATGGGCGAGACATTCTTACGGAATCACCTTCGTGTCAATCACTGTGGGGAAGTCTCGTTATCGTAACAACACGAGGTCTATTTTATTGGTGTTAAGGCCGCTGGAATATGTGATAATCTAGCTTGTTTTCTTCTGGAAGAAGGTGTTGGATATGACAAGACCAGCTTCTTCTGCGAAGTCGAGGATTCGGCATTCATCCCTGTTCCTATTCCATACCCTTTTCCACCGTGACAACTGTATCCACTGCTTTCTCCTCCGACATGTCTGTTGAGATCCCCTCCAGGTAACAGAAGATGTTCTGCAGGAACTTTTCCTTATCCTCTTCATCGCATCCGGTTTGTGGAGCGTATGCGGAGAAAATCTGGATACGGCAGTTGTCGGCATCAATGGAAATAGACATTTTATTTTATTTTATTTATTCATACATTATTCAAAATGTGACAACACATGGTATATAATGAGCTTGAACTTATCACAGAACACATGTCAAATAAACGGAGTGAGGGAAACCGAGCTATCATAGAATACAATTTAAACATCACAAGAAATTCATGAAAGTAAAGTAAAGAGAGAGAAACAAATTGAAAGTCAAAGATCAGCTACATTTATATCGAGCAAACTAAGAACATCAACAGAGCTCAGCCTATCTTTAACAGTCAGAACATTAGGGGCGGATACTATACTAGGCGGTAGCTTGCAATAATATCTCGCGGACCGTAATGCAAACGAGTTGAATAGTGGTAGCCTACGTGACCGAGGAATGTGGAACGCGTATCTGGAAGTACGACCATGACATGGCTTAAAAGTATACATTCTACTAATTGGAATATCCAAGAAACCGTTAAGAATCTTATAAGCGAACAAAATGTCGGTTTTAGTTCTCCGAGACATCAAAGTTTCTAGCTGGAACATTCTAAGTCTCATGTTATACGCAGGAGGTGGTAGGACTGATGTTTGTGTACGGCATCGAATGAACAGTAACCTAGTGAACGTATGTTGAACTCTTTCAATTTTCCTAGTCAGTGTAACCTTGTAAGGAGACCAAACAGGCGAAGCAAACTCTAACAGAGGGAGAATGAAAGTTTTGTAACAACGGATGTATGGCACTGGATCTCTAATGCAAAGAGCACGAAACAAAGCATAAACAGATCGCAGAGCACGCCTTGTCATCTGTTCAATATGAAAGTCATAGGACAAGTCCATACCAATGAAAACACCTAAGTCTCGTATAGGTGAATCAGCGATCTTGAACGGAATCACTTTTTGGGCATTATTTCTCACGAAATATGGTAGACGAGGATTTAACTTACCAAGGTGTAGTACATTACACTTGCTGCTTGCAACTGACAGTTGCCATTCGTCACAAAAAGATTCAATAGCAAGTGCAGCCGATGTAATCAGGCGGTCAGAGTGACTATTTTTTGAATTTTCTCTCTCTCACTCTCTCGTTTTCACTATTTGCACTTTACTATTTTGTCTGTATCTTTGTCAATCACTCTCTGTTCTCATTTTTGTTTAAACGATTCACGTCTTCCCGAGTACTTCGCTCGGAGCTTGTTTAAATTTATACTAAAAACCTTATATTTTGGTTCCTGTTCAACTGTTCTGCACAGGAACCATGGTTAAACCTCGCACACTGATAAAGAAAATTGTTTTTTCGTCCTGTTTTTTAGTTGTTTTTCAAGCATGAGATCCCCGATTTGACGTCTGAATTAGGTTTCTACGTTTAGACATTGTAACAGAAACTTGAAAAAGCAGAAGTCAACGTTTTAGTTGTGCAGAAACCGTTATTCAACCTGGTACGCTGGTGGTTAAACACCAGCGTACCAGGTTGAAAAATAATCGTCTCGGCTTTGAATGGTTAGTATTTGTAAGTGAGATATCTTTGATTTGACAACAGAATCAAGACTCCGCACTATTGTTTAAACATTGTTACATAAATTCGAAAAAGCACAAGTCCAAAATTTGAATTGCTGAGGAACCACTGTTTGACCTCGCTTACTGATTAAGAGAAAGGTTCTTTACATAGTATCAGTTTTTAGTTGCTGATGCTTGTATGCACGACTTCTTTGGTTCTGAATCAAGACTCTTCGCTATAAATATTTAAACATTCTCACAGAAAAATATCTTTAAATTGAGCTACATATAAATGAAGACTCTACAAGATGTTTGGACATTGTTACAGAAATCCAAAAAACATGTCCAAGTTCCCAGTTGCTTTTGAACCATGACTTAACCCGGAATACCAGTCAGATTGTCAGTTTTATCGTCCCGAGTCTGTGTTTTCAGTTATTACGTGTAAAAAATTGAAAATTCCTCAACATGATGTTTGATAGGACATTGATACAGAATTTTAGAAAAAGCACAATTCCAAGTTTTGAGTTGCTCAGGAACCATGGTTTAACCTCGCACAATCCTCGTTAAAAATGTTTCATAGTCCCGGTTTTGAATATGTCAGTGCATGATATCTTTGATTCGCTACCAGAACTAAGACTTTGTGTTACGTTTATGCATCGTTGAAAAAATTTCAAAAAGCTAAATTCCAAGTTTTGAATTCCGTAGGCATCATTCATGCCTGGCACACTGAAACATGTTTAATTTTCTCGGTTTTTAGCTTTCAGTGTTTTAACACGATAGCTTTGATTTGAAGTCTGAAACAAGACTCTGCGTTATGTTTTAACATTGTTGAAGAGATTCGAAAAAGCACAAGTCCATCTTTTAGTTGTACAGGAACCGGTATTTAACCAGGCTCACTGGTCGATGAGCTTGTTATATGTATTGTACCGGTTTTGATTAGATGATAATTCTATGGACGGAGCCCGCTTAGCAGTCTAAACGTGGGTTAATCCAAATTTATCTCTCCTAATTTCAGGCTTTGAGAAGTCTGAAATTAGGTAAGCCCTACATTATATTCATTCCCCTCCGTCCCCCCATACGGCTCAAATCAAGTCTATAATCGGGTTGAACTAATTTAAGTGCGAAAAAATTTTGTATTAACGCTCTCATCAAGTTTAATGACGAAGATTTATACAATTATGATTCATGTTAAGACATGAATCGCAATACAACAAAATCAGAAGAGGTTTTTGAAGTTGCCCAAGCAATCTCTTCAGTTATTCGATTACCTATGTTTAACTTTCAATCTTATCTTAAACTGAATATTCGCATAAGCTCAAATTCTTTTAGGGACAAGAACTAGGACTAACTTCTAATGACAGGAAAGAGAGAGAGATAGAGAGAGAGAGAGAGAGAGAGAGAGAGAGAGAGAGAGAGAGAGAGAGAGAGAGAGAGAGGTGAGGAAACATAGAGAGATAGGAGATGAGATTTAGAGAAAGAAAGCGAGAGAGAGACGGAGAAAAAAGAAAAGGTGAAGAAGGAAAAGAGAAGGGGGAAGAAAGTGACAGAGTGAGCGGGCAGAGTGTGTTAGATAGATAGAGATACAGAGAGAGGGAGAGTGATGAAAAGAGAAAGCAAGGGAAAATGGTGTATTTAAAAAAAAAGAAAAAAAGAAGAAGACAAAAAAGAAAAGCGAAAGAAGGACAGCTCTTTCTCTGAACGTGGCAATTGTCTCCAGAAAGATACATCATAAATCTCTTTTGTCCACTTCTTCGCGACAGTTGAGAGTGATTTCTTCTAACTGTTTTAGTTGCTGCTGTTTTTTTTATATGAGAGAGGCCTTGGTAAGACTCTGTTAACCTTGCTTTAAGAAATCTATGTGACACTATTTGTATCGGTCATGACATTCTTTTGACTATGGTTGAAAAAGACTGTCAAAAAGTATCAACACTTTCAATCATTTTTAGCTAGTTTAAGTAAGGACCGATGAGGAGCAGACGGATTTATTAAGGTAAGCTGAGGATTACTGTTACGTGATGCCACTGCAGTACAGTATACCATTCTATCCTCAGTGCAATAAAGAAATCTGTATGCATCTTTCAAATGTGCGGGCTAACAAAGACAAGAACGGGGATTTGGGTAGGGAGGTGAGAGAGGAGGTACCTGACCCCATGCTTCCACAGCTATTATTACGATGCCTTTTTCAGGTCACACTCGGCAAATAGTACGCGGAGCTATAAAGAGGGTATTAGAAAAAAAAGAGGGCGATGGAGAGAAAGGGAGAAGGAAAGAGAGAGAGAGAGTGAGAGAAAAATAGTGAGAGAGAAGTAGGCGGAAAAACAAAAGAGAGAGGGAGAGATTTAGAGAGCTAGAAAAAAAGAGTTATCTGCAAAGATTACAGTAAAGCTTGAGAGAGCGGAAGCGTTGAAAGAGAGAATTCGAAAAGGATGAAAGAGAAGAGAGAAAGAGAAGAAAGGAGATAGGAAATAACCAAGTAGGAAAGAACCAGCATGGTAAAACGGATGAGAGAAATAAAGGCCATCGACTCTGCCGGGCCACTATTCTCTAGCGAATCATGCTCTGTAGAGGGTCCATCAATCCCACAGTAACCAAGTACCGAGATTATCTTTTTTTCAAAGAGAATTCAAACATTATTTCATCAAAAATTCAAATACCGCTAACGGCTTTTTTATTTAGACGAGAGAAGACTGAACCGTGGAGGAGCCTTCCGATTATTCCGCAACCTTAATCCCACAATGATGCATGAAATCTAAATCAGAATACAGTCTATTTTACTTATCAAAGTTATTTCAGTCCCGAATTTCATATTCATGAATAAATGCAAATTTACTACTTAGGACTTACTTGAATTGAAAACTTTTTGGGCAGGATGTTCATTTTCTGGGAGAAAACAAGAGTTCAGATTTTTCCTCTATAATGGAACTATGAATTATAAATACCAGCAAAGCGTAAGCAAAACAAATCCAAGGTGGATGAAACTCGTACTCAAATATTTTTAAAAATCGGATTCTTCTTTGGGACCTATTTATATGTAATTTCGAAATTGAAAGCTGAAGACTGAATTGCTTTCGATACTCGAGTGAAGGATTCTTTTATTCGAGGGCCACTCTTTCCTTGAGAGATCTGTAGGTTGCACAATAAATTGGATTTTTACACGGTTATTAGTATTCTTATTTATTATTATTACAAGAGACGTAGTAGAAGGGACCAGCGGAAGAAGCGAGCTGTGAAGTGGAAATAAAAGTAGAGATACAATATTTTTTTTCATTCGGTCTGGAGTTTCATGGAGTTAACCGGGTAGTCGCGATTCGAAAGAAGTAGGTAGAATGGGCAGTTAAAAGGGGAGATGAAGGCACACAATACCTTCAGGCGGTTTTTTTGTCTTTGGCGGCGTTGTTTCTTGGACACTTCACTGTAAGAACATAAATTAGAATGGGTGGCTCTGAGACACACTTGAATTTCGAAAAGCAATATATTGTTACTATTGAATATCTTCGGTACTGGAGCAATTGCTTCTCTTTTGTGTTGAAAAGAAAATAATTTTGCTGAATCATCTTATAGAAAAAGTTGGAGTATAACTGATCATTATGTATTTTTCATGACTCTATGAACAGTTTCATAAACTTTTAATCATTTTCTATCAACATTTTAATCAAACTATTTTTGCAGCGTTGGAAAACTTCACTTTAGTCTCTCAAGTTTCTAACGTAGAGAGTACTTTAAATCGTTTTCGCTGTTTATTTCATGTAAAAATTTTCAAAAAAGTTTGAATTTTCACGAGAAGGCAGAACGATAGGCAGAACTATCAGCTCAAGTGTTTGTGCTCTTAATTCGTATGTGCTCAAAAATCTCTTAATATGTACTACCACGAATCCCTAAAAATGAGAAAACGGAGCGCAATTTACACACATATGCAGAACCTAATCTTTGGCACAAAAACGCAGAGAACAAGCAAAAGTGGCTCTTATTAAGACCTGCATCTCTGAAATTTGGAACGCTGCCAAGAAAACGGAAAGCTCTCCCTTTCATTTATCATTTGGTATTGTTCCTAAGCCGTATGGCCTGGCTAGACTAACCTTTGCTTTTGCCTATTCATGAAAAAAACAATTAAAAGTGCCTAAAAATCTTTTCCCTGATTTTGCGAATTAATAATTGAACTGACTTATACAAAGGATTGTGAACGATAGTACCGAATGAAATAGTAATGAAGAGAGAGAGTGATTTGATAGCAGACAAGGAAAGCAAAAGGAGAGAAAAGATTGGACAAAGAGACAGTGGATTGTCAGAGAACTCTGCGCTCCAGGACGCTGCACTACACCTTGGTCTGAATAAAAGCCGCAAAAGTAATAATGAACTGAGTTTCGTACTTTGTACAACCCTAAAAAGTCTTAACTGATCACGGAGTAACTTTTTGCTGAGTCGTAAGCTTGTCATTAATCATATTTCGGTTCTCGAACTGCTCAGTAACTGGATACTAATAGGTTTACTGGTTTGGAAAGATTGTTAATGGGGTTCACCGGAAAGGTTTAAAAACGAGAAAACTTCGAGAGAGATAGAGAGAGTAACCAAAGTAACCAAAGCGCCACAATTTGCAGTAGTTAATACATAGTTTCTAGAATTTCAAGACTTCAAAGTTTCTGCAGAATGAAAATCGAATTTAGACAAGTGAGAAAAACCGAAGAACCGAGTGATGAAATATTTTATGTTATAATGTTGTAATTAGCTGATTAAAAGAAAATTTCTAATAATCATTAAAGTTTTTACAATAATAACAAAAAATTAAAAAAAAATTTCCAATAATCATAAAAGTCGCAGAACAAATACTTATCAAACATTTTCGGGATTCCTTAGCGGACCTAACTTTCTTACATAAATCTATAACTGGGTAAATATGGTTTTGTTGCTGGACAGGATCAAAAAATGTTCCGCATGTTTAATCTCTGTTTTAACTGGGTGACCGGTCGTCGACCGGTCACCTAGCTCGTTGACTGCCACATGAACTTTTGTTTTTCTCAGTGTAATCATCACTGAAGAAAATAGAAAGTCACATAAGAGAGCGAGCGTGAGCTCATTGTTTCGTTTTTTTCCTAAAAATTTCATCAAGATTTTCGCTAAATTTACTATTCGAAAGGAAACAAATTGAGTTCAAACTAGAGGAATTCAAACTCAGTAATTAGCAAAACGGAAATTAAACCCAGTGAAAAAGCCCTAATTGAATACAATTAAACGTAAACCGAGTTTGAAAACTGGATAAATCTGTTCATGACTCATGATTTAATAAAAAAAAATTTCATGATCTTTTTCTCAAGGTGACTTGTGAGGTCACTATAGATAGATTAAACGTGCGGCCTAATGTTTTTTTCCTTTTCGGGAGAAAAACAGGAATTGAAATTTGTTTCTAGCTTTTTTTTGTTCTGGCAACACTTGTGCACAAACTTCGACAAGATAAAAATTGAATATAAGTTTTTTGTTCAGGTGAAGGTCGAGTGTTCCTAAGTTTGAGCTGACTTCAAACAACATGATGCCGAACCTGAGCGTGAAAAATTGTTTCAAAAAATTCAGTTAGTTTTCTTAAGAAAAGTTTTTTTCTGTTACTTTTTCGATGCTAAAGAATGAAATAACTTTTCTGCTTTTTATAGAGCATAAGCTTCACCAATTTTTCTTTTGAAAAAAAAAGAAAATTACCTACATACTCATATTGTGTAGGTGTATATATAAGAAACCTCGCTTTTTCCTCAGCATTTTTATACTTCGCTTCTACACTAAATACATGTGAAATTGGCCAATAAACGCCAATATGTATATATTTCAGTTCGCTTTCGCAAATTATAATGCACCTTGTAATCGTGATTTGTACCCTAGGTTACTTTGTTGATTTTTTTCATTATGAGGCCAGTGAATTTTCGGACAGCATACAACACACTTTTCAGATTGCTCATAGTGAATCAGTTCCAGCTTTTTTTCATGAGAAAAAAATTCTATGTATTACCGGTTAACACCTCTTTTATTTCCTAAAAGCCTGAAATTTCTGTTCACAAAGTTGTTTCTCACGTTCTAAACGAAAACTTCGTGCTTTTCTCGTTAGATAAATGTGATTGGTTTAAAATTTAACAAATGTGGACAGGTTTTAGTATAAACTAGATGTTTTTTGATTGTTTTAGCATACTACATACATCGACAGACGACTTTGCACGCCTTTGTGAGCATACAATTACTTTTTCAGTCTTCTAGTTGTTTTGACGTTTAACCCTTCCAATCGAAGTTCCGTCAAGCTTCATAATTCTAAGACTTTTTTGCGTTTTTCAAACTCATGGTAAAGACAAGGAAAGTTCACTTATTGAGAAATAGTTTTTTCAAAACTTCCGATTACTTTTTAATTATCAATCACACTCTTAAATTTTCGAAGAAAAAAGATTTGCTTCACAATTTTGAGTTTTTCATAGTTGTTGGAACTTTCATAGTTGTTGGAACTTTCCAACATTCAATATTCCTTAGAAAAGCTTGCATTTGATAAGTTCTACTCTATTGGACTATTGGTTTCAAATTCGTTACCTGAAGCATTAAGACTATGAAATGCTTTGTTCTTCCATCAGCCGAATCGCCAAATCGCAATTGCTTCTGTAAACAGAAGTAACAGTGTCTGTTTCTTTGTCGAAAATTAGACAATTTATCATGCTTTCTTTCAAGGTTCATTGTTTTTAGAATCTGCTGCGAGATACAAAAGCCAACTGTGACTGTCGATACTTCCTATTAGATGGAATATACTGTATCAGGTGCGGTTCACTTAATCTGAAATATTATTAAATGGTCTTCTACTTTCTTATGACGTTCTCAGTACTTTTTTCTCTTACAAGAAAAACAGAAAGGCACTATGTGTTCTGTTTTTTCTACTGTGAGAGTGATTAGTTGGAAATCGGTGCAGTAGTGGCTCTACGCAAAACTTAGTCACATCCTGCGTTTAGTTTTCGAAACCTGCTGGTAAGGTCAGATACGGAAGTTTTTGAAAGCGAGAGAGGTCGAAAATATTGTCAAATTGCATAGCAGTTATTTATTTTTTTAAAAAGCAGGTGAGAATGTAAATCGCGAAGTCGATGCGAAACTCTAATGTCGACAACGACAGTAAAAAGAGAACAATGCGGAATTCCAGAATTTAAAATGAATAATTTGTCCTTTTTTTTAAACCGGAGTCAGAAGTAGACTTTTCTATTATAGCTTCATGGGAATGAAACGCGATTCGTCACTACTTCAGAATGCTGCGGCAGGCTTTTCCGAATTCCACGCGGTCAACTTTTCTGAGTTCCGTGCCATAACTTCTTCGGGTCATCACTATCTGATTAGAACTAGGAAAGTCAGTCAATTTTTTTATTATTACAGCTTTTCTCAGAGAACTTACAAATACGATACATATTCTGAATCTGAACAAAAAAGATAATATCTTCTATCTCACAAAACAGATGTTTTACGACTTCCTCGATCGTTTCTCGACTCTCTGTTTTTCTAAGGCTTTGGTTTTGTTCACCGACTGTGCTTGTCAGACTCCGTGAAGAATGAACGTTTTTTGGGCTCCTCAGCAAATTTGAATGCCCAGATGTTCTACAAGGCATATCATCTAGCTTAGTAATGGAACGCTGTGTTGTCCTCTATTTCCTTCACTGTAATTTTCATCTTTTTTTTCCTTCTCGATATTCTATCTTTCTCTATTGCCATGTCATTCTGTTTTGCTCTCTCTTTGTTCTCTTTATTTTTTCTCTCTTTTTTCTTTCTTCCTTTTCTGGGTCTTTCTTTTACTGTCTTTCACTTTTTTCTTTGTCTGTTTTTTTTCTCTCTCTGTCTCTTTCGCTCTCGAAACCGTATCCCGCTAAGGAAAGATATCCGAGTCAACGGGCAAGACATTTCAACGCTATTAGAAAGAGAGAAAGAGGAAGAGAAAGAGAGAGAGAGAGATAGAGAGAGAGGAGAGAAGAGGAGAGGGCTCAAACCTCTACCTTCAGTCCTTTCCATCACTCTGTGCTATTGCGCCACTCTTGAGTCCAATCCGGGATCGCGCTGAGGTCGAAAACGGCCGACTCGAGTCAAGCCTATTGCGTGTAAGGCAGTGTTCTGAGCAGCAGATCACAACCTAGTTCATTCGAAGAGTTCATACCGACCCTTTGATGGAATGAATGGAATGCGGGCTGCTTGGTTTTTTATGCTCAGACCTACCCCCGCTTTCTAAGACATACTCCCGTTTCTTGAGAAAATTTCTGATCTTTAGAGAACTGGCATTTTCAGTCACGAGAGCATATCATTACTTGAAGATAAAACAAAGGTCAGTTACCGCAACACTTCAAAGTCCTATTGAGACAATAATTGAGGTCGAAAAATGGTGACCTGAAGCGAGTTTCTGCGCCATTGACAGTGCCACCGGTGGATGGTCTCTCAAGAGTTCAATCCGTTCTATTTCATCGGTCAGAGAAGTTTGAATCATCATATTTCGTTGGATGCATTCGCGAACAGCTACGGAACAGAAAGGATAGTTTGTGTCACTTAAAAAAATACATTTTCTCGTAGAATACTTAAGATTAGGTTAACAGACAACACGAAGAACGCAAAACGGTCAGTCACTATGATTATTGACAGATGAACAGTTCTCTCACGCTTTGACACTTGGTAGTGCGGAGATTTATTTAGTTGCTTCAATATTTTGTCTGGTTCATCACGAGAAACGAACTAGACTCTGACCAGTTTATTACATCTTGAGTTCGTGCTGAGATGTACACATTGAAGAAGTATTCATAAGACAATAAACTATGTGTTGTGCCTCATTGAATGCACTGTTGAAAAAAGAAGATGAGTCAGGATTTCGTTTCTAAGCAAAATGGTTTTTTTCCAGAAAGGTACGACACAGAAAAAATGAGTATTACTTGGTTATGAGATTTTAGCGTGTCCCGAACTTTTACGAGTTGCTCAGTTCCACGAAGTTGAGCGAATTGAGACGGAAAATTCTGCCATACAAAGTCGAGCAAGCCAATAATAAATTTTTGTGACACGATTCTCAAAATTACGGCTTGACCGCAGAATCTTGTCTTTTTGTTCGTTATGCTCAGCATTTTCTCTTTCGTCTGTCTTCAAGAAGTGTAATGTTAATGCGATCGAAACCCCATCTGCAGTTCTTTCATTCATCTCAAATATGATGTAGATTTAATTCAAAATGTCACACTTTCTCTCATTTCGCGTATTCACAGCGTGTATTGGAGAAAAGAAAAGACGATAATAGTCTTTTTCCGTGAGCAATTTACAGTTTGTTGCTGTGGTGGAAGCAGGTCACGCAGCCTGCATGCGCAAATATAAAGATAGGAGAGGGGGAAGGGGGGGGAGCGCTTAACGATTCTCAATTAAATCGCCTCTCCAATCTCCCCTTGTTCTCTTCCGGATCACGCCGGTCTCAACATAATTCAAAGGTAGTTTGGCAGGCTGAGCTCGCCTCCTCCGCCATCGGATCCATAGGCTCCTTTGTGCCTGCATGAGACAATCATCCTGGTCAATGGTCCAGAGGAACTTTCTCTTTTTTCATTCCCCCCTTCCTTTCTCTTTTACTCAGGAGCAAAACCTGTTGGAAGAAGCGCGTTAGCAGACTTCTTGTTAACCTCAGAGGGCAATTCAAATGGGTGAGAAACAGCACAGTTCACCTTGGATGTGACCACAGTACAAATATTTGACTTTCTTAGCACAGTTGCGTAACTAGGCTGAGGTCGCACGATAGCGTAGAACTGTCTTCTAATTTTTATAACAACCTTCATAACATGTGTTTTCATCATTGTGATAACTGTTTTTCTAAAAATTAGAGGGTAAAAGAGCTTTCTTTCATTGAATCTTTGTGGAAGAATGGAGGTGGACTTGAAGAATATCGCTGCCGAAACAGCAGCTGACGTAGTAATGGATGTTGAAAGAGAAAAAAAACAGTAAAATAGGAACAGAGAAAAAAAGGTAGACTGGAAGAGGGATCTTAAGAAGACAATGAGTTAAGAAATAGCTGAAAGGGGGGAAGAAGAATATGAAAAAAAGGAGTCCAGATGAGATAAGACCGTTATATAAGAGTATTCGCTCTCTTATTTCTCCTCATATCTTACGGTATGCTCACCTGTGACCCCACCGCAAACTTCTCTCTGTCTTTTCGCTCCACGCGCCAAAAACGTGCGAGTGGGCAGGCAGTTGGTCTTTCTTCTACAGCAGAACCTCATAAACTCGCGCGAAGCACCTGGGGCCATATTCATAGTCCTTGGATAAGGGTAGGCTACCCAGGGTAGGCCTACCCGGGGTTAACCTACCCTATATTTTAAATATATATTTTCTACTTAGTTCGATCAAAATTTACCTGCCTGTTTGAAAACTCATTGGATTTTTCTCTCTCTCTCTTTCACTTTGACCAAATTTTTTATATATGCAATGAGTCAGAACTGATTTGTAGAAAGACGAAAACAAAATTTCTCCGAGTGCCTAGAATTGAATGAATTTTGCTCAGTTTTTGAATGTGTTTTAATGCTTTCTGACCCGTTTTGGCTCTTGTATAGTTGACCAGTCACCGCGTAGAAGTTTTAGTCTCTTTGGCAGTTAACAAGTCATGTACCGCGGACATGCATAACTGCCAAAGTCACATGTGTTCAGTTAGTCAGTCCCCGCACGATTATGAATCCTGTTTTCGGCGAGTTTAATGTTTTTTTGGACAAATTTTGGCGCTTCTACAGGTCAGTCGAACAGTTCGAACAAGTCTGAAAGATCAGTCAACTTTCTCTCTTTTTGTGTTTAATGTGTTTAATATTTTTGCTCTTATATACTCACGGGCATACCCTGCGTCTTGTCTTGCAGACATTGGAATACTAGACGAAAAATTGGCTTTAAACGCTACGGTTTCGAAATTTTTCGTCATAGGTGATCATTTTGAGCATCAGAGACTCCGGTTCTTGAAAAAAAATTTTACAAAAAAAATTATTTTTACATCAAAAAATTATTTTCACATTAAAATTTTTTTAATCAACAAATTCTTTTTAAAAAAAAAAAAACGCTTTAGCTTATTAAAAGTTTACGCTAACGAGGCCGTACGGCTTAGGCTAACGAGATCGTATCACAAAAAAAGCCACTCTGCACTGTCTGGCGTCTAGCATGCCCGTGAGTATATAAAAGCCTATTTTTTGATTTGTTTTAATTGTGTTTAATGTATCTAAATACATCAAACACAATTGGCACAATTCAACTTGGGGGGCTCCGCTTTACATGGGGCTCTTTTCGGTGCGTTCCAAAAAATGTTTAAAAAATACAAAAAATGGTGAATTTTCTTATGCGGTCTTGTTCGGCTAAGCCGTACGGCCTCGTTAGCGTTAACTTTTTCTAAGCCTAAGCGTTTTTTTTTAAAAAGTAAAACTAATCTTTTAAAAAGTTGTTTTTTAAAAACCCAGCCCCCCTTCAGGGTGTTTCCCTGACCCGCGCTGCGGTAAACAAAATCTATGCGCTCTCCACAAACCCCGAAAAACATTGAAAAAAAGGGATTTTTCGTAGGGAAATACCAAATCATTGGAAAAATTGAATCTTGAACTCTGAAATTTTTACAAATTTATGCGCTCGAAAAAAGTTATCCGGGTGCTAAGAAACACCCTGCCCCCCAAGTAAAGCCCCCCAAGTTAAAAAGAACCACACAATGTATCATACGGCCTCGTTAGCGCAAAATTACTAAGCCTAAGCATATTTTAATGTTAAAATTACTTTTAGCATAAAAAGTATAAAGCGAAAGGTCAGTCAACTCGCTTTTATTTTGCTCGGTGTTAGGGACCTTTTTGTTAGAATTCGTTTAAAATTCCCATTAAAAAGCTCGTATTCCACCCGTGTCATGCGCTGGGCCCAGGGATTATTTAGTGTGTCAGAAAACGGTATAGAGGTCCGCCATAGACCCGCCGAATTAGGTACGGTTACCAGATACAGAAGGCCGTCATCGTGGTGATGGACAAGGGTATTTAACCTCTGGCTGGGCGACACTGTAGTGTGTTTTTTTTTCTATTAAAGTTGTTTATTTCACTTCAAAGGCTGTTGCTGTTGCTCACAAATTTGTAAGAAGCCATCATAAAATGTATTAATTTGTAACAGTTTTCATTTTAAAGTAATTTAAATGATAATAAAATGTTGAATGTTGAAAATGTTATGTTGAATGTTGAAACTTATGAAATGAAATTATACGTGTTTAATGTTAGTCCAATAAAGAAAACCCCTTCATAATTTATCCTTGCAACGTAAGAATTTAATTAAACTTGCACCATTGAATTCGTCTCATCAAGACGTATGAAAACATTATTTTCTAATGATGTCTTGAAAATAATCAACTTACCCCGTAACTTACCCTGGTCTGGAGCAGGGTAAGCAAAAGGGCTACCCGGGTAACTACCCCGGGTAGCCTACCCAGCTCTATGAATACGAACTTGCTGGGTAGCTACCCAGGGTAGCCAGGGTAACCTACCCGGGGTAGGCTACCCAGCCACTATGAATATGGACCCTGAAGATCTAATGCAGGAATAGTCGCAGCACCCTCTTTTTCAACTTATATGCTATTAGTAGCGCTATACGAGATCTTATTACCTGGGGCCATATTCATAGTCCTTGGGTAAGGGTAGGCTACCCAGGGTAGGCCTACCCGGGGTTAACCTACCCTACTCTCAAAATCCCTATTCATAGTGGAAGGGTAAGTCAACCCCGGGTAGGTTACCCTGGGTAAGCATACCCAGGGTAAGTTTAAGTGAAGCGCAGCTAATAAAAATAGTAGGTTCAGCATGCAGCGCAGTAAAGGAAAGTATCGTAGTAGGAAATCATTTCTTTAACATTCATCAACTTTTTGAACATATTTTAAATATATATTTTCTACTTAGTTCGATCAAAATTTACCTGCCTGTTTGAAAACTCATTGGATTTTTCTCTCTCTCTTTCACTTTGACCAAATTTTTTATATATGCAATGAGTCAGAACTGATTTGTAGAAAGACGAAAACAAAATTTCTCCGAGTGCCTAGAATTGAATGAATTTTGCTCAGTTTTTGAATGTGTTTTAATGCTTTTTGAATGAATGAACCACTCTGCACTGTCTGGCGTCTAGCATGCCCGTGAGTATATAAGAGCCTATTTTTTGATTTGTTTTAATTGTGTTTAATGTATCTAAATACATCAAACACAATTGGCACAATTCAACTTGGGGGGCTCCGCTTTACATGGGGCTCTTTTCGGTGCGTTCCAAAAAATGTTTAAAAAATACAAAAAATGGTGAATTTTCTTATGCGGTCTTGTTCGGCTAAGCCGTACGGCCTCGTTAGCGTTAACTTTTTCCTAAGCCTAAGCGTTTTTTTTAAAAAGTAAAACTAATCTTTTAAAAAGTTGTTTTTTAAAAACCCAGCCCCCCTTCAGGGTGTTTCCCTGACCCGCGCTGCGGTAAACAAAATCTATGCGCTCTCCAAAAACCCCGAAAAACATTGAAAAAAAGGGATTTTTCGTAGGGAAATACCAAATCATTGGAAAAATTGAATCTTGAACTCTGAAATTTTTACAAATTTATGAGCTCGAAAAAAGTTATCCGGGTGCTAAGAAACACCCTGCCCCCCAAGTAAAGCCCCCCAAGTTAAAAAGAACCACACAATGTATCATACGGCCTCGTTAGCGCAAAATTACTAAGCCTAAGCATATTTTAATGTTAAAATTACTTTTAGCATAAAAAGTATAAAGCGAAAGGTCAGTCAACTCGCTTTTATTTTGCTCGGTGTTAGGGACCTTTTTGTTAGAATTCGTTTAAAATTCCCATTAAAAAGCTCGTATTCCACCCGTGTCATGCGCTGGGCCCAGGGATTATTTAGTGTGTCAGAAAACGGTATAGAGGTCCGCCATAGACCCGCCGAATTAGGTACGGTTACCAGATACAGAAGGCCGTCATCGTGGTGATGGACAAGGGTATTTAACCTCTGGCTGGGCGACACTGTAGTGTGTTTTTTTTTCTATTAAAGTTGTTTATTTCACTTCAAAGGCTGTTGCTGTTGCTCACAAATTTGTAAGAAGCCATCATAAAATGTATTAATTTGTAACAGTTTTCATTTTAAAGTAATTTAAATGATAATAAAATGTTGAATGTTGAAAATGTTATGTTGAATGTTGAAACTTATGAAATGAAATTATACGTGTTTAATGTTAGTCCAATAAAGAAAACCCCTTCATAATTTATCCTTGCAACGTAAGAATTTAATTAAACTTGCACCATTGAATTCGTCTCATCAAGACGTATGAAAACATTATTTTCTAATGATGTCTTGAAAATAATCAACTTACCCCGTAACTTACCCTGGTCTGGAGCAGGGTAAGCAAAAGGGCTACCCGGGTAACTACCCCGGGTAGCCTACCCAGCTCTATGAATACGAACTTGCTGGGTAGCTACCCAGGGTAGCCAGGGTAACCTACCCGGGGTAGGCTACCCAGCCACTATGAATATGGCCCCTGGAAACTAAGTCAATGAGCTTTCGCTTGCTTCACCATGCTATCACACACAAAAGTATGGAAAATGACACATATATGTATATTTGAAATTATGCTATTCACGCCTATAAAGTATCAATTTATTAATAGGTGTGAATATAATTATGAATGGTAATAAATTATAAGTATGAATAGTCACACTTTCATATGTATATGTGTCAATTTCCATACTTATTTTTTGTGTGCAGTCCATCATAAGCACATCCAGAATTTTCACTCCTTTTCAACACTTGAGAGTCTGTGAATTGAATTACCTTTCATCCGAATGAAATTTTAGGCAACCGCAGATTTAAAATAGTTCAACTTCAAAATTGAGCAGATTTGAGATATTCAAGGTTTTCACCGGATCCGGGGCGATCGAGATCAAATGAAAGCAAAACTACTCAGTTGATTCAGAGCATGCTAACAAGAAGAACCCATTGCAAAGTCTGAGAGCCTAAATAATACGAAGCACATGCATCCGGCAACTGGTTATGCATGAAAACTTGCATGGATCTCTGAATCGAGATTAAAAGGGTGTGATGCAGAGCCACAAGCAAAATTATAACTTTTCATATTTCCTTTTTTTGCTTTTTCTTCCCTTTTGATGAACAAGATGTAACTCAGCTCATATCAGAATTTGGTCGCCTTGTCAGTCAAACAATGCTTACAGTTACCGACTTCCAAAACTCGCTAGATGTTTGATGTTAAACACTCCATTTTCCCAGACCATTGAAACAAAATTTATTGAAACAGTTCAGTAAAATTTAGTTTTTGTTTTAGAACTATTAAGTTTGATATAAGGTTTGAAGTTAACATTTATATGCTTTTGTTGATGTTATATACTCAAGGGTAACGATTTCTGCTCGATTCTGTTATATAAAGAGGATAACTATTCAAAACTATTCGCTTTCTGCCAGAAAGTTCAAGTTCCGACGAGAAGATCGGACATATATGATATATCGTTAGTTGAGACCTCAAGGAGTCGGACCCTTGCTAGAAACGGCCTTTTTTAAACTTTTTGAAATTAAAAGCGTTGTATACATGAAATTAAGACGATACAAGGTGAAAGAGCAGTTATGCTGAGCATGTTCAACTAACAAAAGACTTTGGATTTTCTCACTATTCACTATGTAGGAGACTCGATTGTTCGGTATAACGCATCTTCTACCATTCAGTGATTCGTATTTACACCGGTATATAGCTAATACACTGAATTAAAATGTTCATTGTAAGTATAATGTAATATTGTTCAGTTTACTCGAACTTATAAGGTTTAAAAACATCTATATAATCTTGGAGCCCACAGAAATTACACCAAACTGTACAAAATATACACTGTAAGAACGCCACATAATGTATATGTTGATGTTTAATTTTTTTAAATATCACATTCTAATTTTTGCTTGTGACACTCTTATTCATTTTATACATATGTAGGCATGTCAGAGATCCCTGAAAACTCAGATTGCACTTGTTTGTTTATTTGGTTTTAAAAGTGCCTTAGCAAGCTACGGTGGGACCAGCCAATGTATTTTTCACAATATAGTGTTGTGTCGTCTGTGCTTCGGCTTTCAGGTAATTCAGAAGAAGTCCTGCTGTTTAAATTATAAGCATAGTTTTACTGCTTATTGATGCATGATTTGTGAAGTTGTATGGAGCTTATAAAGAAGTTGCGGCATTTCGGATTGTATATTTGCAGGTAGAAGAACAAGTATTCAATTTCAAGAACGAAACTTTTGAAGCAGTTTATGGGTTTAACGAACGAAGAGAATTTCTGCACAAAAAATTGTTTTGGATGGTTTTAGACTTCAGAAGACAGAGCACTCTGAAGAAGTTGAAATTAGTTTTGAAATTTTTTGTTCAAGCTACAAGAACACGTGAATGCCTTGTTCACTTCTAAGCATATTCTATGAGCTCTTCGTATTGTCGTCAAGTTCACGAACCAGCTTCAATAAATAGTTTTGGCAGAATTTGTATGTTTGACTCGGACGCACACACAAACGTGTGAACAAGTGAATGCCTCGACACTGCTTGTGAATTGTTCGTTATAAGTCTATTTACTGTGAATCGAGGAAAGGGTCATACTTGGAACTGGACCAAAAATCTATTTTTGAGCTTACTCATTTTCAAAAAAAGGTGTTCGAAAGCACAAAAAATTGATAACATGTTCTCAGTTTACCAACGTAGAATGTTTCACACCCAGATAGAGAGTAGGAAGTCAGTATCAGACATTACGGTTCGAGTTTAATGAATGGGGAAATATGGACCTATGACATATACTTATCATATATATATCATATACATATCATATACATATCATATACATATCCTCAAGTTTTTTTTGATTGTTACAACCTCCCAAGTTTGTTATCATCAGACACCTCGTTTCGAAAATGTTACTAGTAAAATGTTACTTACTTTGTTTTGTTTGCAGAATTGTTTAGGCTCAAATGTTTGTATTGCCTCGCATTCACAATCTCTCCATGTTCACAGTGATGTGCAAAGACGTTAGATAGTCGTAAAAAACTTAGGGATAGATTAAAAGAGAGAAGGAAAACTGTGCAGAGAAAGAGAATGAAAGAGAGAGTATGAGAGAGAAATGTCAGAACCTAAAGCGAGAGGGCAAGTTCAAAAACAAAGAGATAAAGGAAGAGAATGTAAAAGAAAATGTGAGAGAGCGAGAGGGTGAGAGAGAGAGGGCAAGAGAAAGAGAGAGAGAGAGAGAGAGAGAGAGAGAGAGAGAGAGAGAGAGAGAGAGAGAGAGAGAGAGAGAGAGAGAGAGAGAGAGAGAGAGGGAGAGAGAGAGAAAGAAACAGATTCCACGCATAAGCGAAAGCTGTTGAAATACAAGCTAACCGGATACCACCGACTTAAGTTCATCAAATACGTTTCAAGAGTATACGTACATACATATGTATTCATCACACATTTGCTTGTACTTGAATCTGAAGTGTGTATACCTGGTTAATGTACAGACCATGTAGCTAATCACGCAGGTATCAAATAAATATGTAGATTCTTTCAAGTTAAGTTGCAATAAGAGTATTCTTATGTTAGCCATAAACCAGTGTAATTATATACATATGAAGTTCCATGAACAGGGGAGCGCGTACCCTGCCGCGAGGCGGGAACAAGCGCGAGGAAGAAGAAGAAGAAGTTCCATGAACAAAAAAACTTTATAGTTCTCTCTAAAAATTATATATAGATATATAATATCAATATTTACTATATTAAGTTTCAATAGATTATATTTACATGTAATTCTCACGATTCCGTGGCTGATGTGCAAATTTCCTGCGAAATAAGCAGCAGCTGTACAAATCTGGCCGTGGTATATCCGATCGTTGATGAATGATGGAGTGTAAACGGGCAGGGAAAAGCCTGTTATACAATACATCCCGAGGGCATAGAAACAGAGAGGGTAATTTCTGGGCTGAGCAGATGGATTGAGTAGAGATATTGAGATGCTCTCAGAATGCGTCAATGAGGGCTTCTCTCTCATGACATCTTTAATTTGATGCGCAGATGAAGAAATTTTTGAATTTGTTTTGCTAAGCGCGGAAGAGATTCAGAGATGAAAAAGAAAGAGAGTGTAAAAGAGTGAAAGAATGAAGAGCTTCTTTAGCACGCATAGCTAGGAAGGAGGACATCCTGTAATGAATGCCTTCTCTGTTATAGCTCAACTATATTCTGTCTCTTTCCCTTCACATACACTCCTTTTTTTCCTATCTATTTCCCTTTTCTCCCTCTCTGACTTCCTCTATCTCCATAACTCTATCACTTGTTTTCTTTCCTACTGTAAGACCTCCATTTCATATATATTTGCGATCTCTCTCTACCCTTTCGCTACACTTCAAACTCTCCATTATTCATATTGTCCTCAAAGAAGTGATCCTTCTATCCTCTTGGGTTATTTGAATCGCCATTCAAGACATGTAAGGTTATGGAAGAGAATGGGCTGGAAGTTTTTTGCCAAAGAGGCAAAGCGACGGAGAGAGAAACAGGAAGAGGGTTAGAACAGAGGTCAACAGTTCTGTCCAAAAGACAGTGACAGAAAGGAAAAGGGAATCGAGAGAGAGAAAGAGTAAGAGAAACAGAGAGAGAGAGAGAGTGTGGCAGTTAGAAATAGAGAGAAAAAGAAAGTAAGAGAGAAAGAGAGAGAGAGAGCGATGGGTCTCAAAATGGCAAATTGTTTTGACTGGACCACAGAGCCAGCCATTTTGAATTATGTCCGGATTTTCTTTCTGACGTGTTCTGTAAGAAGACCTCACTGCTACGTCAGACCCATAGACCTCACTGCTACGTCAGACCCATAGACCTCACTGCTACGTCAGACCCATAAACCCAAAGTTCTGGAGTTAATTGCTCTCAAATTCAACATACTAACCTCCTTTCCTCCCGTTATAGCTATTTGAAACTAATGGTACGGAATCAAGGAAGTTCACAGACTATTTTTTGTAGATTGACCGATAAGCCTTCAGTTGTTTCTGATTCATCATGGAGACACTTGCAATTCAATCGGTCCGGATTAGTGCCCAATACGTTATAAGCAGTAAGGAGTAATATGCACTCAAAACTTCATGTCTCCTCGACTATATTGCGCTAAACTTTGATAAAAATAATTTTTAGCATTCCACATTGCACTAGAGTATTAACAACGACTATTAATGTTGTTCCAGGCTTTTAGGCAATGGGTTTTTTCCACACAGTTATAACGAATACACAGATAGATTTTTAAGATACTTAAGATGGGCTACCTCTTCTACGCCATTTTATTCGAGTCCAGAAGCTTTTGTATGACCTGAATTAGATAGAACCGATTTGAAAATACCCGGAAGTCGAGAGAAGCTGTGAGGGACAAAAGAGATAGAAAGAGTAGAGAGAGGGATAGATGTTATAGAAAGACAGAGAAAGTGGTGAAGAAAGCCATCTGGATTGCTAGGGACAATGTGTGCACTGGCATGTTCGGAGAGAAATCCCTTTTGGGCGTGAGAAGAGGAGAGCTAGTTTCGTTTCCTTACAGTCCATCGCTATTCAGACCTGCTCTCGGGTCAAGAACAGGTGGCTGCCATAGAATGATATCTAATTTCTCCCGTCTTCCTTCATTCCGAGACCGTGGCTCTTTGAATGTCATCAATATCCGAGGGATTCGGAAAGTCTTCTGATCCGAATGGAAACATGTAATGTGAAAACTGGAAAAAGTATGCTCAAAGAAAAAAAAAGAAACTTACTGATACCAAGAAAAAGGTTGCATGAGAAGGATTTTTTAATAAACATTTCTGTATGGAAACATACCATATCTCAGTTTTTGAAAATGATTTTCTCATCCTCTCTTTCTCTTCTTTCTTCCACTTTTTTCGCTCTTTTTCTCTCTCTTTAACCTTTTCTTTTTCTTTCTATTTTGAAAACTCAAGTTTCATTGCTCTCTTGATTTGGCTGAGTTCATTTCATATCACCTAAAAAGGTTTTGAATGTTGTCTTTCTGGAATGGTTAAAGTTTCCTTTATAAGAGTCTACTCCAAATGGTAATTTATTCAAAAAAAACTAGTGAAGGAATTAAAAAAAACCATATTTCAAATGTATGAAAATACCGTCGTTAGGGCTAGTATTCTCAGGTCATTTTTCTCGTACTCAAGATTTTACTTTCATTCTCTGCTGTCTAAACTTTCCCTTTCATTCTTTTCTCTCTCCTCATCTTTCTCTTTCTTCATCTTTCTCTTTCTTCATCTTTCTCTCTGTCTCGTTCTTGCACTGTTTTTCAATGTCTGGGACTCTAACTTCCTGTCGTTTCTTTCTGTTTTTTTGCTCTTTTCTCTGCTTTCTTCCATCTGAGCCTTCTTTCTTTTCTCCCATTCCCATCTCTTTCACGTGCCACTCGACCTCAGTCTTCCTATTACCTAAGGCAGGGACACCCTGCCACATTGCACATTGCCAGCCTCCTTTGCCCTTTCTTTCTTCTTCGCTCTCTTTGATTCCTCTCTTTTTTGGATTCTATGCCCTTCCTCCTTCCTCTCTTTCTTATGTCTCTCATTTTCTCACTTTTTCTCGTTTTTCTTACTCTAAAACCCTTCTCATATCACCCTTTCTCTGCTTCTCTCTAATCTATATCTCTCTCTTTCTCTATCTCTCCGTCTCTCTCCGTTTTTATCTATCGTTCACCCCTTTCGAACCAACTAGTCCTTATTTTATGGACTTCTGACTTTGTCCTGACCGTCTTCACATATATCAAAGGAGTAGGAACTTGCCATATCTTTCATCTTCTTACCTTCTCCAATGCTTCCACCAGCGCAGTTGTTTACTTTCCCGACTCATTCCTCTCAGGTCATCAGAATTAGCGTAGCAAGGCTGGCTCATCCTCGGTTCTTCCCAATGTCAAACACTTTTATCAAACAAGCTGCGCAGATAATTTTTTGCTGCTTTCGATATCGGAAATCTGTTGCCTGCTCTTTGTATGCATATTTTTTGCTCTCAGTTTGTTATTCGATTTGGAAAATGAATGCAAGGCTCTATCACAGTAACTATTAAACTTTCAACAGAAAAGTTATCAACTAACAATTTTAGGGTTTTTTTTTCAAGAGTTACTCTCAGTCACCAAAGACACGTATTCTTAATAGCTTAAATCTGCATGTTTAATTTCCTTAACTTTTTAAAGTGACTTATTTAGAACAGACCTTGTAGAGGGACAAAGAAAATGAGAAAAAGAAAAAAAGAGGAACAGCTTGCGTAAAAAGAGGAACAGCGTGAAAAAAACTTTTGAAGGAGAAATAGCGAAAGAAAAGAATGAAAGACAGAATGTGAGAGTGAGAAAAAAGAGAAAGAGTAAGAAAAAATGGCCCTCTCGTACAATATCACAACTTCAATGATTCTAATTTTTCAAATTCCAGGTCTAACATTTGATCCGAAGCTGGGTTCGGTACCTCTTTTAGGAAGTATTCGCTGAAACCCCTTTTTTGTCTGTTCAGTTGAACCGAAGTTTCCGCACTTTTTCGAGAAAATTTTTTTTCGAAACGCTGATGAAAAGTTTCGAGATTTGCCAAATAAATTATGTCGATGTTATGAACGGAATTAGACTATGTTCAGAAAAGAGATAGAAACGCGCTTCACTCACGAGCTTTTCAAGAACATTGGTCATTCAATGAGCGAATATCCTTCCTTTATTTTCAAACCTTGAAGTTTCTACTTGTTCGAAGAGATATCGTCTCAAAGCCAATTTTTTCTTAATTTTTTTTCAATGTCTCTATAGTACTACTGTATATCAAGACAGGTTTTTTTGGCTGAAAAGTTTTCATGAATTTTTTTTTAATGTGATTCTCATTTGAGGCTGTGTTTCCACGACGTTTTTTATCAACTCAAAAAAAATTTCATCATAATTTTCAGCATGATTTTTTTTAAAGTTATAGTTGATAGTTTTTAGTTATGGAAATATACAGCATAATTGACGAAGCGAAATTAGAGGACTCTGACGAAAAAAGTCATCATCGGCTCACAATCATACATTTAAACTTTCTTCTCACCTCTCGGTTTGTTTTTGCACTTTCCTCATGTTAGCAATGGCAGTTCATCACTTTCCTTAGTAACTGATCTTGCTTTCAGTTAAGCTCACCATGTACAATAACAGCAAGGCCACGATAAGACCACATTTTAACTTTAGTCTTCTCAATGTTCGATCTGCTCGTAAAAGCTTGAATTAACTTCATAAATTCAACTTCCATGTTCAAATTTTGTCTGTTGTAATGTTCCCAAAATCAAAAACTCTTGAAATTTCAAAATTTTTAGTTGATGATAAACTCAGCTTTGTTCGAACAAAAAAATTTTTCTTTGTGATATATGTAGGATAAGTTTTTGATTTATGAAGTTGTTATAGTATTTTAGCTCTTACTCACTTCTCCCTCTCTTTTAATACCATTCTTGGCGGAAAGTTTTAAGCTTTTACCATAACAATGGAGAAGCAAACTTGTAAATTATGAAAGTTTGAGAAAATTTCCATTTTGTGACATATTATGGAAAGACTAGAATATATTGCCATCAGACAGGTAAATTACTTTATCAAACTACTCGCATTTGGTTTTTTACACGCTGATTTAGTTTTAGTTGTCGAAAACGGCTTTTCCAAGACTAACTGATGAAATCGCACGTTTTTTTTGTTGTTGATTACACATCGTTAACAACTCAAATTTCTGAGGTGGTTGGAGATTAAAAAACTTCTCGCTATATTTAAAAAAATTTCAGAGCCCATCTTGAATCTAATTTTTTAGATCTCTATCAAAAACCTCTTGTTTCAGTCGGAAATGATGAAGTTGTTTAAAACTCGTAGTTACCGCTTCCAATGAAGGAATTAAGAACCATTTTAAAGTATCTCGCAGGTAGAACACTCTTCAATTCTTAATCAACCTCGCTAAAGTCAACAGTGTGCAGGGCATCACAGCATATCAGGCTTATAAAACCGGTAACCTGGTTCAGTCTCTTTGTATTGGTTCTTATTGCTTGGTAAAGGGGGAGGCGAAAATTGAAGATTGTGGTTTTCAATATCACCTTGTATTTTTCTGTTTATGCTCTGTTAACTAAGAAGGGCAACACTGGCTCAAAGACCGAAAATTTATTTTAATCGATTGTCCAGAAGTCTGTCTGAGCGAGGGCGAAACAGACTTTTGTGAATTAGCGTCATCACAGTGATCGATAGTGTTAGTGCTTGTATATTCTATCCCTTCATTCTTAAACTTTCATAGTATATAATTATTACTACTAAGAAGATCATTGGATTGGGTCTGTTTATAATTGAACCTAGAAAGGCTCATTAGTAAGACGTTCAAGGTTAAAAAGAGCAATACTTCGATTAGCTTTGAGCTGCACGGAAGTCTTTGACGAGACACATTGTAATTATAGGGAGCGAAATATGAAAGTGTCAAGCTTTTTGTTCAAAAAAATCAATCAAGTATGTATTTAACTTCAGGTTTGAAGAAAAATTGCATTTCAAGGTTTGGATAAAACCTCAAACTTCGCTCAGAGTGGTTCATAACCTTAGTTGTTTCAACACGTAGAGTTGTCGATTACGTGTAACTCACTTCGAGAACCACACACCATGCCGGAATGAAAGCAGTTCAGAACCTTGATTTTGAAAAAGAAAAACATGATTAGTTATTTAACTTAAGAAGAGTACTAGAGTTTAATAACCTAAGGTGCAGTTGAATTCAAAAATCTTCTAAAACTTTTCTTTTTTTTAAAAATCAGAACCCACAGCTTGAGTAACGGACTGAAAAAACTACATACCTTTTTGATGTAACTGGTTGATGTAACTGGGTCGCAAAATGAATCTTCCGAGATTAACTCCCAGCTTAAGATTTTTTTGTGTTACAATGAGAAAACCAAATTTCAGAGATTAGTTTATCAGTTCTAGCGGGATTGGGAACTCATTCTTAATAGAACATAGTTGGACACACTATTGAGTCAAAACACGTGTGAATGAGTGTGCATCTTGTCAATGTAACAAAGGTTGGTGAAATTATATTCAGTTGGAAAAGAATGGCTGAAACCGAGTTATTAGGCAAAATCGGAATGAACTAGCAGTCGGCTTGAAACGGTTTTTTGCGAGGTAGTTCGCAGACCCGGTTACTAAAACGAGGTTCGCTCTCAATATGGAAATGTAAGTTCGGAACCCGGTTATTGCAAAAACTTGGGCTTTCAGCATACTCTATCAACGCAGTTTCTGAACTGAAATGGGCGTTTCGCAAGGCAATTCATGAATCCGGATACCCTGATAATTTGGGCTCTGAGCAGGTTTAGTCATCCAAAAAAATCGGAACTTAAACCCGGTTACTGTAATAAAAAGGGCTTTGAATACATTTTATAAACGGAACAGGTTCTGAATCCGGTTAGAACAACAATTTATTCTTTAAAACCGTTTACTCTAACAAGATGGGCTTTAAGAACTGTCATTGACTAAAACAATTTGGGTTCTAAGCTCGTCTACTGAATATAACAATGTGGGCTCCGCAAACGTTATTTCAAAAAAGTGAGCTTTGGATTTTAATACTCCAACAAGGGGTCTCTTAGCACGTTACAGTAGCTGCCGCTTCGAAGTGTTTCTTTTTAAATAGTAACTGTATGAATAACGCTGTTGTGTTTTGAACAGAATCCATTCAAAGGATTAAATGACACTCGGAGACTCAAACTTCAAAATTTTGATTGCTGAAATTCGCTAGAACAATTCGGTTTAAATATCAGGGTTTAAATTTAAATATCACAGTAACTATTGATTGGAACAAGCAATGTAAAATTTATCTAAGTAAACTCTTTTTGGTGGTCAGAATAAAACACAATTGTTCAATTGAAACAATTGTAGTTCAGAGGACAGGAATCAAAAATCTTGTGTATGTAACCAAACTAAACCTACTTCTTCGTAAAAGTGACCTACGGCGAGAACAATTTTCTCTTCGGAAATAATTGTTTTGGTAAAAGTCCTGAAACCTTTACCATTCGATGGATTCAGGACCTTTTGCCAGGAACTTTTTTCTTTCGTTGTCACTTCAAATATTCCCGTAGTCAATATCAAATCACGTCATTTTACATGGGCCTTTTTGAATCTGTGACCATTGCGCGTTTAACAACAAGCAAGCACAAACCATTAGTTTTAATTGTGGGTGTGTCATTCGGGCTCGCGTTTTGTGTTGAATGATAAAAATGAACTGGGTTTTTTTGTGTTGATTTTCACCTCGCTTCTCGCTATCGCATGTACATACGTCGCTCTTCGTAATCTCAAGCGCAGGTTAATGCGTATTATCGGGTAAATGTCGAGGAATGATTACAGGACGGCGTCCGTTACTGAAGCTTCTCTTGTGGGGGAGCGTGAACGGAAGAGGGAGTGGTCAAGTTCAGAACAGGCGATTGATTAGCATCGAGGTGGAAGAGGCAAAAGTGAATGCGGCGTACTTATTTTCGCTGTGAGCTACCACCCCCGGGTCCGAGAATCAGACGAAGTGTTGGAGGTGAGAAACAGTTTTTGTCAGATTATCTATTGATAAGAATTAAATTTTTAAGAGTGCCGCTTTTTTGCGAAACTAGGAAAATGCGTTAAGCCTGAGTTGTATTATATGTTTAATAAATGAATGATGGGTCGATTCTCCCCAGTTATTTTAAAGCCATCGGGAAAAATTATGAGCAGCATGACTCTGTTTTCAATCAAGAGGCACGGCTGAAGTTTTTTCTAATCCAAAAACTTCAGTAAGTTTTCGAAAACTTTTCTATATCGAAAGACTTTGCTGCTGCTTTCCAAATGTTTTTATTTCTCGAATAACAAACACAACCCAAGCATAGAACTTTTTTCGATAATTTTTTTCAACACGAATTATTTAGAGAAAAAAACTAATTGAAGAGCATTTATTTGTCCTCAGCGAAATTTTTCTGAGCTTCTGAGTCGGAACACAATAAGCTAAGTTAAAAAAAAAAAACTCAACTAAAAAAGTATTCTTGATTAACGTCAATTGGTGGAAAATTAACTGATGGATGTGGCTATTGGCAATACTTTGTATAATAGTAAACAAGCTTTTTTGAATTCTTCACAAAAATTGATGTTTGTTAGAAATTTTTATATGTAGTTTAGCATGTTAGTTCGCAGTATCTAAAAAGTGTACTGTTGGTCCAAAGTGTTATAAACTTTTTGTACGTATTTTTTGAACTATTATTATATAAGCAACTAAGAATACAGTATATTTCCTGAAACTTCACTTGGGATCACTCAAGGATAGACACTGTATTAAATGGCTATACCTTGTTAAAGTCACATCAAAGCTCACACTGCCTTTTTCAAGGTTGAGATAATATTGGAGACATCAAGGATAGTTGTAAAACACGTAACGTTTTTACGAGTTTAATATCTGGACCAATTTTACAATTTTACGGACCTGGAAATATTGCAGAATTGAAATTGTAGAGCTAACCACTTTTGAATATTAAGTTCAATAATTTGATACAGACTGAAGAAACGAACGTATAAATGACTCACGAACACTTTTAAATTTGTAGCAAAACTAAATTATTAGAGATTTGTAAGAACAATAATTTTAGTTTTCTTTTTGGAATAACATGATTCAAGTAAAAGACCGTCTAAATTTTTGTTCTCTCAACTTAAAAAAAATATACTTCTCGTTGGAAGTCTTTGGAAAACATTCAGAGAACGTTTTTTTATATTTGAAAACTTTTTTTTTCTAATTTAAGAGCGCTGTATGTGAATTCTTTTCTTCTCTTTTCCCGTGCTGCTAATCTTGTGAAAACTCATAATTGGAGCTGTTCTTTTTTTAAGAGCCACTTCTTTCGCATGTCTTACACACTGTGAGTTCCTGAAGAATGAAGGGTTCTTCGTTGTGAATAACCTTGGTAGATGCGGTCGAGTCTTGGCTCGTCTTTTTTTATAATCCTTCGCAAAAAGTTCGCCTCTTCTGATATATATCAGGATGATTTCCATAGAAGATTCTTCATTTGAATAGAATGCTAACATGTCAAGGACGTCTCTTCTTGTCGAGTCTCTCTTAATCATGTGTTCTTTCGCGAGGATCTTCTCGCACCACTTTCTAGCCACAGCCTTCAAATGTTTTCTTTTAAGGTCACATCCCCATGTTATGTGCCATTGGAATGGAATAGGTGTCTATTAATGGCATCCCATTTCGGATGCGTTTGTCTTTAGTGTGGCATTTCTCCTTTTTCTGTCTTTTTTCGCGACATGGTGTTTTGTGCTTTCTAGCACTTTTTATTTTCTAGAGAAAGTTGGGGAGAACTGTGAAAGATGAAGTTTGAAGGAGTAGATTTGATAAATGAATGGAGAAATGAGTATATGTATACAAAGTAAATACATGAATGAATAAAGTCAAGTCCAAAAAAGGTGCGAGATGATATTCAGTGAATAAAAAAATTTCTCATGAAGAGGAAACTCAGCAAACAATTAATACTTCGATGTTAAATTCCCCTCTCTGTGACTATAATTCATTAAACTGAATATGCTGGTTGATGAGAACGAAGCCATTCAGTCAAATAACCTAGAAAAAAGCTAGTCCACCGGGCGGGATCGAACACAACCGGTAATGCTCACGAAAGATGAAGTTTGAAGGAGTAGATTTGATAAATGAATGGAGAAATGAGTATATGTATACAAAGTAAATACATGAATGAATAAAGTCAAGTCCAAAAAAGGTGCGAGATGATATTCAGTGAATAAAAAAATTTCTCATGAAGAGGAAACTCAGCAAACAATTAATACTTCGATGTTAAATTCCCCTCTCTGTGACTATAATTCATTAAACTGAATATGCTGGTTGATGAGAACGAAGCCATTCAGTCAAATAACCTAGAAAAAAGCTAGTCCACCGGGCGGGATCGAACACAACCATCTCTGACTCGAACCTGAAGCGCGTGTTACCATTACGATGGACTAGCTTCTTTTTTCGATGATCCGAAACATCTGTTGATTTTTTTTGCTCTTTTTCTAGAGGCTTCCAACATAGAAGGTAAGATGATCACTATAAACTTGAAGAAGAAGAAGACATATAAAGCCAAGTCACGAATTTGTCGTTGTTGGGACAAGTCGCTTGCAAAGTTGGGAGCTTTTTGAATGACTTGCGATTCTCTGCTTCTATGCCCGGTAATGCTCACTCTTCATAAGAGAAAGCCGTTGAACGGAGAGCTTGAGAGATGTCTGGGAGAGACCGTAAAAAAGTAAAGGAAAAAGAGATAAAAACGTATGGCAGTGGGTAGATAAACTGTGTCTTAGAGAGGAAGACAGTGTGATTTGAAAATTAAGATTTGCACTGAAAATTAGAAAGTGTATAGGGACACGAAAACATCATTTAGACAGAAATAAAGAAGAAAAAGGGAAAGAGAATGAATAGAAATAAAGAAATGAAAACATTGAGAGAAAGAAAAAAAACAGAGAGACACGAGAGAGACGAGATAGGTACAGTCTCCTCTCTCTCAGATAAAGACAAAAAGAGGCGAGCATGCAGAGGGCAAGAATATATATATATATATATATATATATATATATATATATATATATATATATAGTATAGAGTGAGTATGAGATGGAAGGCTGCACGTGGAAAGAAAATGAGCGGCTCCGTGCGAAGGGCACGCAAAAAGCGGTGCGCGTCAGTGCTGGCCTCATCTCGATGCCAACTCACCTTGGACATGCAAATTCCCCCGGCGTTCTCAGTTTTGAAAACAAAAAAGCATAAATCCGGATCATTTCTTCTCAATTTCTATCGTTGCTCATCTTTTCGAACTTTCACCTATAAAAACACGCTTTTTTGTAACTAATTTTCTAAGCGAGAAAGTTTTTCCTCCTTTCTCGGTCTCCCCATCTCCCTCTCTCTCTTTCTTTTTATTCTTCTTTTTCTCATTCTCCTTTTTTCTCTTTCTTCCTCTTTTACTCTTTATTCATTCTTCCCGTATTCGCCTCTCCATCGAGATGATTCAAACTGTTTTTTTTCTAACTACGAAGAGGACGGTGGCCGTTTGAATATATGTTGTTAGAAATTGAAGAAAAAACTTGAAAGAAATTGCTGTCAGGAACGTGAAAGGATGCATAAAAAGATTGAAAAAGAAATGAGTAAGACAAGAGAGAAAGAAGCGAGAAAAATTTAAATACAAGTTAAGAAAACAAAAGAAACGGGATAAGTGAGAAAATAAGTGAGAAAAACAAAACAGGGTTTTAATTTTCGTTAGAAATGTTATACATATTTCAAAAGAGAATAAACATAAATAATCGTTTAAACAACGCTTAAAAAAGAACAAAAAGCTGAGTATCAAAATGTTTTAACATTTAAGAAAAAGTTAATAAGTCTAAGCTAACAAAAATTATTCAAGAAAACGCTAAGACTGCGCTCCGTAGGAACTTCATTTTGATTAGGACTCCTAATCTGAGAGAACATTGCTGAAACAAAAAGAAAACAGATTGGATGGATTGATGGGTGATGAAAATGAGATAACTTGTGAACACTAAAGCATTACAATTTTTAAGATAATTTAAATCATGATATTTTTCGAGCTTTTTTCAAAAAGGAGTTCCTCAGAGTTGAAAACAGATTAGATAACTTCTCTTCAAAGGAGCGGCTTCTAAACGTGGTAAAACGCTAGATTTTATATTTATTTCAACTATGAAGTTCACAAATACTTTTATGATAGGTTTTTTTTTGCTATAGTGTTGTCGTTCAGTGAGCTTTTGAAGATACACGTATATAGGAAGAGCTTCCATGCACTGTTTCGTAATCTACAACCATAAATAAAGTCGATCAAGAGGAGAAAAAATCGAGAAATAATTGCTAAAAAAGTAATCTGTCCGAGTTTTTGATACATTTAAGTTGTACAAGCAGAAGTTGCCAAAATACACCTACAAAAAAAGGCCACTTTCTGAAAAAAAGCCACAGAACTTGCAAGAAAATTTTAAAAAAATTTATAGAATCGTTACTGAAAAACGTGAAATTGAGCGTGTAGTAAAAATTTCTCATTTCCCCAATTTAAATTTTTTTATTTACAGTTTGAGAAAGGAAAGAGTTCTCAGGAATTCGAACGTATTTATGTACATTTAATTTTAGCAATTATATGAATTTATCAAAAACTTTATACCAAAAGATAACTTGTTTTAGTTTTCACTAACATGGTTGACGAATACAGTATGTAAAAGTGTGATGAATAATAAGTTCTGGATGGTTTCCCAAACTTGTTTCGATGTCTTTGATTTTTGTATTTTAGCATAGACAAAAAATCGTTTCCGATGAGTATGGCGAAGTACCCATCAATATTTGGGTATGAGTATGGCGAAGTACCCATCAATATTTGGGTATGAGTATGGCGAAGTACCCATCAATATTTGGGTATGAGTATGGCGAAGTACCCATCAATATTTGGGTATGAGTATGGCGAAGTACCCATCAATATTTGGGTATGAGTATGGCGAAGTACCCATCAATATTTGGGTAAGTGAGTGTGGAATGGAAACAACTATCAAAGACTTTTTGAAAACAAAGAATGTTCAATTAATTCAAGTTATACTCACGAGAGCGGAGAGAGAAGATAGGGAAAACGAACGTTGAAAAGAAAGGGAAAGTAAGAAGGAGAGAGGAAAAAGGCAGTGCTAAACAGAAAGGGAGATCAATTTCAACCACATAATATCATCAGTGCATAGTGAAATTCCATTTAGTACAGATTGCTAAGTGTAGCTCGTGCCTTATGTGAGACCTTTAGTGGAGTACTGGGCTGTAATATTGTCTATTAAAAAAAGTAAAATGAAATGAATGAGAATTTTCAGCGGAAATTCATAAAACGGATTTTCAGAAGAATCAGTCAGGCCACGCTAAGTTATGAAAAAGTCTAAAATCTCTACTTGAATGTTCTCAGAATGCAAATACTTTTTGGCATTCGCCTTTCCACATATTGTTTCGATATTTTGAGAGAAATCTAGTGATTCGGAGTATTCAACGCCCAAGTCACGGACAAAGTTGGATTCTGGCAAACGTTCTCCTATTAGATGGAAAGTACACACAAAAAAGAGTGTGAATAGTCATACTTTAGAAAGATGAAATTAGAACGGAATACTTTAGAAGTATTCCAAATCATACCGCACACAAGTATTACTATTCATGCTTTGAAAGTATGAATATTAATAAAATGAAAGTATGCTGGGATACTTTGAAAGTATGCTGGGATACTTTGAAAGTATGCTGCCTATGCAATGAAATATACTCTGAAGGAATGATGTCTACAAAAAAAACATGGGTTTCAACTATGAAAACGGCTCATGAGTTTTCTGGTTCATTTTTTTCTCTCACTTCAAACGCTGCAAAACTGATTAACTCACGTACATTGGAATCTTCTAGAAATGTATCATTTTAATGTGAATGCTTTGAACATAATTGTATTGACAGGAGCCCATATTTCAAAAAGTCCAGAACGGGTTGTTTTTCTTCGATTTAAATAAATTCATTTCAAAGCAACAACTCTTTGTTCGAATTTCTTTTCTATCTGACTGAAAGTTGAGTAAAACTAACAATGGGAAAACATACTATCTACCGTTGATCCGGCCTCTCGACTTGTGCATTTTACTGATTCAAAATACAGTCCTAACCAGGAAGAACCAATTCTAATATTGAGTTTCAATGCAGTGTTATTTGTTTGACGTTTTGCTACATCGTGTTTCTCAAATGAAAGTTTTGAGGAAAAATACTCAGCACGATATGTATCTTAATTATTATTCGCCATCGGAAAAATTAGACATGGAAGAAGGTGAAAAACTTACTAGACTTTTGAAGAGATAAATAAGGGGTTCCAAATCTTGTTCTAGCAATTACATTGTCAGATAGATCACATGAATACAACGATGAATAAATGCTTCTCTTTTTAATATAATACCGGACGACACTTTCAGAATTTGATCTGAATGCTGCTCCCCCAACTCGAATTCGCCAGACACCGAGACGGTCCATCTCGGAAATACATTTCTCGCGGGCAACTTTGGGTCAGTAAAAAAAATTTTGGTTGTTAGTAAGAAAAAAAATTGAAGTTGGATCGGAAATTATAAGATACGACGGGTTAGAGGATCACACGGATACTCTAGTGCTTAGAGCAGAGTCGGCTCATAAGAAGGAGGAATCGATTCGGGCATGCAATAATGAACGTTATAGAGAATTAAAGGGGGTTCTCCTAAAAATGATTTTGCATAATACCTTTTGATAATGTATAAAATTGAAAAAGGAATCAGCGGAGAAATTAATTTTCTTCTTCGCTCTTATTTTTGCTTTACGGCAGAGTCTTTTCGATTAGATGAAGATTCAAACTGGTCAAACCAGTAACTGCTCCTTAGCTCCCTATACTGGTGTGTATAGTTAAAGTAGAATGCGAGAGTGAAGCATTACCGTCATAATTTTTTTGATCTACCCCGGTTTGGGTACGTACTTGATACTGCTCGCGTGGATACACCTAGAAAATGATTCAGTATTTTCTAGAATATTGGGCGATAAATGTATATTATTTAAAGAAGAAAGCTTGAAAAGACCTCAATTTAAATGAAGCCGAAACATCTTTGACCCTCTTGGAAGATTTTCAAAGCTTGATTTGTTGCAAGTTTCCCCAAACTTTACCCATATCTGTTATATCTTTACCTGAGTGACGCAAATTTAATATTTCACGCCATGTATTGTATGTACAAAGTAAGTTTAACACGACAAGTTTTTAGGATGTTTTCACGATACAGTATCTATTCGACCTACTATTACTATGAAAAGAAAAATTGTTATACCATTGCACGGAAAAAACAAAGAATAAAGTAGATACAGATTGAAAAAAACATTTGATTGTTCGAATAGCATTGTTGGTGAGTTGAAGTTTGTCGGTGAGTTGAAAAAATCATCTTCAAGGATATACTATCTCTGCAAACACTGATCTTCAATAAAATGACAAGAGACGTTAACTGAAAAAAGTGATGAGCAATAGCGAAAAGAAAAAAAGGATGAAGCACCAAAGAACGAAAAACAGAAAACTATGTATACAACATGGGCGTAAAAATATCGAGCTGTTCGTATATTCCTCCTGTGGAACTCCGACAGTTTGCGATGTTCTCGCATGACAGAAGGGTAATTACAGGCGTCACTCAGGTTTCAGAAACCGAAATGGGAAGTGTTTCGGAAATTTTTTTACGTTAAGGCTCGCGTTAAGGGTGCCTGGATTAAGTGGAGATGATAAACTGGTGTATTATACGATCGACAGAAACCTTTGTTCCTGAAGCTGAAGATCTACCGGACAGTCCTGTGGCCAGTAGAAATACATGGAACAGAATGCTGGAAGATAACCAAAGCAGCCGAGCGGCGCCTCCATACCGTGGAAATGCGCATGATTCGTTCGATAATGAACATCTCTCTGCGTTAACACTTGACCAACGAGTTCATCACGAGGAAATTCTGCGAGACTACCATACACGACAAAGTGCGTGAAAGAGACTGAGATGGTGCGGACACGTACCCCAGAAACCGTCGCCAGTATTGCCTCCAGATAGGATGTGGCCGGTCGGAGGCAGAAAGGGAGGCCGAAAATGCGATGGCAGGACACGCTGAACACTGAAATGGATGGTATCTCTAGGCCGAGAGATGTGAGATGCCCTCAACCGGGCTTAATCAGACTATTTCGGTGAAACTCAGACTATTTCGGTGAAACTCAAAAGCGTTTGGAAACTTAAAGTGTTTTACAAAACATCTAACATCTACGCATACTGGAGAAGGGTGCAACAATATGTACATATGTCACTTCAAACCTCTTTAAAATAATTTTTTAATAGCACAGAGAGTCCCGGAGAGTCGTTTCATGTAAATAATTGAAAAAGGGAAATTAACTTGGATTAGATTCATTTGTAGCTGAGATAAATGAGAGTTGGGAATGTTTCTCAACTTCTTTTTCTAAAAACACCTTGTTAAACAGCTGTCCAGTTTTTGTTGTTGTTTCTTTCTGCTGATCAGAGAATATGAATTTACTGCTCTTCTGACTCAAAGACCGGTTTCCAAACAAGTTACTTCGAGTTATTTGTATTTATTTATTATTCATATAATATGAAATATACATAGTACATTAACTTCAGATGGGTTGCAGCGATTTCAACAATTTGAGACAAGGAATAAAATAAGTTTGACCAATGATCAAAAGAGCGGACCCCGCGATCACAGAGCAGCGCTAAGAAGAAGAAGATATAGAGAGAGAAATACAGAGATGAACACAATAAAACATCTTTAGGTTCATATGATTAAACATGGGTGTACAAAATGATTTGATCGAATGAATAGCAGGAATGCGAGAGTTCATCTCATTAAGACTCTGATACATAAATGACAAAATAGCTCGGCGTCCATGATGATATCCAGGGAATTGATGAGATTATTATTTTCATTACGTTGGTTCGGATATCGAGAATATTAAGAAGAATGTAAAGGATCAATATTCTTTGCATACACAGGTTTCGGATTTTTTAACAGTCGTAATACACAAAGGAGCTTATATTTGGCGCTCCTAACATAGGGAGCAACAGCTGTTAAAAAAAAAAGCAGGTTGAAGAGCGATTAAATGGGGTCGCAGCAACCGAAAAATTTGCAACTGAGGACGATTCAAGCAGCTAGAAGACGTCGCTTACGCATATACGCAGAATTTTTCGGGAGAGCCTTGTTGCGATTTTTGTAAAAAATTTTACTGTAATGAAACTGAGTAGTTAATCACTGCTTAGGCTCAAGCCAAGAAGTTTGAATACAAAATTGTCATTTCAAGCTCAAAAACTGTGTTAAAGCTATTAAACAAGGCTCGAGATAGAATAAGCTATTGCTACATCTCCCTAACTGTAAAAGAATTGTGGCCAAAAAACCGGTATGTATTTCCTCCATGCAAAAAAAAAGAACTTCGCTAAGACTGAGCGGGTCGTTTTCCGTTGAAAGAGAAGGGGCATTGTTTTGTGCAAGTTTTGGATTTCCTGAATCGGCATTTCTGAATCGGCATTTCCTGAATCGGCTTACATTTCATAGAAGGCGAAATTATTGCTTTTCATGTTGATATGTGTTTCGGCCTAGAGATGAAACTGAAGAAAATAATTTCCAAAAAAGGAAGGTTTGGAATAATTTAGAAAACTTCTAATGACATTTACATTCTACTGGCTTCGGCTTCAATGATGCGAGTCGATTGCGAACAATTCTTCTCGAGCGAAGCAGTTTTTGTATAATCACATACTATTACACTCAACATAATGGAAGGAACGAAAAAGCAATATCATCCAATTAGACCGAAATCCCTGCTTCTTTTGCAGATCGTGATTACTTCATCAACGTATAACAAAGAAACATTCATCTGAAAGATTTCAAGTCAATGTCTTCAAGTCTTGGACTGAAATTTTTTTAGAAACTAAAAAAATCAAGTTGTCAACTACAATTTAAAATAATAATACCGAATGAGATTTTAAGGGAAGCCTCGTGACGAACTTGATCTTGCTGACTTCGTTGACAACAGTACACGAGACGAGCTATACTCAGAGAAGCGATTCTCACTTTCAAGTTAGTCAATGCTTCCGTTTCTTCCACTAAGAACCGCCGTCTATACAATACGACGGCTCCGAGCTGAGACTGGTTACTATCGGGTAAAGAGTTGTGAAGGCTCGTTGAAAAAGGAATTTTGTTTAAGTTTAACCCCCTTATATTGCTTATTCAAAAACGCTATGAACAGTGGGAAATTCTCAAAAAAGAGAAAAATTTCATATTTATTGGTCCATGCGGAAGTAGCAAGTAATTGAGACGAAGGAGCCAATAGAGGATCCCCAAAATAAACTTACTGTCTGCTGTGGGAGAAACTCAAGAGAGCCTCAAATTAAATTCCGAAGTGAATCACATAGGCTATTGTAGGACTAGATGGTTACTTTTCTCGTTCTTGAAGTCTAGTATTCTGAGAATCTTCTCGTAAAATCTACAAAAGAACTCATTGATAAAAGGTTAGCGAAGCTGACATTAGTAGGAGAAAAAGTTCTGAGGCTGCTTCTGGAAAGGTTAATGCGTGTTACAAGGAAGTTGAGGTACAGAAAAGATGTAAGATAGAGAATCGAAAAATTGTAAGAGTGAATTTGGGTGGATATACATTTGTAATGGGTTCAATATAGTGAGGTTCAATATATGTAATGGATCGTTCAATATAGTGAGAATGAAAAGAGAAGATATGAGAATTACCAAAGAAAAAAGCTTAAGTGATCTAATTTTTTGCTCCCTTGGCGAAGAGAAGGAAAGGGAAACGTCGATGATTAATTTGTTTTACGTACTAGAGAAAACTCATACGATGTAATACAAACATCTCGACATACAGTACCGCCCAAAATGTTATAATATATAGGGTTATTGAACATAACTTTTTTCAAAAAAAAACGAATGAAGATCAAATTTTCAGATATTTTTAACAAGCCAAATTCACATGTTTCGAGTAATAGAACAAGTTTGGAAAATGCTTTATTAGGTTTATTCGTAAAAAAAATGGAAATAGTAAAAAGTGCTTATAGAGATGTTCAGTTTTTTCGAAGTAATAAAACAAATATTCTAGTATTTGGTGGCATATCCTTTCGAGTCAATGACTGCCTGACATCTACGAGGCATAGAATCAATCAAAGAGTCAATGGTTGCCTGCGAAATCGCCTTCCATTCCTCCTCTAGCTGCTTAAACTTTTCATCAGCATTTCTGCATGTTCTTCCCGTCAATTTTCGTTGCAAATGTTCCCATAAATTTTCGATGATGTTCAAATCGGGAGACTGGCTCGGCCAGTCCAAAACATCCACATGCCGACGACGAAACCAGTTCTGAACGTGCTGAGGTCGATGTTTCGGGTCGTTATCTTGTTGAAAGGTGAACCCACGACCGAATTTGGAGAGGGCCCAAGGGCGCATAGTGCTTTCCATTATGTTCTCATAACCGTAACGATCGAGATTTCCGACAATACGTCTCAGTGGACCCATGCCGCTGGCGGAAAAACAGCCCCAGACCATCACAGAACCACCGCCATGTTTGACTGTGAGCGACTGGTATTGCGGCAGGAAACGCTTGCCCGCTGGACGTCTTACCCACCTCAGACCGTCACTGCAGAACATATTAAACTTGGATTCATCGCTCCAAACAATCTGAGACCACTCACGGCGTGTCCAACTGAGGTGATCCTAAGCCCACTGAACTCGAACTTTACGATTTTTTCGCTGATGAAAGGCTTCTTTGCAGGCCGCCTTCCATTCACTCCAGCGGCTTGCAAACGGCGTTTGATGGTAGTTATTGAAGGAGCAGGAGTCGCGGGCGTTGATATGACAGCTTGAATGTCTGTAGCAGTGCGTTTCGGGTCTTCGCGAGATGCGCGCAGGATGCTTCGGTCCATGTACCTCGAAGTTACGCGGGGTCTCCCCGAACTTGTCTTCACGATGACTCGTCCCTGCAATTTTTTTGTGTTCCAAAGTTATTCAGTTGTAGAAAATTCGTTTACCTGGGTTCGAAAACGCCGGAGGATATGGGAGATAGCGCTCTGAGTTACCCCGAACTGCTGAGCGAGCTCGCTCTGTGACCGGCCCTGTTTCGCCCCAGCAACAACAGCTTCATGCATTCTTTTACTTGTATTTCGATGTCCAACAGTTCGAACCATGACTTGAAACAAAATTTTTATGAATGAAGTTCGGTAAACAAAAAAAATCAACTAAAAAAAATCATGGAGAAAAACTGAAAAATGGAAGATATACCAATTTCGGTGTATTTCCTGGAGATAAAAAATAAATCACTCAAAACGACGTCCGGTACGGTACAGACACCCAAAAAAACTTCTGTGAAAATTTGAGCTTTGAATTTTATCTTTGAAAAAAGTTATTTTCAATAACCCTATATATTATAACATTTTGGGCGGTACTGTAGTTGAAGAAAGATATCAACAAACAGAAAAAAACTCAGACTATTTCGGTGAAACTCAAAAGCGTTTGGAAACTTAAAGTGTTTTACAAAACATCTAACATCTACGCATACTGGAGAAGGGTGCAACAATATGTACATATGTCACTTCAAACCTCTTTAAAATAATTTTTTAATAGCACAGAGAGTCCCGGAGAGTCGTTTCATGTAAATAATTGAAAAAGGGAAATTAACTTGGATTAGATTCATTTGTAGCTGAGATAAATGAGAGTTGGGAATGTTTCTCAACTTCTTTTTCTAAAAACACCTTGTTAAACAGCTGTCCAGTTTTTTGTTGTTGTTTCTTTCTGCTGATCAGAGAATATGAATTTACTGCTCTTCTGACTCAAAGACCGGTTTCCAAACAAGTTACTTCGAGTTATTTGTATTTATTTATTATTCATATAATATGAAATATACATAGTACATTAACTTCAGATGGGTTGAAGCGATTTCAACAATTTGAGATGAGGAATAAAATAAGATTCGATAATACTATGTAGTGATATTATATGATAACCTACAGGCAATAAAGACGGAAAGGCAACTCGAATTCGCTTTTTACGTTGATTTCAGCTACATATCGTGAATGAAACTGTATACAAACTTTCAGAACTGGGCTATGTGAATGATTCTTGTGAAACTTATACAAAAAATACAGTTTTTTGTTACGTTAATGGTCTTGAGCCAGGCTTTCTTTATGTCATAATAACTTAACGGTACGTCGCTTTAGGAGTGCACTTCTGTCATAATAACTTAACGGTACGTCGCTTTAGGAGTGCACTTCTGTCATAATAACTTAACGGTACGTCGCTTTAGGAGTGCACTTCTGTCTCTACCTCCTGGCTTCCAGAATTGTTAATATTTTGTATTTCTCTTTTGCTTTTGTTCTCTTTCTCATAGTGAGCAATATCTGAAGGTTTGACTACCTTATTTTGAGGTCCAATGGAGGCTGTACCTCAAAAGGTTTGACTACCTTATTTTGAGGTCCAGTGGAGGCTGTACCTCAAAAAGGTTTGACTACCTTATTTTGAGGTCCAATGGAGGCTGTACCTCAAAAAGGTTTGACTACCTTATTTTGAGGTCCAATGGAGGCTGTACCTCAAAAAGGTTTGACTACCTTATTTTGAGGTCCAGTGGAGGCTGTACCTCAAAAAGGTTTGACTACCTTATTTTGAGGTCCAATGGAGGCTGTACCTCAAAAACATATACTTTCTGACATCGGTTGTTTGTGCTTGTTATTTGATAATTTTTTGGTTCAACTCTTTCACTGTTCTTTAAAAAAACAGTTTGCTAGATTCATTGGTAGGAAAAGGTAGGAAAAAAAGTTAAAACGTTTTCCTACTTCGATAGAAAAGTCATTGGCAATAAATTTTACGCTCGGACCTTTCCAAGGAGGAAAAATTGAAACGGAACTATACTTCAGCCCCAGATATTCATACAACTTTGCCTTCTCCGGTTACCGTCTGTTCTGATCAGTGCAGGAATATCTGCCCAGGAAAACTGCTAAGAAAAAGGAAAAACTCGAGTCGAGCATAACAATTTTCGCCAGGTACTACCAAAAATGCATTTATAATCGGCTCATAAGATGGCCGAAGGTCACACTTAGAAATTTTGCACGCCCAAAGCCTCACGGACGGCGCGTTCTGAATCACAATTTTACTTCTCTACCGATCACGGATTGCAATTGCAACATAAATAAGGCTTGACTCTAGAATCTACATGTTTCACGCCCGAAGCTACTAATCTGACAGAACAGAAAAAGAAGACTACAAGCAGCGCAATTTACACGACCATTGGAGTCTTTAAATAAGTTGCTTTTTGTCAAATCCTATCTCGATCTTAACCGATAATCCTAACAAGCTCACAACTCTTTTTGGAGAGGAAATATCTGGATTCTTAAGATATCTATAGGGTTCACTGAATTGTCGAAGTCGATTAAATGAATTTCAATTGAATCAGCTAAGCAAAGAAGATGCTGTAGAAAAAAAAATTGCCGCAGTCATTTCAGTGCAATTATTTGCCATCCCATTTTCCAAAATCTACTTCAGTTTTTTTTTGTTGATAGAAATTCTTCTTTAAAAATCGGAATGGGGGAATGAATGACAATTGCGCCAGATCTTAAAACAACGCGCCTCCCCAAGAGAAGATTTACAAGTTCTCTGAATCGTAAACTCCAATCGTTGAACTTTTTTCGAAATTTTTCAAATTCTCAATTTCTCTGTATGACCAGCAAAAACTAATTTTCTGAAAACAGAAAAAAAAATCGCTCACAGTTGCAATATGCGATCAATCAACTCTTTGTTTCTCTTATCTCTAGAATCGTAAGCTTGATCAGACCAACATAATGACGTCGATTTTTCTGCATAATACATACAGCATATTGTCCAACCTTCGCACCAAATGAGTTAGATGCGTTCTCAACTTTTTCGGAATTGGTTATAATTTCACATCTAAAAAATTTTTTTCGTTATGAAATTCAATACTCACTCCGAAAGACTGTTAACCGCTGGAGTATCTTTACAAAAATCTCCAAGTCTTGATAAAGAACAGAAATTCGAACAACAAAAATATAAAAAAACTTTTATTATTTAGAAGCGAAAATCAAGTCGACAAAAAAGTTCAAAACTTCTTGATTGAAAAATGTTTGACATGATTAAATAGATCTCGCCTAGCCTAGAAAATCTAAGTTAATTCTGAGTGAAATTGAAGATTAAACTCGAAATCGCAAATTCTATTTCCTGAGAGTCAATGATACGTAATTAGACGAGGATGATTATGGAAAGTTTTGTGAAAAAGGTACGAGTTTGCATAAGGAACTGTTTCTAGAATTTTCAACAAAAAAACGTTCGTACCTGTAAACGCAAAGAAATCTGAAAACTTTTCAGAAATTATTTAGATTTTGATTAACATCCGTTAAAGAACATCATTTTTCAACAATAAACTTAGCGGGTAAAATTCTGCAACTCGTTTCTTTTAACTCTTAAATTGAATCTACCTTTTGAAATTGTATCAGAATAATTGTTACTTTTGATTTATAATATCATACGCTGTTTTCAGAGGAACAAGATGAGCCTGCTACAACTATTTTTGCAACGCCAACTGAACACAATGAGCCACAGTCAGAGATGGTGTTATCGAGAACATCTTCCAGTTAGTGAAGGCTTTGTTTTTCTTCGCAATTGCAGGAGCTAACTTGGAGGAAGAAAGGGCGGGATGGGGAGTGTTTGTTCTATGGGACGAAAGGAGTGCTAACATTGTTAACTAGAAGCCGTTCAGTCTGAGCTACTATCATGGCCCGAAAGCAGCGAACGTTTCGAATTAGGAAAAAAATTTATGTGCTGTGTTGACAGTTGAAACTCTGGGAAAAAACTTCTTGGAAACGGATCCGACTTTTTTCTTGGATAAAGAAAGATTCAGTCGGTTATGAACCAAATTAAGCAAGAGCGGCTGCTCTTCTAACACCAGAGGCAATTTGACTTCCTTAGAGCTAAACGAATTTATTCCAATACTTACTTGAATAAGCGAGTTTTCGCAATAGTAGAATCAAATAGAAGAATCCATTTTGATAATACATGGATTCTCATATCTTCTATGAAATTAAAAGAAGTTGATTGAGCACTTGAGAGGTTTAAATACTCCCTACTTTATGCGAGTTGATGATTCTTAAAATCTACCGGAATATTAAATTTTACTATCAAGATGTGTAGCCTTGAACTAATTCGTATAACTCAATGTTGATGGTTTATGGAGCGTTAGAATTCAACTTTTCACTTTGCAAAGTAAATTTCTGCAAAGTGATCCCGTTGAACGCTCCAATGCCTCACCACGAATTACCGTGAAAAGAAAAATGGACTACATTATTACTTTTATAATAACTTTTACTATTAGACGTAATTTTTTATGAATTTAACAGAAAAATCGTCGCTTTGTCTTAGAATGCATGTGTTCTTTCTTTTTACCGTAGTCCATTTTTCTTTTCACGGTAATTCGTGGTGAGACATTGGAGCGTTCAACGGGATCACTTTGCAGAAAATTACTTTGCAAAGTGAAAAGTTGAATTCTAACGCTCCATCAATAGTTCTGGTATCATCCTTCATAAAGGTAGTATGTCGTAGGGTCGAATTCCTGTCCACGCAATTTACAATAATTTTAGTCCTATTCTGAAGAAAAGGGGAGTAGAATAGTGAAAAAACCATACGAATAAAAAAACTCGTGAACTTTGCTGAAGTTTTATCCTAACAGTATTGTGAGTTACATATAATGTGTGTTGAAGAAATAACAGCTCCGGTTTTAATCTTTTTGTTCACTGACCATTCATCAAGTCAAACAAAGTATTCAATTAACAACCATAGGATTTCGAAACCTTTAGCTCCGATCGGGTTTTCATAGCCTGGAACAGTATAAGAGAAAATTAGAGCTTTTTGAAGTCTGAGTTGTTTGATTTCTTGATAAAAGTGTTTCACTAATGACAATTTTGTTTTATTTAGAGCAAAAAAATAAATTGCGTTTAGAATAGCTGAATTCTTGAACCTTTTATTCAAGTAACTTTTTAGAGGTTTACATTAGCACAAATGCCTTGTATCGTAGTTTGTGTTCAAAATTGAGTAATGGAAGCGTTAGAATTAAACTTTTCACTTTGCAAAGTAATCTCTGCAAAGTGATCCCGTTAAACGCTCTAGGCCGCATCCCGTTAAGCGTTTAACGCTCTAGGCCGCATCCCTCATTTTGCAGAGATTACTTTGCAAAGTGAAAAATTGAATAATAACGCTCCATAATATGCTCTTGTTCGTGCAAAAGGTTAGTATTACAAAAAGATCTATCGATGAGTTGCATTTGGCAGAATTGAATTTCCAATGCAACAAGACACTGCCAGTCCTTTTTCTTAAGCAGTTTGGCAAAAATCTGGAGAAGCTTTGATATGAGGATCTCTAAAAATGGTAGTTGCTTGTCGCTGTGAACCTTTTAAGGAGCAAAGCAATAAAGGATTTGTAACCTCTAAAATTATAGTTTCCTATGAGATCGTGAGTCCCTATAATTCTGACCAAGCGTGAATGATTCCCAAGCTCCACTGTGAAAATTCTGTCGCATGTTCTTTTTCTGTTACAAATAGATGACCGGATCTGTACGCTTCAGTCAAAAAGGTGTCTCTGAGCCTTCGTTGCGCATGAAGACCGAATTATATTCGATTCAGTGAATTTTGAATTATTAAAAGACGGTCATTTCCCGCTAGGTGTTTTCTTATTTTTTTCCTGATCATTTAAAGGACATCCTTCAAAATTGAAGTGTTGTTATTTTGTTGTGATAGACGCATTTTGCAGGAAATAAATAAATAAATGAACCCTAAAGTAGAGCAAATGAACTGACCTTGTGTGTATACAAAGATGAACGAGATAGTAGGAAAAATAACGAATGTGCTAGAGTTGAGGAGTGAGTAAGGAAGAGGAAGTCATTAAAAAAACTAGAGTAAATAAGACATTAAGAGAGAGAGAGAGAGAGAAATAGAAAGAGAGAGAGAGTGAAACAGAGAGAGAAACAAACAGAGAGATGAATAAGAGAGCGAAAAGAGAAGAATAAGAAAGAGAGAAAAAGAGACAGAGAGAGTATAATTAGAAAGAGTCAGAGATAGATGAATTAAAAAATATGAGTGGAGTGAGAAAAGTAGGAAAGGATAGAAAAAGTACAGAGGATAAAAGTTAATTACAATAAAACGCAAAGACCGAATGAGTTTGTCCTATAGCAAAAAGCATGCGTGAACTGCAATTGGTCGAGACCGAAGGGTGTCAAGTCTCTCACTGACTCTGAAAAAAGCACGTTTTTAAAAAAAATTCAAAGTTTGAAAAAGATTTCTCATCTTTCTTCATAACTTCGTTACAGAAGGAAAATTTGATATAATGTTCTCACTGATCTCTTTATTGAGGCTTTTGTGTAAACTTGCAAGAAGGAATAAACAACTTTGGCGTGGCGCTAAAAAATTCTTTTTGTACCGCTTAGCTTTCCAACATCATGCTTCTGAAAAGTCCTTGAGATCGAAGTAGAGTTGTTGATCGGTATTTTTGTGAGTAGACGAAATTCGACAAGTCTAGAACGCGGTGGAAGAAAAGTTGTGGTCGCAACTGACGTTTACGCTTGGAAAAGAGGACATCCTAATGTTAGCGGTTTCAGTTTACTGACAGAAAGAGCAACAAAATAATAATTGCATTCAAAATACTCATTTCGTTGCTTGAAAATAACAAAAACCAGAAAAACAATAATATTATGGGTATTTGTAAAATTGTATTCTACAAGAATTGGCATTTTCCCACCCTAAATTGGTTCGGGACTAAGTAGGTCACTGTACAATTTCAATAGTCCCTCGGGGTAGATGATCTGGTCAGATTACGGAATAACAATGTTTTAGTCGAGATAAGAATAGTTCAAAATAGCAGAAAGTATTTCTTGATTTCCGAATGCTAAGATCTGAAACAGAGAAGATTCTTATTATTATAGTAATCAATCAGCGCGATAGTCTTATTATTTTAGTAGTCAATTGAGTATTTAAGTACATCAAGCCCAGGGGGTAGATGATAAGACTAGATCAGATTCGATAGAAAGGCGTTCTGAAGATATGATTACTGATTATACTGAGTTGAAAGTGGTGATCAGTAACGAAATGGTCAGTTCGAATTTCGTTTGATAGTTTTAGTGTACTAGCTGGTACGGGTACCTCGGAACCTGATATTTTAACCTTGGTCTGTTATGATATCGTTTGATAATCTTTACTGAGTCGGTACCGGTAACTGGAAAATTTATATTTCAATTAACACTGTCTACAACGGAAAGTTTTTTTCTTCATAAACTTTTTCTGTTGAAAAGCAAAATTTGTGACCGCAAGGCCACGCCCGGATGTTTCACGTATTATCTATACTAGTTTCACCTATAGTGAATTTCAAATTTCTAGGGTGGATGAGTGTATATGCAGTCTTTCTGAGCAAACGGGGTTGAATTCTCTTCGCTTTACTCAATCAACCTCTTTGCTGTGTCTGTCTTATTCCCCGCTGATATGGTGTGTGAACTGATTCAAAAAACATTTTAGAACAAATGTAATTTTTAAAAAAAAATTTACTTGCAGCTGCAATTGATATCGGTATTGCTTAACTGCATGTCTTGCCTTTTTTTCTCCACGAGTTTGTGAAAACTTGTGCCTCAAGCCGGTTTTCATAGTCTAGCACGTCATAAGAGAAGGCTACAGCTGAAAGAAGCTTGAGTTGTTTGTTTTTTTCACGAAAATTCTGCTAATCTAGGTCAAGGTGATAATTTGAGTTTATAATAGCTAAATTTTCTAACTCTATGAGCACTAACGCATAGCTTTGTAGTTTGTGTTCGAAATTGAGTAAGATTTTCAATATTCTCTTTTTCGTGCGGAAGGTAAATATAATGAAAAGATCTATCGATGAGTTGCGTCGGCAGAATTGACTTCTCAATGCAACAAGGCACTGCAAGTAGCAGTCATTCTTCTTGTGCCGAGTCGCGAAAAACCTCAAAAAGCTTCGCGCTCAAGTTGCTACTCGTTTGAGAATAGTTTCTGTATTTTTATGTATTGATAAGGACCGTTGAACACCTCTTTCGGTTTCTAACACCAGAATAGCTTTGATTAAGTCTGAAGTGCTTCGAGTAATTTTTTCTCGCTTTTTTGATTCGGAAGTAAACTTAATAAGAGGTTTTTTTCCGCTGAAATTTAGTCGTAAGGAGACGGAAAATTTTGAAAAATCATTATTACTGCGAAGGTTGCAAATTTTCTGATAATGAAGAAGCGAAAAATGTCAAACGGTCTTTGGCTCCTAGAAATAGGATGATCGTCCCAGAGTAGAAATCGTAAAGGTTTTTTGATGATGATTGATTGTTCAAATTTAAATTAGAATTCACTTTAGTTTTTTAACTGGAGTAATGCAAATTTAATTTACAACCGCTTACTTCATGTTACTTACTGATTTTATCTTCCGCTTCCATCTCGTTTTCTCTATCCTATTTCTCTTCTACCTTTTATGTTCTTCTATGTCTCAGTCTTATTTAGTTTCTCTCTCTTTCTCTCTCTCCCCCCCCGTCTTTCTCTCTTTCTCTTTCTATCTCTTTTACTCTCTCTCTCTCTCTCTTCATCTTTCCTGTCTCCACCGATCAGAAGAAGCACCTTTGAACTTACTGATTTGCAGCGTAATTAGTGGAAACCAAGCATCAAGAGTTGAGATCTACGGGTTTCAAGTTGTTATCTGGATGTGATCTCGATCTTGTTTCAGCCTTTAATTCGAATTCCCTCGTTCTCTCTCGCTCTTCTTCTCTGGCTCCTATCTCTTTCTTCAGTTCCCCTTTTTCTGCTTCTCTCCCGACTCCAATCACTCTCTTCACTTACAATTCAAAATTCTAACTGGTAGAGAGGAAAATGGAGGTGAAAAGTCATAGAGAAAGAAAGGAATAGAATAGAGACTGTGGAAAATATAGAGCTAGTTGGAAATGAGGAAATTGTATGAGCGAAAGCAAGAATTTTTAATCATAGGCTTGAACAGGATTTCGAAATCGCGTAAGACACTATACCTCATTATGCAAGTTATTCTCACACAATTCGTATTTAGTTACTAGGCAAGTTGAGCAGTTTCAAATGCCTCGCTTCTTATCTTAACCGCTCACTGTCCAACCCCCTCCCCCTTCCCCCGAGTTGTGCCCCTATCCAATTTTTTTCAATTAGTGATTCGTAAATTTAGCCTTCAGTTCAGGCACGGTAGCGGTTGAGATCAAGTTGATGCTGATATCCAACCGAACAGAAGCGTTTTACAACTTTTCCATAAGTAAAGCTTGCTGTCGTGAAAAAACATCTTTGCAAACTTGAGATTACTGCCGCTGGAAATGAGAGCCATTGTGACAAGAAAGCCTTCTTTTAGAGTTCTGACTAACTCTTACTCTAAGCTAGCGTTGATTTCCTAACCTTATAACGTTATCATTCAACTTCTTTATTATCACCAAAGTTTAACTTGTTAGGTCATCACTTAAATGGATCAATGAGGTTGTCATGTGGCTAACATTAAATTGGGACAAATTGGAAAGGGTAATGAAGACTGCAACTGTGACGTTGCTGTGAACATCATGAACCTGTTTAAATATTAAAACTCTTTGAGGCCAATCGTTTCTGAAGAACTTAGTGAACAAATTCTAGGCTGCTCAACTTTAGCTTCATCAGAACAATAAACTGAGTTTTTTTATTAAAGCTGAAGTACTGAGTTTTAAATGATTTCCAGTATTGCTGACATATGCTGGACATTTCCAGTATTGCTGCTGACGACTTTTCAATTTCTACAGCACTTTTCGAAGAACTCAAAATCTTTCTAGGAGTTGTTTTCGTCAAAGTTTGAATAAATCTCCTTTGATATCTTGTGGAAATTTAACGTACTTTCAAAACATGATCAGATCCTGTAGAAGGTTTCTTTAAGGATTTCATAGGTTGAAGTAACTCTAAAACTTTTGATCGCACAACTGAAAGACTCGTTAAGCGCTAATTTGAGGTGGGACAAAAAAGCAAGACTTCTAGTCTATTTTGCGCTACTCTCACTTCCAAATTCATCATCACGTGAACAATTTTCTACTTCATTTACCGCCTGCCTACTATTTCGCTTCTCTTTTCACTTTTTTTAAGTGATTTCGTCTGAGTTCGAGGATAATTTCAGGTCTTTTCCAGAGGGTAAACTGGCGCTCCCATCTTTTGAGGTAAATGATCCAATACACAGATGCACGCTTTCGCTTTCAATTGACCTCTTCCATGGTTATTCTCCGAAAGAGAAAGTTTTTCCGAGTACATGAAGTGGGTCGAAAAAGTTTTGAACGGTTCTCTGCTCTTCATCCGTTTTCATTCACAGGTTTTTTCGAGTCTTATAGCTATTTGAATTTGAATCTTCAGCTGGTTTTTCCAACTCTAAAAAATCTCAGTTTGAATCATTAATATAGGTAAAATGTTTTGAATCATCTAGACAAATTCGTTAAAGACGGAAAAAAATGATGAAGAGAAAGTGGGATACAGAAATCATGTCCAAATAAGGTTTAGTGAAATGGGAATCAGTAAGAGTAATTCACCAATGCATGCAACATTATAGAGCAACTGTTCTTTCTGAGAAATCGTTAATAGTGTTAACATGAGAATAACAAAAGTGTCGTCAAAACTGATCAAGTTTTAACAGTTCAAATGGATTTGGGAAGGGTACTGTCTTTTTTTATTAATGGTTTTTTTTATTAATGGAAAGGTTCTACTTGCTTTTTAAATTATAAATAATTCGCCAATTTTGGGACGGTAACTCTGCTGTCTTTTCACCTACATATTCATGTAAATGTCACTTCTATTCCTTATACATATATGTAGAGCTGTGAATTACTTTCTAAACTGAAAAACTTCGTTCAATTATCTTCAAAACAGCTGTAGTCCAAAGTTTTCAGACAAAAGTTTCGAAAATTCTCAAAATCTGCTACCGTTCATTATATGTTCTTCTTGTCACAAAGCTCTGTTCAATAGCCAACCTGATTCATCATCCAAACTCTCGACGTCCTAAACGCAAACTGTTTTCCTTAACAACAGTTTGAGTTCGAAGCATTCTTGTCAGAGTTGTATTTATTGTTTTATCCGCGACTATTGCTGCTAAGATAACATGTCCGAGCTCAAAAAGATCGTACCGTTCGCAATAAATAAGCTATTCATATGGAAACGTTTTGAAAATTATAATTCTCTACCCACAAACCGAAAAAAAGATCTCATTATGGTTCGCGCGTTGAAGTGTAAGGAATCGATGAGAATGACGAGAGCGATTGAGTGAGTTGAAAAAGAAAACGGACTCTGATGGCAACTAATAACTATGTAAAATAATCAGCCTTTGTACGAATAAACTCATCGAAGTTTTGTCCTTCTTTTAATTCCATTTAGGAGTTTGAAAACTACAATGTTTTTAACTCATTCAGTGATAACTCATTACAATGATAAATAAGGTTTGGAAATACCCCTTTTTGCAGAATTTATAAGATCCTTTTTTCAACTGTCAGTTAAGAGAATTAATACGTGAATTTCTGGTTTTTGTCTCGGATAAGTTGTATTTTTTAATCAGGATCATCTTCTAAACTGATTAAAAAGACCTATAAAATGAGTTTTCCCAACATCAAGTGACTAAGTTCTTTTGGGTATGCCTTCTTGAAACCACCCTCTAAGGCAAAGCGTTCTCTTAGGTTCGGTTTGCTCTTTCTAATCTTCTTCTCATATGATCTACTGTCTTGTTATTCTCCATCTCTTCATTTCTCTATAAGATAAAATATTTTTTAGCAGGTCTCCCTTTTCTTCTTTATTCTTCATTAGCGCTGTCCTATCGAAAAATCATCAATTTTTAGTGTCTCGGAGTCTTGAGGGTAATAATAATAATAAAAACCAAGGTCAACGAGAAACTAGATGGCTGCAGAGATACATGCAAAAATAACCAAATGAGTTTATTAAGCAAAAGATAAGAAAATTTTCTGCGTCTTCGAACAAAGTTCTGGTTTTTGAAATATTTTCTCAGAGCTTTAATGAAAAGGGTATAGCGGATCGTCTACGGTCTACAGTGTTTCGAAGGAAAGAAATTGTGTGTTTTTAAGTAACTTTTCATTGAAATTCTAGTTTTTTGATAGTACAATTATTCGAGCGTACGTCATATCACAGCCTTTTGTTCTCAAATTTCTTCATTGCTCGCATTAACCGAGATATCCATTTCATCACACATCGGATGAGGGTCGATATGTTGATTCGATGAGTCAAAAACTGTTCAGATGATGGAGTACAGTGTTTTTTTGTTGCGGGAGAAAAACATACGAATTGAAGTGGATGAGAAATCGGGGCAGTAGAGAGAGAGGGGGGAGAGAGAGAGAAAGAGAAAGAGAGAAAGAGAGAGCAAGAGAAAGAAAGAAAGTGAGTGAGAGAGCAAGAGAAAGAAAGAAAGAAAGAAAGAAAGAAAGAAAGAAAGAAAGAAAGAAAGAAAGAAAGAAAGAAAGAAAGAAAGAAAGAAAGAAAGAAAGAAAGAAAGAAAGAAAGAAAGAAAGAAAGAAAGAAAGAAAGAAAGAAAGAAAGAAAGAAAGAAAGAAAGAAAGAAAGAAAGAAAGAAAGAAAGAAAGAAAGAAAGAAAGAAAGAAAGAAAGAAAGAAAGAAAGAAAGAAAGAAAGAAAGAAAGAAAGAAAGAAAGAAAGAAAGAAAAGAAAGAAAGAAAGAAAGAAAGAAAGAAAAGAAAGAAAGAAAGAAAGAAAGAAAGAAAGAAAGAAAGAAAGAAAGAAAGAAAGAAAGAAAGAAAGAAAGAAAGAAAGAAAGAAAGAAAGAAAGAAAGAAAGAAAGAAAGAAAGAAAGAAAGAAAGAAAGAAAGAAAGAAAGAAAGAAAGAAAGAAAGAAAGAAAGAAAGAAAGAAAGAAAGAAAGAAAGAAAGAAAGAAAGAAAGAAAGAAAGAAAGAAAGAAAGAAAGAAAGAAAGAAAGAAAGAAAGAAAGAAAGAAAGAAAGAAAGAAAGAAAGAAAGAGAGAGAGAGAGAAGAGAGAGAGAGAGAGAGAGAGAGAGAGAGAGAGAGAGAGAGAGAGTAAGGCATCTCTAAAAGGGCACGATGAACACGAGCGAGTTTTAGGGAACTCTGTCAGTTAATGGTTTGGGCTTTGAAGTTGCCTTAGTGGAATAGATCAAATCGACGAGCAACGGAAACAGAATTACAAAATGAAGCAGATATGAGATAGGCATATCAGAGAGGGATTAAGGTAGGCATTTCGATGCACACGAGCGAGTTCTAGGGAACTTTGTCATTTAATGGTAACGCTTTGAAGAAGGTGGGTTTCTAAGTGGTTACAAATAGGATTGATGAGCATTGGGAAATTTATACAGAGTGAAGCGGATGGGGATTGCGGATACCAGTCTGGCATTAAGGTAGGCATCTGGTATAGTGCACGGGCACCCGAGATTGTACTAGGGAAGTCTTCCATTTAATGGTTGGCGCTTTGAAGTATGTGTTTCAGCGCAAAGAACGGGGTTCACAAGCAAAGTATATCCGTTTCTAATTGAAAAATAATTAACTGTCAAAAGAGAGGCACAGGAAAGAGATAAATAAAGAGAGAGAGAGAGAGAGAGAGAGAAAGATGAAGGTCGAAAAAGACAGAGAAAGGGGATAGGAAAAATGAATACATATGTATGTATATCAGTCGGAGTGAAAGTTGAAGTTAAAGATGATGTGAAAGCGATTGGTGAAGTAAAAACGATAAAATACATATATAGAGGGAAAGAGAGAGAAAGATAGAGAGAGAAAGGGGAAGATATAGAGAGAGGAAGATATAGAGAGAGGAATATATAGAGAGAAAGATGAAGAGAAAGAGAGAAAGGGAGAGGGGGAAAGGGAGAGAGAGACAGAGGTTTCGGAAAATATGAAAGATCAATGAATTCAGAAAGAGCAGCATGCAATAAATGAGCAGCATGTTCCAATTGTTTAAACTACTGGCTCAATAATGAGAATGTAGTAAACGATTGACAGAAGAACAAGACGTTATATGACGACTCGATGAAGAAGTTTCTCGAGAGTATATTTTCACGTCGGACCTTGGAAGAGCTCAAGTTTTCGTAGAATTGAATTTGAATCTTCTAAATGAGAACGAAAAGATGTTTTCGAAGTCTTGCCTGTGAATTCTCTCGGAGCTTTCTCTCTATTCTCAGCTATACACCCGGCCCTCCATAATTATGTCCAATTCAAAGCCAGAACTTGTATTTCTTCTCTTTTTTCGAACCTCGAATATGTATTCATACTACTTGCAATATGCTTGCGGTTCAAATCAGATAAGTATTTTAGAATGAAGAGCAGGCAAACCGTTCAAATTGATGAAGTTTTCTCATTTCTTATTGAGCTCATTGAGTCAATTTTCGAAGAGCCTCGAGGCCTTATACGTTTCAGTCTATCTCTTTCCCTCTTTTTCTCTATGTCACTCTCTTTTTAAAACTTTTCCGATCTCTCTCTCTCTCTCTCTCTCTCTTTCGGTTTCTCTGCCTCCAGCTACTACCCTCTATTTATTGTGTTCTTCTGTTTTCCCTCTCCTGCTGCTCTCTGTCCCTCTCACTCTTTTGCATTTCTTTTCCTTCACATCTCTAATTCACTTCCCCTTTAGCTCTTCTCCAATCCACTCTTTTGTACAGCATTGCATTGTGGATTCATCATGAGAGTCCTAATTTGCTGTCTTCATAGGTAGCCCATTGTGCCCTTCTGGGTGTCTGCACTGACTGTCCCGTTTCGGCGACCTCTTCCTCATTTGAAATCTCTCCATATTCATCCTCCAGTTACCCTACGGTTTAAAAATTCACTCACTCTGCTTCTCTTCTTCTCTTTATCTTTCCATTCTTCCCCATCCGTTCCTCGGTGTCTGTGTTTGTATACTGAGTAGATGCTTATCTTACGATGGCTACATGCTCTCTCCCTCCCGCGGCTGTTCAGCCATCCTTCTTCTTTCCCCATTTCGTGGCGCGGCACCAAGGTCTGAGGGGGCAAATTTCACAGCACCGCTCCAACATACAGTCTTTCCATAAAAAGGAACGTAGGAGATACCTGCAATAAAAATGCATAACTTGACCTCTCAATGAAGAATGTGTACTTAAAAAGAGTGCGAATATATTTGAGTTTGGCGACAGTACTTTCAAGCCATGAGAAATTCGTTATTTCTGCTTTAAAAAAAAAAACCAATTCAGTTGCTTAGAAATTTGCGCTCGACGTTATATATACCCTGCTCATTCCTCAATATTCAAAAAAATCCTATCGACTGATTGTTTTCTCTTTTAGCCTCAGATTCGCAGATGTATTTGTTCTTCCAGGGTATGTATGACTTCTGAGGGTATGGCTGCTCATCATCTGTACTTATTGTTTGGCAGCCCCGCCTCTTTTCTCTAGAGCTACAAAACCCATAATGCTCTAATTCTTCAATAGCTCTTTAGGCGGTGAGCCCTCTGAGAAGACATAACGTTTAGTCATCAGTTTAGTCATCAGAGTGGCGATTGATGTCGACTTCGATAACACACAAACCTGTAGAACTCTCTGCATTCTAGTTCTCACGTTATTCTTGACGTCACGTTATTCTTGTTCGTCACGTTATTCTTGACTTCAATTCTTTATTCTAGTTTTGAGTTCAAACGGATTTGTAATATGCATCTAATCAAGACTTGAAATACTTATCGGTATAGAGAATTATGGCTTTAAAATAGTAAATACTCAATACATCTCTTTTTTCCAACCCGGAACCAAGACCCTGTAGATTCCTAGGTAATTCTGTTGACAGAAGAAAAAAAAAACTAGTCTTAAAAAACCTCTTCCAATATGCGCTTGTTAAGTTTTTTTAATCTGTGGTTTTTATACTCTGTATAATAGGATCTAAATTTCTCACATGCTGCAATCTGTCTTCTTTCGAGATCTGGGCACTCATTCATATAGTGATACATTTTATGAATTTTAGAGGAAGGCCCTTGGTTTTCGAGACGTTTGTTGGTTTTTGAACGTTTGTCAACTCTGAAGAGACGTTTGTCGGCTTTAAATTTGAATGCCATGAGGAACAGTGAAAGCTGAGTGTACCTATATTTATACATGGAGCTGCATGCACTTGACTTTCACTCGGCCATGCTTCAGCTCAAGAGCTATTTCTTTCGCTGTCTCCTCCCTCTTTATCATTGGATTCAGCTTCTCCATGCTACTCAATCTCTCTTACATCTTCATTTGTATCTCTTTCGCTCTTATTCATATTTGTCTATCTGTCTTTTGCTTTCTCTATCTGTCTCTCTCTTAATCTCGCTCTCTAACTCTTTCTCTCTGTTTGCCAGAACAAGAGGAAGAGAAAGAACAACGAGGAGAAAAAGAGAGATAGACAGGGATCCAGAAATTGAAAGACAGAAGTACAGAAAGTCTAAAATGCTGATGAAATGAGCAAATTACATCGGTTGGATGATCAGTTTTTTGTCGTCGAATAGACAATCTTTATTCAATAGTTGATCACAAATTAGATTCCCTAGCAAAAGCAGAATAACTCGAAGCTGAGAAAGCTGTACTTGCTGTTATTTGAATGCGCCCAAAACGGTGATGTGGTGCACATGTTCAAATAGTATCTTTATGGAAATCTACATTCAATCTCCCCTCTTCAACTCATTTATGGGGGTGAAAAGATATTAGCATTACGTGACACCTTACTTCTTTATGGACCACTCCAGCAACTGGGCGAGAGGGCATCGTGACAGCCTGTACAGTGAGATCGTCGTAACATCTGGACGGAAAGGTCATGAAAAGAGAGACCGCGTTCCTCGAGGCATATTCCCTCACCTTACATGTGTTTTCAGGATGTACACCTTGTTTGAAAGTGTTTTATAGTCTTGGAACCTCTTCCTGTGTTTCTGTTCTTCTGCCTACCTCTGACTCTCCAATTTAATATTTTTTCTGTCAGCCTCTAAACCTTCACCTTTTCTCTCTTGTTCTTATTTTTCTTTCTCCTTTTTTATTCTCTTTCTAGCTCTCTCTCTCTCTCACAATAAACGTCTTTTTTTCTGTATTCAAAATGCCCACTTTGTCCTTCTATGCTCTGCCCACTTTCCTATCCCTCAACAGCTCTCTAATGTCTCCGCCTCTGACTCTCTGGGCAGAAAATTATGTTTCCGCCTGTCTATTCTTCTTTACTGTTTGTGTTGTTATTTCTCTATCGTGCATGGTTTGAACACACGGAGTTCCTTATCAAATAGAAGAAGACTCGTGTTTCTACTGCGGAGAGTTATCGGGTGCGTTCCTTCTTTACCATCTCTCGATATTATTAGATGCCAGTAGATTTGAATTTTCCTATGTATTTGAATAGTATGTATGTATGTATGTTTCTCGGTACCAATAAGACAGAAGCAGCTTCCCATTCGGTGTTTAATTACCTCACTATGCGATGGAAGGAGAATCAGGGTTTTACACAACTTTTTCTGTCTATTTAAAACGAAAACACTTTGTGTGATGGTTGTAAAATTACTTGTAGATTTCTCAATCGTTGTGACGCTTGTGAAAAAAAGGTTTGCTGACCGTGCGTATGTGATCTTCCTTCAGCCTGCTTTGATCTCAAAGATCCACAAGCTTTAGTAATTACTCGATTTGGAAGTGTGTGGACGATAACTAAAAAAGTTTGTAACAAGCTTATAATGTTCTCCACATCGCCATTTCAATGAAATCCAAATTTACAGTTAGCGAGACAAGATACGGAATGTTCACCGACGAAGATGCCTCTAAAGACTCTGGGATTGGGTTCTGCGACGAAGATTCTCTCACATACGCCCCCAAAGACTTTGGGTCAGCGTTCGCTGCTGAGAAATTAACTAGTTTCCCGAGTACTTCTCATGAGGTTTGTTTTAGTTCTGTTTAAAATATTCCCTCTCCTGAAAAGGTTTTCATTCAATTGCCGGCCTTGGAGCAATCTTTGCCGTCGTCAACACAAATATACAAATTACAATGTTTCATCTGTTGAGTGTTGAACACCTGTTGAGCTTACATGTAATACGGAGATTTCAAAAACTATTTGCAGCTTCAAAACCTCAGTAGAAGCGTTACTCAATTGTGCATAGCTGAAGAGGAAGAGCACGAGGAGGAAGATCCATATCAAAGGTTCGTGAAAAAAGATTTCAAAAAATGATAATGAAAAATTTTAAATGAGAAGAGGAAAGAAAGGAACACAGCTAAACGAATTCAGCTCCGGGCGACCGGCCTATTGAAGAAAACGTAGTCAATTATGTTATAATCGAAACAGTTTCTTCTAAATTTCCACGTTGTGCGTGGAAGTCGTCAGAGAGAATCTGTGAACAGCTCAGTTTTTCTGGAAAAAAACAATTTTAATTACAGAGAAAATCAGATAACGCCCACTATAACATCGAAAAGAAGAGCAGCTCTCGTCGACGTCACAAACAGGTAATATTTGAACCATATCTCAAATATTTAAAAACAAAGAGTCGTGGAAAACAATTCATTTCTTCTGAACTTTCTCAAAAAGCGAATTAGGCGAAATTGAGAAAAATAAAAGTAAGGCATTGCCCTAAAAAGGCATGGTAGACTAATTAGCACTCCGAGTTTATCGTAACAACGAGCTTGCAAAGTAGTGTGAGATTTTCGACTCAATTCAATCGGTTGATGAACTGAAGGAGAATGAAGACTTTGATTATTCCTAGCTAGAAAAAAATTACATATATCTACATATTCACGAAGGCGTTCTTTTGAACAAGCGAGCTTTCTTTTCCCCTTTTTTCCGTGAAAAGCTAATGCAAAACCCTCCTTTTAGGAATATTGTGAATGAACACTTTTTGACTGCTAACTGGTCAAGTTTAAAGTCGTGTACCATGACGCAGAAAAGCCTAATAAAAAAAAGAATCTTTCAATACAGCCAGAAATGCATAAGATATTTTCTCTGTATGGTATGCCTCAATAGCGTTTTTGGTTGTGGATATTTCATCTGATTTTCGAAGTTAAACTACAGAAGCAGCTCAGTTATAGCAATTTCATTGGAATATCAGAACTCAAAAAATTTTCATTGTGAAATCATGAGTTAGGTTGTTTAAAAAACTTAGCTTGAATGGTAAATTTATATCCGACGGCTTTCAATTTGCAACGATCTAACAACGAACGATGCAACTTACAATCTTGAGTAGTACTCATATTTCAGCTCATAGCCTTCTTTTAGTCTGGGGTTTCCATTGAAAAGATTAAGGATTCATGCGTCCTCTGGAAAAACGCCGTGATTTTAATCAAATGATAAGAATCAAAAGATTGTATGATTTTTAACTTTAAATTCCTTCGTTACTTTAAAATGATCTTCTCGAAGTATTGTGTTCAAATCATTGAAATTTACCTCTACGAGACCACCGTACTCACATCTTCCTCGAAGGAGATCATGGCCTCGATAATTTCACCAATGATTTGCTCGACTAAAGGCACGAAATTCCCTTATTTAAAAATTTGTGTGTTGAGATGCGTCGGAAGTGAGTCCGCACCCACTACTTCAAAGCAAGAAAATGCCCTGGCGCTGCGCAAGCACAGCTCCGAGTTTCAAACGGGTCCAGGACGAAAACGTACTCAGCCAAATAATGAATTTCCTGCCAAGAAGTTCCGCGTTGATAAGGTACACATACATAAACTTTTTTGAAGAGCCACATCCACTTGTTTTTGTGCTGGAGACCACTGAGAAGAAGTCGTTGGTGATACATTAGTTAAACGTACTTGGGTGATCATATTACGATTCTTGTTTTATTCTACCTGTCAGAAAGATTATTTATTTATTTATTTATTTATTGAAATACATTTTGCAATGTAACAACATGATAAAGACTCTGCTGACAAAACTAAAGATAATTAAAAGAACTGAAAAAAGAGAAAAAAAGAAACAAAATACAAGGAGAACGAGAATGGACTACTATTATAAACTTGAATCGATGTTTAAGACTTCTGGAACATCCAGCAATTACTTTACTGGATTATATTACTTTACTGGATTATAAACTTAGATCGATGTTTAAGAACTCTGTAACATCCAGTAATTACTTCAATGGATAATCTGTAGATCTAGAAATTTTCTGGAACTCTAGGAATTCATTCCACAGTATTAGTTTAGTTCTAAGAAAATAAATTTTCCGCATTTTTGAAGTAATAAGTAGGTTATTTTAAATAATAGAGATTCAGATAGTCTTTTCAAAGGGCTCACGCAGCAGTGTGAGACTGAATTCCTCAATGCTTAACATTTCTTTGCAGATCTACCAACCAGTCGTCCCTGGATTGCATCGCTCACAGTCGAGTCAGGAGTTCGACCGCCCCAAGAGTTCGGCTGAAGCGGACGAGGAAGTTTATCGGGACTGGCAACTCGAATTCTCGAAAGTGGTACTTGTTTTACATGACCTTTTATAAAGCTAGACATACCTCAAATGGTTCAAAGAGCCATTATTTATAAATTTTGTATAGAGCTCATGAGTTTCTTCGAATTACTTATAACAAGTTTCTTTGGAAGCTGAGAAAGTGTAGCGAGAGAGCAAAAGCTCTATAATCCAGTAAACAAATTTTTATACGATAGCTCACCCAATGATTAACGAGAGCTTAGAACATGAAACCGATGAAGAATCTAAAGCCATGCCAAAACTCAGTATATGGACCCAACAAGCAGAAGCTCACTAGATAAAGATTAGCGGTAGATCGAGAATGGGCTCAGTAATTAAACGTTTAATGCTCAATAAAAGATTCTATACTCAAACCCAGTAGATGAACCTATTTTAAATAACTTTAGATGAACTTCTGCATTAGCTTAGTAGGTTTTTTTGAAAAAAACTGGGCAAGGGCTCAGTTAACTAACCTATGCAAAAACTCGGAAGAAAGCGTATCAAACTTCTTATTTGATGGTCGACAGCTATCGCATTGTAGATGTAGCACTTGAAAGCTCAGTATTAGGGCATTTGCGGTCAATTGTTGATGTATATAAGCGAAACACTAGAATAAAATCGTGAAATTTCGTAACCGGATCAGTAACAAACGTTTAACTATTCTTGTTAAGATGTTAAGATACTTCAGATACACACAAGTTGAGTTTACAGGAGTAGCAGCATTTTTGAATGTTTAAATAAACCTACGCATAAGCTCAGTAGATGGACCGTTGCGTAAGCGTACCAGATGTAAGTTAGTGAATGCTCGAAATATGTATTTACTAGTAAATGAGAACCAGGCGTTAAATGAGACTGGTCTATAAGGAATGTTTGTACGCACCGAGCTAGTTGGAAAAAGATTGGGAAAGGAGTGGAATGAGAATTAGAGGAAAATTAGAATACAACAGAAAACGAAGAGAATGTAGTTCATTTTCTGCGCGAACATGTATGTATGCGCCAACATAGCTGGTACGGTAACTATTTTACCCCTGATGGGAACTTGTGAGAGCTGAGTGTGGTAAAGACTGGGAAAGCTAAAGGAAATAGTATTATAAAACACGGGCCTTGCGTGAGCTCTGTAAATGTATGTATCTGGGTAAAAGCTCAGATAATGGAACTACATATGTATGTGAAATTTTAGTATGCAAAAAATAGTTTCACGTGAAAGCTCCTTCAATAAGCCTCGATTAAGCTCAATATAAAAGCCTGTGAAAAAGCTATAGAGTAATATTCATAATCAGCAGGTGTAATTCAGCAAGTGCTTATCGTTCAACTCCATGTGGGGGCTCGGTAGATGGACATCAGCGAAAGATAATACTAAAGTTTCCCGAGAGCTCATTGATAACTTCATGTAAGACCTCGATGAATAAACCTATACAAACGCTCACAAGATCAACTTTCGTGGAAGTTCAAGGATTTTCGTATAGAATATATCGTGCGAAAGCCCAGTAGGAGCACCTATGAGTAATTTGACTTATGCGGGTGATTATAACATATTTCTCCATCAAAGCTTCGTGCATGTACTTACTGACTCAAATCGGTAAAAATCTAGAAAGGTAAATCACCGTGGTTGCTAATCAGATGAATTGACAAGATCAGAAATTAACCTACATACGTAAAAGATTACATGGTGGAAACATCCTAAAATTCACAAGACCAACTTGTGCGAATGCGCAAAATGTGGACCTATGCAAGAGTTTAGGGGATAAAATTATGCAAAAGATCTGTTGGTGTTCCTATGCGGAAGCTCAGAAACAAAATTAATTTATTTTTAAAAGAACAATAATGACATTGTTCGATGGATGGACCTTGTAATTTTATATATTGACTTCTGCGTTAATTGAAGAGTTTTCTATATATTAACTCAAGCGAACTCTCAAAAAGCTAGTTAGTTGAACTTTTGGGAACGCTGAGAAAGTGTGCTTTAGATCAAAAGATAGCTCAAAAGTTGGAGCTGGCGAAGACTCACGGATTACCTATGCGGGAGCTCATTTTTTTGTCTCATCCGATGTACCGATGCGAAAGCATGATAGATAGACTTAAAAGAGAGGAGTAAGTGTGAATTATTGGAATTTCAAAATATTGGCGAATGCTTGACTTTAGCAGTTATACTTCTGGGATAGGTTGAAAGTTGGATCTCATAATCTTCTCCATGATACGGTTTATCCGTGTCGAAACGATTAATAAGGTAATAAGGTTCAATAGTAATAAGGTTCACACGAGAGCCTGAAAATTGGTTTTTCGTTCTCTCGATATACGGACATAAGTAAATTCACAAAATACGGGTCCTTGCGGATGTTATCCAGATAGAGACATGCGAAAATTGGTTCAATTGCTTGGAAGCAATTGAAACAATAAAACTGAAGTGCATTTTACGAAAAATATGAATGCTAGAGCTAAATAAAGAAACTGAGCTGAATTTCTGTTGGGACTGTTTAGAGAGAAAGGATTTTATAGACCCCGGCAGAAGCTCGTAAGAAAAAAATAATGTTAAAGCAGTTTGATAGAAGAACCGCTCATTAAATGAAACTATCGGGGGCTCAGCAATTGAATTTCTCTGGGAGGCAGATCGAAATATGAAAAAAGAAGTCTGCGAACGCTTATTAGTCGGAACCAAATTGATGTTTTGTACTCATCAGATATGTGTATGGGTGTGTGAAGCACTGTATAAACTTGTGCGAAAGCTCAGCAGATTTTCCTGGGCGAGAACACATAAAACAAAAATATGGAGAGAAATTTTTTACATTTTATTAATTTCTTACAAAATGTCAGAAGATGATGAATCTATGAGAAAGCTAACATTCTTTACCTCCACGTCTACTCAACAAACAATTGTAGTTAAAATCTCAGAGATTTACGCGAACAAAATGTACAATCTATAACTCGATAGGATATTCTAAGCGACATTTCGATAGATGTATTAAAGCCGGAATTCGTGGAGGTCTGAAAATAAAAACCTTGCTCTCTCGGCATAGGCTCAGTAGATCAAGCATAGGCTCAGTAGATCAAGCATAGGCTCAGTAGATCAAGCATAGGCTCAGTAGATCAAGCATAGGCTCAGTAGATCAAGCATAGGCTCAGTAGATCAAGAAGCTCAGGAAAAACATTACTGAAAGATGAATACACTACCGTGCAAACAACACAAAAAAGTAGATTTTTGATAACTCCGTCCCCTAACCGTCAACTTCCTTAAAATTTCAAATTGGCAACTAACAATTTTTATTATATAACACTTATTTAAGTATTTATTCATTCATTAATACATCCGAAAGGCTGTGAAAACCAGGGCTGGGCTGTGGTGGTCGGTTTTTTAAAAAATTTTTTAAATGTTTTTTTTCAACTATTTAAAAAAAATTTACCTCAAAAATCAACAAAAAATCGTCGACAAAAACCCAAAAAAAAATTCAAAAACTTCACCAAAATTTTTAGTGTATTTTTAACCAATTTTTTTGTGAATTGAATTGAATTAGCTTTATCATCAAAGGATAGCTTGTTATGGCTATCGCTGACATAGATGATGGGGAACTTGAGAGGGAATTTTGGAACTGTGGTTTTCTTGGACGCTTTCTCGAAATGTCAAGTCAAAAAGGAAGGTAGGCTTATGTATTGGGTCAGCGGGGAGTCTTCTAGGATCTTGACGAAGGCTTCGACTTCTTTGATCTCGGAATTATCATCGGCAATTGAGTTCCAGAGAGCAACGACGCGGTAGAAGAAAAATTGATTGTGTCTGTAGTTCTCTTCATTTAGTAGGCGCAGTGAGCTCGATCTGGCAGAGGTTCTGAGATTAGCACATGTCCTGAATGATACTTGACGCCTGCATACTTCACAATCTAAAACACCAAAAATTAATCTGAACAAGAAATATAGATCATACCTTGCTCTTCTTACAATTAAGGATTCTAAATCAAAAAGTCTTAGTCTTTCCGGATAGTTCAATGTGGAGCCTCTACATCTTCTTAAGGCTTTTTTAAGGAAAATTCTCTGGGGATATTCTAATCTTCTGGCCAATTCGCTACAGGGATGAGGAGAGAAAATTATGGTGGCGTATTCTAATAGGGGTCTTATATAAGTTAAATAAACAGATCTGAAGCCTTGTAAATCTAGATATTTAAATACTTTGAAAACTTGAGAAACCTTAGTTAAACTTTTTGCTCGGACCACTTCTATATGCCTATCGAATTTTAGAGAAGAGTCTATGTATATGCCTAGATCTTTAACTAAACTACGTGAACATATTTCGTCTTTGTCTATAAAATACTTGAGTTTTAGATTTTTGGAACCCAGGTTTAAGCAGAATATTTTGTTTTTTGCGAGAGGTAATTCCCATTTTAAAGACCAGTTGAATATATTGTCAATGCTTCTCTGTAAGGAGTTTGAATCAGGGCTGTAGATTTTCAAATCATCTGCATAGAGGGAAAATTTAACATTGGAGGTTATTTCATGTTCTATGTCGTTAATGAAAAATAAAAAAAGAAGTGGACCAAGTACGGTGCCTTGAGGGACGCCACTGATCACAGGTAATGGATTTGAAAACTCCTTGTCAACTCGAACTTTATAAGTTCTGTTAGTTAGAAAATTTGAGACCCATCTAACAATGTTGGCAGCTATTCCTAGTTTTTGAAGTTTTTGAACCAGTTTGAGATGTGAAACCTTATCGAAAGCTCGAGAAAAATCGAAGTAAACAACATCTATTTGCCTTTTGTTTTTCAATTCTACCTCCCAATCACTTATTGTTTTGAGTAACTGTATTTCGCAGCTCCTTTTCGATAGAAAGCCATATTGACCCCGAGAAATAATGCTACTGTAGTTGATTCTAAGATGATTGGCAAGTATTCTTTCGAAAACACGACAAATCACAGATGTGACCGTTATTGGTCGATAATTTTCTGCTAATGATTTGTCCCCATTGCGTTTATAAACTGGTACAACTTCGCCCATTTTCCATTCGTTAGGAATTTGACCGGTCAAAAATGAATGCTGAAATAGTAGAGAGAATGGTAGAGCAAGAGATATTGCACAGTGTTTTAGAACGAATTGATTGATATTTTCAGTAAATCGTGTAAACTTAGGGGGCAATTTTTTAAGAACGTTATACAAGATATGAGGGGAGAAGTCGATATCTACATTTTCTTCGTATGTCGAACTCGAATTTTCAAATTCAGACTCCAACATAGATTCGATGTGACCAGAAAAATTCTTCGCAACTTCTTTCGCAAAGATGTTGGCTTTTTTGGAAGACTCGTGAATAGTCGAGCCATCTTCTTTAATATCTGGAATAGTTTGGTGAGGTTTGAGAATAGTCTTAATGTATCTATGGATTCCCTCGGGCTTATCTATAGCTTGAGACTCACGTTTTCTTGAAAGTTCAGAATTAGCTTTTCGAACATTTTTCTTGATTGTTTTATATTGATAATCAAAGTCGATAATTGTAAACCTTTTACGCCAAATCTTTTTTTTCTGTTCAAGAGCTTGCGGATACTAAGAGAAGTGAGTTTTTTAAGCTTTTTCGGGGTCGGCTTTAAGGGACAAAATAATTCGATAACCTTGTGTATATTTGAGATTATAAAGCCGTATTTAGACTGTGTATCTATTAAACTATCTAAAATGAGTGACCAAGAAATATTAGCTAAGTAAATGTTCATTGAATTGAAATCCCCATTACGGTAATCAACGAAAAATTTAGATGAGTCATTTACTATGTTTTTCTTAATTCTTTGAAATTTTAGCTCGAATGAGATAGTTATGTGATCAGAATTGGAAAGAGGGGCGAGGTCTCGAACGTTTGTAATTAAATCGACTTTGTCAGTAAGAATAATGTCTAGGAGTGAGCCTTTATAATTATTATCGTATCTTGTATGAAAAGTTACCATTTGAGTTAGACAATGAGTGATAACAAAATCTGATAATGCTTTAGCTTTGACGTTCTTAGTTAAATAGGGTTGATTCCAATCTATATCAGGTAGATTTGTATCTCCCAATATAAAATTATTAGAAGACAGGAGATTGTTTTTGATAATAGTTATAGTGGATTCAAAAGTTGTGAGAGACATATTAGGAGGACAATATAATAAGAAAAACCAAGCAATTTTCTGTTTTTCCAAATGCACATCTATGGAGAGCAATTCAATGTCTAAGTTAATGGAAAGATCAATATTGACACGACTAACTATTAATTCATTCTTATAAAAAATTAGAAGACCTCCGCCTTTTTACTATTCCGCCTGTCTTGGCGGTGCATACAATACATAGGATGGGAGAAGAAAGAATCAGGCGTACTATCGTTAGTCCAACTCTCTACTATGAAACATATAACGATCTCCTCGTTTTCGAGAAATTGGTAAACTTCATTTATTTTAGAAAGATCATTGATACTGCGTAAATTACTTAAAACACATTTGAAAGGAGAAGATTCTATTGAAGGTGAATTCGATTTTAACACGTTTTGTCTTTTAACTCCAGAAAGACTCGGAAAACTTACGAGTCTTTCGGATGATATTGATACACGTTAAGGCAAAATTGCTTGCCTCTCATAACTCGAAAGAACTTCTGAGTGGAAGTCATTACTTAAGAAAGTGTGAGAAAGCGTCTTGATTTCCTATGGAAAAGTAAGCATCGGCACCTGTGGATAAGCGAAACTTTCCATGTCGGTTTTTTTGCTTCTTTCCAGTGGCCTCGGGTTGCTTCTTTGGAAGATGCAAAGATTTCTGTAAGCGAACCTGTGTCCGCCCACAAAACTATTCATTTCGATTACCTTTTTTATCATTTCTGATTGGAGAATCAATTGTTCCGTGGACATATCCGGTCTACAGAATGGTCGGGACTTGAGTGCACGGAAACTATCTGGAAGAGATGAAGAGAAATTACGAAGTAAAAAATCCCTAGTTAATGAGTTTTTTACTTTTACCTTGAGAACTCTTGGTCTCATATCTTTTTTTGTACCATGTCTCCAGACTCTTAGAATCATATCAGACTTGATTCCTCCTTTGTCTAGAACGTCTTTGATAGTCTCCAGATCTTGCTGCTCATTCTCGGACTCCGAAAGTCTTTCAATGACAACGTTTTCGTTTTTCTCCTCTGATTGGGAGCACTGATTTCGTTTTTCTCCTCTGATTGGGAGCACCACAATTGTCTAGCTCGAGAATGGAGGTGACTCCAGTCTAAGGCAGCACAATTGTTTTTGAGAAGGCAACGAAACTGGTCGACTTGGCAAAGGAACCGATCTTCTTTCTGGAACATGAAGAGAATTGCCCCCTAAGTGGTTACCTTTTATCCTTTTATCCTAATAAACTTTTGGTTACCTTTTATCCTAATAAACTAGAAAATCACAAAATTTCTTTTTTTATTAAATATTCAATATTCAAACGAACTTCATACAAATATTTTTAACTTTTCAAAGTTGCTTTTCTTGAATCGGAACTCCCAACTCATCGGCCTAGATGAATGAGTGTTTTCGAGAATGAAAGTAGGAACAAGTTCATAATAAAAAAGAAGGGTCTAGTTAATTTAATGAAGTTTTTCTCCATTTTAGTACAGAAAAATCAAAATCACTATGATGTTTTTCATTTTCTGTTTCTATTCCTAAAAAGATGTTCACTTGAAATTTCTAAAACTTACTCTTGGAATAATGAAAACTTTGATTCTAAATAAAACTCGAATTTATTGGTTTTATGAAAATTTGTTAAAATGGTAATACATTTTGTTTAAAATAGAACGGTGCTTTTCAATTTATCTTCCAGCACTTGAAGCTGCCTTTGTTAAATTTCTTCATAGCTTTCATCTCACTTGCTTAACCATTCTTGAAAATGACAAACAACGTTTTTTCAAAAACAATTCCATACCGTTGAATTGATTGATAATGTTGTTGACATTGTTGGAATTAATTATATCTGTAGAAAATATGACACCCTTATTTTAAAGACGCGTATCATCGATTTAATGTTCTTGATTCACGAAAAGTGTCTACTGTTGGATCTCTTGAAGTTTTCAGGGTTTCATTTCCGGTTTTTTGAGATTATACTTGCTGTTATTTCTGTTGAAGGGGCCTTAAATGCGCATTATATTGTGCGCGTTTGTAGCTCAGTGGGTAAGAACGTTCGCCCGGAATGCGAAAGGTCGCTGGTTCGGTTCCAGTCACACCACACGACTTTCTCACAAGTTTCTGCAAACAATCCGCTCCTCTGCTCGGTATAAAAATTTGTTTCTTGAGATCAACGAGGAGTAGGGTATACTCTAAATTAAATTTCATCAAAAAATTATTTTTTAAAATTTTTCTGACTTTTTTTTTTAGCTTAAAAAACCATTTTTTAAACCTTTTTTTGCCCAGCTCTGGTGAACACACGGGATAAGAGAAGAAGAAAACAAGATAATATGACCATGCGTAGCGATAAAAAAAGCTCGTTTTATCGATCGGTCAACCTAAGTTTGATTGGGTGATAAGAGAAATAGGGAAATAGGGCTTGTATATGAATAGGGAAAATGTCTTTGTCTTCTAGTTCCGTCTGTCTTGGGTAGTCGAGAACGTGCCGGCTTGTAGACTCTCGCTCCACACTTCAACACCAACCGGGCTGGACCAAGTCCCAGGCTAATTCTGTCTCAGAATCATTCTGTATCAGAAGCTCTACGTGGGAGGACACAAAGATCAGAAGTGTGGGGTTGATTTTGGTGATTACGGGAGTCGGCGAGGCGGAAGGCGAGGGCAGGGGTTGAGGGGGCGAATAAATAGCAGACCACTTCTTATCATATACCCGGAAATGTAATGTCTAATAACGACAATATATCTAATTTAGCTAATCGATTTTTCAAGACAAACAAACTGGGTGAGGTAGTTATGGGACTAGGTAATTCAATGTACCTCCTAGCTTATCTCATAGAAAGCAAATGTAGAAACACGTCCATTGATTGCATGGTTTGAATGAGAAAAAGCGACTCATGGTAAGTTCTATTCATCCATTCATGATTTTATAGCCCATAAGAATGTCGATGTGAGTACGTCTAGCATGAAGCGATAACAATTTGAACATTTCGAGCCTATCATTGTAAGCAGGAAACTTCTAGAATGGTATTCTGTCTGAACTGCATCGAGAAAAGAGTACCCTAGAAAAAAAGAAGTTGCACGTATTCGATTCTTCTAATCAGTTCAGTAGTTTGTGGAGACCAGATCGGAGCACCAAATTACAATTTAGGCAAAACTTATGTCTTGTATAAAATGAGATAGGGCGTAGGACACCGAATGAAGATATTAAGTTAAGAAAGTACAATAAACGAGTGCTAACGATTATCTAACAACTTTATAATTTAATATTTACTATAAGTCAATTCACCATCGACATATACACCGAGATCACGAATGGGGGTAACAGAAATGGAAAAAGGAACAGATGAATCATTAGAGAGGTGAGCGAAGTACAGGAGCATGGGATTCTTTTCGCCTAGATGAAGCACGGAGCATTTCTTGTCCGCAATCGACAGTTGCCAAATATGGCATTAATTCTATACGGCTCTAGTTGCAAGAGAAAGCTGTGAGGTGGAATGAGAATGGGAGCTATCATTGAAAGTCTAATAAATTTTTAAGTCATCTGCGAAAAGGGAATGGCGGACCGAGGGCAATGACAAAAAGTAGTCAGTTAGATCTGAAAGTAAAATAAGAAAAGGGAAGGTCTCAATACTGACCCTTGAGGCACTTCAGATGTTATCTGGAAGCTGAAAGACAGAGTTTGATTGGTCTTAACTCGTGAATATCTATCTGTAAGGAATGATGTTAACCACTCGAGGATAGCATTTCTAAATCCAACCTTTTCTTATTTGTATAACAAATTTTTATGACTTGTGTCGAATGCTTTTGTGAAATCATAGTAGATAATGTCCACTGAGTCATCTACATCCATAGCTCGCTGCCAATCTTGATTACAAAGAAGCAGATAAGATACTACTGATCAACCGGAGCGAAAACTGAATTGATACTTTGGCAGTAAATGGAATCGGGTTATGAGAGGTTGTAGGCACCTTTCCCATTACTTCAGAAGCTGCTGCACAGATGCTTATAGGTATAAAATGTTCTGGAGAAGAAGGGCATGGCTTCTAATTGATTAGGATGATAATGCTTTGCTTCCATAAAAAAAGGCACACTACCTAAAAACAGGAGAAGTTGAAAATGTAAGAAAGTGGTTCTGCTAGTGTATTTGCCCAGTTTTTAAATGCTATAGGTGGAACTCCATCTGGTTGCAAGCTACAAGATGGTTTTAGATGCTTTAAACATAACTTAATTATTGTGGAAATATGGTGGTGTCCGAGATACAGTGGGAGATAACGCGCAAAAAGTGAGGAAGAAGGCCGTCATCATGAGTGAATACTGATGAAAAATACGAGACTAGTGCGTTAGCTTTAGATATGTCTGAAATCAACACTTTGCCGTCTTTATCAATAATAGTATTTATTCTAACAGGTGGTTTCAAGCGAGAAGAAAAGTAGCTAAACGGTTTCTTAGATAAACGAAATACGAGCTTTTCCCTATTACGCTGATATTTTATCATTAAATCATTTATTGCTTGTACATTAAATACATCGGATAAATCCGTGGGTACGAGTTCAATAGAGATGAACAAATAGAGATGAATTGGGTGATAGGCACACAATTGAAATCACATAAGCAAAATAGAATTAGTAAAAAATTTCTGTGAGGCGAAGCTTGGAATTCGGAACAATCTTTTCTATAGGTAACTGTAAAATTGAAGATTTAAACGCTGCGATAGATGAAAAAATACTATTTCCGATGGTAAAGAGTTCCAGGTATCAATGCATCTTGAAACACAGGTAGAGTGACCGTTGGGAACTTTAAAAGGTGGTACAATCCGGAGAGAATGAGGGTTCCTATGAGTATATGGGGAAGGATAAATTTTTTAGTAAATTCCAGTGATCGAGAGTAGTATTTCTATGAACAATTTTATGTACGATGCATATATCCAGAAAATTGCGTCTATACTCGAGCGTAGTCAGAAACAAAGCATTCAGACGAGAAACATATTCGATCGAAGGTAAACCGGCCCGGGCGAATACTTGTCTGGAGAAGGTTCCCTGTACTCTCTAAATACATAGAATTATGCAATTATAGGAGAGCATGGAAGAACAAGAATCTGAGGTGAAGAGGTTAAAATAAAAGAATCTGAGGTGAAGGGGTTAAAATAAAAGAATCTGAGGTGAAGGGGTTAAAATAAAAGAATCCGAGGTGAAGGGGTTAAAATAAAAGCAAGAGGAACAGTTGATGACTCAAAGAAATCGGAAAATGTATTTGCTATTCCAGGGGCATAAGATAAAACAGAAGAGTGGTTGACAATAAGAGAAGATAAAACATTACTGACTTTTGTTCTGGTTGCCATTGCACGGAAAAAATTTTCTATAGTTGTTGGATATATGAAGTGAGTCCTCACGCTTACATTCGAATCCCAATATTTCTCTATGTATGTAGTTTTTTTATTACACATTTTCGAAGTCAATGATGAATCAGGAGAGTGTCTTTCACATTTTTGAAAAAAACTAAACAGTTTTCTAATCTTGCACGGGTATTCGAGATGAGGCTTCTTGGGTTTGCAGTGGGGAATAAAGTGAGATCTTAGAAAATTAGTGAGAAATCCAACACTTTGATCAATAGTTATTGACAAAAAGGGAATAATCTAATCTATAGAAATAATGGTTGAGTTGAAAGAGTTCCAATCTGCTTTCTTCCATAGCGGAAACAGAGAAGAATTGTTAAAAGACGGATCAAAGAAGCAATTGGTTATTGAGAAGGATCTATATTTGTGGTCACTAGTGGAAAAAGGATGAGTTGGCATCAGGGGTAGGCGAAAAAAAACCAAAAATTTTTTTCGATTTGAAAATCCAAAAAAATTTTCAGACTTTTTTCGTTTTCGAAACCAAAAAAAAAATTCGATACTTTTTTTCGATTTCAAAAACCCAAAAAAATTTCGAACTTTTTTTTCGATTTTAAGAACCAAAAAAAAACCAAAAAAACGAAAAAAATTGTTTTATCTGAATGAAAATTTTTCCTCATTTTCCCAGAATACCGGAATTCGGTTCGATCGTGTCAATTAATTATTGGCACGCAAGCGCTGAAACTCTGTTTGTTAAAAGCACTGAAACATCTTGAGGCAGGAAACTTCCGACATTTGGTTTTTTCGAATTTTCGAGACAAAAATTTTTTTCTCGAAAATTGTCGAAAAAACCAAGAAACGAAAAATGAACGGCACTGGTGGGCATGCAATCGGAAATGAGGGTGTGAGTACAAAACACATAATCGAGAGTATTGCAATCACGCGTCGGAAAAGAACATGTTGGGTTAGATGATAGTCACACATGAATTGAAGGAACATGTTGGAATGAGAACAATTGAGAGGGGCTGAGATGTTTGCCCAGTCAATATTTGGGAGACTAAGATCACCATTAAATGAATGGTTGAGAAGGGAAGGGTGCAATGTACAGAGAGAAAGTCAATCATTAGTTTCATACAATCGAGTGAAGAATGAGGAGGACGGTAACTTGAAACGAGACGAATACGAGGGAAAGGAAATGAACGAGTTGAGCTGGGAATGATGTCAATCACCACACACTCGGTAAATCCTGGAGAAAAGGAGGATATGAGTAAAGGAGAGAGGGTATAATTGATTAGTAAAAGAGAGCCTCTGCCTCAATCACAAACAAAGAAAATATTGACATTTTATGAACGTAGCAAGTGATACAAGTCATACAGCTTATTCTTAATGTAACGAAAATTAAATCTCATGCACTTCAGAAAAGAACTCACTACCGCCTTATTCTATTTACGTGAAGAAAATGTCCTGGCGGTCTTATTCCGCGTGCTCTGGCAAAGAGTAGTTGAAACATCAGAGGCTTGCGACTTCTGGGCGAGGATAGGATCGGGTTGGCGAGAAACGGCTTCTGAGAGACGAGGTATCAGCGATGAGCAAGGACGTACAGGAGATTTAGTATTAGGAACTGGGGGGGTCCGAGGCGATTGAAGTAGAGGCGGGAGACGAAAACCCGAAGTTTGAAAATTGGAAAGACTCAATAGGTGCAATTCTCGAAACTTTTCTTTGGTTCTCCAGTGTTGAGGGGGAACTGGTTCCAGATGAGCATCGACCAACTTAGCCGGAGAGTGAGCAGGGTCAAGTGAAAACAGCTTACAGTCACGCTCAGCGATGAGCTCAGCAGGAGAGATATTGGATCTAAAGTGAAATCCTCTTGGAACACTTCTGGTTTGTTTTGAGAACTTGATAAAGGCGTCCCGGTCAGATGAATTGGCAAATTAAATTTTGATGGGTCGTCCAGTGGACGAGGAAGGCCGAGGAGACGATGATGAGAAATTTTCTCGGTCTTGAAAGATTTCATGAGATCAGGCGAAATGATTTGCTGGAACATCTCAATGTTTCGTTAATCGCTCTTGTGAGTATCTCCGGCGACATCGCTCTCGGGTAGACGAAGAAGAACGGCCCGCTTGGACTTCTTTCTTAGCATCTCTTTATCTCTGATGGTGCACTCAAAGACGGCTAAGTATATATGTGGACGGAGAAAGACTTCTCTCAACTTTGACTAGCATTTGACTTGAATAGGTCAAATCCGCTGCTTTGTCCAATAAGATCATATGAGGGCCATGAATGCCTGCTGGAAGAGTTCCTCGAGAAGAGAAATCACATATGGCAAAGGAACTGTTGGTATTCGTAGATTCAGTATGGGAGAATTACACTGGATTGTAGACATTATTGACTTTTCAAGAGAGCGCTTGATAGGTCACTTTCCTCTATAATAACAAGAGGGTAGTATGAGAACAAGAGGGTAGTATTAACAACAAACTTATTGATTTTCTCTCAAACTTTTTTGTATTCAATCCTAACTGGAGCACAATTATCTTGGATAATAAGATAGATTTATGTGCTACCAGATTTTGAATGAACTTGGGAAATTTATCAAATGCTACGTCTACGCGACGGATTATGACAATAAATCAATGGTATCAGAATAAAAACCTTTGATATAGATTTCAAATGCTATAAAAACCATCGAAGATGTTTGTCCATGATACAATAGATAGTTCTGAGGATAAAGCCACAAAGTTACATCGAGGGTAATCGAGAAACGGCTCGTGAACAAACGAGGAATCGACAAAATTGAGCGTGCATGTAATCATTGAGTGAGCGAAGAGGAAAACGGAGCAGATACAATACAGTCGGTCACTGAATCAAAAGGGCCACAGACAACGTCTAGAATATTATCATTCTGATTTGGGCGGCTAACAAATTGCGTTAATTTCATTTTTCAATTTTTTTCAATTTAAACGCTTTATCAAGATCAGCAAGCCACATCGGTAATATAACATCATCGATTATGGGATCTGTGGCGACATGTGACGACTCCACTCCTCAGCGTTCTCTGCCTTCCTTGGGAATTGGGGACTAACGGCTTTGACAAAGTAGTCCCTCCATCTCATTCTTCTGTCGCTCATGATGGCGCTACGATCCCGGAGCGCCAAATCTTCTCGGGAAAGGACTCTCACAGACGAGGGAAGAGACGGTGCGAGGAGCAAGGAGTGCGAGTTAATTTCATATCAGACACACTCATAGAGAGTTCTATGTTGAAATGAGGAAGGCTTAAGAGTCGTTTTTTCTCCGTAGTTTGTCACGATGCACTCACTACATGGTTTGTAGTGACTCACTGATATTATAATGATTAACTCTCAACCAATCGACATGTAAATTCATGTCTCCGCCCAAAATCGCCTGGTAGGGTACACAGAGAATTTCGGTAAGGAGATCGAATAGTTTAGAGCTTTAATCACTCAATTCAATTCTTTATTCCAGTTGTTCAAGTGACGTAAGAACGTGCATGACAAAGGATAACTGACACAATGTGTTTCAGTATTTAAAATAATGATAGAGATATTCACAGAGAAAATTGCAGTTTTTAACTGACAATGATAAGTATTCACAAAAGAAAAGGAAATTTTGATACTAAGTTTTCACAATGGAAGTTTCTGGGCACTAAAAATGTTCGAAAATTAATCAAAACGAGAAGTGTTGAGCTTATTCACTAGAAGAATAAGTTGGAAAATTCATTAACAAGATTGAGCAAGGAGAGGGTACTGGGACGGTTTTTTTATACATTGCAAACAATGGTAACGAGGAAAAAAAATCAAATCTTAAAGAATCACGTACGGCGAAGTTTTGTGCTGGGCACAATTGACTCAGGGTCTAAATTAAGCAATCGGCTCTTAAACTGCGATGAAGAAACAATTGAGACTATGTCTGCTGGAAGAGAGTTCCACATGTTAATACAACGAGAAACAGACGTGTTATGAGCATTCGGCATATTAAATGGTAGCGTCAATCTAAAAAAGTGTGAGTTCCTGTGAGAATAAGGGGATGGTTAGATTAGGAAAAGATGTGAGTGGTCAAAAATAATGTAACTGTGAATGACTTTGTGAATGAAACAAATATCCTGAATGTTACGTCTATACTCCAGCGAAGAGAGAGATAATTTATTCAGGCGAGACTGATAGTTAGTAGATGGAAAGCCTGCTCTTGCAAAAATACGCCTGGTATAACTTCTTTGAATCTTCTCGATTTCATTAACAAGCCAAATAGATGTTGGTGACCAAAGTTCGCTACCATATTCGAGCAATGGGAGTACGTATGTCTTGTGAGCTTTGAGCAACACTTCAACAGAAGAAGTCTTAAAACAGCGAAAGATAATGTTAGACATTCTGGTAGCTTTGAGGACGGTCTGGCTGACATGATGAGAAAATGAAAGTGAGCTGTTGAAAAAAACGTCAAGATCTTTTATAATTGTGCTCGAAGGTAAAACATCGCTTTCTTTGTGGTATGTGGTGAGTAAGTTTTATTTGAAACAGAGATGGTAAGGGACCAGTTCATAGAATAGCTATGCACTATGTCCAGAGCTCTCTGGAGCAAAGAAGGTGAAGTGGAGAACAGTTTAATATCGTCGGCGTACATGAAGCAATACACATCATCCGGAAGAAGAACACAAATATCATTTATAAATACAGAGAAAAACAGTGGGCCAAGGCAGCTTCCTTGTGGTACTCCGTTTGGACATGACTTGGCGCTAGATAAGCAATCATCAATTTGAACGCGAGAAGTTCTCTCAGATAAAAATGATCTGATAAGGGAGAATAAGGATGACTGAACACCAAGGCGATGAAGTTTGTGGAGCGGAAATTTTTGATCAGCATTGTCGAAAGCTCTTAAATAGTCAATAAGACAGATGACAAAAGGGATTTTCTTAGATAGAAATGATAGATAGATGGAATGCGCGTGAACGAGGGAGGATATAGTTGAGCGCTTGCAGCGAAAACCGTTCTGGCAGGGGTGTATAATATCATTCCTTTCAAGATAGTTATAGATGATATTGAATAGATGTTTCTCAAACACTTTCGACATCGAGCAGCCTAGAGTGATTGGCCGGAAGTTATTCACATCTGACGTACTTCCCTTTTTATGTATTGGCTTCACAATTCCTACCTTCCAGGGAGAAGGATAATGGCCGAGAGTTATCAGTTGGAAAAGATGATGGATAGGGGGACGGAAAGAGATTCTCGACAATTCCGAATGAATATGTTAGGTATAGAGTCAGGGGAAGTGTTAACTCGAAGTGACATGCGAGAAAGAACCTTGTATACATCAAATGATGATACGACATGATCATAAAACATCGAAAAAGAGCAAGAATCTGTGGGTAGGGCACATGAAACAGAAGAAACATTGAATGAAGCAAAAATTCTGAGAATGTGTCCACAATTCGAGGTGCAGAAGTCACAGGAAAATTATCGACAATCAGAGACGAGAAAGCTTGAGAAGATTTAGTTCTTTGTGCAAAAGCTTTATAAAACTTTTTGAAGTTTTAGGCAATTTTAAGGAACTGTCGCGCTCACATTCAAACTTGAAAACTTCTCTGTGAAGTTTCTTACAAATTCTAGTGGTTAGAGATGAACCAGAGGAGCGTCTCTTACAGCGTTGTAAGTAACTGTAAAGTTTTCTTATCTTACGAGGATACTTTAGATGAGGCTTCTTCGCTTTGCGATAAGGAACGTGATTTGATATGAGGTTAACAAGAAAATTAGTGAGATGTTGGACACTCTGATCTATTGTTATTGAGGAGAAGATATTAGTCCAATTCACAGAACCTATGGCTGACTTAATCATATTCCAATCAGCATTCTTCCAATCAGGAAACATAAAAGAGTGATTAGGGCTAGGGTTTGATATGAAATTTGATATCGAGAAGCAAATGGATTTATGGTCGCTGGTCGAAAATGGATTAATTGGAGTAAAATCGGAAATGAGGTTGTCAGTACAAAAAACATAATCAAGAATATTGGAACCATATGTAGGAGAGAGCACGTACTGGGTTAAATGATAATCACACAAGAATTGAAGGAAGCAGTTAGAGATAGAACAATTCATAGGGGCTGTGATGGTCGCCCAGTCTATATTTGGAAGATTCAGATCGCCACAAAGAATGGTTGGAAAGGGCAGGGAACAATGTAGAGAGAGAAAGTCAATAAGCTGCTTCGAATCATCGATTGAAGATTGATGAGCGCAGTAGCATGAAACAAGACGAATACGAGGGAATGGAAACAAAAATGTTGAGCTTGGATAGATATCGGTTACGATACATTCGATAGATCCTTGTGAGAATGAGGATATGAGCACGGGTGAAAGGCTAGAGTTGATCAATAGGAGAGAGCCTTCACCTCTATCACAATCTTTTCTATGTATCTGCTCGAAAGGCTTTTCTTGGCTTCATTCTTTTCAGCGCTTTTCTCACCTTTTCTTCCGTTATCATGGGAACTGGTCCTTCTGTTGGGAGAGTTGAAGAAAATGATGGATGATCGAATATGTGCTCGTTGGATATGTGTTCGAAGTATTCTTTTCAACGCTGACATTTGTCGCTATTCGAGCGCAGAAGTTTTCCGTTCTGGTTTATTATGAGTCTGACGTGGGTGATGTCCTTAGCTCCTGTGGCTCTGGCTTCGCAATTTCCAAAGATTTCTTTCTATCCTTGAGGCGTATAAAGCTTGTTATATACATCCATAGTTGCGATAGATCGAGCTTAAGCTACTCTTCTCTTGTCATCTCTTTTTGAAAAGATATATTTGGCTCGATTTTCCTCCAATCTGTAAATTTTCCATTTCTTAAGAGCTGATTTCTTCAACTTTACTGCAGTTTGAACGCTTTCATTCCAACAGGTTTTTTTGTTGACAATGCGTATGCGTCCTGGCTTCTTCCTGCCCAACGTTGCTTCTCCGATCTTTTTGATATTGTCTCGTAGGAACATCCAGTAATTTTCAGTAGACTTTGGATATTTTCTTTTAAGGGTGCTAGGAAGAATTTTAGAGTGGACTTGGTTCATTCATTCTTTATTCCAGGTTGTATACAATTATGTTGATGAATGGGTATACAAAACGGATCACTGTCACTTAAGTGAGCTCAGTTTCGGTGATACAAACTAACACCAAATGTTCTAGGGAAGTAAAAAAAATTAATTAACAACGAAAATATGACATGTTCACACGAGGAAAAGTCAATTAAGGCGAAGTTTCGAGGAAACGACAATCACAGAATCGGGGAGTTGGAGTAGAAATCTTTTGAAAGCACTTGGTGACTTACAAGTTACAGCATTAGAAGGCAACGAGTTCCATACATTAATGGATCTAGATACACACGTACTGTGAGACTGAGGAAATTTGAAGGGGAGTACGAATGTGTTTTGCGGTTTCCATAAGGAGAAGGAAGAATGCGGAACAGCGTGTTCTTATCAAGCCTAATTGCATCATGAACAACTTTGTGAACGAAACTCAGATCAGCTATCGATCGCCGATATTCTAGTGTGTTAAGAGATAAAAAAAACTCAGACGACGAAGGTAGTTCAAGTTGGGAGGCCGGCTCGAGCTAGAAGCCTTCTGGTAAAAGATCTTTGAACGCGTTCTAAGGCATTTAAGAGGCCTAAAGAAGTTGGGGACCAGATCTCAGATCCATACTCTAGGAGTGGCAGCACATAAGTCTTGTAAGCTTTGAGTAGTACTGGTATTGATGATGTTTTCAGAGATCGGAAGATGATATTCATGCACTTACTAGCTTTGCAGATAGTACTTTCAATATGAGTAGAAAATGATAGTAAGCTTTCAAATAAAATTCCAAGGTCTCGAGCGTGAGACTGGGTCGGTAGTTTGTGATGGTTAAAATGGTATTGTATACCTGAGTTGTTAGGACAACAATGAATGATCAGACACTTTGCGAATGAGATGGAGAGAGACCATTTGAAGGCGTAGTCGGCTATTGAATTCAAAGCTATTTGTAGAGCAATAGGATCATCGGAGAAAATCTTAACATCATCGGCATAAAGAAAACAGTGTACATTTTCTGAAATCTTGTCAACAATATCATTTATGAGAAGAACAAGGGGCCGGGGACAAGGGGGGAAGAAGAACAAGGGTCCCTGAGGAACACCGGTGGCCAATATTTGTTCAGCAGAAAGATTGTCATCAACATTCACACGAAAAGATCGCTGTGAGAGAAGCGAAGAAACAAGGCACAATAGAGACGAGTTGATACCTGCACATTCAAGCTTTCAAAGAAGAAGTCGATGATCGACCATGTCGAATGCCTTGGAGAAGTCAATCAGGCAGATGTCAAAAGGAATTTTCCTGGATAGGAAAGAAAGATACAAAGCATGGGACTCAACAAGACATAAAGTAGTCGACCGATTTCGACGAAAACCAGACTGATTGGAGTGTAAAATGATATTCATTTCAAGATGCTGGTAAATTACATTGTACAAATGGTTATCGAATAACTTAGACAGCGAACTGACGAGAGTGATAGGACGATAATTGTTAACATCACTTTTGCTAGCTTTCTTGTGAATCGGCTTAATCAAACCTGTTTTCCATGCCGCTGGGTAGTAACCAAGTGTTAAGCAGTTAGAAAATATAGTGGCTAGTGGCATGTTAGGTAAACCATCAGGAGATGTGTTAATTTTGGGAACAATACCCTTGATGAGATTGTGAATGTCTATCGGAGATAGAATGGAGTTGTACATAATAGGAGTTGAATAACAGCTTAATGATAATGAACCTTGAACTGGATTTGAGGTTACAGAAGCGAAAAATTTGGCGAATGTGTAAGAAATCTCAAGAGGACATGCTAATGGAACATCGTTAACAATCAAAGACGAAATTGTGTTGTTAGGTTTAGTGCGGTTTGTAATGGTACGGTAGAACTGCATGAAATTCTTTGGAAATTTTAACAGATTCTCTCGCTCACATTCGAATTTGAAAATAGCCTTATGCAACTTCCTGCGTGTTCTCATAGTACATGTTGCTGATGGATATTTTTTCTTAGATCTTTGTAGAAAACTAAATACATATTCTTCGAATTTTTGAGGGGTATTTCAAATGAGGTTTACGGAGCTTCGATAATGGTACATATTGATGCACAAGAGAAGATAGAACATCTGCGAGATAAAGAACGCATTGGTCAATACTCAACGTGGAAAATACAATCGTCCAATTTACAGGTAAAAGAGATTGACTGATGGCATTCCAGTCGGCCTTTCTCCATTGAGGGAGTAACTTAGAGCATGATCTATCGGGGACGCGTGGAGCATTTAGAGATCGAAAAAACTTATTGATAGATGATCGCTCGTCGAGAAAGGATGAGAAGTTATGCAATCAGTGATGAGATCATGGTTACAAAAAACGTAATCGAGAATGTTGGATGAGCGAGTTGGAGTCAACACATGCTGGGTAAAGTGGTAGTCATTGGTGAATTGTGTAAAAGAGTTGGGTTCCTTGTCTTGGGTGGGGGAAGAGGGCTGCTGACCAATCGGCATTCGGGAAGTTCAGGGTCTCCGCAGATGACCACAGGTAAGGAATGGAGCAGTGAAGAATGAGGTAACTGATGAGATCATCAATGGCATTCATGGGAGAGTTAGGCGATCAGGAAACAAGTCGAAGAGAGGGAAAAGGAAGTGTAGTACATGAATCATTTGGAAAGATGTCAATAGTTATGCATTCAATTGAGTCTTGAGAAAATGAGGATTCACTGACCGGAGAAATTTTATTGCTAACAAGTAAAGCGGCTCCACCACCGCGGCTGTTATCAAGACGATCTGCTCTAAACACGAGGTATGGGAGAGCGTCAGTGAGAAGTGAATAAGGATCAAAAGAATTCAGCAAGGTTTCACAAACGAATAGAATGTCATGAATGGACGATCTAAGTAGATGGTAAAGATCATATAATTTGTTCTTAATCGAGCGAGCATTGAATGAGACAGATTTAAGTTTGGATGAACTCACTCTCTTTAATTGCTATTTCGATCGCTTCTTCTTGTCCGCAGCCATCTGTTGAGTGCGTGCGCTTTTTCTGATGACTACTGGAGGCTCATTCAGGGTGAGCGATTTATTGACGAGGCAATTTTCTGATTTTTTGGACAAGGTAAGAGAGACTCGAGGTCGGGGAATAAGAGAAAGGCGAGGACGAGAAGAAGGCTGCGGTGCTCGTGGAGGGGTCGTGGCAGAGAAGATGGGGGTGTTGAATAAGGGGATTTCACTTGTAGAGGGAGGGTTTCTGATCCGAGTAGAGGAGGGACGCTACAGCTGCATAGGTCCGAGTTAGAGCAGTTGGAGAAGAAAGGGATGTGGTCTGGGTATTAATGAGAGATTTTCTCTTGTTTTTTCCATTTTTGATGAGGGAGGACTGATTCCAGATGAGAGTCGACCAGTCTGACGGGAATGTGAGAATATTCCAGGGAAATTCGTTTACAGTCCGCGCTCAGCGATTAGTTCAGCGGGAGAGAGATCGGATCTGATATGACATCCCTTTGGGACACTTCTGACTTGTTTACAGAGCATGAGGAAGGAAACATGTCCCGGTCACATGAGTTGGCGAACTCAATTTTGATCGGTCGTCCAGTAGACGTGGTGGGCCGAGGGGCACCCACAGCGTGACGATGGTGAGAATCAATTCGGGATGATCTTCGACCACTGCATTACGTTACGAGATAAGAATCCCGTTTCCGAAATAATGTGTTGCAGATTGGTAGATAATGCTCTTTCCTGAAGGGGAATAACTTTTGCTCTGTCCCTCGCTCGTTGAATCGTTGACGTTGCCATATCCTTTTCCTCCGTGAGCTCTCTTATGCTGATCCTCGGTTGCTCCCACTTTTTTGTTCAAGTCACCCCCAATGAGTATGGTTTTCTCTGATGAAAACTGCTTTGTAATGTCATCGAGAGCGTTCCAGAATTCTTCCTCTTCAGACTCTCAACATCCTGCTTGCGCGGGCGTAGGCACTGAGGGGGAGGGGCGTAGGCACTGATCACTTTGAAAAACTCTGCCCTTCCAGTCGAGTGATAAGAACATCAATTGATCTGAAATATAACAGACTTTTTTAACCGATGAAAGAAGCTAGGTGTCAGCTACGATGCCTACGCCGTTGGACTTGGGAGGAATTGCTTGCAGTACCATAATTTGTATTTATCGCTCAAGAGTCTAACCTTTGAACCTTTTCAACTAGTTTACTGCAGACATGCGATTACAACTTTTCTCTTCGTTAGCAAGTTTGCAGAGTTCCATAGGCTCACCAGTGAGGCTGCCGATATTTAGCGTTGCTAGCCTGAGAGTCGTTGGAGCTGCTATCTTCTTATATCGAGGATGCGGTGGATCATTCCTCGAAAGCGCACTTTTGGTGGGGGGTTGGATGGTAGTGCGTCTTTTCAGATAAGACGGTTTTCTTTGCAGACCGGCTTGTCGCGAGAAAGCCTGACGTCCTTTTACGATTAAGAACCTCGAGAGGCCCGGATTCCTATTCCATGCATGGGTTAAAATGACGACGGGCGACAATTCTTCCTTTTGGGGGAAAGTAGGAATCCGTAAAAGTTATAATATGTTGTGAATAATTCAAGCGTAAATGCCTCTGATTTGTGTAGCAGAGCGTTCATTGAAGCTCAATTTTTTTTCTTCGGTCTTCTTTGTTTTTTTTCTGTGGATTCACGCTCCATCACCACGTACTTGCTTCATGAGTGAGCTTGATTGAAACAACAAGGCTTTTGAGCTTTCGATTCAGCCCAATCATGAGGTAGTGTAACTGGTAAGGAATTACACTCCAGCTAAGGAAAAAAAAAACTGTGTTAGACATCACCCCGTGAAATACCCCTAAAGTAGTTGAATCATGCAACAATGCCCTATATTTTTTGCATCGAAAATGTTCCATGAGATGAAATCAAACTCATATATTCCCCTATAACCGGAGCGATTTCACTGCAAAACTCATTACACATTCGTATTTCATGCGGTTATGTAGAGTAAAAGAAACAATGAATTATTCAACTGAGTATTAATAAGATACTTACTGTTACGTGAGAATCCGAAAGAGCTACTTCACGCGTTTTTCCTTTTTACTGAAGCTTCTTCAATTTTTATTGTTTTTGAAAGATGAGAGGGAGTTTAAGTTATGAATGTGAATATCTGCATATGACGCGGAACGCGATAGAGTGGGCCTAGGTCTGAATACATTGGGCAATAGAAATTTTTAGTCTCCGATTTCGCTTAAAATCTCACCAAAGGGTAATTCAAGCATGGCGAGAACGATGTTCAACTAGATTTTTTCCTGATTGCAGCTTTCCGAAAAGCATGAGAGGGTTGAAAAAAGCTTGTTTAGCCGAAAGTACATGAGAGTGCCGCACTGTTCTAAGAGGCAAATGTCACTCAGATTGATAGCTAGATCCACCAAATACCGACTCGGGTGTAGTCAAATGATGTAACTTAGGCAAAACTCGAGATACATCGCTTTGAGTTCGTATATTACTATAGTTATGTCTAAAGATTAGGTATGTCTAAAGATTTCGCAATAGAGCTTGGAGTCTGAAACCAAGAGAATCATTCTTGCTATTCACTCCTGATTCCAAAATGAAAACAAACTTGATTCTAGGGCGTCGGGAACCCTGTCAAATAGGTACCTGGTTTCAAAACTAACTTTTGAAAAAAAACTTGTTTGGATTTTGAAATAACTCAACGCGTTTTTCGAATTGAAAGATGAAATTTGGCTAGTATGTTGGCAGTTAGTAAACTTAGATATACAAGAAGATTTAAGTTTGTAAGTTTTGATTATCGATTAGTTATGCCAGTTTCAAAAAACCTGAAAAACGTTTTTTTGGTCGGAACTCATCATGTTTTTCATTTGAGCGGATAGTGATTTACTACAAAAATGTTTATCGTTGTATGATGCATGGCATGAACAGAGTTTTTGAATTTTTTGCATGACATGAACAGAGTTGAAAAAAACAGAAGCCCGTGAATTTTGAAGCGAGGTATGGCCACTTCAAAAAAAGACCCTAAACCCCTTAAAATCAACTTTTTTTCAAAAAAAACTTTTTGTCATTCTCATCAGCCTAACTAGAAAAACTTGTTAATGTGAGAAACCTCGAAGATAAACTAACTTTGAAAAGAGTTATTACAGTTAGTTCATACCTTAAAAAAAAAAGGTATTTTAGGACCCCCAATGAGGTTTTTTTGTGTTTGAAGTAACCGTAATAACTCTTTTCAAAGTAAATTTATCTTCGAAGTTCTCACATTATCGAAATTGTCTAGTTGAGCTGATGAGTATGAATGAAATTTTTTTTGAAAAAAGTTGATTTTAAGGGTTTTGAAGTCTTTTTTTGAAGAGGCCATAACTCGCTTCAAAATCGACGAGCATTTGTGGAACTTTGTTCATGTCCTGCCCCCATACAACGATAAACATCGTTGTAGTTGATCACTTCTTGCTCGCATCAAAACATGATGAGTTTCGACCGAAAACCGTTTTCAGTTTTTTTTAAACTGGCATAACTAATCGATAATCAAACTTACAAACTTGAATCTTCCTGTATATCCAAGTTTACAAAATGTCAACATACTAGCCAAATTTCATCTTTCAATTGAAAAAAACGCGTTAAGTTATTTCAAAATCCAAACAAGTTTTTTTTCAAAAGTTAGTTTTGAGACCAGTTACCTATTTGACAGGGTTCCCGACGTCCTAGAATCAAATTTGTTTTCATTTTAAAATCAGGAGTAAATAGCAAGTACGATTCTCTTGGTTTTAGACTCCTAGCTCTATTGCGAAATCTTTAGACATACCCCACCCATAGTAATATACGAACTCAGAGCGATGTATCTCGTTTGAAAAGTTATGTAAAAGAAAGTTGTAGCAAAAACTCAGGGCTACAACATACTGACTGGAATCCCGGATCTTTTTGCTGTACTCCGAGAAAATTATTTTTGTCATATTTTTATGAAATTTCTGTTTTGATATTTGTTCTCCTGAAAACCGTTAAAGTTAACTAGCTAAAAATCAAACACAGGTACTCGAAGATACATCATTCGAGTATATCGAGTCGGCATTTGGTGGATCTAGCTATCAATCTGAGTGACATATGCCTCTTAGAACAGTGCGGCATCCTCATGTACTTTCGGCGGAACAAGCTTTTTTCAATCCTCTCATGCTTTCCGGATAGCTAAAATCAGGAAAAAGCAAGTTGACCTGACCATCGTTCTCGTCATACTTGAAATACCCTTTGGTAGAATTTTCATCGAAATCGGAGACATCAAAATTCATATTGCCCCACCCGGGCCCACTCTATCGCGTTCCACGTCATATGTGGTTTCTGAGACGAGTGTTCTGATAAATCTTCAAATTCTAAGTTACACAGTTTAAAGGCAGTGACGCCTGGTTAAGATGACAAATGATTGAACTATCGCACAGAAAAAAGCTAGTCCGCCGCGCGGGATCGAACCCAGACAATCTCGACTCAAACCGGGAGCGCGTGTTACCATTACACCACGGGAACACATTGCTATTCCGTGCGATAGTGTTATATGAAAGGCTCAAACGCCTTGTTCTCTTAGTCACGCATGCTTATCAAGCGATTGCGTCATGAATGGAGCGTAACTCCAGAGTTCACGATTAAGACATAAGAGAGATGGAAGATGGATGATAAATCTTCAAATTCTAAGTTACACAGTTTAAAGGCAGTGACGCCTGGTTGAGATGACAAATGATTGAACTATCGCACAGAAAAAAGCTAGTCCGCCGCGCGGGATCGAACCCAGACCATCTCGACTCAAACCGGGAGCGCGTGTTACCATTACATCACGGGGACACATTGCTATTCCGTGCGATAGTGTTATATGAAAGGCTCAAACGCCTTGTTCTCTTAGTCACGCATGCTTATCAAGCGATTGCGTCAGGAATGGAGCGTAACTCCAGAGTTCACGATTAAGACATAAGAGAGATGGAAGATGGATGATAAATCTTCAAATTCTAAGTTACACAGTTTAAAGGCAGTGACGCCTGGTTGAGATGACAAATGATTGAACTATCGGACAGAAAAAAGCTGTGTAACTTAGAATTTGAAGATTTATCATCCATCTTCCATCTCTCTTATGTCTTAATCGTGAACTCTGGAGTTACGCTCCATTCATGACGTAATCGCTTGATAAGCATGCGTGACTAAGAGATCAAGGCGTTTGAGCCTTTCATATAACACTATCGCACGGAATAGCAATGTGTCCCCGTGATGTAATGGTAACACGCGCTCCCGGTTTGAGTCGAGATGGTCTGGGTTCGATCACGCCCGGCGGACTAGCTTTTTTCTGTGCGATAGTTCAATCAGTGTTCTGATAGTTTCGAAAAAAAATATTTCGAACATTCTATCCATTTCTAGTTTTACAGAAACCGACCAAGCAGTAACATTTCCGGAAGCAAAAGTGCTTGTTTTCTCATAAGAAACCTGACGTTAGTTTTTGAGTAAATCGGAGGTGATGAAGTAGAGCGGGAGAAAAGAGCATAAGTTGAATTTTTAGCTAGGGACGATAGTCGAACTAGAGAACAACAGTAAAAGAAAAAATCGCGAGAAAGAATCAGGTCTCTTACGCCGCCATCGGTTCCTTTTGTAGTCTATGTACCAGAGATCCTTTGAAAACAAATTTTCCAAGTTAAGACCGGGTATAAGAATAAGTCACTAGATGATCCGAGAATGCTAGTTCATGACGCAATCGCTTGATAAGCATGCGTGACTAAGAGAACAGGGCATTTGAGCCTTTCATATAATACTATCGCACGGAATGGCAGTGTGTCCCCGTGGTGTGGTGGTGTCGCGCGCTCCCGGTTTGGGTCGAGATGGTCTGGGTTCGTTCCCGCCCGTTGGGCTGGCTTTTTTCTGTGCGATAGTTCAATCACTAGTTCGCATCCATTCAAGAACAATGTGTTGTTCTCAGAAGGAATAGGCGTGCATTCTTGGAGCTCTCACGACCCTTCTTACTCTGGTACTTGTTATGAATCACTTGAAACATTTACACGTTGATATGTCATTCCTACTATTCCAAACAACATTCAAACAACATTCTAGATCTTCATCTCCAGAAAAATGAGTTTTTATCTTCACTTCAGCATCTCCATTACGGTTTTATTCGCTCCTCCGATACTCAAGTCACTCTAATCAACCTGAAAAAAAGGAATTAGATGATAAACTCCTCAATTAATGATTTCTTCTATTTTCAAAGTATAAGTTGTCGTAGAAAAAAAACTCCTCTCATGAAATCAACAATCTTTCTCGCGCTCATTCCCGCCTCGTGGCAGGGTGCGCGATTCTTAAAAATGAAAGTGATAGTAGAACTGGTGGGTACTCCCTGGGTCACGGCTATTGTGCAAAGCAAAAGCGAGATAAAATTATTTCGATCATTACCAAAAATGTTCCACCTCTTGGTTTCGGTGTATTGGCCCTCCGCTTTACCCCCTCCTCCTTTCTTAAAAAAAAGGGAGAACAACCTTGGGACCCTTTAATGTGCTTCCATAATGTTGCAATCGGCTCTGAGTTGAAAAAATTTGTTTAGTTTGGCACATGGAGATAGTACAACAAACATGTTTCTGAAAAAACATCGACGCTCCTTGGTTTGGCATAGATCATTTGCATGCACCTGAGTATTCTTCTGGCACCAAATAATCGCGGAGGGGAAATCATATGAGATCATGGGGGATCCCGTCAAAGGCCTTTTCTAGGTCCAAGAAAGCACAGTGGACAGATTTCGCCTTCTCTCGGTGTTTTTCTAGATATAAGCGGATGGCAAAGATCGCATCTATCGTCCCTTTTCCTTTCAAGAAGCCACATTGATTCACACTTGTGTTGGTGATCTCACGTAAGCGTGCTTCAATGATCTTTTCCAGGAGTATACTTGTGTGATGCATAAGCCTGATGAGACGGTAGTTGGCGCAGTCGGTAACATCTCCCTTGCCTTTGTAGATTGGAATGGTGGTTGACATAGTTACAGTACTAAACAACCACATATTAGATATTACAACAATAATAATAATTATGAGTTCTGAGGAAAGGGGAATCTAGATACAAAGACGAGAGGCTAGCTGCCGAAAGTTGATTGAAAAGTAGGCGTGATGAGTCTGTTGAAGATTTTAAAGTTGCGATAATTGTAGAGACAGTGTTTTAGCAACAGCTCCTTTGTTTGATATATATCGCAGGCAATTGTAGAGACAGTGTTTTAGCAACAGCTCCTTTGTTTGATATATATCACAGGCAATTGTAGAGGCGGTGTTTTAACAACAGCTATAGAAGGAAGAAAGACCCGGATACCAGCCGTCTCGCCCCTCCTCCGGCCAAAGAGAGAACACTGGACGTCAGGCCCTCACCAAAACCCCCACTAACCTCTCCGAGGAGTCCCGACGACTTTTGTTTTTTTCTTGGTTATATACATATATATCGTGTGAAGTATTGTGATTAAAGTCATGTCCGAGAAACCGCTTTGACACAGAAAAACCCGAGAAAACTACATTTTTTCGACAAGAAAATAAAAGTCGTAAAGGACTCCTTGGAGAGGTTATTAGATGGGCTGGGGTTTTGGTGAGGGCGTCAGGTTTTGGTGAGGGCGTCCAGTGTTCTCCCTTTGGCCGGAGGAGGGGCGAGACGGCTGGTATCCGGGTGGAAGTCTCTGGGAGCCCGCTATACTACACATTTCTTTCTTCCTTATATAGCTGTTGTTAAAACACCGCGTCTACAATTGCCTGCGATATATATCAAACAAAGGAGCTGTTGCTAAAACACTGTCTCTACAATTGCCTGCGATATATATCAAACAAAGGAGCTGTTGCTAAAACACTGTTTCTACAATTGCCTGCGATATAAATCAAACAAAAGAGCTGTTGCTAAAACACTGTCTCTACAATTCTCGCAACTTTAAAATCTTCAACAGACTCATCACGCCTACTTTTCAATCAACTTTCGGCAGCTGGCCTCTTGTCTTTGTATCTAGATTCCCCTTTCCTTAGAACTCATAATTATTATTATTGTTGTAATATCTAATATGTGGTTGTTTAGTACTGTAACAACATGCTCCAATCTTCAGGATACTCCTCACGAATCGTAGCTTTCTGGAATAGCTCGACGAGGTGGAAAACTCCACATTCTCTGCTAGTTTCAATGCCACTGATGAAAAATCGTCTGGTCCACAGGCTTTTCCTGGCTTCATTCTTTTCAGCGCTTTTCTCACCTTTTCTTCCGTTATCATGGGAATTTGTCCTTCTGTTTGGAGAGATGAAGTAATTGGTGGATGATCGAATATGTGCTTGTTGGATTCAAAGTATTCTTTCCAACGCTGACATATGTCGCTATTCGAGCGCAGAAGTTTTCCGTTCTGGTCTTTTATGAGTCTGACGTGGATGATGTTCTTCGCTGCTGTAGCTCTGGCTTAGCAAATTCGGGAGATTCCTTTCTCTCCTTGACGCGTGTCAAGCTTGTTATATATCTTCATAGTAGTGGTAGATCGAGCTTTAGCTACGCTTCTCTTTGCATCTCTTTTTGCGAAGATATATTTGGCTCGATCATCCTCCGATCTGGAATCTTTCCACTGATTTCTTCCACTTTACCGCACCTTGAACGTTTTCATTCCACCACCAGGTTTCTTTGTCTACAATGCGTTTGCAACCTTGCTTCGTCCTGCCCAAGGTTGCTTCTCCGATCTCTTTTATATTGTCTCGTAGGAACTTCCAGTGCATTTCAGTAGATTATGGGTATGTTCTTTCGAGGGTATGAGGGAGAAATTTAGAGTGGACTTCGTGCATGAAGCGCAGTTTATTGTCGTTGAATTTCAACCACTTTATCCTGGATATCTCGTTTATAGGATCGACCCTGAACGGCTTATGAGAGTAACGGAGGTCCATGACAACCGGTAGAAGCTGGGAGGTGACTTTGTCGCTGGGAATCACTTTGCATTTGACAACAAGCTTCAGGTTGTTCCTCTGTGTGAGCCAGTAATCAATTTGGGATGATCTTCCGCCACTGCAATACGTGACGAGATGGGAATCCCGTTTCTGAAAGAATGTGTTGCAGATGGAAAGATCATGTTCTTCCGTGAAGTGAATAATTTTCGTCCCGTCCTCGTTGACTTTGCCATATCCTTTTCCTCCGTGAGCTCTCTTATGCTGATCCGCGGTTTTTCCCACGTTTCCGTTCAAGTCACCTCCAATAAGTATGGTTTCCTCTGATGAAAACTGCCTTGTTATTTCATCGAGAGTGTCCCAGAACTCTTCCTTTTCAGACTCACAACATCCTGCTTGCGGGGCGTAGGCACTGACCACTTTGAAAACTCTGCCTTTCCAGTCGAATGATAAGAACATCAATCGATCTCAAATATGACAGACTTCCGGTTTTTTTTTCTCTCATTCGTCTCCCTCCGTGCACGGTCGCTCCTCGCATCGTTTCTTCCCTCGTCTGTGAGAGTCCTTTCCCGAGAAGATTTGGCGCTCCGGGATCGTAGCGCCATCATGAGCGACAGAAGAATGAGATGGAGGGACTACTTTGTCAAAGCCGTTAGTCCCCAATTCTCAAGGAAGGCAGAGAACGCTGAGGAGTGGAGTCGTCACATGTCGCAACAGATCCCATAATCGATGATGTTATATTACCGATGTGGCGTGCTGATCTTGATAAAGCGTTTAAATTGAAATTGAAAAATTCCGGTTCTAATAGGAACTATTAGAATATGATTAGTTTCAATAGGAATAAAGAACGGTTTTATTGATTCTAAAAGGAATAAAGGGTGGCTCTAATAGGAACTCGTATTGCGGATTTTTATCTATACATAGAACTACTACACCTCCTCCCCCGTTTCTGAGTTCTACCGCATCTGTGGACAATATAAGGCAAGATATCAAATATTTCAGGATCGAGAATTTTAGCAGTGAGTCAAGGTTCCCATATGAATACTATCTGAGGTTTAAGAAAGCAAAGAATATGAGGTTCACTGAGCTTTTTGACGAGGCTTCTTGCGTTAAAAAGCACACATTGTACAAGATAGGGCCTGTTACTTCCTGTTTCTTTGGTTTTTTGGAGTAGAATAAAGTGGTAACGATGCTACTGGTGTTACTTGTGAGTTGTTCAGAGATGGCAGCGGGGGAGGCGAGGTAGTTCTACGGCCATTCTTACTTTCGCTACGCAGCCAGGTCTGATCGCGGTACAGCGCCCAGTCAGCAGAAGGATCAGTGCTACGGAGGGACCTGATGTGGGCCCTGTTTTGTTTGAAAAATTCTCGTTCACTGATTGTCATACTGCGACGGACGTAGATTCCATTGCATCCTGGACGACCTCGAATATCTGGACCTCCCTTGAGAGCTTTCAGTAGATGACCTCGGCTGGGAAGGACAACCTTAACAATTCGAGAGCGATTACCAGGACGGCCAAGACGATATATAGACTGAGGGCGGGCATAAACTTCCAAGACGTTGAGGACGGAGAAGATTGCTGCTTCATCATGAGTTATACGTGCAGGCAGGCGATCCTCGCTCGACTCTGGGACTCCGGAGACCACAATCGATCTTTCTCTGAGATGAGTTTCCATTAGAGACTCGGTGTACTCAACATTTGAAGTTGGAATAGCTTTTCAGGAAGAAATGCCCTAAGATGCGCACTAGCAAGAACGATTTGAAAGAGATTTTATTGTTTTGGAGAGCAAGATGATAAGACTAGACATAGACTGCCAAACACATTTAGGAACTCCCGATGGAGATGCTAAATCTTCGAAACTAAGTGCCTCATTGACGATCTTTTGCAAGTCATCACGATCACGAGGGCATCGACATTCTGAGCTTTTTTGGTTTGATGAGGAGACATAATCTGAAAAAGTGGAAACTTACAGGGAAAGCAACAAATTAGGAAAAAACCGATAAATCAGAGCAATCAGTAGAGCGACTGGACTTCGTGAAGAAACACGCAGAGTGACGTATGAACACGGTTTATTACATAACATGGATGGACTGCATAATAGCTTTGCGATGCATGGACGCTTCTACATTGGCCATTGTTGCAACTTCGACTCTTCTCAGTGCTTTTCAGAGTTTTCAGCCGCACTTTGCTTTGATCTGCTTAGCTTTTTCTATTATACTAACAATCAATGAAATAGAAGAACTGAGGTTGACTAGACAGTACATGAGATGAATGCTATGACCGCTGAGATGAGTTTTTTAGGTGTTGAAACATGAACGTCCAACCCGAGAAAGATCGTGCAGAATAGAGCTCGTGTTCTAACAATATACATATTTATGCATGTCTCCTTGTTCATAACACTGTACGTGGACTAGAGGAAAGATGTATGCATAGTGAGAACAACCTTAGATCATAACGAGTTGACCACTCTATGAGGTTGGTGTCTGTAGTCGCGGTGGATCTGTAAAAGTACCTATGTGTAGTGCGTTCAACCTCGTCTAGTATGGGTTTTTTTCATAAGTTCCCATCAACACGTACTTGCACTCGTTTTTCATAGAACGCTAATAACTGCTGAGACGTTAATGCTTCGTGATTTTTTGTGACTCGTTGCCCATTCGTTACGAACCTTGCGGTTCTTGTCCGTGATCAGAGGCTTCTTTACAGGATGATGACCGAGCGGACCATCATACACAGATGACGATTGAGAGTGCCTTCAGACACCTGACAGCAGAAAATCCTTCATAAAAAACTAGTATCGCTCGAAATTAACTTTAACTCCACAATATAGTGTAAACTCCTGATTGAAGACCGCTTGTCATTTTGCTTGTCATTTTCGGATTTTATTTGCTTGTGCTAACGATGTGAAGTTTGACAGTGGTTGTTGTCTTGTACCTGCTTAAGTTTGACAGTGGTTGTTGTCTTGTACCTGCTTATAGCTTTTTTTTCTTCAGACTGGCGTGAATAATTGAAAAGCTCGTGTTGTACGGCTTCGATAAGTTACAAATCTATTGGATTTCCACTTATCTCCACTTAAAAAAACCAAATGATTAGATATCTGATTTATCGAACCACGTCTGTTAACTTTTTAAAGTGAACAAGTGAAAAAGCTTAAATAATATATTAGAATGATAAGCAGCATTCAAACGATAGGAAAAAAGTTAATTTTTCGACATGACAGTAGAACACCGCTGAAAAACCCAAGTGTTATTATTTTTAACTTGTGGCGTTACAAAATTCATTTCACGTTCCAAACAGCTACATAATTCCGATTCATTCTGATAAATTTTGAGCAACTCGCACGGCCCTGTAAATTTTACATATAGCATGAAATGATTGGTTGAACCTGTCCAAAAATTATAATGTTTTTTGTAGGCCAGAGCTAGATAGGTTAATTCGAGTGGGGCTGAAGAACCTGTGCGAGAGTTGTTCAGTAAATCAGCCAAGTAAAAAGCTCAGCTTATTCTCCGTTGTATTAACTCAGTTAATAGACTAGGACTTCACTTCAATTCAGCAAATGAAATTCTAACCTGTAATTTGGGCCTTACGGCAGATGAATGGACAAAAGATCAAAGAAGAAACCCATGCAAGAGCTCATTAGATATATAGACTCTATAAACAGCTGAAGTAATAAGTTTTAAGACTTTGAAGATAAAAGGAGGGGGTCTGAACGGGTAACTATCAGTAATTAACTTCAGCCATGCGCCAATGATTTCAAACTGTGTTTCAAACGATGAAAAACGTGTCTGAATTTGGTGAAACACGCCTTATTACCAGGGTTTTCGTTCGGGCATGCAGATCCAAAAATTTCAATCCTTTTAAAGTATCCGCCTCGGGTGTCGGTAGGACCCTAAGCTAGGAACAAGATAGATCTCTCAGATCTATAGATGATTCTAAGCAAATTTCGAGTAAGTCAACGTCAGTAAAAGCTTATTAGATGAACCTTACGCAAGAACTTTGTAGATGCAGCTAGACTAAAGCTAAGCGTGAAAACCCAATTGAATGAACGTGAAGTCAGCTATGCACCTATGCAAGGGCTCAAAATTTCTCGGAGCACTCATTGACATATGCGACAACAAAAAGTTCTGGGTAAGGACACACTAGTTCTAAATCCTCACATCAGAAACAAAACAAAAACTTTCTTCTTCGAAAGAAAACTACTTTGAAGCTCAATGAGAAAGTTTATGATAGGCTATATAAGCTCGTAATTGAATATTCGCGGATCACAGCCCATAAAAAACTCTCCGGAAGCTCGGTCTTGAGACCCAGGCCAGAGCTCAGTTCTTGAAACTGAGAAAAATTCGATAGAAAAACTCAAGCGTGGTCTCAAGATAGTACTGAATAATTCAGCTCATTCAGCAGTAATAGGGTCTTGAGATGAATATAAATACAGCTAAACAGATGTATTATCAGTTGGATCTAATCATTAAAAAGCTCAGTATCTGGAATCCTGCCAAAGCTCAGTGGTTGAGCCTAGACGACTGCTCAGTAGACGAACCAAAGCTGAAGCAATGAGCAGGAGCTAAGCAGAATCGCAATGAGTTGACATAAGCGAAGGTCCTAGCAAGAGCTCAGTCAATGATAGTTTGATTAAACTTATTATATGGACAAGGTCTCATGCGGGAGATCTGTGAAGCAACTGAATCAAAGCTCAGTAGTTGAATACTGATCAATAACAAGACACAAAAGTAAGCTTAGGTTTTGATTCTCTGCGACAACTTGTTTTGAACCTAAAAAAAGTGTTGTATCCGCCTTAAAATGTGCATTATGATGTGTGCGTGTGTAGCTCAGTGGGGTGAGCATTCGCCCGGAATGCGAAAGGTCACGGGTTCGATTCCCTTCTCACCACACGATTTTTGCACAAGTTTCTACGAACAATCCGCTCCTCTGCTCGGTATAAAAATCCGCTGCTTCAGATCAACGAGGAGTAGGGAATATTCTTATTTACAAAAGCTTATTCACAAAAGCAAAAGCTACTTATCTTCTTCTTCCTAGTGTTCCAAAGTCCGATGTATAGATTGCACTTCTTCACCACCCTGTCTACGGATTTATGTACGACTGCAGCCATGCTGCTGCAGTCGGACATTAATTTTTGGTGCTGTTTGGAATTCTAGTTCCTGGTCTCCCATTCAATCTCTTATCCTCACACAGTAAATTTCCTTATGCGATATCTCCGTAGACGAACCTTAACGAATGCTTTGTGAGGTGATGAATTTCAAGTTCATGGATAAGAAAACTAAACTCAGTTAACTTTAGCTATAGCTCAGTATTTGTAGTTGACGGAGGCACCGTAGGTTGGCGACCTACAAGAGCATACAAGTGTTTAACCTGATGGTAATATATGGAGTAAAACTGAAGCAAAAACTTAGTACCTTTTTGAAAACACAGTGAATGAACCTCTTCAAAAGCCCAGTGAATGAAACTAACGAAGACTCTATGTACGGGCAAGGAAATGGAATATGTTGAGTTGTTTTGCATTTTAAAACTTGAAACTTGCCGAGAGCGGAAGCTGAATTCATGTGACAGCTCAGTAGACGAACCAAAAACTATGTTCCAATCATAGAACACTCGCTGTAAGAAGCTGTTGCAATCAGGTGTTCACGTTGCCTACTCTTCCCAAAGCCGACTCCTTCGCATTCCGACGTATTGAAGCCCAACTCCTCGCTAATCTCGTCACCAAGGACAAGCAAGAGTTCCAGGCGAAGTTTGCCTTGGTTGACTGTCGTTATCCGTACGAGTATGAAGGCGGACACATTCAGGTTCTCCCCATTTTAACTTCTAACATTCTTTCTCGCACTTTTTCATAATTTGCGTTTCTTTTTTTTCCATTCTGCGTTTGCTCCACACGCCTAGTAAAAAAAGCTTTTTGAGCAAACAAGTATTATATCACTTGATTCTTTTTTGATTCCTGATTTCATGCATTCGGAGGTGAAGAATGGCTATATCTGGAAAGATTGGATGAGTGGCTCGGGGTGATAGGAGTGTTCACTTCCTTCGGAATATGACTGTAGAAACAAGCAGTTGCACCGTCGTTGTATCTGAGCAAACTTGATAAAACAAAAAAAAAAACATCTACTCGAAATACTTTTCAATCTTCGTTTTGGAACCAAAATCCAAAAGAAGTCTGAGTTTATCTTCTCATGTATATGTTCTGGAAATTTGAAAATAGGATAATAGGCTGTTCTAAATACTGATGAACCCAGAACTATGAGTGATTGTATCACGAAAGTAGGCCACTTTGTTGAGTCGGAAAGGGAAAGGATGAGTAATTTTCTAAAATCAAATACTAGCAAGCTGTTGCCTTCTGAGAAAGGCAGATACTGAAGGTTCTTAAACTGAGCGTTTGAAGAGCTTTTCGCCCATCAGAGAAAATTGCTGAGAAACAGCACACAGAGAGAAATTGATCAGTTTTGATACATTTTCTGAACAATATAAAGGGGACGATGTGGTTAGTGCCCTTTATATTGTTCAGTCTGTAGTAAAACTCGCCCCACCTAGCGCTAATTCGCGAACTGCGAAACTGTTAACTATGGTCAATAATATTGTTCACTTGGAAAAAAGTGTGCTGTATTAAACCTCGCCCATAAATTGCGAGATTTTCTTCCTTTTTTTCTTTTTCTTGAGTTTTTTCTTTATCTTTTTTTTCTTCCAAATTAAAACAAAAATTTCGCGTTTCTCTGGAATGTAATGAACACTTCAAATCAACAAACTTTTTTTTCCAACAAGCATACAAACAAAAGATTCAAAGTAGAACTTGAAAAAATTCAAGGTCTATTATTTTCACTAGTTACACTGGTTTAGAAAAATTCTATTACACTGGTTTAAAAAAAATTAAGCATGATGCGATGACACTTCAAATCAACAAACTTTTTTCCAACAAGCTTACAAACAAAAGATTCAAAGTAGAATTTGAAAAAATTCATGGTCTATTATTTTCACTAGTTACACTGGTTTAGAAAAATTCTATTACACTGGTTAAAAGAAAATTAAGCATGATGCGATGACACTTCAAATCAACAAACTTTTTTTCCAACAATCATACAAACAAAAGATTCAAAGTAGGTCCAAAGCCCAAAGCATCAACTACGGGAAAATTTTCCGGTATACAGTCCGCGTTATGGGTCTCGGATATGGCGCTTCATGATGAGAACGTTCTGAAGCACAAATTTCCTCACCTCTTCTTCCCTCGCTTATTTTTTGGATAAACTCTCTATTCCGCTCACATCTAACCAAATATGGTGATCAAAATTTGCTTAGGCTTAGAAAATTTTACGTTAAAGAGACCGCTACGGCTTAGGTGGTATATATCATTCAGTTATAATTCTCCCGAAGTTATATGAACCAGCTCAAATTACAAAAACCGAAAATTTTATTAGTTTTCAATTAAAACACACATATCATCTGTACCATGCGTTGGGTCAGACTCATGCATGTATGCATTTTTTTGGCACAATCTTACATTGGGAGGGGGGGGGGCGTTTCCCTTCGGGAAGTGGGGAAGAGGGGGGGAGGGGGATCGGTACTTGATGTGTTTTTAGTGTGTTCAAACTCTATTTTTTTGTTGACAAATCGGTGAAAAGTAACCTTGCCAGCTAAAGTAAAGTGCGGGCCCCAAGTAACAAAGTACCAAATTCAGAGAATTAGGTCTTATACTTGGCAACTATGCCTTTCTTTTTCGTAAGAAAAAAAGGTTTAAGAAGGTCTTAAAGCTGAACAATTTTGTTCTAACACAAACTAATTAAGAGGAAGCTATAGTTTGTTTAATAACTTCATCACAAACTAACTTTAAGATTTTGATCCAGGGTTCTCATTATTCTCCCTTCTTTCTCATCCGATTCTGTTGACAACGCTGAAAAATTAACGGTTAACAAATCCAAAAAAAAGTATGAGAAGAGTTGAATAAACTATCAAGATGAAGTTCACACACCTTCGCGAACGATGAAGTTCACCTAGAAAGAGTTCCTAAAATTAAATCGAGCGTTAATTTTTCTGCTACTTAAACCAGTGGTAAGTTATTGTATACCAAGTTTATTGAAATAGTAATCAAGAAATTATAATAGTGAAGAGAATATTACATGATGAAGTTTGAGAAAAAATTGATATTTTGACTGGAATGCAGTTGTAATGATTATTTTCGATTAACATGATGAGGCTTTCCAGTGAACTGCTCAGATATTCTCCAGCCCTCATTCAAAACTCTTCACTGGAAAGCTTCATCATGTTTATCTCATCATGTTAATCGAGAAAAAGTTTGCGAAGGTTTTACAAAAATGCTCTTAAAAATCAGTAATGTAACTTTTTTGGTGCGAAAACACGCAATCTTCCTTGTTGAAATTAAAATACGGCTTAGGTAAAACATACTGATAAATATATATTGTTTAGGTCCTGCGCTCTCAGTGCAACCAAAAATGATCAAAATGTGATCAATATGCATTGAACCTTATTATTGGTGATCCATTTTTTTTCTGTGTGAGCAAGCTCGGAGTCGAATCGCTCATTGAGTTTTCTCAGAGAAATCCTTTAAAAATGTTTAACCTGTCTCATTTACGCTTATCTCGTGAATACAGAAACCACGAATAGTTGAATCAGAAGATGAACAAACTATTTCTTTGGTAGCTCCTAGGTCACAAGTTTGATTTCCTTAATAACCGGCAAAAGGCGGTGAAAACTCTTTTCTTATTTTGAGAAAGATGTTGAAAAATATCTCCGTTTCACTGACCACATTTGGTGATAAGCAAAATGTGGTTAAATTATGGACCCCATCATCTTAACCACATTTCATTATGAACTACCATGTATTTTCGTTTTAGGTTTCGCTCGTACATTAGCTAGCCGTTGAATAGTCAACTGCAACACATTGTTATGACAATTCATGTACATGATTTCCAACAACAACAAAAAAACAGTTAGTTATTTGAAGAAAAAAACGGAGCCCGCCTTACACGATGCAGCGTCAATCTTTTTCCCGAAAATCATTCCTCTTTCCATCCATCCACACCTCTCTTCGACGGAGACTGATTCTGCTGGACAATTTCAATCTCTACTTTTTCAAGCTCGGAACATCGAGAACGATGCTGTAGTCCTCCTGACGCGAAAAAAACGTGTGTAATCGAAAAAATACCTCACTCCATACCTTTGAGGGAGGACAGGACGCACCATTTTCGCGAATTGTTATACATATAGCTCCAGACTCATTTGAAATGAATTCCCCGTTGCTCAAGTTATACTTTTGTGACCTGACAGAAATCGTGAAAAAGAAAGTCGTATCAAACGCAGGCGACATCACTATATGAGCCTCGCCAGCAACGCCTCCGAACAAGGAAAGCTCGTGGCTATACCGAGCATTGAAAGATTTCTCAGAGAACGGTCACTTATCACACCCCCGATCAAGCTTATCCTCTTGACTCCGTTTGGTGGTGAATTCAGCGAAATCCCGGAAGTATCAATCGGTGGCACGACCGTTCCAGTCTTCAACAAAGCCAAGCTTTTCGGCGTCTGATTCGACTCGGTGTTCACGTCAGTCATCATGTAGAATACATCGCGAGACGATTGTCAGCACAACAACGTATTCAAGGCCCTCTTCAGAAGTTTTTGGTGCAGCCAAAAATGAACAAATCTGTGATTATGCAGTGCCAGCCTGGCTCAACTCCTCTAGGACCCCTCTCACGGAAAGATTCAACAGGCCCAATATCCAGTATTTGCGTCGCTACTGGCAACCATGAGATATGTAACACGCATGACCATATACCCCGTGATTCGAATGTTGATCGTACCAAACCCCATCTACACATGATTTTTGCACGATACCGTGCAAGGACATAGGACACTGCTCACAACTACCATGTCTGGCTCTCCCGGCAGCCCACTGCTTTTTGGTGCAAGGAAAAACTATTTCGGAATCAGTTGCAAGGATGCAGTCAAATCCGCGAAACGATGTGGAAGGATCCGCACAGCGGGATACTAATGTCAAACGTTGTTGCCGCGCTGATGTTTCGAACGAAATACTATCGATGAATCGCGCCGTCACCCTGGAAGACATCCGCCTGCAAATCAAAAAGAAAGAAAGATCTACCCCTTTCCCCCAGTACAAAGCTCGCGCGAAAACACTGTATTTCCTTATAATCATCGTAGTCAGAAATGAAAACTTAACAGACCGAGGAGGGAGTTTTCGACAGACATTAGTTTGACGTGATCTAATCCTTCATCTCTTATATTGGAGAACCACATGTAACTGAGTTCTTTGGATTTCAAACAATACGGAAAAATTTTATACGTCAGGAAGTCCCAAATGTCTTCTTTCATACGATGAAGTTCTGCAGTTGCGAGATCTTACAGTTTTTTTTCTTTTTCGCTAGGACTAAATAATACTTGAGGACTCCAAGGCTCAGGTTCTCAAGCTGGAAGTACAATTTTCCAGAAATATCATCATCGTCGTAAACGTAAACGATGACGAGAAACCCAACCTGATCAGTAGCACCTAGCGAAAGCCACGATTTTCTATAATAGCCCATCTTTATTCTTTACAAAACTCAAACGAACTCGGAGCGATACCGAAGTGAAAAAAGCAGTGCAAGTCTTTAAAAAAGCTATGAGGAAATCGCGGATGACATCGACAAAGAAGCTGTAGAAAAACCAGTCACACACAGAAACGTCATACTTGAGAAAAAGGAGCAGTCGGAGACGAACGAAGATGTTAAACGCTCATCGCACGTCCAGCCAAATACGCTCGGTTAATCAATACTTGCGTCGAATGGAAGGCGTAAAAACCGACAGTATTCTAGTCTGTCCTGATCAAATGCGCGACACCGCAAATCTTATCTACCTCGCTGAACGTTATGATAACCAAGAAAATATAATAAAAAAAATTTGTTTTTTTGGTTGTAATCGAGAAAAAAATTCATTTCTTCTGCCTCTATCATATAACAAGAAGCTAGATGAAAAGTGAGAGAAATCATTACTATTGCTATTTCGACCCGGAGCATTTGTCGTCTGCAAGTACAATAACAATAACCACAAATTTTTGACTAGAGGTCTTCCTTATATGAACCACTTAGCAAAATAATGTATCATAAAAATTTATAACTTACTTGTATTACTCGCTATGAAGAATCTTTTCGACGGTAGGGGTTAGAGAACAAATTGATCAAACCACCGCACGGAAAAAAGCTAGTCACCGGGGGGACTCGAACCCATGCAACCATCTCTCCTCTATCCGGGAGCGAGCGTGTTAACCATTACACCACGGTGACACATTGCTATTTCGTGCGATAGTGCTTATTAAAGGCTCAATTGCCTCGTTCTCTTAGTCACGCATGCTCATGAAGCGAAAGCGTCGTGAATGGAGCATGACTCCAGATTTCACAATTAAGACAGAAGAGAGGTCGAAGATGGATGATAAAGGGTTAGAGAACGTTATCCAATGCCCAATATTCAGCACCCAGCATCATTATGGCCCACCGGAAGCGATTACGTTGCATGACATACATCTAATAGTCGTTCGGGTACTTTATTTCAATAATTTTACTCGGCAGACAGCAGTGAACTTGTTCGACCCCAAGCGGCTGAAGTCGGCCTTCTTTGCAAAAGAAGTGCTCGAGCAAGAGAAGCGCATTCCGATATTCTACTGCGAGTTCAGCCAGAAGCGTGGGCCAGGAATGTCAGTTCTTCTGATACCATAAAATTTATTTTAAGGAAAAAGATCCAAAAGTTTTGAGATAAAACATACAAGAAATTAGAAGAAAAACTTCTAAACTTTTATTTAATGAAGTTTTTCATAAGCATGATACAAGCACGTTGAATATCATCCTAAAAAGCATAATTTTTCTGCTACATTATATTAATGTTTTATTTTCAGAGTTCCGTCATGTAGAAAAATTCAGCATTGAAACCTTTTTTATATAATTTAATGTCTGGAATTTTTTTCCTAACAGATTGGGATCTTCAATGAAATCTCCTAAAATGTTCTATCGCTTTGTCTAAACACATGATTTGTAATACACGTGGCCGTCGATTACTCATAGGACCTGTCAAGATTCATTTGTGTATTTTTGAATTTTCATCGATGGGTACAAAACTTGTAGGCGTACCAAATAAATTTATTAAAGAAATGTGACCATGCTTTCGAAAAACAGTCACGACTAATGAATATGGAAAGGCCCCATCTTCAGGGCTAGAGCTCTCCGTACGTTGGATCGTAAGTTGAATGAGCAGGAATATCCAAAAGTTGAATATGAGGAGATCTATGTCCTCGACAACGGTTACGCCGGTTTCCACAGGGGTCACTGCAGCGAAGTTAGTCTAGACCTCAAGACACATTTCTCCTTTCTCATTCCTTCTCATAGCTCTTCTTCGCTTGAAGAAAAAATTCAACTTTGAAAATTTTTTGAGCCTTTAGGCCGATAGTCTTGCTTGACTGGGGAATGTAGAATAGTCGCTCTCTTCCCTCTGAGCCTCTCTTAATTATATTCTAGCTTGACTGGGGAATGTAGAATAGTCGCTCTCTTCCCTCTGAGCCTCTCTTAATTATATTCTAGCTTGACTGGGGAATGTAGAATAGTCGCTCTCTTCCCTCTGAGCCTCTCTTAATTATATTCTAGCTTGACTGGGGAATGTAGAATAGTCGCTCTCTTCCCTCTGAGCCTCTCTTAATTATATTCTAGCTTGACTGGGGAATGTAGAATAGTCGCTCTCTTCCCTCTGAGCCTCTCTTAATTATATTCTAGCTTGACTGGGGAATGTAGAATAGTCGCTCTCTTCCCTCTGTGCCTCTCTTAATTATATTCTAGCTTGACTGGGGAATGTAGAATAGTAGCTCTCTTCCCTCTGAGCCTCTCTTAATTATATTCTAGCTTGACTGGGGAATGTAGAATAGTCGCTCTCTTCCCTCTGAGCCTCTCTTAATTATATTCTAGCTTGACTGGGGAATGTAGAATAGTCGCTCTCTTCCCTCTGAGCCTCTCTTAATTATATTCTAGCTTGACTGGGGAATGTAGAATAGTCGCTCTCTTCCCTCTGAGCCTCTCTTAATTATATTCTAGCTTGACTGGGGAATGTAGAATAGTCGCTCTCTTCCCTCTGAGCCTCTCTTAATTATATTCTAGCTTGACTGGGGAATGTAGAATAGTCGCTCTCTTCCCTCTGAGCCTCTCTTAATTATATTCTAGCTTGACTGGGGAATGTAGAATAGTCGCTCTCTTCCCTCTGAGCCTCTCTTAATTATATTCTAGCTTGACTGGGGAATGTAGAATAGTCGCTCTCTTCCCTCTGAGCCTCTCTTAATTATATTCTAGCTTGACTGGGGAATGTAGAATAGTCGCTCTCTTCCCTCTGAGCCTCTCTTAATTATATTCTAGCTTGACTGGGGAATGTAGAATAGTCGCTCTCTTCCCTCTGAGCCTCTCTTAATTATATTCTAGCTTGACTGGGGAATGTAGAATAGTCGCTCTCTTCCCTCTGAGCCTCTCTTAATTATATTCTAGCTTGACTGGGGAATGTAGAATAGTCGCTCTCTTCCCTCTGAGCCTCTCTTAATTATATTCTAGCTTGACTGGGGAATGTAGAATAGTCGCTCTCTTCCCTCTGAGCCTCTCTTAATTATATTCTAGCTTGACTGGGGAATGTAGAATAGTCGCTCTCTTCCCTCTGAGCCTCTCTTAATTATATTCTAGCTTGACTGGGGAATGTAGAATAGTCGCTCTCTTCCCTCTGAGCCTCTCTTAATTATATTCTAGCTTGACTGGGGAATGTAGAATAGTCGCTCTCTTCCCTCTGAGCCTCTCTTAATTATATTCTAGCTTGACTGGGGAATGTAGAATAGTCGCTCTCTTCCCTCTGAGCCTCTCTTAATTATATTCTAGCTTGACTGGGGAATGTAGAATAGTCGCTCTCTTCCCTCTGAGCCTCTCTTAATTATATTCTAGCTTGACTGGGGAATGTAGAATAGTCGCTCTCTTCCCTCTGAGCCTCTCTTAATTATATTCTAGATTGACTGGGGAATGTAGAATAGTCGCTCTCTTCCCTCTGAGCCTCTCTTAATTATATTCTAGCTTGACTGGGGAATGTAGAATAGTCGCTCTCTTCCCTCTGAGCCTCTCTTAATTATATTCTAGCTTGACTGGGGAATGTAGAATAGTCGCTCTCTTCCCTCTGAGCCTCTCTTAATTATATTCTAGCTTGACTGGGGAATGTAGAATAGTCGCTCTCTTCCCTCTGAGCCTCTCTTAATTATATTCTAGCTTGACTGGGGAATGTAGAATAGTCGCTCTCTTCCCTCTGAGCCTCTCTTAATTATATTCTAGCTTGACTGGGGAATGTAGAATAGTCGCTCTCTTCCCTCTGAGCCTCTCTTAATTATATTCTAGCTTGACTGGGGAATGTAGAATAGTCGCTCTCTTCCCTCTGAGCCTCTCTTAATTATATTCTAGCTTGACTGGGGAATTTAGAATAGTCGCTCTCTTCCCTCTGAGCCTCTCTTAATTATATTCTAGCTTGACTGGGGAATGTAGAATAGTCGCTCTCTTCCCTCTGAGCCTCTCTTAATTATATTCTAGCTTGACTGGGGAATGTAGAATAGTCGCTCTCTTCCCTCTGAGCCTCTCTTAATTATATTCTAGCTTGACTGGGGAATGTAGAATAGTCTCTCTCTTCCCTCTGAGCCTCTTTCTTAATTATATTCTAGCTTGACTGGGGAATGTAGAATAGTCGCTCTCTTCCCTCTGAGCCTCTCTTAATTATATTCTAGCTTGACTGGGGAATGTAGAATAGTCGCTCTCTTCCCTCTGAGCCTCTCTTAATTATATTCTAGCTTGACTGGGGAATGTAGAATAGTCGCTCTCTTCCCTCTGAGCCTCTCTTAATTATATTCTAGCTTGACTGGGGAATGTAGAATAGTCGCTCTCTTCCCTCTGAGCCTCTCTTAATTATATTCTAGCTTGACTGGGGAATGTAGAATAGTCGCTCTCTTCCCTCTGAGCCTCTCTTAATTATATTCTAGCTTGACTGGGGAATGTAGAATAGTTGCTCTCTTCCCTCTGAGCCTCTCTTAATTATATTCTAGCTTGACTGGGGAATGTAGAATAGTCGCTCTCTTCCCTCTGAGCCTCTCTTAATTATATTCTAGATTGACTGGGGAATGTAGAATAGTCGCTCTCTTCCCTCTGAGCCTCTCTTAATTATATTCTAGATTGACTGGGGAATGTAGAATAGTCGCTCTCTTCCCTCTGAGCCTCTCTTAATTATATTCTAGCTTGACTGGGGAATGTAGAATAGTCGCTCTCTTCCCTCTGAGCCTCTCTTAATTATATTCTAGCTTGACTGGGGAATGTAGAATAGTCGCTCTCTTCCCTCTGAGCCTCTCTTAATTATATTCTAGCTTGACTGGGGAATGTAGAATAGTCGCTCTCTTCCCTCTGAGCCTCTCTTAATTATATTCTAGCTTGACTGGGGAATGTAGAATAGTCGCTCTCTTCCCTCTGAGCCTCTCTTAATTATATTCTAGCTTGACTGGGGAATGTAGAATAGTCGCTCTCTTCCCTCTGAGCCTCTCTTAATTATATTCTAGATTGACTGGGGAATGTAGAATAGTCGCTCTCTTCCCTCTGAGCCTCTCTTAATTATATTCTAGATTGACTGGGGAATGTAGAATAGTCGCTCTCTTCCCTCTGAGCCTCTCTTAATTATATTCTAGCTTGACTGGGGAATGTAGAATAGTCGCTCTCTTCCCTCTGAGCCTCTCTTAATTATATTCTAGCTTGACTGGGGAATGTAGAATAGTCGCTCTCTTCCCTCTGAGCCTCTCTTAATTATATTCTAGCTTGACTGGGGAATGTAGAATAGTCGCTCTCTTCCCTCTGAGCCTCTCTTAATTATATTCTAGCTTGACTGGGGAATGTAGAATAGTCGCTCTCTT